>NW_026846588.1:10018431-10034820 GCF_025583915.1 Anolis sagrei ordinatus
TAATGCTTCTAGAACATGGCCATATAGCCTGAAAAACCTACAACAACCAAGTGATTCCAGCCATGAAAGCCTTCAACAATACAGAGCAGCGGTTAGCTTAAGTTGGGTTTGGGGGTCGTGTAAGGCTCCATTGTGGGCCATGGGAATCTGGTCCCTGAATATATATTGAGCCCCAACATGGTTTGGGTACATAGAAAAGCTATGAGACCTCCTTACACGAGTGCCACTCTCTCAGCCACAACAGAAGGCAGATGGCAATCTTCCACCGGATGAATCCGGCCCAAAAAAGCCATCTAAGGGTCAGTGTTGGCTTGAAGGCACAAAGCAACAATAAATGTGAAATGTTTGGATGGGTCCCTTCCATTCCATTGAAAGTTTGCCATGATTTGTAGATTTCTGGAAATGGGCATGAGGAAGCAGCCTTTGAATAAAGATTATGGTGATGGTGTGGCATAATGGAAAATAAACCACGTGTAGTTGGTTTATTTGATTGTTAGGGCAGAGTGAAGGTTTGAGGAAATAAGACAAAGAGAGTACTGGAAAGCCCGCTTTATTCTCGGTTGGCGCCAACCGGATATACCCCCTGGTAAACCAGGAAAGAAGGGTACCGAACAAAGGAAATGCTGAGTTTATAAACCTTTTTTGAAATAAGTATTCATGCATCATAGAAACATCACAATGTGCGTCACAAACCTCTACTATTTCACTGACTTCAATAGCATATTTTCAAAATCAACAAGTTGTCAATCTTCATTAGTGTACTATCTAAAGAGTGGCTATTAATGCACTTCCAGCGCCAGGATGTCTCTGGACCTGCTCCATCCATCCTGAGATAACATTCCTGAAACCTCTTAATGGACACTTCATTAGTCAAATTTATGATAAGGTGCCTGGTGCCTGGTACCGTATCTTAAGGCCTCTTGAAGTGCCAGGCACCACATTCCTTTCCTGGACGCTGGCCTCTAATTTTGCAGCTTTTAAGAAGTCAAGTGAAATGGCCATGCATACATACATTTCTCTTATATATTTTCTAACTCCTATTTCTAATATGGTTATATCAAATATATTTTCCAATATGTGTATTATGTATTTTCATCAAGCCTTCATCAAATCCCTCCTTTGATGCTCTGAACCGGAAGGGGAGGAGCATCATCTAACTAAAGCTAATAATTGCATTTCATCTTGTTTATCATTTATCATCTTAGATATGCATCTTTTCAGCATTTGGAAAATAATAGGCAGAATACATAACATCAGTAACACTACTAATAGGATTATACAGAAAGCAAAAAACAGTTCCTTTAACCATTGAATTGATGGTAGCCAGCTCGTGAGCCAATCAAAAGGGTTTGAAACTCCATGTGTGTTGTTTTCTATTAAATCTGTCATTTGATTTAGTTCATCCTTGATTGTTTTATTCAGATCATGAAATCTGACTTTGCAACCTTCTTTCATTAGTTTACAGAAACCTCCTTGTCTTGCCAACAAATAGTCCAGGGCCATACGGTGTTGTAAGACAATTTGATGTAACTCTTCTACTTCATTTTGCATGGCCCTAACTATGAGTCCTGTGGCATTTATGGATTTTTCCAATCGGCAGGTGAGGCCTAGGATACTCTTTCTATTTTCTTGGGCTACTATGCCTGGGTAGCTTCCAAGCATCAGTATGCCCGTTAGCAGACCTCCAGCCACTCAGCCTCCTTCTGTCTCAGACAATTGTGCTCCTATTATTACCTCATCTGAGCAGGCCGGGCCTAGGGGTGCTGATCTGTCTCGCTTTGTTCTTATGTGGCGAGAAGCAACCTGGACTGGGAATGTAAAGTATCCAATGCCTGCACACTGGTATCCACCTGGATGGAAATTTGAGGCCCAACCATCATAGAAAAACCATAAATTGGGATCATATATTTTCCAGTCATTACATGTAAGAATATCCCCTTCAGTTGTCATGCTTTTTCTCATCATTAGGGCTCTTAAGTCTTTCAAAAACTCTTCAAGTGTGTTGTATCGTTCCATAAACTGTGAAAATAACCCAAAGGAGCTATCTTTCATGATTTCATATTGTTTTCTGGCTTTTTTGTAATATTCATCCTCTCCCTGGGAGGGGTCACTGTATTGTTCTTGGAAATATAAACTGTGCCAATACCCTGATGCTTGAGAAGCATTATGTTTCCCATAAAGGTAAAACTTCTCAGTGCAGTGAGAGTAATTTTCCACATTGAGAAGGATTTCCCTCTCCTTTTCTGGGATACCCTTCCACCCTTTCCGATAACCTTCTGAATAATGACAACAAAAACATTTGCCAGGGGTGGTCTTTGAAGCCTTTATCATTCTATGCCGTAGCCCATTTAGAGAGGCAGGGGGGTTAAAGATTGTAGGTTTGCCTGTTTTCTCTGCTAAGAGAAGAGTGGCCAAAACCACAGCTTCTTCATTGATCAAAGCAGGCAAAAAGGAAAACTCACGTACTGTTTCAGGGTGTTCATATATCAGAGTGGCATTTCTCCCATATTGATCAAACATAAATTTGGCATGCTCCTTGAACCAGTTACCATCTACTTCCAAAATTGACACACACATTAACACACATATCACCCACAAAGCTTTCATTCTTCTGGAATCTGACCGTATGTAGAGCAACCGTTCCGGTAGGTTGCAATAGGGTCTAGTTCCGTCTTCTATCCAGTTGGGGTCTGACAGTGCGTAGAGCTTAGTCGCTTCCAGGTATGGACTTAAGCCGCAATGTCTAGCCCGTATCTTCTCATCCAACAGCAGGGGCAGATCTGACTGTACGCAGGGCAAGACAGCTTCCTGGTATGTGTCTTGCAGTATCAGTCTAGTCTGAATCTTCTTATTCACCAACGCCTCCCTTTTGGTTAGAACAACCAAAGTTTCAAGTTATTTTAAGCTTTAGTGGGTCTTTTGGGTCTGGAATAGCTTGCCAACTGGGAGCAGCCTTTTTAATTCTAGTCCAGTGAAGCCAAGGTTTGATTTCTGCTACCTTGACCGCACTGGGTGATGTAAGAATTACCACATAGGGTCCCTTCCATTTGGGTTGCAAAGTTTCCCCTTTCCAATCTTTAACCCACACCTCATCCCCTGGGTGAAACAAGTGAGTGGGGGTCATGTGAATGGGCGGCCTGAACTCATAGGCATACTGTCGTAGCTCTTGCAGTGTTTTCCCCAAAGCAACCATTTCCTGTCTCTTTGCCTGGGCCCCTATCTCATGCAGTTCCCCTTGCAATCTGGGAAACAAAGGAGGGGGCCTCCCATAAAGCATTTCAAAAGGAGACAGTCCAATGCTCCTAGTGGGGGTGCATCTAATATGTAACACTGCTAGAGGAAGAAGTTGAATCCAACTAAGTTCTGTTTCTTGACACATTTTAGCTAACTTAGTTTTCAGAGTTCGATTCATTCTCTCAACCTTGCCTGAGCTCTGAGGCCTATATGCACAATGCAATTTCCAAGTTATTCCAAGAACCTTAGCCAAGCTTTGAATGGTGGCTTTAACAAAAGCAGGGCCATTATCTGAGCCTATGAATGCTGGCATCCCATGCCTTGGGATTATGTCCTTCATGAGTGCTCTTGCCACTTCCGTGGCCTTTTCAGTAACAGTAGGGTACACTTCCGGCCATCCAGTGAAAGTGTCTACCATCACCAGTAGGTAGCGGTATCGCCCTACTCTAGGCATTTCACTGAAATCTACAACAATGGCTTCAAAGGGTACATTTCCACAATGCTGGATGCCTGGGGGCTGGCGCGGCCCTTGGCGTGGATTGTTCTTAGCACAGGTGTGACACCTAGCTGAAGCTGCCATTGTCAAAGAGTGGAGTCCATCTATGTACAGTTGTCTTTCTAGTAGTTTAGCTAGCGCCATTTTTCCTAGATGTGTTGACTCATGGGCTCCCTTTACTACTTCCCAGGCCATGGTTCTGGGGACAATGATTCTTCCATCCGGAAAGGCTAACCAACCAGTAGAGTTCGCCAATTCTACTGCTCCATTGTCCTGGGCCCATTGTTGTTCTTCTTTATTATAGGTAGGCTGCACCTTGGGATTGGGCAAGGGGAGAAGGGTAGCCACCTGAAGGGGTCTGGCAGCGGCTTCTTTGGCTGCTGCATCTGCCCTTCGGTTCCCTTGTGCTACCGGATCTTGCCCTGGTTGATGTCCCTTGCAGTGCATCACAGCTACTTGTTTTGGGGCCCATACAGCTTCTAGGAGATGTAATATCTCTTCTGCATGTTTGACTGGTTGGCCTGCTGCAGTTAAAAGTCCTCTTTCCTTGTAAAGTGCACCATGGGCGTGCAGTACTGAAAAGGCATACTTTGAATCAGTGTATATGTTAACTCTCTTTCCCTTTGCTATCTCCAGAGCCCTGGTGAGAGCAATGAGCTGAGCCTTTTGAGCTGATGTATTTGCTGGCAGTGGATTTGCTTCCAATATTTCTTTGATGGTAACTATTGCATATCCTGCTTTTCGCTCCCCTTCTTCCATAAAGCTACTGCCATCAGTGTATATGGTGAGCTGAGCTCCTTGCAATGGAACATCAGTCAAATCAGGTCGACTGGCATATACTGTGTCCATTACTTCAATACAGCTATGATGTTTCTCCATATGGGGATCTATAGGTAAGAGGGTAGCAGGATTCAAAGTAGTGCATTGCTGAACCTTAATGTGAGGATTCTCACATAACAACGTCTGGTATTTCAGCATTCTGGAGGTGGTAAGCCAATGGTGTCCTTTGTGCTCTAACAATGTCACTACCTCATGCGGGGCCTTGATGGTCAAATCCTGTCCTAGGGTCAACTTCCGGGCTTCTTCAGCTACTAAGGTGGCAGCTGCTACTGCGCGTAGACATCGGGGCCATCCTTTTGCTACCATGTCTAGCTGTTTAGACAAATAGGCCACTGGTCATGGCCAGGAGCCCAAAGTCTGAGTTAAAATGCCAATGGCTACACCCCCTTTCTCAGCAACATAAAAAGTGAAGGGTTTGGTTACATCAGGTAGGCCCAAAGCTGGTGCTGTCATCAGGGCCGACTTTATTTGCTGAAAAGCCTCGTCCTGTTCTTGTGTCCATTTAAAGGGTTCTTTTTCACCCCCCTTTGTAACTTGGTACAAAGGTCTTGCCAATACTGCATAGCCAGGAATCCAAATTCTACAAAATCCCGCTGCCCCTAAGAATTCGCGGACTCTCTTTCTCGTAGTGGGGACTGGGATTTGGCAGATGGCTTGCTTTCGTTCAGTTCCTAGGCTTCTAAATCCTTGTTTTATTTGAAATCCTAAGTATTTTACCTCAGTCCCTTATGGCAAAGTAATTGGAGTAGCCGCTGGATGGCACCCCAACTCTCTTCCATTGAGGTGGAGGCCAAAAGTAAATCATCTACATATTGCAAAAGGACAGTCTTTTCTGGGTCAGAATGAAAGTCCTCCAAGTCTTTTGCTAGGAAAGTTCAAAATATCGTTGGTGAATTTTTAAAACCTTGAGGCAATCTTGCCCAAGAATATTGTTGTTTTGCTCCTGTGGCTGGGTCTTCCCACTAAAAAGCAAACAACAACTGGCTTTGGGGGGCTAACCTTATGGAGAAAAAAGCATCTTTAAGATCAAGGACTGTAAAATGTGTGGCCTCTGCTGGTATGAGTCCCAATATCACATAAGGATTTGGCACAACTGGGTGCAAGGTAACTGTTGCCTTGTTGACTTCTCTAAGGTCTTGAACAGGGCGAAAATCATCTGTGGTACCTGGCTTCTTGATTGGAAGGAGTGGTGTATTCCATGGAGACTGGCATTTTGTTATAATGCCATGCTGCCACAGACGGTCCAAATGTTTTTGGATTCCCTTTATTGCTGGTCTGGGAATTGGATACTGCTTTAGACTGACTGGATGGGCTCCGGGGATTAACTCTACTATGACCGGAGGTATGTATTTGGCCATGCCTGGGGGGTTATCTTCTGCCCATACCTCAGGAGTTTCAAACTTTTCCCATTCATTGTTCTCTGAGCCCTTTTTAACTACTAGCAGCCTCCATTCCTCCTCCATGGGGCAGGTGAGGTGCAAAAGGCCTGTGGTTCTTCCTAAAGCCATCTTAGCAGATCCATCTTCCTCAAGATGCTTTTTTCTCCATAAGGTTAGCCCCCCAAAGCCAGTTGTTGTTTGCTTTTGAGTGGGAAGACCCAGCCACAGGAGCAAAACAACAATATTCTTGGGCAAGATTGCCTCAAGGTTTTAAAAATTCACCAATGATATTTGGAACTTCCCTAGCAAAAGACTTGGAGGACTTTCATTCTGACCCAGAAAAGACTTCCTCAAATGATAGCCTTGCTTTTAGTTTGCATAGCATGTCTCTTCCCAGCAATGGAACTGGGCAGTTAGGCATATATAAAAAACTGTGGGTGACTTCTTTAGTTGCTAGCTGACATCTTCTCTCCTGTAGAAAAGGTCGGAGACATTGGTCTCCTGTTGCTCCCATAACTTTTATGGTTTGCTGAGTTATGGGGGCCAATGGGGTGGTAACTACTGATTTTTCCACTCCTGTGTCGACTAGGAATGTTATTTCTTGGGATCCTACTTTTGCCTTGACCAAGGGTTCCCTGGATCCCAAGGTTAGAACCCCGGACTGGCTTCAGTCCTCTTCTGGCCCTGACCATTGGGGGCCTCCGGCCAATCCAATGAATCCTTCTTCCCCTGGCTGCTCACGTGCTTCTTGATAGAAGGGTCTCTGTCTTCCGGGCACCTCACTTCCTCTTCCTCTCTGCTCTTGTGGGTGTCCTCTTCCTCTCCCTCTTCTTATCTGGGGACAATCTCTCCTCCAATGTCCCTGTTCTTGCAGTTGGCAGATTGGTTCTGCCCGAGGGGCTGTCCTCTTCCTGGCCCATAACTTCGCCCTCTGCTTCGCCCTCTGCTTTGCCCTCTTCCTGGGTTCCATTCCCTCAGTGCCTCTGTTTATCCCTCTTCTCTTCCTGATCTCTATTTGCCATGACTCTATTAGCAATTTCAATTAATTGAGACATGTTCATTCCAGCAAACCCATCCAATTTCTGTAGCTTTCTTCTAATATCTGGGGCGCTTTGTTCTACAAAAGTAGCATTCACCATGTTTCTATTTGCTTCCACTGCGGGATCAAAAGGCATGTATTGTCTGTAGGCACTTAACAGCCTTTCCAGGTAGGCGCCTGGGCTTTCATCAGCACCTTGCTTTATTTCTTTTACTTTAGATAAGTTACTAGGCTTTTTTCCAGCTTCTGCAAGGCCTTGGATCATTAACTGGCCATACTGATGAATTCGAGCCAATTGGGCTGCTATATTAGGATCCCACTGTGGATCAGCCTCTGGACAATTCTCCCTCATGTGGTCAACTGGGTTAACAGCAGCATTTCTCCTAGCCTCAGTCTGCCGCTTCATAGCTGCTAAGACCCTCTTACGTTCCTCCGTAGTAAGGAGGGACGTCATCAACTGCTGACAGTCCTGCCATGTAGGGTCATGTGTATTGACAATATTAGTGAAAACATCTGTCATTGGTCCTGGATCTGTAGAGAAGGGGGTGGTGTGTGTTTTCCAATTGAAAAGATCTGAGCTGAGCTGGTAAATGGCACATGCGTAAAAGCTGGCCGGAACCAAGGTACTTGTCCACCCTCAACTTGAGTCCCTATGAATTCCCTCACTTGACGAAGGGGCATTACTGTAGCCAATTTCTTGTTTGCCTTGTCCATATTCCTTAAGTTATGGTCATGGCCTTTTGCTGCTTTCAGAGTTGCCTTTGCCTGTAGGGATTCTTTTTCAGGGGAAGGAGTTGAAGAAGACTCAGTCATAGTAGAGTCTGTGTCATCATCTAAATCTTCAGGGAGATCTGGGTACAGTTGTGCTGGGGCCATAGGGTGCGTTGGAGGGCTTACTGTTGCTGGATCGTGGGCTGGATTTGCAGGGGCCTGGGGGGCTATGAGCTCCCCAGTTGAATAAGGAGGAGGTACAATGATTTCTTCCTCAACAGGGCATGGCAGAATAGGAGCTTTAGTTTTCTGTGCTAGGAGAGTTTTGTAATGTGCTAAAGCACAAGGCTTCAGCCATTCTGGCATTTGGCTCACCACATCTCCCCAAGCTAGGATATATGGGATATGTGTGGGATAACTTCCCTCAAAAGGATTTGCTCCTCTTGCTTTATCATAGACACTAGCAATGATTTGTTGATCAAGAGTGCCCTCTTCTGGCCAACCTATGTTAAATTTAACCCATTCCTTCTGGCATAAAGTTTGCAACCTACTGGGCCTTAGTGGTTCTCCATAGTCTAGCTTTCCAAAGCTTTTGTCAAAGTGTGCTAACATGAGCTCTAAAGGGCTTTTAGGCTTGCTGCTAACAGACCCTCCCATGTCAGACAAATAGACAACTAATACAGCCCACACATAGCTAAGAGAAAGAAAATATGCCACACAGGTGAACAGTAAACAATGCGTAGTTTATTCTTCTTAGTTCAGAACAAGTCATGTACAGAGTGAACACTTGCACATCAACTCACACAATGTCCTTTTATGAGAGATTTAAAATAGTTTTTCCTTGTCCATTTGGATAAACTCCTTCAGCAGCTCTTGAAGCAGGAGTACACGCCAAAATCTGTCTCTCTGCTTCTCTCTTTTGCTCTCTGCACCTGCTTAGCTCCAGCCTGAAAGAAAATTTGAAACAGTAACCAAACATGCTGGAAGTGTAGAAAGGAAGTAGGAACATACTACCATATGTTCTGGAATTGCAATGAGATCCAAAAATTTTGGATATCGGTCCACAGACATATACAAAATATATTAAAAACGAAATTTGACATGAAACCCGAATATTATCTACTAAATATAACAAACCTGGATTTGAAGAGAAATGAGGAAAAGATTCTTTTCTATCTGGCAGCAGCGGCAAGAATATTAATAGCCCAAAAATGGGAGACAATGGAAACACCTTCAAACGACGATTGGATAAGGAAGGCTATAGAGTTTATGGACATGGACAGACTTTCGTGCCTACTGGAAAATCAGGACAAGAGGAATTCAATTAACTGGAATCAATTTAAAGAATACTTAAAAAAGAAGCAACTAAACTGAAAGCTACAACCTCTGTGGACCGAACGGAAGTTACCAGAGATTCACTACTCTCCCCTCTTCCCCCCCATCCCCCCTTCTTTCCCCCCTTTCCCCCTTTCCTTTGCCCAACCTCTTCCCAGTCTGCCCCCACTTCGAACCCTCACTTCAACTATTTTCCTACTTTACTATCACTGAGATTGTTCCCACTCTTTCAATGTTAAAAGGAAAACTTTAATAAAAATTAATTTAAAAAAAATAAGAAAATTTGAAACAGTAACCAAACATCCCAGGCTCAGCCATCAACCCAGGCATTGTCTGACCAATCAGCTTCATGCATCTTCTTTTGTCCGATGGTTAAGCTTTCATAGGTAAGATGAGCACACAGGCCATAAAAGGAGAAACGTGGCTTGCGGAAGGGGCAACGGCAGCCATAGGCAGTCCTGGGCCACTGAAGATGCCTCAAGAGAAACCACAACAGTGAGCTCAGAATCCACAAAAGGCAAGAGTTGGCCTGAGCCACAGAGCCCACCTGCTGCTAAGGAGAAGACCCACCCTGACAGCTATACCTCCTCACGGTCCTCCAGCTCTTTCACCCAGCGAAGTGGAGAGTGGCCAGCTGTCCCTGGAGCTCAGTCCTGCAGGCGGCGGCAGCATCATCCAGGTGGCCCTTGACGACAGCGATTAAGAGCTCATCTGGGACAAAAGAACGTTTTTGCAGCAGCTGGGACATGACGCCCAAGGTATGCAAGAGAGTAGCCACTCTTCCCTGTCATGGCCTGTGGCTGCAGGCGGCGGCAGCAGCATCCTTCATGGCTCGAACGTAGAAAGCAGGAGGTTCAGGTCCATGACTCGGTGCAAGACTTAAAATGGAAAGGACACCGCCAAGAGATGATCCTCCTCAGAAAAAGCAGCAGCTTTCCCAGGAGCCCAGTTCTGCAGGCGGAAGCTGCAACATCCAGATGGCCCTTGAACACACCGAGGAAGACATAATCTGGGACAAGACAGTTTATGCAAGAGAGGAGACACTTTTCCATGTCAGCCCCCCCTGGGAAGAGCAGCAGCTTCTCCCTCCCCCGCTGTCCTGCAAGGCACCTCCTTTTCTTCGGTGGATGACCAGGGTGGCCTCCATCATGGCCCTTGAAGACACCAAGGAAAGCATCATCTGGGACAAAAGACAGTTTATGCAAGAGAGCAGCCACTNGCCAACAGGGAGCTCTGGCGTGGGCTGGTCCATGAGGTCACGAAGAGTCGGAGACGACTGAACGAATAAACATTTATGCAGGCCTATTTATGCAGGCCAAAATCCCATTGGCCTTTTTAGCTGCTGCCTCACATTGTTGGCTCATATTTAACTTGTTTTCCATGAGGACTCCAACATCTTTTTCACATGTCCTGCTGTTGAGTCAGGTATCCTCCCCATTTTGTATCTTTCCATTTCCTTTTTTTCTGCCTAAGTGGAGTATCTTGCATTTGTCCCTGTTCATTTTGTTAGTTTTGGGCAATGATCTCTCTAATCTGTGAAGATCATTTTGAATTTTGCTCCTGTCTTCTGGATTATTAGCTATCCCTCCCAATTTGCGGAGATAACGTGGGGTATAAATAAATTTAATAATAATATAATAACACCAACATATAGAGCTAGCTTGATTCCTATTGTTTATTGGTATCACAAGGCTTTCTTGGCAAATCTGCCTCTGAGTTTTGTTTTTGTTTTTTTGTCGTATCAGGAGTGACTTGAGAAACTGCAAGTCACTTCTGGTGTGAGAGAATTGGCCATCTGCAAGGACGTTGCCCAGGGGACGCCCGGATGCATTGATGTTTTTATCATCCTTGTGGGAGGCTTCTCTCATGTCCCCACATGAGGAGCTGGAGCTGATAATGGGAGCTCATCTGCCTCTCCCCGGATTCGAACCGGATTCGAACTGGTCTTCAGTCCTGCTGGCACAGGGGTAGTTTGGTGAGGCATCAGCACTATTGGGCAGAGAGATCAGAAGACCTTGTAAATCTACATCTCCCATTATTCCATAGCATTGAGCTGTAGTTCAGTGTCAAAACACATTCATTCTACAGTGTAGATGCACAGCAAACGTGGTTGTGGAAACACACTAGAGAATGAATCCACTTTATATCTGGTTGCTGTCTTCTGCAGAATTCTGGGGTTTGTAGTTTAGGGAGGAGCCTTTAACAGCTTCACAAAACTACAAACTCCAGAATTCTGCAGGAGGCAGGAACCAGATTTAAAGTGGATTCATTCTCTAGTGTGTTGAAATACCTAGTGGGTTTCTATAGGTGTGTGAGGATTTAAACCCTGTTCTCCAGTATTAAATACAATTAAACCATAGTAGCTCTCTCTTCCCTAGATTATGTAGAACTGTTTGAAGAATGAAACTGGAAAAAACCTGAAGTGTTCCTACATCTAAAGAGAGCAGAGCTCCTAAAATAAATGTGTGCTTTGCTCCCTCACTTTGTAGATCTTGATAACTGGGACACTGTCTCTTTTGTGACGAGCTAGCTTTATCTTTAGCCAAAAGTGCTTTTCACACTTTGCAATACATGTTCATATCTACCTTGAAACCAAATTGGGAGAAGAGATCCGTCCTAGAAGCCCTGGTCAACATAGTGCATGGTGAGAAATGCTGTGGTTTGCAACCCAACATCCTGAGAAGCATATTGTTCTGGTACAACTGTACCAGGAGCTCCAACTTTATTTGCTTTGCATTTAATGTTTGGTTGCAGTCCTGGGTTTCAGGGACTCTGCAGATAGGTGGCTTCTTTTGGTTGCAGTCATAGGGCAAGTTACCTGTCCATCATCGTTAAGTTTGGTTCCGACCCTTGCTCAGGGCGATTGGGAATGGAAGGGAGCCATTTTTAGTTAGTCTCAGCAAGGAAAGCTAATGTACAGGACGCGTGCAAGCTTCCCCTGTACAAAAGCTTCAACCCTTAATATTTTCTGGGGGAAAACAGTCTTAAGAGCAAACCAGAGAACTCCAGGGAAGCCTCCCCAAAGCTTTGAGGACTTTCAGGGGGGAAACAGTTTAAGAGTCTCCAAAGATTTCCAGGAAAACAGCCCTAAAGACTAAAGAACTCCAGCTGGATAGTCTACTGCCTTACTGATAGGTCCACTCGGCGTTCGAGATGCAGTTCGATCCGGTAGCGGAGCCCACATCAGGAAGGGGTAGATTACAGTCAGCCTGGGAGAAGTTAAAAGGGGGATTTTCTTTTAAAGAAGAAGTAATTGAAGACAGTTGCCTGTCCTTCGTGGGCAAAATTAGGAATTCACTAGTTGCCTAAAAGCTTTGTTTAACTTTACTGAAGACACTTTGTTTAACTTTACTGAAGACAAGAGAAGTTTCTGTTTGATTGTTCATTAATAAAGGACTTTGTTATACTTCACAAGCCATCTAAAGATCATTTGTGGAGGAAAACCTCTGAGAACTTCTCTTTGGGCCCCTTGGCCTTCCCGCTGGGCAAAGGTTGCACGTCCTGTTCTAAAATAAATTCTTTACAGGCCCAGCGTGCGACAGAACATATATCGTTCCCACTCCTGGATTATACAATCACAAAATGTTAATTCCCTCCTCAGGGAGATCAGGCTGGCACTCTCCCTATCCACATTTCGTAAGGAACTAAAGACGTGGATGTTCCATCGTGCATTTGATTAAACAATTCCCTTGACTATTGGCTCTAATCCATAGCCTAAATAGACTATGTCCCTGCACTTTGGTAGTGCACTTTAAAAATTCATAATGTCCCCGTTATAATCTGATCTATCCTTATATTGCAACACGATCTATGCACCTTACTGATTAGCCTTTTATCTAACCTGTTTGCATTCCAGATCACCTCCCACAATGAGACGTGAAGTATGTTCTTGGTTGTTGCTTATGATGGTTGTTTTATTATTGTTATAATGTTGTTTTTATGTTGTTTTATATTATTGTTATATGCTATGCTTTAAACTCTGTATTGCTGGGCTTGGCACCATGTACGCCATCCCAAGTCCCTTCGGGGAGATAGAGGCAGAGTATAATAATAATAATAATAATAATAATAATAATAATTATTATTATTATTATTATTATTATATTAGAGGCAAAGATGAAATACTTTGGCTGTGCAATGAGAAGACAGGAAAGCTTAGAGAAGACAATGATGCTGGGAAAAATGGAAGGAAAAAGGAAGAGGGGCCGGCCAAGGGCAAGATGGATGGATGGCATCCTTGAAGTGACTAGGAGCTGGGGGTGGTGACAGCCGACAGGGAGCTCTGTTGTGGGCTGGCACAAGAGGTCACGAAGAGTCGGAAGCGACTGAACGAATAAACAACAACAATATGGCACAGGAAAAGGGCAAGCAAAACTCTGACCATTGGGAAAAGGAGGAATGAAACTGAGCTTTGAGGAAAGGAAATCTGGTTAGGTCGATAATGTTTAGAGAGATGCAACAAATTAAGACAAGGTTTTCGGAATAACTGCATGGTTTTTCTTTGCCTCTTTCTGCTGCAAGGAAGCTAGTGATGGAACAAACTGGTCAGGCAGTTACTTTTCAAGACTGAGCAAAGCTCTAAGCATACGAATATAATTGGACCGGGCTGTGACGCAGCTAGTTAGTAGCCAGCTGCATTAAATCACTACTGACCGAGAGGTCATGAGTTCTCAGCCCGGGTCAGACTGAGCTCCCGACCATTGATAGTCTAGCTTGCTGTCGACCTATATAGCCCAAAAGACAGTTGCATCTGTCAAGTAGGAAACTTAGGTACCGCTTTATGAGGGGAGGCTAATTTAACCAATTTTGTTGTTCATTCGTTCAGTCGTCTCCGACTCTTCGTGACCTCATGGACCAGCCCACGCCAGAGCTCCCTGTCGGCCGTCACCACCCCCAGCTCCTTCAAGGTCAGTCCAGTCCCTTCAAGGATGCCATCCATCCATCTTGCCCTTGGTCGGCCCCTCTTCCTTTTGCCTTCCACTTTCCCCAGCATAATTGTCTTCTCTAGGCTTTCCTGTCTCCTCATGATGTGGCCAAAGTACTTCAACTTTGTCTCTAGTCTCTTTCCCTCCAGTGAGCAGTCGGGCTTTATTTCCTGGAGGATGGACTGGTTGGATCTTCTCGCAGTCCAAGGCACTCTCAGCAGTTTACAACACCATAAAATCTTCCAGCAGCGTGTGTAAGAATGAGGAAGTACTCCATCAAGGACTCAGTGTCACAAGTGGATGGTGAAGCAGCAGCTCCCCCTGTGGCCGGAATCGAGCATACCCTCATGAAGCCGGAAAAGCTGGAATGTTAAATTGCCTCTGCGTCTGTCTATATATGTTGTATGTCTAATGGCATTGAATGTTTGCCATGTATATGTGCATTATAATTCGCCCTGAGTCCCCTGCGGGGTGAGAAGCGCAGAATATAAATACTGTAAATAAATAATAAATAACTATGTAGTTATATTCATTACGAAGGATGGGAAATCGGTTCCTTTGTTTTTCAATGATAAAAAGATACGTTTATTTCCAATGAATACTATCAGTTCTCTCTTTTTTTAATTACTTCTGCACTCATTGGTTAAATCAGCCAAAGCTCAAAAATATTTGGGGGGGGGGGATTTCCAAAATTAAACAATTTTGCTGTGAATGCTGATTTGTAAGTACTAGGCATGTGCAAAAAAAGACTTGGAAATCGGAAGAAAATCGGAAGGGGAGGAGCCCTATGCTGAAGAATTCAAATGCTCTTCCCTAAACTATATTTACCAGTATGCATTAACATCAGAAAGCCCCAATTAGGATAAAAGATCGGTCTATAGCAGTGTTTCTCAACCTGGGGGTCGGGATCCCTGGGGGGGTCACGAGGAGGTGTCAGAGGGGTCGCCAGAGACCATCAGAAAACACAGTATTTTCTGTTGGTCATAGGGATACTGTGTGGAAAGTTTGGCCCAATGCTATCGTTGGTGGGGTTCAGAATGGTCTTTGATTGTAGGTGAACTATGAATCCCAGCGTCTACAACTCCCAAATGTCAAGGTCTGTTTTCCTCAAACTCCACCAGCGTTCACCTTTGGGCATATTCAGTATTCATGCCAAGTTTGGCACAGATCTATCACTGGGTAGTTGTAGGTTTTTTCGGGCTATATGGCCATATTCTAGAGGCATTCTCTCCTGACATTTTGCCTGCATCTATGGCAAGCATCCTCAGAGGTAGTGAGGTCTGTTGGAACTAGGAAAATGTGTTTATATATCTGTGGAATGACCAGGGTGGGACAAAGAACTCTTGTCTGTTGGAGCTAGGTGTGAATGTTTCAACTGACCACCTTGATAATAGCCTTCGACAATAGATCTATCACTCTTTAGGTCCACTGTTCTCTCTGGATATAGGTGATCTACAACTCCCAAACTTAAGGCCAATTCCCATCAAGCCCTTCCAGTATTTTCTGTAGGTCTTGGAAGTCCTACGTTCCAAGTTTAGTTCAATTCTATCACTGGTGGGGTTCAGAATGCTCTTTGATTGTAGGTTAACTATAAATCCCAGCAACTACAACTCCCAAATGACAAAATCAAGTGTGCCCCCCCCAACCCCACTGGTATTCATATTTGAGCATATCAGATATTTGTGACAAATTTGGTCCAGTGAATAAAAATACATCCTGCATATCAGATATTTACATTACAATTCATAACAGTAGCAAAATTAGTTATGAACTAGCAACCAAAATAATGTTATGGTTGGGGGTCACCACAACATCAGGAACTGTATTAAGGGGTTGCGGCATTAGGAAGGTTGAGAAACACTGGTCTATAGGCAACCAGAGTTCCAATACATTTGTTAATATTCTACACTATTATTTCTGTTCCTGGGTTATAAATGTCATTTCCTAATAGGTTATGTCATATAAACATAGCAAACATTTATTACACTGCAAAAACTTTGTCTTTGTGCAAGGGACATCATCCCATATATAGCACATTTTGCTTTATTGATTCTCCGCCAATTTAGCAACGTTTCTGCCACAAAAGCAAAGTTTCTGGAGTAGAACAACTACTTTCAAAGTACGGACTACACAATTAAACAGGAAATAACACTTTGAAACAAGGATTTTATTTATTATTAAAAAAACGTTGTTTATAAGAACTTTGAAAAATTGCCAAAAATCCATGGATGAGTGAAATGTTCTGAAACTTGATGAGTAAAGAGTGGTAAATGTCTTCAAGCATTATAGCAAGTTTCACCCCAATACATTTAAAAATGTGGGCAATAGGAGCCCCTGAAGTTTCCCCAATTATAGTAATTTAATCATGGGCAATTACTGTTACGAAATAGGAACAAAATTTCGTTAATCTCATTATAATAATGAAATTTT
>NW_026846588.1:10039627-10124627 GCF_025583915.1 Anolis sagrei ordinatus
TTTCCCCAAACAACACCAGTGTTGACATTTGGGCATATTCAGTATTTGTGCCAAATTTGGTCCAGGCCCATCATTGTTTGAGTCCACAGTACTCTCTGGATGTAGGTGAACTACAACTCCCAAACTCAAGGTCTATACCCACCAAACCTTTCCAGTGTGCCAAGTTTGGTTCGATTCCATCATTGGTGGAGTTCAGAATGCTCTTTGATTGGAAATGAACTATAAATCCCAGCAACTACAACTCCCAAGTGACAAAATCATGTTTTGAGTGATGGTCACTCCTTGTGTTGTGAGACGTTTTGTTGCCAAATTTGGTGTGATTTCGTTCATTGGTTCTTTTGTTTTTAAGGTACTCATTATGCACAGAGCATTTTTATATATATAGATTTACTTTTTAATCAGTTTGTATGTTGGCCTCCTTCCCCCTCCAAAATTTGGGTTGCTGTTGCTTGATGCTTGTTTATTACTGTTATGCTGTTTTGTGTCATTTTAATTTGTAACTTGTTGTTGCTTAGCTTTTAATTGTATGTTGCCTGGGCTTGGCCCCATGTGAGCTGCCCTGAGTCCCCTTGGGGAGATGGAGGTGGTGTAGAAAAATAAAGTTCTTCTTCTTCATCATCTGTTGGAACTAGGAAAATTGGGTTTATATATCTGTGGAATGACCAGGGTGGGACAAAGGACTCTTGTGTGTTGGAGCTAGGTGTGAACGTTTCAACTGACCACCTTGATTAGCATTTGATGGCCTGGCAGTTGTTTGGCGTGGCTTGTTAGTGTCTGACGTATACCATGCACCTGTGGACAAGTTACATAGGGACCACCAAACGCAGCAGCATTGCCCAAACACGAATCAAGGAACATGAAAGGCACTGCAGACTACTTCAACCAGAGAAGTCAGCCATAGCAGAGCACCTGATGAACCAGCCTGGACACAGCATCTTATTTGAGAACACAGAAATGCTGGACCACTCTCACAGCCACCATGTCAGGCTACACAGAGAAGCCACTGAAATCCAAAAGCATGTGGACAATTTCAACAGAAAGGAGGAGACTATGAAAATAAACAAAATCTGGCTACCAGTATTAAAAAAGCCTCTAAAATTACAACAGCAAAACAACAGAGAGGAAATCAGGGACAGCTAATCACCTCTCAACAAAAGATTGCCCCAGGCACTAACAAGCCACACCAAACAACAGCAAAACAAAAGAGCAAAACAGCAGAGAGGAAACAATCAGGGACAGCTAATCACCTCTCAACAAAAGATTCCCCCACACACTGCCAGGCCATCAACTGCTAATCAAGGTGGTCAGTTGAAACATTCACACCTAGCTCCAACAGACAAGAGTTCTTTGTCCCACAGATATACAAACCCATTTTCCTAGTTCCAACAGACCTCACTGCCTCTGAGGATGCTTGCCATAGATGCAGGAGAGAATGCCTCTAGAACATGGCCATATAGCCCGAAAAAACCTACAACAATCTATGGATTTATGAATTGACGAACACTGACCACAAGATGATTTTATTGCTGTTGTTGTTTTAATTTGACTGTTTTAATTAGTTATAACTGTTGTCGTTATATTGTAAATTGTATATTGTATTTTGTGAATTGTTGAGCATCGAATTGTGCCCTTTGTAAGACGCCCTGAGTCCGCCCTAGGGGGTTGAGAAGGGCGGGGTAGAAGCACTCCAAATAAATAAATATGGTTGTTGTATTCGGGCATTGAATGCTTGCCTTTTATGTTTGGAATCCGCCCTGAGTTCCTTTGGGGAGGTAAAGTGGAATATAAATAAAGTATTATTATTAAGAACAATCCCTATGAGGAGCGGCTTAAAGAGCTGGGCATGTTTAGCCTGAAGAAGAAAGGCTGAGAGGAGATATGATAGCCATGTATAAATATGTGAGAGGAAGCCACAGGGAGGAGGGAGCAAGCTTGTTTTCTGCTTCCCTGGAGACTAGGACGCAGCGGAACAATGGCTTCAAACTACAAGAGAGGAGATTCCATCTGAACATGAGGAAGAACTTCCTGGCTGGGAGAGCCGTTCAGCAGTGGAACTCTCTGCCCCGGAGTGTGGTGGGGGCTCCTTCTTTGGAAGCTTTTAAACAAAGGCTGGATGTCCGTCTGTTGGGGGTGCTTTGAATGCAATATTCCTGCTTCTTGGTTGAATGGGGTTGGACTGGATGGCCCATGAGGTCTCTTCCAACTCAAGGATTCTACAGGAAAGGAGATTCCACCTTAACAAGAGGAAGAACTTCCTGACTTTGAGAGCCATTCAGCAGTGGAACTCTCTGCCACAGAGTGTGGTGGAGGCTCCTTCTTTGGCAGCTTTTAAACAGAGGCTGGATGGCCATCTGTCAGGGGTGATTTGAATGTAATATTCCTGCTTCTTGGCAGAATGGGGTTCGACTGGATGGCCCATGAGGTCTCTTCCAACTCAAGGATTCTACAGGAAAGGAGATTCCACCTTAACATGAGGAAGAACTTCCTGACTGTGAGAGCTGTTCAGCAGTGGAACTCTCTGCCACGGAGTGTGGTGGAGGCTCCTTCTTTGGAAGCTTTTAAACAGAGGCTGGATGGCCATCTGTCAGGGGTGCTTTGAATGCATATCCCTGCTTCTTACAAGAGAGGAGATTCCATCTGAACATGAGAAGAACTTCCTGACTGTGAGAGCCGTTCAGCAGTGGAACTCTCTGCCCCGGAGTGTGGTGGAGGCTCCTTCTTTGGAAGCTTTTAAGCAGAGGCTGGATGGCCATCTGTCAGGGGTGATTTGAATGCAATATTCCTGCTTCTTGGCAGAATGGGGTTGGACTGGATGAAGGCCCATGAGGTCTCTCCCAATTCTAGGATTCTACAGGAAAGGAGATTCCATCTGAACATGGGGAAGAACTTCCTGACTGGGAGAGCTGTTCAGCAGTGGAACTCTCTGCCATGGAGTGTGGTGGGGGCTCCTTCTTTAGAGACTTTCAAGCAGAGGCTGGATGGCCATCTGTCAGGGGCGATTTGAATGTAATATTGAAGAATGGCTTCAAACTACAAGAAAGAAAGGAGATTCCACCTGAACATGAGGAAGAACTTCCTGACTGGGAGGGCTGTTCAGCAGTGGAACTCTCTGCTGTGGAGTGTGGTGGGGGCTCCTTCTTTGGAGGCTTTCAAGCAGAGGCTGGATGGCCATCTGTCAGGGGCGATTTGAATGTAATACTGAAGAATGGCTTCAAACTACAAGAAAGAAAGGAGATTCCACCTGAACATGAGGAAGAACTTCCTGACTGGGAGGGCTGTTCAGCAGTGGAACTCTCTGCTGTGGAGTGTGGTGGGGGCTCCTTCTTTTGGAGGCTTTCAAACAGAGGCTGGATGGCCATCTGTCAAGGGTGATTTGAATGCAATTCTTGCTTCTTGGCAGAATGGGGTTGGACTGGATGGCCCATGGAGGTCTCTTCCAACTCTTTGATTCTACAGGAAAGGAGATTCCACCTGAACATGGGGAAGAACTTCCTGACTGTGAGAGCTGTTCAGCAGTGGAACTCTCTGCTCTGGAGTGTGGTAGGAAGAACTTCCTGACTGGGAGAGCTGTTCAGCAGTGGAACTCTCTGCTCTGGAGTGTGGGAGGAAGAACTTCCTGACTGGGAAAGCTGTTCAGCAGTGGAACTCTCTGCTCTGGAGTGTGGGAGGAAGAACTTCCTGACTGGGAAAGCTGTTCAGCAGTGGAACTCTCTGCTCTGGAGTGTGGGAGGAAGAACTTCCTGACTGGGAGAGCTGTTCAGCAGTGGAACTCTCTGCTCTGGAGTGTGGGAGGAAGAACTTCCTGACTGGGAGAGCTGTTCAGCAGTGGAACTCTCTGCCACAGAGTGTGGTGGAGGCTCCTTCTTTGGCAGCTTTTAAACAGAGGCTGGATGGCCATCTGTCAGGGGTGACTTGAATGTAATATTCCTGCTTCTTGGCAGAATGGGATTCGACTGGATGGCCCAGGAGGTCTCTTCCAACTCTTTGATTCTACAGGAAAGGAGATTCCACCTGAACATGGGGAAGAACTTCCTGACTGTGAGAGCTGTTCAGCAGTGGAACTCTCTGCTCTGGAGTGTGGGAGGAAGAACTTCCTGACTGGGAAAGCTGTTCAGCAGTGGAACTCTCTGCTCTGGAGTGTGGGAGGAAGAACTTCCTGACTGGGAAAGCTGTTCAGCAGTGGAACTCTCTGCCACAGAGTGTGGTGGAGGCTCCTTCTTTGGCAGCTTTTAAACAGAGGCTGGATGGCCATCTGTCAGGGGTGATTTGAATGTAATATTCCTGCTTCTTGGCAGAATGGGGTTCGACTGGATGGCCCATGAGGTCTCTTCCAACTCTAGGATTCTAGAGTGTGGGAGGAAGAACTTCCTGACTGGGAGAGCTGTTCAGCAGTGGAACTCTCTGCCACAGAGTGTGGTGGGGGCTCCTTCTTTAGAGACTTTCAAGCAGAGGCTGGATGGCCATCTGTCAGGGGCGATTTGAATGTAATATTGAAGAATGGCTTCAAACTACAAGAAAGAAAGGAGATTCCATCTGAACATGAGGAAGAACTTCCTGACTGGGAGGGCTGTTCAGCAGTGGAACTCTCTGCTGTGGAGTGTGGTGGGGGCTCCTTCTTTGGAGGCTTTCAAGCAGAGGCTGGATGGCCATCTGTCAGGGGCGATTTGAATGTAATATTGAAGAATGGCTTCAAACTACAAGAAAGAAAGGAGATTCCATCTGAACATGAGGAAGAACTTCCTGACTGGGAGGGCTGTTCAGCAGTGGAACTCTCTGCTGTGGAGTGTGGTGGGGGCTCCTTCTTTTGGAGGCTTTCAAACAGAGGCTGGATGGCCATCTGTCAGGGGTGATTTGAATACAATATTCTTGCTTCTTGGCTGAATGGGGTTGGACTGGATGAAGGCCCAGGAGGTCTCTTCCAACTCTAGGATTCTACAAGAAAGGAGATTCCACCTGAACATGAGGAAGAACTTCCTGACTGGGAAAGCTGTTCAGCAGTGGAACTCTCTGCTCTGGAGTGTGGAAGGAAGAACTTCCTCACTGGGAAAGCTGTTCAGCAGTGGAACTCTCTGCTCTGGAGTGTGGGAGGAAGAACTTCCTGACTGGGAGAGATGTTCAGCAGTGGAACTCTCTGCTCTGGAGTGTGGGAGGAAGAACTTCCTGACTGGGAAAGCTGTTCAGCAGGAAAGGAGATTCCACCTAACATGAGGAAGAACTTCCTGACTGTGAGAGAGAGCTGTTCAGCAGCGGAACTCTCTCTCTGCCACAGAGTGTGGTGGGGGCTCCTTCTTTGGAGGCTTTTAAACAGAGGATGGATGGCCATCTGTCAGGGGTGCATTTGAATGTAATATTCCTGCTTCTTGGCAGAATGGGGTTCGACTGGATGGCCCAGGAGGTCTCTTCCAACTCTTTGATTCTACAGGAAAGGAGATTCCACCTGAACATGGGGAAGAACTTCCTGACTGGGAAAGCTGTTCAGCAGTGGAACTCTCTGCTCTGGAGTGTGGAAGGAAGAACTTCCTCACTGGGAAAGCTGTTCAGCAGTGGAACTCTCTGCTCTGGAGTGTGGGAGGAAGAACTTCCTGACTGGGAGAGATGTTCAGCAGTGGAACTCTCTGCTCTGGAGTGTGGGAGGAAGAACTTCCTGACTGGGAAAGCTGTTCAGCAGTGGAACTCTCTGCTCTGGAGTGTGGGAGGAAGAACTTCCTGACTGGGAGAGCTGTTCAGCAGTGGAACTCTCTGCTCTGGAGTGTGGGAGGAAGAACTTCCTGACTGGGAGAGCTGTTCAGCAGTGGAACTCTCTGCCACAGAGTGTGGTGGAGGCTCCTTCTTTGGCAGCTTTTAAACAGAGGCTGGATGGCCATCTGTCAGGGGTGACTTGAATGTAATATTCCTGCTTCTTGGCAGAATGGGGTTCGACTGGATGGCCCAGGAGGTCTCTTCCAACTCTTTGATTCTACAGGAAAGGAGATTCCACCTGAACATGGGGAAGAACTTCCTGACTGGGAGAGCTGTTCAGCAGTGGAACTCTCTGCTCTGGAGTGTGGGAGGAAGAACTTCCTGACTGGGAAAGCTGTTCAGCAGTGGAACTCTCTGCTCTGGAGTGTGGGAGGAAGAACTTCCTGACTGGGAAAGCTGTTCAGCAGTGGAACTCTCTGCCACAGAGTGTGGTGGAGGCTCCTTCTTTGGCAGCTTTTAAACAGAGGCTGGATGGCCATCTATCAGGGGTGATTTGAATGTAATATTCCTGCTTCTTGGCAGAATGGGGTTCGACTGGATGGCCCAGGAGGTCTCTTCCAACTCTTTGATTCTACAGGAAAGGAGATTCCACCTGAACATGGGGAAGAACTTCCTGACTGTGAGAGCTGTTCAGCAGTGGAACTCTCTGCCACAGAGTGTGGTGGGGGCTCCTTCTTTAGAGACTTTCAAGCAGAGGCTGGATGGCCATCTGTCAGGGGCGATTTGAATGTAATATTGAAGAATGGCTTCAAACTACAAGAAAGAAAGGAGATTCCATCTGAACATGAGGAAGAACTTCCTGACTGGGAGGGCTGTTCAGCAGTGGAACTCTCTGCTGTGGAGTGTGGTGGGGGCTCCTTCTTTGGAGGCTTTCAAGCAGAGGCTGGATGGCCATCTGTCCCTGGAGACTAGGATGCAATGGAGCAATGGCTTCAAACTACAAGAAAGAAAGGAGATTCCATCTGAACATGAGGAAGAACTTCCTGACTGTGAGAGCTGTTCAGCAGTGGAACTCTCTGCCCTGGAGTGTGGTGGAGGCTCCTTCTTTGGAGGCTTTCAAACAGAGGCTGGATGGCCATCTGTCAGGGGTGATTTGAATGCAATATTCATGCTTCTTGGCAGGGGTTGGACTGGATGGCCCAGGAGGTCTCTTCCAACTATATGATTCTACAAGAAAGGAGATTCCACCTGAACATGAGGAAGAACTTCCTGACTGGGAAAGCTGTTCAGCAGTGGAACTCTCTGCTCTGGAGTGTGGAAGGAAGAACTTCCTCACTGGGAAAGCTGTTCAGCAGTGGAACTCTCTGCTCTGGAGTGTGGGAGGAAGAACTTCCTGACTGGGAGAGCTGTTCAGCAGTGGAACTCTCTGCTCTGGAGTGTGGGAGGAAGAACTTCCTGACTGGGAGAGCTGTTCAGCAGTGGAACTCTCTGCTCTGGAGTGTGGGAGGAAGAACTTCCTGACTGGGAGAGCTGTTCAGCAGTGGAACTCTCTGCCACAGAGTGTGGTGGAGGCTCCTTCTTTGGCAGCTTTTAAACAGAGGCTGGATGGCCATCTGTCAGGGGTGACTTGAATGTAATATTCCTGCTTCTTGGCAGAATGGGGTTCGACTGGATGGCCCAGGAGGTCTCTTCCAACTCTTTGATTCTACAGGAAAGGAGATTCCACCTGAACATGGGGAAGAACTTCCTGACTGTGAGAGCTGTTCAGCAGTGGAACTCTCTGCTCTGGAGTGTGGGAGGAAGAACTTCCTGACTGGGAAAGCTGTTCAGCAGTGGAACTCTCTGCTCTGAACATGAGGAAGAACTTCCTGACTGTGAGAGCCGTTCAGCAGTGGAACTCTCTGCCCCGGAGTGTGGTGGAGGCTCCTTCTTTGGCAGCTTTTAAACAGAGGCTGGATGGCCATCTGTCAGGGGTGATTTGAATGTAATATTCCTGCTTCTTGGCAGAATGGGGTTCGACTGGATGGCCCATGAGGTCTCTTCCAACTCTAGGATTCTACAGGAAAGGAGATTCCACCTGAACATGGGGAAGAACTTCCTGACTAGGGGAGCTGTTCAGCAGTGGAACTCTCTGCCTCGGAGTGTTGTGTAAAGCGCGTTCCTTGGAGCAACACCCACTCTGAGGAGGCCGGAAGCGGAAGGGGCGGAGCCGCGCGAGGTGGGGGCGGGGCTTGTGTTGCTTGTGCTGCTGCTTGTGCTGCTGCTGCTCTTTGGGCCTGCAGGCGCTGCCGGAGCCCCGGGCTGGCGTGAGCGAGGCCCCCGAGGGAGAGAGCAGCCATGGCGGCGCCTCCAGCCGCAGCAGCAGTAGGAGCCTCCTCCTCCTCGTCAGCGATGGCGGAGACGAAGATCATCTACCACCTGGACGAGCAGGAGACGCCGTACCTGGTGAAGGTGGCCATCCCGGCCGAGCGGGTCACGCTGGGAGACTTCAAGGCCCTCCTCAACCGGCCCAGCTACAAGTTCTACTTCAAGTCCATGGACGACGACTTCGGGTGAGGCGCCCAGCCAGGCCTTCCTCCTATCCATTGGCTTTTGTGGTCTGTCTGTCTCTCTCCCGCAAGGAGATAATCTGGGTTATATGGCAGTGTAGACGGAGGTTTCCTCCCTCAAGAGGACAATGGACCTACGCCAAAGAAATAGTAGAATGTAATACTATATATTATATATATATGTAATATAATATAAAAAGAATATAATGTAATATGATAAATTGTATACACATATAATAGAATGTAATATAATATATTTTATGTACATAATATAATATAAAAAGAATATAATAATATAATTGATGTAATAAATTGTATATACATATAATATGATATAAAAATAATATAATATATTGTATACACATAATATAATATAATGTGATATAAATGGTATATACATATAATATAATGTAATATAATATAATGTGATATAATAAATTGTATATACATATAATATAAAGTAATATAATGTAATATCATATATTGAATATACATATAATATAATATAAAAATAATATAATGTAATATAATATATTGTATACACATAATATAATATATATTGTATATACATGTAATATAATATAAAAATAATATAATGTGATTTAATAAATTGTATATACATATCATAGAATAATAGAATCATAGAATCAAAGAGTTGGAAGAGACCTCATGGGCCATCCAGTCCAACCCCCAGCCAAGAAGCAGGAATATTGCATTCAAATCACCCCTGACAAATGGCCATCCAGCCTCTGCTTAAAAGCTTCCAAAGAAGGAGCCTCACACCAAACTTCGGGGCAGAGAGTTCCACTGCTGAACAGCTCTCACAGTCAGGAAGTTCTTCCTCATGTTCAGATGGAATCTCTCTTGTAGTTTGAAGCCATTGTTCCGCATCCTAGTCTCCAAGGAAGCAGAAAACAAGCTTGCTCCCTCCTCCCATAATGTAGTATAATATATTGTATATACATATAATATAACATAAAATAATATAATGTAGTATAATATATTGTATGTACATAATATAATATAAAAAGAATATAATGTAACATAAAAATATAACAATATAATAAATATAATAAATTGTATATACATATAATATAAAGTAATATAATGTAATATAATAAATGGTATATACATATAATATAATATAAAGTAATATAATGTATTATAATATATTGTATCTACATATAATATAATATAAAATAATATAATGTAATGTATTATATTGTATATACATATAATATAATATGTAATATTTTTATTGTATACACATATACAATAAAATATACATATACATGTATTGTATACACATATAATGTAATATAATAAATTGTATATACATATAATATAATATATTGTATGTACATATAATATAATATAAAAATAATATAATATCATATAATGTAATATAATATATTGTATATGCATATAAACTAATGTAATATAATATATTGTATATACATATAATATAATATATTGTAGATACATATAATATAATGTAATAATATAATGTAATATATTGTATATACATATGATATTTATAATATTATAATGTAATATAAATATATATATATACACACACACACACACACACACACACACAATGTTCACTTGTGGGATTAACATAATTCAAAAACCACTGGACGAATTGACACGAAATTTGGATACAATACATCTAACAGTCCAACGAGTGTCCATCACCCTAAAAATACACACACTCACACACAAAATCCCAGCAGAACAGACTTAAACCCCCCCAAAATACTCAATATATACATATACACATACACTCATATACATACACATATGCACACATTCATATACACACACGTATATATATGCACAAACACACACAAATATACACATATACACACATACATATACATACACATACACACAATTATGCTTATAGACAAGCACACACATATACACAATGTGCATGTACACATATAAACACACAAATACACAAATATATACAGACACATACACACACATATATATATGAATATACATATATATATATATATATGAACACATAAATATACACATAAACACATATAAATATATACAGACATATACACACACACACACACACACATATATATATATATATATATGAATATACTTATATATATGAACACACAAATACACACACACACACATAAACACATATATACACACACAAAACACATATACACAGACTGGGCCACAGCAACGTGTGGCAGGGGATGGCTAGTTCTACTAATAATGATATTATAATTATATATTTCATATGACATGTAATATTACAATATAATGGTATAGTACAATGTAGTAATATATACTGATATTGAACTATGCTAATAATATAATATATTGTATATATATATATATCTTGTAAGCCACTCTGCGTCCCCTTCGAGGTGAGAAGGGTGACATATAAATGTCATAAATAAATAAATAAAGGCGTTAACCAGGCATGTGCAAACTTCAGCCCTCCAGGTATGTTGGACTTCAACTCCCACAATTCCTAGCAGCCTCAGACCCCTGGGGGGGGAAGGAAAGGGCCTGTGCCTGCTAGGAATTGTGGGAGTTGAAGTCCAAAACACCTGGAGGGCCCAAGTTTGCCCATGCTTCGGGGCAGCTAACATGAGGACAAGCCCAAACAAATTACAATAAAGCAAAAATACATATAAACAAAACAATAACATCAAATAAAATACTTAATAAAAACATAGTAATGAAATGAAAATAACAAAATCCTAATAAAAACAAATAATAAAATGGTAATAGACTTAGACAAAGAGAGCGAGGCCCATGGATAAAAATAGATAGGATTTGATAACAGTCATGGGTGAGATAGGTAGAGAATGCTATGATAATAAACAAAAGAGCATTGAAGGGATTTGAAACTCTTTTATACTCTAGATCAAAAAGAGGCATGTACATATGTCTATGTGTGTGTGTGTGTACACTCACACATATATACTCACAGACATATATGTATGTAGTTTAGACTAAAAATACATATGAGGACCCCTTAGATTCTTTATTAGCAGTTTACCATTCTGAGCACACACATATACACATGTTTAGACTCTCTAATAATACAGATGAGGAACTTTAGATTCTTTATTAGCACTTTACAGTTCTGAGTACACATGTTTAGACTCTCTAATAATGCATATGAGGACCGTTAGATTCTTTATTAGCACTTTACAATTCTAAGATCAAATGCTGCTGTTTTATCTACAGCAATTGCTGTATTTTATAGTTTTTACCAAGGAGTACTGTGAATTTATGATGTTGTGTTGTCTGTTTATTGTGTATGTTTTGTTTTTCACTTCTCGTATTTTGCATGTCACACCCTTAGTGTTCTGTGAGCCGCCCCAAGTCCCTCTAAATGATAATAAGAGATGGTGGCAGGGTAGAAATAAAGTTATTATTATTATTACACAAATATACATACGGGGACATATATGTACACACATATATTTGTACACACATATGAATAAAGTTCAGCACCTGGTGGTGCAATGGGTTAAACCAGTAATGAGCAAACTTTGGCCCTCAAGGCATTTTGGGATTCAACTCCCACAATTCCTAACAGCCTACTGTGTCTAAAATTGAAATGTGTGGTATCTGCTGGGCTTTGGTTCCAGGAGCTGCCATGGACACCTTAATCCATGAATGTTCAAATTCTACACAACGGTATAATAAAATGGTGGCCCTTATATCCAATGCCAAAATCAAGGTTTGCTTTTGGGTTTTTTAAAAAAGAAAATAATATTATTTTCAAACAATCCATGGTGAAATTCATTTATTCAGAATCTGTGGATACAAATGGCTGACTGTATCTCTAAAGAGAAGTAATTAAGATAATTGTATTGTCGAAGGCTTTCATGGCTGGAATCAATGGGTTGTTGTAGATTTTTTCGGGCTATATGGCCATGTTCTAGAGGCATTCTCTCTTGACGTTTCGCCTGCATCTATGGCAAGCATCCTCAGAGGTAGCAAGGATGCTTGCCATAGATGCAGGTGAAACGTCAAGAGAGAATTCCTCTAGAACATGGCCATATAGCCCGAAAAAACCTACAACAACCCAATTATGTTAATTTCCCATGCAATTCTTTTTTGTGAGGTGGGGGAGTAAGACAACATCCAGGCAAAGCTTTGTCTCAACCTCCAAATGTTCTAAATATGAAAGGAGTCTTAAAAGATCCTGTTGAGTAGGAAGAGATTTTGAAAGCCAATCAAGTCAGTTCAATAATATAAGATACCACCCACTTATCCCTTGATGCAGGTTGAATACTCCTTATCTGGAAATCCAAAACTGTCCACATAAACAGGTGAAATAGTGACACCTTTGCTATCTGATGGTTCAGTTCACACAAACTTTGTCTCCCACACAAAATGATTAAAAACATTGGATATAAAAATACCTGAGGCTGTGTGTATAAGGTGTTTGTGAAACATAATTGAATTTCGTGTTTAGACTTGGGCTCTTACCCATTGTGTATATGCAAATAATACAAACTCTGGAGGAAAAAAATCCAAAACACTTCTGGTTCCAAGCATTTCAGCTTAAGCAGGCATCCTCAAACTGCGGCCCTCCAGCTGTTTTGGTCTCCAACCGCCAGAATTCCCACACATTGAGCAAGCTGGCTAGGGCTTCTGGGAGTTGGAGGCCCAAACAGCTGGAGGGCCGCAGTTTGAGGATGCTTGAGCTAAAGAATACTGACTCTGTGCCAATCATCTACCCTGTCTGTACATCCCAGCATAGCCCTTCCAGCAAGGCTCCTTTCCTTTTTTAAATTTCTTTGCAGTTAAACCTTATTTCCCCCCTCTCTTTCAAAGCTTTCCTATCTGTATCCTCCAAAGCCAGTTGACTTTTGTATGCAAAAGATCCCAGGCTCAGCAATAGAAAGAGAACTGCTGTCAGCCAGGGAAGTCCAAGAATTGGAAACTCGTGGCCTGATGTTGGGTTACAGCCCACGTTGGATTCATGGGATTTGATGAGTCTTAACAGCTCCGTCTTCCCACAATGACAGTACTTCAGAGGTGCTGGTTGTTAGCGTGCAATCTTCAGAGATGTCCCCTTCAGGATTTACTACATCTGTGCTGCTTTATTTATTTTATTTATCGTGTCAGGAGCAACCAGACATTTGTATTACATTTTAAACAAAACAAACAGACAAAACACAAGTTTGCAAGCTTGGTAGTTGATTAAATGTCCTTTGACCAGTATCTGGCCACTTGGAGTGCCTCTGGTGTTGCCGCAAGAAGGTCCTCAATTGTGCATGTGGCAGGGCTCAGGTTGCATTGCAGCAGGTGGTCAGTGGTTTGCTCTTCTCCACACTCGCATGTTGTGGATTCCACTTTGTAGCCCCATTTCTTAAGGTTGGCTCTGCATCTCGTGGTGCCAGAGCACAGTCTGTTCAGCGCCTTCCAAGTCGCCCAGTCTTCTGTGTGCCCAGGGGGGATTCTCTCATTTGGTATCAGCCATTGATTGAGGTTCTGGGTTTGAGCCTGCCACTTTTGGACTCTCGCTTGCTGAGGTGTTCCAGCGAGTGTCTCTGTAGATCTTAGAAAACTATTTCTTGATTTAAGTCGTTGACGTGCTGGCTGATGAGCTGGAGATGTCTCTGCCTTGGTCCTTTCACTATTGGTTGCTACTTCCCGGCGGATGTCAGGTGCTGCAATACCGGCTAGACAGTGTAGTTTCTCCAGTGGTGTAGGGCGCAGACACCCTGTGATAATGCGGCATGTTTCATTAAGAGCCACATTCACTGTTTTAGCATGGTGAGATGTGTTCCACACCGGGCATGCATACTCAGCAGCAGAGTAGCCAAGCGCAAGGGCAGATGTCTTCACTGTGTCTGGTTGTGATCCCCAGGTTGTGCTAGTCAGCTTTCGTATGATGTTGTTTCTAGCGCCTACTTCAGGCAGTGCTTCTTGCAGGTAAGAGCACGGTCCAGAGTGACTCCCAGGTATTTGGGTGTGCTGCAATGCTCCAGTGGGATTCCTTCCCAGGTCATCCTCAGAGCTCGAGGTGCTTGTCTGTTCTTAAGGTGAAAAGCCCATGTTTGTGTTTTAGATGGGTTAGGGATCTGTGCTGCTAAGGCCCCATCTACACTGTCATATAATCCAGTTTCTGAATGCAGATTGATTGCATCGAATTTGAGAATATGATAGTGGAGACTCATATAATCCAGTTCAAAGCAGATAATCTGCATTCTGAAACCGAATCATATGGCAGTGTAGATCCAACCTTAGACTATCTGATATAGGAGACTGGGATTTCCCCCTAATATGTCAGGATCCAGTACAGTATTCGTACCAAGTGACTAAAGCTGATTCTTTCCTGGAAACTTGCAGCAGACTAGCACCAGTCCATGGACCACCACTTTAGGTTGCACTGATTTACAGCAGCCTCCCTGTCGGATGCTCTTGTTGTGTCACGAGATCCCCAAACTCCTTTTACTTCCCATTGTAAAAATTAACAAAAATGCTTTCAGTCCTGTTTCTGCTCTTTCTAAAACCTTGAGCATTTAAGTCCTGTCATCCTCCAGTAGGTCATCCATAGAATCATAGAATCATCGAGTTGAAAGAGACCTCATGGGCCATCCAGTCCAAACCCCTGCCAAGAAGCAGGAATATTGCATTCAAAGCACCCTTGACAGATGGCCATCCAGCCTCTGTTTAAAAGCTTCCAAAGAAGGAGCCTCCACCACACTCCGGGCAGAGAGTTCCACTGCTGAACGGCTCTCACAGTCAGGAAGTTCTTCCTAATGTTCAGATGTAATCTCCTTTCTTGTAGTTTGAATCCTAGTCTCCAGGGCAGCAGAAAACAAGCTTGCTCCCTCCTCCCTAGGACTTCCTCTCACATATTTATACATGGCTATCATGTCTCCTCTCAGCCTTCTCTTCTTCAGGCTAAACATGCCCAGCTCTTAAGCCGCTCCTCATAGGGCTTGTTCTCCAGACCCTTGATCATTTTAGTCGCCCTCCTCTGGACACATTCCAGCTTGTCAACATCTCCCTTCAATTGTGGTGCCCAGAATTGGACACAGTATTCCAGGTGTGGTCTAACCAAGGCGGAATAGACGGGTAGCATTACTTCCCTAGATCTAGACACTTACTTTACTTACTTACTTAGGTGATCCCTCGTTGGACGAGTAAGATGGTCTTCCATTATGGATTTCCTTGTGGGTCCGTATGTGGCTGTGGAGCCCTATTCTTGCTCTGCATCTTCTTCCGCAGTGAGGGCATTGGTTTCCAGGTGGAAGGCGGTCCCGGTCGGGGTTGGCTTGACGCGCCTTCCTCCTGCCACGTTTCTCTCTTTCACCCTCCACTCGTGCCTTCTCAAATTCTGCAGCACTGCTGGTCACAGCTGTCCTCCAGCTGGAGCGCTCAAGGGCCAGGGCTTCCCAGTTCTCAGTGTCTATGCCAGAGTTTTTAAGGTTGGCTTTGAGCCCATCTTTAAATCTCTTTTCCTGTCCACCAACGTTCCGTTTTCCGTTCTTAAGTTCGGAGTAGAGCAACTGCTTTGGGAGACGGTGGTCAGGCATCCGGACAACGTGGCCGGCCCAGCGGAGTTGATGTTGGAGGACCATTGCTTCAATGCTGGTGGTCTTTGCTTCTTCCAGCACACTGACGTTTGTCCGCTTGTCTTCCCAGGAGATTTGCAGGATTTTCCGGAGGCAGCGCTGATGGAAACGTTCCAGGAGCTGCATGTGACGTCTGTAGACAGTCCACGTCTCACAGGCATAGAGCAGGGTTGGGAGGACAATAGCTTTATAGACAAGCACCTTGGTCTCCCTACGGATGTCCCGGTCCTCAAACACTCTCTGCTTCATTCTGGAAAATGCTGCACTTGCAGAGCTCAGGCGGTGTTGTATTTCGGCGTCGATGTTGACTTTGGTGGAGAGGTGGCTGCCAAGGTAGCGGAAATGATCAACATTTTCTAATGTTACACCATTAAGCTGTATCACTGGCATTGGAGAGGGGTTGGCTGGTGCCTGCTGGAAAAGCACCTTGGTTTTTTCAATGTTCAATGACAGGCCAAGCTTCTCGTATGCTTCTGCGAAAGTGTTTAGAGTGGCTTGTAGATCTTCTTCTGAATGCGCACAGACGACATTGTCATCAGCATACTGGAGTTCTATAACAGATGTTGTTGTAACCTTGGTTTTGGCTTTCAGTCTGCTGAGGTTGAATAGCTTGCCATCTGTCCGATAGATTATTTCCACTCCGGTGCCCCTCTCAGAAGACACCCTCCCAGAATCTCAGAATGGCTTCCGCCCCTCCAGAGGAACCGTGGACATGATCTTCACTGCACGACAGCTCCAAGAAAAATGCAGGGAACAAAACCAACCTCTGTACATGGCATTCATCGACCTTGCAAAGGCATTCGACACAGTGAATCGCAGCGCTCTCTGGACCATCCTCCAAAAATCGGGTGCCCAAGCAAATTTGTGAACATCCTGCGGCTCCTCCATGATGACATGATGGCAACAGTCTTGGACAGCAATGGCTCCCAAAGTGACCCATTTAAAGTGGAATCTGGTGTCAAACAGGGATGTGTTATTGCCCCAACTTTATTCTCCATCTTCATCGCTATGATACTTCACCTTGTTGATGGGAAGCTTCCCCTAGATCTAGACACTATGCTCCTATTGATGCAGGCCAAAATCCCATTGGCTTTTTTTGCCACCACATCACATTGTTGGCTCATGTTTAACTTGTTGTCCATGAGGACTCCAAGATCTTGAGGCAGGCATCGTCCCCCCATTCGGTATCTTTGCATTTCGTTTTTCCTGCCTAAGTGGAGTATCTTGCATTTGTCCCTGTTGAACTTCATGATAGTCTACCCTACTAATGTTTTGAGGTGCTCTTTTGCTGAGCAAAATGCAATTTCCCAGAGTTTGTAAAAAATAGGCTAAGTCTCCCATCATCCCTTAGCAGTATGATCATTGACTATCCTGGCTGTGGATTTCTGGGAATTGTAATCCCAAAAGAAATCTTTTCCAAGGTCTCTCTCTCAAGCGAGCCCATATCTAGGGGACTCTCACCTCATCTGGGTGTGTTCTGCCTTGGATTTGTGCATCCTTCTGACACTCTTGTTAGTCTCTAGGCCTAGTAATTTTCCAGACATCGATTATGCGTCGTGAAACACAAAACACAAGGACACTCCTCTTTCTTTTAATGCTCCTTTGTTTGATTTCCTCAACACCCTCTTGTTCTCCTCTTCTTCCCTTTCGTATGATCTTTTAAAATCTCTTTGATGTCTTTGGGAGCAAAAACATAACTGCCATCTTACTTTCTCTTAGGCACTTTTTTTGTGACAGGAATAAAGATGTGTCCCCTTGCTTTCTAGGACATATAGCTCATGTTAGGGCTTGTTTATTGGAAGTGTGCAATGAGTTGGCTAGCACTTTCTATAGCCAACAGAGGCAGCCAGTTTGTGGCCGCACACCACGTACCGCAGGCAACGTTCTTCTTTGATCTCTTGTTTCAAGAGCTGAATTTCAAGTTCAGGAAAAGTAAATGAATTCATTTTCTTGGCACTTTTATCACTTCATAGTGGAACGGAGTGTGCACCTATACCATATATGTACACGCCTATCCGTAGTGTCTCGCATCTTAAAAATCCACCTTGCAACAAAGGAGTATTGTACTTGCTGTGATTTTTTTGTTGATGGGGAGAAAACCGCTTTCAAAACAAATGTTCCAAATCAAAGATGGGAATCATGTAGCCCTCCAAACTCTGGCAACTTCCAGGAGCCCTAGCCAGCATATATGATTGTGAATAGGAGAATTTGGTGATTTTAAATTTTTGGATTGTTTATAAAATCTGGTATTGGCAAATCTTTTTGTGGGGAGGGTTCAGACTCAAACCAAAGAGTTAATGGGGTAAAACCTCTTTCAGAATGCATACTGTGATGTTAGCAAGTTCTCTCCCTGAAGTTATTCTTTCTAAAACAGCAGCTGTGATAAAATATCTTATGCCATGGGCATAGAACAAAAGCTTTTGACTCTTTTGATAGGATTAGGTACCTTCTAGGCCAAAATCTGTTCTGTGTTCCAGCTCTAAGGGTCTGTAAGTCCAAATTGATTTATAATTCATTGTTGTCCTGTGCCTCCAAGTCATTTCTGACTTAGGGTGACTCTAAGCTGAACCTATAACAGGTTATCTTGGCAAAATTTGTTTAGAGGTGAGTTTTCCTTTTTCTGAAGCTGAGAGACAGTGGTTTGCCCAAGGTTAATAATTGAGTTTCTTGGCTTTTCCTTCTTTTATTGCCAGTGAAGGCTTGGATTGAAATTCTGCGCAATTTTGTTTTATGGTCCAGAGGATTTGTAACATTTATCTATTTCTATATTTATTTTTATACTGATGGGGACATGGTGATCACAGTAATCACAGGACCATTGCATTAATCTCCAATCAAAATAAAGTGGTGCTCAAAATTCTACCGCAAAGATTTACCATATATGAAGCGGGAAATGCCAGTACTAAGCTGGGTTCAGAGAGGGAAGAAACACTAGGGATCATATTGCAAACATATTTTCGATAATGGAGCGCACTCAAGAAGTTCAGGAAAAAATAGTGAAATTACAGAAAGCCTTTCTGTAATCATAAAAAGCTATGGATTGTTATTAAACAAATGAGGGTGCCCCACCATTTTATAGTCCTGATGTGTAATTTTCTGAAAGAATATGGAGAAACCGAATGGTTTCCTGTTCGTAAGGGGCTCAGGCAAAGCTGCATTTTATAACTTGTATGCTGAACATATCAAACATACAGTAGGATTAGACCCAGAGGAAGAAGGTGTGAAAATCAGAGGAGGAACACCAACAATTCAAGATATGCAGATGACGTCATACTCCTTACAGAAAATAGCAACAACTTGGAATGATGCCTGAAAAGGCTTCTTTCTTTAAATCCCTGAATGCCTGGATTCCAGTCTCGTCTGCTGACAAATAATTGCAATAGTAGATTAGCACTTTAAAAACCCCAAAATTGTGATGTTAGCTTCCTTTCACCATACATTTGCTAGGATTGGCTTTCCTTGCCTATTCAGCTTCTTGACCACAGCAGGGTGGTTCATGACTGGAAAATCGTTTTGATGGGAAGTAAGATAATTGCTCACAGAAGTAATTTTTTTTCTAGTGAAGAACTGGTGAGTAGATTAGTAGAATGTATAAAATGAGCTCAGATTTGCCTCTCCTCAACTCCAGTGTAAGCAAGCATGCAGTGTAGATCTTGCACAACAAATGGATTTTAGTCCTGCTAGATTAGATCTCTGAGTATTATTAGGGGATAAAATGAGGCAGTGCATGCCATCCTGAACTCATTGTAGGAAAGGAAGGATCAAAACACGCAGCAGAACAAGAGTTCTTAAACTTTTTCCATTTGCGACCCCTCTTGGCCTGTGAAATGTTTATGTGTCACCAGGTTATGTATATAAAAGAGGTATAAAAAACAAACATTTGCTGATAATAAACAGACTGATTTCTCTTTTTGTGGGATACATCTAAAGCATTTTCTGCAGAGTCCACTTTTTTCGGGTCAGGAGCAACTTGAGAAACTGCAAGTCACTTGTGGTGTGAGAGAATTGGCCGTCTGCAAGGACGTTGCCCAGGGGACACCCAGATGTTTTGATGATTTATCATCCTTCTGGGAGGCTTCTCTCATGACTGCGCATGGGGAGCTGGAGCTGATAGATGGAGCTCATCTGCGTTCTCTGCAGAGGGTCCACTGTAAACGCTGGACATTGTTGCTAGTAGATTTGTGTGAATGGGTGGTGTTCAGAAAACTTTCACTGTTGCCAAATTCGTGATCCCAACATTGACATAAGGGGACCCAATTTGGGGTTGGGATCCATAGTTTAAGAAACAGTGCAGCGAAATAACTAGAGTATTATTTTGTGCCTGTTTTATTTTTGTGACTATTAATAAAATTAAAAAAATACCAGTTTCCTGCAGCTAGCAGGCAATATGAAGCGCCTAGGTCAGCATTTCTCAACCTGGTGGTCGGGACCCCAGAGGTGGGGTTGTGAACAGGTGCCAGAGGGGTCAAGAAAGACCATCAGAAAACACAGAATTTTCTGTTGGTCATGGAGGTTCTGTGTGGGAAGTTTTGCCCAAATCCATCATTGGTGGGGTTCACAGTGCTCTTTGATTTTAGGTGAACTATAAATCCCACCAACTACAACTCCCAAATGTCAAGTCTTATTTCCCCCAAATTCCACCAGTGTTCACATTTGGGTATATTGAATATTTGTGCCAAGTTTGGCTCAGATCCATCATTGTTTGAGTCCACAGTACTCTGGAGGTAGGTGAACTACAACTCCAAATCTCAAGGTCAATGCCCACCAAACACTTCCAGTATTTTCTGTTGGTCATGGGACTTCTGTGTGCCAAGTTTGGTTCAATTCCATCATTAGTGGAGTTCAGAATACTCTTTGATTGTATGTGAATTATAAATTCCAGCAACTGCAACTCCCAAATGTCAAAATCGATCCACCTCAACCCCACCAGTATTCCCATTTGGGCATATTGGTTATTTGTGCCAAATTTGGTCCAGTGAATGAAAATACATCTTGCATATCAGATATTTACATTATGATTCATAACAGTAGCAAAATTACAGTTGTGAAGTAGCAACGAAAACAATGTTATGGTTGAGGGTCACCATGACATGAGGAACTGTTTTAAGGGGTTGTGGCATTAGGAAGGTTGAGAACCACTGCCCTAGGTGTCTAGGCTTCTTTTCAATGCTAGAAGTCTGGCCTTCAGCCTCTTTTTGTATTTGGTAGAGTACCACATTGTGTCTGCTGGTCTTTTGACTCCAGCATCAGAGTATCAAGTGCCTTCTGTTGCAACCATCTTGAGCTTAGATTGGCTATGCCTGTCCCTCTCCTTGGATGAGTTCTGGTTGTGATTTGAAGTTTGCCTTTCCTGCAAAGTAAACATTGTACTCCTGGGTCAGAGATCCTTCTTAATTAAAACATAAACAGAGCATCCTTCTGTTAGGAGGCATGGCTAAATACCTTTTTAGGCACAGTGTTTAGTATTCTGGTGCTTCCCTTCATGTTGGCAGCTGGTGTTTCCAATTTTAAGTTCCAAACGATCTCCTGGTCTCAGCTGCTGGGTGAAAATGACTCTTCCGTGTAATTTTCTGTCTGATGATTAAGCCAGGGTTGCTTAATTATCTCCCAGTTTCACTGGGTAGGTTTAAGGCTGAGCATTGCAGGACTCCAAAGAGAAGAGAACAAAGCAAGCACTGCTGGAATTCCCAATGTGTTGGCCAGATGCTGCTGGTATTTGGCAGCCTGTTCTTGCACACATGTAAGGGTGTGTGTGTGTGTGTGTGTTGACGTGGGCAGAACAGTCGACTGATTTATTTTATTGTATGGCTTGTTTGAAATCAATGTCAGGAGTCTCTGTCCCCCAAGCAGAGACATTTTCCAAATGGAGAGACGATCCTTTTCCTAATCGGCTGCGGTCTTACTAACTGACTAGTGCGGTGGTTCTCAACCTTCCTAATGCCGTGACTCTTTAATACAGTTCCTCATGTTGGGGTGACCCCCAACCATAACATTATTTTCGTTGCTACTTCACAACTGTAGTATTGCTACTGTTATGAATACTGAACTAAATTTGGCACAAATACCCAATACACCCAAATTTGAATACTGGTGAGATTGGGGGGGGGGGGGGGGGTTGATTTTGTCATTTGGGAGTTGTAGTTGCTGGGGGTTTATAGTTCACCTCCACCAATGATGGAATGACCAAACTTGAACTCCCATGACCAACAGAAAATACTGGAAGGGTTTGGTGGGCATCAACATTGAGTTTAGGAGTTGTAGTTCACCTACATCCAGAGAGCACTGTGGACTCAAAACAAAGAGAGATCTAGAACAAACTTGGCATGGATACACAATATGCCTAAATGTGAACACTGGTGCAGTTTGGGCAAAATATATCTTGACATTTGGGAGTTGTAGTTGATGGGATTTATAGTTCACCTAAAATCAAAGAGCATTCTGAACCCCACCAACGAGAGAATTGGGCCAAACTTCTTGCACAGAACCCCCATGACCAACAGAAGACATGGTGTTTTCTGATGGTCTTTGGCAACCCCTCAGACATCCCCTCATGACTGCCCCCCCCCCGGGGTCTCAACCCCCAGGTTGAGAACCAATGGGCTAGTGGCTACTATCTTCTCTTGTCTTGAGGCCTGATAGCCATTTGGATCCCATAAAGTGACATTTTTAAAAATTCTGATGACTGTTTAGTATTGTCCTTGCTCACATTGTGTTTTTGGCAAGGGATGCATCCCCCTGGCATTTGGGAATGGTAATGTGGAGAGTTGAGAGAATGTGACAACAGTGTTGTCAGATGTGGTATACACTTTGTTTGTTTATCTAATTCTCCCTTGTTGCTTCTCTGGTTAAGTGGCAGGGCCGCTTTGTTTCTGCCTCCACTTGTTTTTCATTGTCTGGCTCTTTAAAAGAGCTGGGAATATTTTGTCCTTGAATTGCTTTCGTGCGTACCATGTGTTCTTGGCCTGATATTGATTGAATGGAGCAATGTGATGTGACCAGAGCTGAACTTACCACTAAGCAGAGTGTGGAAGTAGATGTTGCTGACTACTGCACATTTTCATGGTTGAAGAATGATTCAACAGCCAGTCCAGCTGTTCATGGACTAGAACATGTCATATTCATGGAATAGAAAGGAGTATAATTTTGTCTTGTTCCTCAGGCATTCCAGTACCTTCAGCTGCTAAAAATCAAGGTGAAGTTCCCCAAGCCTCTCCAGTATTTTCCTTTGGTCATGGGGTTCTGTGTGCCAAATGTGGTCCAGGTCCACTGTCAGTGGGGGTCACTGTGGTCTGACTTGATGCAGGGTGAACTACATTGCCATCATGTGGACTCAGCCCCACAAACTCCTCCAGTATGTTTAGCTGCTGATTAGTTCTGCTCTGTTTGTTGTGCAGGCAGAGTTGAAAAGAGTAGGAAAGGGTTAAGGGAGTGGGCGGAGTCATGCAAATTCCACACCAATGAAGAGAGTAAGAAACACTGGGATGTCTGTGGTGGAGGAAACACGTACAATGAAATTGTCCCCGAATGAAAGCGTTCCTTGAGTGGTGTGCAGTATGGTTTTTGGGGGTGACATTGTTAGGGGGTTGGGCTACATATTCATGTCAATTGACATTGAAATACAACACCGCCTGAGCTCTGCAAGTGCAGCGTTTTTCCGAATGAAGCAGAGGGTGTTTGAGAACCGGGACATCCGTAGGGATACCAAGGTACTTGTTTATAAAGCTATTGTCCTCCCAACCCTGCTATACGCCTGCGAGACGTGAACTGTCTACAGAGGTCACATGCAACTGTTGGAACAATTCCATCAGCGCTGCCTCTGGAAAATCCTGGAAATATCTTGGGAAGACAAGCGGACAAATGTCAGTGTGCTGCAAGAAGCAATTGAAGTGATGGTCCCCCACCATCAACTCCGCTGGACCGGCCACGTTGTCCGGATGCCCAACTACTGTCTCCCAAAGCAGTTGGTCTATTCCGAACTCAAGAATGGAAAACAGAATGCTGGAGGACAGGAAAAGAGATTTAAAGATGGGCTCAAAGCCAACCTTAAAAACTCTGGCATAGACACTGAGAACTGGGAAGCCCTGGCCCTTGAGCGCTGCAGCTGGAGGTCAGCTGTGACCAGCAGTGCTGTAGAATTTGAAGAGGTATGAATGGAAGGCGAAAAAGAGAAATGTTCCAAAAGGAAGACGTGTCAAGCCAACCCCGACCGAGACCGCCTTCCACCTGGAAACCAATGCCCTCACTGTGGGAGAAGATGCAAATCAAGAATGGGGCTCCACAGTCACCTACGGACCCACCAGTATACTGATCTTGGAAGACTATCCTACTCGGACAACAAGGGATCGCCTAAGAGAAGACATATTCATGGAGATCGCTATAACCTGAAATACTTATCCTTGGAGGGAGGACTTTTGGTGGCTCTTCAGCACTGTGGGTTCAATCTGTTTGTGGAAGCGGGAGCCTGTTTGTGGAAATGGGCACCCCAGCTACATACACACATGCATATTAGGTCTATTAATTCTTTCTCTACTGGGTGCTCCATAAATAAATCCCCCCCCTTGCAGCTTTATCACAAGGAATATCTGAAGAACTAATGCATTTTTTTCTTTTTTTCCCTTTTATTTAAGTAAACATACATTTGCAAGTGTTTGTTGCATATAGTGCAATACTTTCTATCTATTAATGTATCATAGATTCTTACTTTACATCCACTTCTTCCTTATCTACAGTCTTATAGGATCCTCTATATACATTTTAATTTAACTTTACATTAAGGTGTTGAATCATTGGTTGCCATTCATTAACGAAGTTGTCTAGTATTTCTCCTCTTAATAATACAGTTATTTTGTCCATTATCAACATATCTATAATATATTTTTCCCATTCTTCTAAAGGAGGTATATCTGGGGTTTTCCAATATCTAGCATATACTATTCTAGCTGCCACTGTTGTGTAAAACATTTTTTTCCCAACTAATGCATTTTAAGGGAAAGGCAATCTAGTTGTGTGTGAGTGATGACAGTCTTCTAAGAAATGTTTTGAGTGGTTATGTGGAACAACATTTCTCAAGTTTCCATTTCAGTTTATCATGGGACAGGGCAAACAGATCTAGAATCTCACTGCTGCATGATTTATTTACTTATTTATGAATGATCTTTCTGCTTCTGCAACAATAGAAGAAAAAAGGTTGATATCCAAGAATGTTTTGTAGAGACAAGCAAAAAAAAAATCTGTAATCTGGAAGTGATTATGGTGATTCCTTTGAAAAAAGTATGAGCTATAAAAGTACTTTTCCATATGAAAAATGATTGCTAGTGGCAAATTTTCTATTTTAATTTTGCTAGAGTTCATGTCGTATCAGGTTACACATGAAAGGCTTCTCCTGGAGATATGGCTCTTGATTGCTTAAAGCTCTCTTCTGCAATGAAATAAAATGATGGAGTGTCACCTCCTTGCCAAAGCTGGTCTCTGAAAAACAGGCATTCAGATTTCATCCTGGGAACACAGTGCTGTACTGTGTATTACTGACGCTAGGTATTTTCCAGTTCTGAAAAGAATGGCTTCAAATTCTGTACATTTTGGTGGTTTTTGAGGGGTCCATCCAGACCACTTCTGCGCTGTTGGCGGTTTCTGACCTGCAAAGGATTGCCAATAGACTCAGTGTTGGCTCAGGCCTTGTTGAATCAGTGAGTCATCTTCTCCCTGTGGCAAGTGAGGAGTGGGGGCTACTTAGGCTTTCTGGTTTAGCCTGAGCAGTCTTGTTCCACTCTCAAACTAACAATGAAGCTATTACAGCAACTGTATGGTCTGTCAGTTTTTTAACTCTTCAGATCTTGAAGATCATTGCAGACCAAATTTCAGCTGTTTCATAGAATCAAAGAGTTGGAAGAGACCTCATGGGCCATCCAGTCCAACCCCCTGCTAAGAAGCAGGAATATTGCATTCAAATCACCCCTGACAGATGGCCATCCAGCCTCTGTTTAAAGCTTCCAAAGAAGGAGCCTCCACCACACTCTGGGGCAGAGAGTTCCACTGCTGAACGGCTCTCACAGTCAGGAAGTTCTTCATCATGTTCAGATGGAATCTCCTCTCTTGTAGTTTGAAGCCATTGTTCCGCGTCCTAGTCTCCAAGGAAGCAGAAAACAAGCTTGCTCCCTCCTCCCTGTGGCTTCCTCTCACATATTTATACATGGCTATCATATCTCCTCTCAGCCTTGTCTTCTTCAGGCTAAACATGCCCAGCTCCTTAAGCCGCTCCTCATAGGGCTTGTTCTCCAGACCCTTGATCATTTTAGTCGCCCTCCTCTGGACACATTCCAGCTTGTCAATATCTCTCTTGAATTGTGGTGCCCAGAATTGGACACAATATTCCAGGTGTGGTCTAACCAAAGCGGAATGGAGGGGTAGCATTACTTCCCTAGATCTAGACACTATGCTCCTATTGATGCAGGCCAAAATCTCATTGGCTTTTTTGCTGCCACATGACATTTTTGGCTCATGTTTAACTTGCTGTCCACGAGGCAGGACTCTTGTCATTCTTACCAAAAGGGTTTCTTTACCTGTGGCATTGTATGGAAGTGTTGGCTTGAAGTCTTATAGAGATGCTTTGTGACTGAATCATATTAAGGCCCAGGTTAGATACCTTGTAAATGAATCATAATATAAAGCTTTATTTATATCCCGCCCTATCTCCCCAAGGGGATCACAGTACACATACACGGCAAACATTCAGTACTGTTTTGGACAGACAGAAAAGAAAGGAGGTCCAGTTTTTTGGTGCCTTGGAGGTTGTGCTCGAATTCAGCTACGGGGGGTGCTGTCGCTCCATCCTTTATGACAGGGGTCCTCAAACCTTTTAAACAGAGGGCCAGGTCACAGTCCCTCAAACTGTTGGAGGGCCAGATTATAATTTGAAAAAAGAAAAAAAATTAATTTTTATGCACTCTTCACATATCTAATTTGTAGTGCAAAAACACTTAAAAATAATAGAATAATTAAAATGAAGAATAATTTTAACAAATATAAACTTATTAGTATTTCAGTGGGAAGTGTGGGCCTGCTTTTGACTGATGATATAGGATTGTTGTTGTTGCTGTTGTTGTGTGTGCTTTCAAGTTGAAAGGTTGAAAGGTTCAAGTTGAAAGGTTGAAAGGTTCATTTATCCGGCCCTCGCTCTGGGTCAAAGGTTGACCCAGAGCGAGGGCTGGATAAATGAACTTGGAGAGCCGTATCCGGTCCTCGGGCCTTAGTTTGAGGACCCCTGCTCTATGATGAAGAGACATCAGGGCTTCCTTCTTCCTTTGGTTCAACGGGCATTTTCCGATCTTTTTCTTTATGGTGTTATAAAATACCTTCTCCGCTTGTTTTAGCAGTACCTAATTTCTTTACTTACAGCTCAAGTTGTTTTTGAACTGCTTAGGTAAACCATGAGCTTGGCGGACAGTTGGGTGCTCACGCTGGCCCGGGGCTTCAAACTGGCAACCTTTCCTATGTCATCAGTTGGGGACCCATCCCCCAGGACCAACTGCAATATAATACTAATAATAACATGATATTATAATTGTATATTTATATTACATGTGATAGTACTAATAATATTACAATATAATGGTATAGTACAATATAGTAATATTTAATACTGATATTGTACTATGCTAATAATATAATATATTGTGTGTGTGTGTGTGTATATATATATATATATATATCTTGTAAGCCACTCTGAGTCCCCTTCGGGGTGAGAAGAGTGGCATATAAATGCCAGAAACTGTGGTTTGTGCTAACCTTGGTTTGTTGCAATGTTTCACGACTGAATTTATAAGAATATGACGGAACAAACTGATACGCATTATTTTTGCATTGGAGGTCAGGAGACTTGAAGATTGGAGTGTTAAATAGATAAACAAAACAAAGACGCAGTTCTAAAGTATAAGACTATATCTTTGAAAGCTCAAACCATGGTTCGGCTCAGAAAGCCTTCTTTGATGTTTTAAAATCATATATGTATTGGTGTTTGCTCTTTAAATTATTCCTAGTTCCTAGGTAATTCCTGACCAAAGTCTAAAGCTGGACCGAACCAAATCCTCTGCCCCTCAGCCACTTGTATTATTGTCCCCTTCAGTATCCCACTGAGCAGCAGTGTGAATCTTCTGCACAAAGGGTCCTGTGATTCAAGGCAGTTTCCAAACAGTCCATGGCATAATTCTCTGGTAATTAAGGAAATAGCTGACAATGTGCAAAACAAGGCAGCACATGGGGTTTCCTTTGTGCTTGGTGAACTCATTGGTTTGATGGGGGAGGGGGATGTGCTGAATGGAGTATTTGTCATTGCATGTCAGTTGACTGACTCATCCCGTTGATTGCTTGCCTCTCATGGTAGAAGCCCTTGCAGCCAAAGAAGCAGAAACTGCTGAGTATCCAGAGAATCCCACAGAAAAATGAAAAAGAAACAAGCCTCACAATGCTCAAAGGATAGTCTGGTTATTAGTAGGAAAGCAGAACACGTTTTGGCCTATGTATGCACTTCCAGCTCTTTTCAAGGGTGCTGAATGATGATCTCAAGGCTGCTAAACGTTTTTCAGGACTATGTATTGTCGAAGGCTTTCATGGCTGGAATCACTAGGTTCTCGTGGGCTTTTTCGGGCTATAGGGCCATGTTCCAGAGGCATTTCTCCTGACGTTTCGCCTGCATCTATGGCAAGCATCCTCAGAGGTAATGAGGATGCTTGCCATAGATGCAGGCGAAACGTCAGGAGAAATGCCTCTGGAACATGGCCCTATAGCCCGAAAAAGCCCACGAGAACCAAGTTTTTCAGGACTGATTTCTCTCTCTTAATTTGGGGGACTCTAAAAGGTAATGGTTGGATAGACCACGCAGAGTAAAGACTGGATCATCACCATCCATTTTCAAGAACCAAAATGAATGAAGTGGAATACATAATAATAATCTGGCTACCAGTATTAAAAAACTCAAAAATTACAACAGCAAAACAACAGAGAGTAAACAGTCAGGCACATGAAATCACTCTCAACAAAAGATTCCCCCAGGCACTTCCAAGCCATTAAATGCTAATCAGGGTGGTCAGTTGAAACATTCACACCTAGCTCCAGCAGACAAAAGTCCTTTGTCCCATCCTGGTCTTTCCACAGATATATAAACCCATTTTCCTACTTCCTAAATAATAAGCGAGACATCAGTATAAAATCGGACAGTAAACACACAAAAATTGCACAGGGCAAGGCCAAATTTAAGGATAAAGATTTAAAATTTTAAAACACTGGAAGATTGGGCAATGGAAATTGTTGGGGAGGGAGATCCGGATTGAGGAAGGAATTAATTGCACGAACTATAAAATAAAATACATTCCTTTCTTTCTCTTCAGATCAAATAATAGTTTTAGACCCCTTCTGTGGAACATACCCAACTGCTTTCTTCAATGCCTGTAATGTTCTAGGATGTTAGTTCCATGCAGTTGCTCATCTAGATCAGGCATGGGCAAACTTCAGCACTCCGGGTGTTTTGAACTTCAACTCCCACAATTCTTAATAGCCGGTAGGGCTGAAATTTTCCCATGCCTGATCTAGATACAGTTGGGGGTCACATGGGTAAAAGAAAATGGGAGAAAGCTGTGTGCCTCCTCCACTATCATGCCTTCTGTTAGAATTGATTTTGTCTACTGGGGAGATGTGGGTCTGAGCAAAGGAAAGCTGTAAGAGAGATTATATTATATTACTAGCCATCCCCTGCCACGCGTTGCTGTGGCCCACATGGGGATTCTATGTGGGAGGTTTGGCCCAATTCTGTCGTTGGTAGGGTTCAGAATGCTCTTTGACTGTAGGTGAACTATATATCCCAGTAACTACAACTCCCAAATGTCAAGATTCTATTTCCCCTCAAACTCCACCAGTGTTCACATTTGGGCATATTGAGTATTCTTGTAGAGTTTGGTCCAGATCCATCATTGTTTGTGTCCACAGTGATCTTTGGATGTAGGTGAACTGCAACTCCAAAAGCAAAGGACACTGCCCACCAAACCCTTCCAGTATTTTCTATTGGTCATGGGAGAACTGTGTGCCAAGTTTGGTTCAATTCCATCGTTGGTAGGGTTCAGAATGTTCTTTGATTGTAGGTGAACTATAAATCCCGGGAACTACAACTCCCAAATGACTGTTAATCCCACAAACAAATATTATGTTTTTATTTATATAGATTTGCATGTAATATAATGTCATTTAAACAGAAAACAATGTCTTATCTTTGCATTATGGGAAAACATTTGCTCAGCTAAAGTCAGATGTGCTTGTGGGCTGTAGCACCTTGTGGAAAATTATGTTTACTGATGGCAAGCAACCATCAATTTGGCAACCGAACGAAGCATGACTTTAGACCTTAAGAGTATCTGTCCTTAGGCACTCTTCCCAATCACAGCCTAGTGAAATAGTTTTCCACGGTTTGTATGTCACCTAGGTTTTATCAGAGCATATATCTCCCATTTATTCCAGTCTTTATTTCTCTGGTTCCCTATTGTGTAACATGGGCAAAAACTGACGGCTGGAGTGGTTTTACCTAATTTGCACACCAGTTCCATTCATGCTGTGTTCACCAGCAAAAGCTGAACAACGTGTGCATGTGGGGCCTATGTTTGGAGTGGCAAGGCCCCAAGCAAGGTACCATGCCAGGGTACACACATTTGGCAAAACGGTATTCTCTCATAGCTTGCCAGCTTTTGCATACAAGTGGCCATTACTATTTTGAGGCTTCTACAAATTCGTTTCACATTGTTGATTTGGCACTATCCTGTCTTCAGAGCTCGGGATCATGCAGTCTGGCTCAGGTTTTATTGATTTTGGAAGGATAACTCAGTCATTGAAAATTGAAATGTGGCCAGGGCAGGGTACTGAAAAACTTTTACAGGCAGGAAAGAATCCAAGCTGAAGCCATACACTCACTGCTTTCATCAGTGTACTTCTATATATATAAAGCAAGTCAGAACACATTTGGTTGTAGTCCCTTGCTGTTTCAGTATTCCGGAAAAAGATGCCCTATTTCTTGAACCAGCGTGGTGTAGCGGTTTGAGTGCCATATTAGGACTTTGGGGAACCAGGGCTCAAATCCTGGCTTGGCCATGGAAATCAGGACACGTTGCACACACTCTCAGCCTAAAAGAAGGCCATGTCAAATAGTCCCTGAACAAATCTTGCTATGAAAACCGATTCATTATAGGACTGCCATAAGTCTGAAATGACTTTGAGGCACACAGCAACAAATACAGTAGAACCTCAACATAAAAGCATCCCTACTTACGAGCTTTTCGAGTTATGAACTGTCGTTCGACCCTGGTTTTGTTTTCTCATATGAGCCGTGTTTTAACATCTGAGCACCCAGAGAGCATACTAGTGTCAGAGTACAGGGCTTCAAGGGAGCAACCTCTGTGCCTTGTGCCTTCGCGCCTCTGTGCCTTGTGCCCTTTTCTGGTTTGGAAGATTGCTGCCTGCTTTTCTCTTTTCCACTTTGGGAGATTGCTGTCTGCTTTGAGGAACTTTGGGTTAGTTGATTTTCTGTGGTTGTTATTCTTAGTATGTTTGGCTTCATGAAGAGAGAGCAAGAGAGGGAGGAGGGAAGCTGGAATGAGTAATGTACAGTATGAAGACAATAATGCTTCTGCCTCTTCATTTTATGCTTCCTTGCCACAGTGGCTGGATGGAACAAAGCGCCTCCTGCTCTGTGAACATTCTTTTCCTTATCAATTTTCATAACAGATAGTCTAATGTTTTGAATGTGATTATCTATAAAGTACATTTTCTTATTTTAAAATATGGAACAAAATGGGGGGGGGGTGTTGGGAGGCTGGAACGGATTAATAGTATTTCAATGGGAAAATTGCAATTTGGATTAATAGCTCAGTCATGGAATGAATTAAACTCTTAACTCAAAGTATCACTGTACACAGGTCAGAACTAAAACTAGAAGCTCCGTGAGGTGGAAGATATCTCTGAGGCAATATAAACTACACTCTTGAGTCTCCATTAGGAGCAGAAGTGAATGATAGTAGGCACTATCATCCCTCAATATTGTCAAATAGAAAGAAGCTTGTGGATTGGGGCAATCTCTGAGTATAAATACAAGAATCCCACCCCCCCCCATTCTTCTTGGTCTGATCAATAAAAAGAAGCACTTCATGATTCATTGAAGGCATATTCAGTGCACAATCCCAGTAGAGAGGTAGCTCTCATCAGGGTAGCTTTGATGAAAATGTTATCATTATGAATTAAGTTTGTGTCTTATCTTTTCATCAAAGTGTGTCTTAAAAACCAAAGCAAATTCAATTTTGTTGCTTCAAAATCTCAGGGAAGATCTGTCATGGTTGTCACTTTTCTACTTTTCAAGAACTTCTGTGGTCACTATAGCCTTTAGAAGATCCTTGATGAGTTGCAACACAATGCTGGAGAAAACTCCAGTACCATATACAGCTATGAGTAAGTTCAAATTAACTCATCAGAAAACTGTTGGGCTCTATAGATTAGTTTGGTTTTGTGATTGAAACAGCACACTTTACGTGTTGCAGTCAGAGATGCCCTGCTCATGGTCTAAGACTTTGTCTCCTTGTCTCATAGCTGTGGTTTTATTGTTTATTTTTTACTTAACCACCAAAAATCCTTTAACTCTTTTTCATTGGCTTACAATCAGTAGATGTATGGCATAATAAAAATTCATCCAATTTCCCCAATTGGGAGTAGGAGTTGTATCTCTCTTGTTGATGTACATGTCCCTGGTCTCAAAACATATTAGATGCCAAGGTGTCACCTGAAGTTGGAGCACACTTTTGCCTATGAGCTATTTTACCTTCACTGTTGATAACCATGAGCTTGTAAACATACATAGAACAATAAGACTATTACTTTTTTTAAAAAACTGCTTAATTATATAGTACATCAGTGAGCCTAAATACTTAAAGGCCCCATATCTTGTCTGATCTAGGAAAATATACCAGATGCTGTAGGCTATATTTCAAAAGAAGGAATGGCATAGTTATCTTTTTAGTATTCCTTGCCTAAGAAAACTATAAAATTCATGGGGTGAGCTACTTGGAGAAACGTGTGCACACGTGCATCTATTATGTTTGCATGTCAACAATACCAAAATGATTAAAATCATCCTAAACTAGCTCAGGTTACTAAGATACAAAGCTGTCTCATAGAATCAGGCCATTGACCCATGTGGTTCAGTGTTGTCAACACTGACTGATAGAGACTCTGTAGGGTTTATGATAGGAATCTCTGTCAGCTCTACTTGAAGTTGCCAGGTAGATAAGCACCTAATTGTGTTTTGTTACAAATTGGCCTGGGATGTGTAGCTTCAACGATATCAGACCAACCCATCAGATTCACTGGAAATGAGGTAGGTACTGCGGTGGACATTGAGATACGTATCATTGAAGACTCTGCATAGTGATCCCTTGTGCTGGTTTAGAGTACGTAAGTGTGTGAGAGCTGCATATGTGATAACATTTCATGTGATTATGGTCCACTGGTGTGCTGTGACCAATATGCAGTATAGCACATGGGCTTTTTTGTACTGTGGCCTACCTGTGAGACAAAGATGTAGTGGGAATATGAGGGTTGCAACCTGCTGAAAATAATTTCATGAGCTCATATGTTGAAACTTCAGGTCTCCTAGTATTCTGGGCACCCAGACACACTGCTGCCATGGGTGTAGCTGTAATTGTGGTTCTTGTCGATGGAGAGATGTTGTACTCCACCGTAGCCATCACTCACTGCCTTTAAGTCATTCCAGTGCAGTCCCAGGAAGCACCACTGCTTTTCTGTTAATAGTTTTCCAATAACCCAAACTTTTGTGTCTTTAGTGCTTCAAGGATGATGGCCAGGCATCTGCTTTGTGGTCATTTTCTCTCTCTGAGGTATACAGAGACCAAGGAGCTTTTCTCTTCTTTAGTCCGTTCCTGGCCTCCTACTCAGTTGAGGCCTTTCCAGGAATGAGCTGTTCTGCTGGCAAAGCACATTCCACAGTCCCAGCTGCTTTCTAGAGTACTGTTTGCCTGCCATTCAACTAGAGCCAGAACCAATTTGACAAACCACTTGGAAGGACTGGGTTAACAGGGATCCAAAGTAGCCATTGACGCCTTTTTCTTTGTGTCTCCTTACTTGGTAGTTCTGCTTTGACCCTTGTGAAGGTCTCAACCTTTCAGGGAGCAATAAACTTTCTTTAGGGGTGCTGCCTGGTCAGATTTGTATGCGGAAAGGTGACTTTTCTCTTCACTACACTCTTGGAGGCTGAGTGTGTAAAACATTATTATTTTATTAGAAAACAGTTGAGTGTTGCCCTTATCCTTAGGAATTCCCGTATCGCATGTGAGTAAAGGGTTAAGGGTCGTAGATCATCTCCCGGAGTCATATTGGCGAGCTGCAAGCCTTTTAGCTTCACAGATGGGATTATAACAGGCAATTTTGGGGCGTTCTGTCAACTTGTAAAACTGCATAAACTGAGTGAGAATTCATTTGACGAATAGCAGCTATTCATCACGCTGTGGAGCATAATGCATAGGAGGATTGAAAATATTATTGCAACCACAATATAATCAGTCTAGTCTCACGTTTTTAAGTATTGTAATTATTATACATTAAGTGCTGATAATTGCTGTCCAGTCAGGTTTTATTTATGGTGACTCTGAGTTAGAGATTGCCGAGACAGGACTGTTAATAACAATGGCAGGTTCTTAACAATCCTGCTACAAACTCAGAACCAAGACGTCCTTGATTCAATCAACACACTTGTAATTAAATCTTCTTCTACTTCAACTTGGCTAAGTATTATTGTCTTTTCCATTGAGTCATTTCATCTTATGATGTCTCAACATACATCTTGTTCATTGAGGTATACCTGTACTCTCGTTTTACATTTGTAAATAAAGTAAATATTACAACCCCCAATCCCCACTCAAACATACCTCTTGGAAGAATCAGGTCTGATGAACTAAACAATAACGATGATGATTATAATTTATAATTGTTTATTATTATCTTTATTCATATCCCACTTTATCTCTCTTAAAAGATAATGCCCTTTTCAGCAAATAACAGAACACGAAACAGAACTGCTCTGCAAGAGAACAATATAGCAATCGTGTACTTTGTTTTTCAGAAACAAAAACATTATGAAAGAATTTTAAAAGTCTCAAACCTATAATATAAAGTAAGAGAGAGCATTGTAGAAATGAGATTTTAGTCTAGGTTATCTATTCCAGCATTCGCACCATTGAATCATCCTAATGCTGTCGGTGTATTGATAACAGAGATATATCTGTGTGTGTAGATGGGACTGCCAGGCAGAAGAAAGAATAATTTGGGCTTTTGGTTTCCAAAAATTAGTAGAAATCATTCTATTTTTGTTAAATTGAGTTTAACAAAAATAGAGTGGCTGCGGGTGGTGCAATGGATTAAACCTTTATGCTGCTGATCTGCTGCCCTGAAGGTTGGTAGTTCAAATCTGTGAGATGGGGTGAGCTCCCGCTGTTAGCCCTAGCTCCTGCCAACCTAGCAGTTCGAAAACATGCACATGTGAGTAGATCAATAGGCACCGCTTTGGCGAGAAAAGGCAAAAAGACACTCCATGCAGTCATGCTGGCCACACGACCAGGAGGTGTCTATGGACAACACAGGCTCCTTGGCTTGGAAACAGAGAAGAGCACTGCCTCCAGAGCCGGGAATGGAAGGAGAAGCCTTTGCCCTTGTTTGTGTATTTGTCTTTCATTGTATTTTATTGTAACAAGGAATTGAAAGTTTTGGGCTTGCACAAATCTTGGCCCGGCCTTTTAAATTTTTAATTGCCTTGAAAAGGCAGGATTACCTTTAATATATGTGTGTTATGGTGACAATTTTTATGCTTATATTTTGTTTGTTAATCTTATGGTTATGTTGTTTTTACTCTGTATGTTTTGTGATGTTACTTGGGAATCGCTCTGAATCCCCTCGGGGAGATGGAGTGGTATATAAATAAATTATTATTATTATTATTATTATTATTATTATTATTATTATTATTATTATTATTAAGTTTGCAGTTTTAAACATATAGAGCAGCATTGGCCCTTCAACCCATCAGATGTTTTGAAGTTAGACTCTGAGAAGTACCAACCAGTATGACCAATGATCAGAGATTATGCGAGTTATAGAAAAAAACCTTGACGACACAGGTTCAGAACAATCACTGCACACACTTGGATCATATTCTGCTTGATAAAAGGTTTTTAAATATAAGAAATCAGCCTTTGATGTTACATTAATGAAATTCCTAATACAATTCCCTGCTCTACCTCAATGAGGCATTGACCCAAACAAATGTTCCTCCCTACCTCTGAGGATGCTTGCCATAGATGCAGGCGAAACGTCAGGAGAAAATGCCTCTAGAACATGGCCATATAGCCCGAAAAAACCTACAACAACTCAGTGATTCCGGCCATGAAAGCCTTCGACAATACAAATGTGCTTCTTTCTTATGTGGCTCCATCCAGTGAGGATACTTCAAAGCCTATCTAGTTCTGGCAGGAGCATATGGATTTTTGGAGAAGTGTGTGTGTGTGGGTGGATTTGGCACAGACAGGACAGGATCTTAGGCATTCTTTTCACAACTGGTTTTATTGAGGTAGCACTCTATAGGTTGAAAGGAAAACATAGTTTTTGTGTTTTGCCTTGTACTACAGAGTGCCCTGTCATGGTGCCTTTGTTGTTTTCTGGGAAGAAAATGAGTTAAAGCAGTTAAACCGGGATGAGCTGTGAAGAGCTTTTAAAAGCCCTTTGTCAAATAACTGTCGCTCTGTGCCAAGGGAAGGTTGGGCTCAGCCATTTCCAAACCGAGGGCTGCAGGCTTGTGTTCCTCAGCCAAAGGCATTAAAGCAGTTGCTGGAGCTAATGGCTTAAGCTGGGAACTGGAGTGGAAGAGGCAAAACAGTCCTGCTTTTTTTTTTACCAGATAAGGACATTTGTCTAAGTCCCTTTTACTGACATCTAGCTTGACCAACTGAGTGCTTTTTACTGCTTAGAGTTGCTACAGAGCCAAGTCGTGGGCAGCCCCTTTTCATTCTGTACTTGAAGCTTTGGGAGGAGAGCAATGTCCAATCTTGATAAAATAGTAAAGAGTAGAGACATCATACTGGCAACCAAGATCCGCCTAGTCAAAGCCATGGTATTCCCTGTAGTAACCTACGGATGTGAGAGCTGGACCATCGGGAAGGCTGAGCGAAGGAAGAGAGATGCTTTTGAGCTGTGGTGCTGGAAGAAAGTTCTGAGAGTGCCTTGGACTGCAAGAAGATCCAACCAGTCCATCCTCCAGGAAATAAAGCCCGGCTACTCATTGGAGGGAAGGATACTAGAGACAAAGTTGAAGTCCTTTGGCCACATCATGAGAGACAGCAAAGCCTAGAGAAGACAATGATGCTGGGGAAAGTGGAAGGTAAAAGGAAGAGGGGCCGACCAAGGGCAAGATGGGTGGATGGCATCCTTGAAGTGACTGGACTGACCTTGAAGGAGCTGGGGGTGGTGACGGCCAACAGGGAGCTCTGGCGTGGGCTGGTCCATGAGGTCACGAAGATCGGAGATGACTGAACGAATGAACAACAACTTGAAGCTTTGCGCACACACAGTCACAGCTTCAGGATTTGAAGCATTTGAACTCAGCTCCAGAATCTCCACTCTGTAGTTTCCGGTGCTTGTAGAGCTGTACTAAGGAGTGCAGCTCCTGCTTAAACCTGTAAAAATCACCTTGAAGGGGTCTGTACAATGCAAATTAATTCTAAAAACCTCATTTTTCTTCATGCAGACTTGTATTCTTTTCCTTTCTTGCATGCCTCCACTCCCCACCGGAGCTTTGTATACACAGCTGTGACTGCTGTCTTCCAGATACGTTCCTTCAAAACATGTGTTCCATGCATTAATAGGTGGGATTGCAGATGTGTAATTCACCAGCCAGCAATAAAAAGGAAATCAGTTTCTCCATCTGAACACAACTTTGCCAAGTAAACATAGGATCCTAATGAGATCATAAAGTTTTCCATGATGCAGCATTGTAAAGGGAACAACTTCTTGGTCAAATGGGCCCAATTTCACCTCTCTTCCCATCTCTTTTATTTTTTGAGAAAGGGTTCCAGGTCAGCCTTCATAGTTTTGGGGGGAAATATCCCCACCTCACCCCAGTAACACACACTTACACTTCTGAAATATATATATGAAAGAACACATATACCGTGCTTGGCTTCATGTAAGCTGCCTGAGTCCCCTCTGGGGAGATGGTGGCGGGGTATAAATAAAGATGATGATGATTATTATTATTTTACTGACACAAAAGCACAGTATGTCACAGCAAACGAGATCTATATGCTGGATTTCATTTCGCAAAATCACAAGTTGAACGCTTCCCAAGTGTCTAGGACTGTGTGATGTATTTTCGAATGATGCGCACAGATCCAAGTCAGGTGGCCTTTTGCAGTTGACAGATCGTGATTTTGTCAATGTTTATTGTTTCCAAATGCCGGCTGAAATCTTGTGGCACAGCACCCAGTGCACCAATGACCACTGGGACTACCTGTGCTGGTTTATGCCAGAGCCTTTGAGTTCAATTTTGAGGTCTTGATAGCAGCTGAGTTTTTCCTGTTGTTTTTCCTCAATGCGGCTGTCACCCGGTATGGCGACATCAATAATCCAGACTTTTTTCTTTTTCACAATGTCTGGTGTATTGTGTTCCAAAACTTTGTCAGTCTGGATTATTATTATTATTATTATTATTATTATTATTATTATTATTATTATATATGTGTGCGCACATGTTCTGCAAAGGCTCCTACATGACTTGATTGGTCTGGACCAAACTTGGTACACATATCTTTCATGATTTAACTGAAAATATTGGCATGGTTTCAGTTTAGTAGTCGACCTCATTTGGGACTAAGGCTCAAAAACCAAATGAGTAGGATATGCATTTAGCACTCAAAATCAGCCACAAGAGGGCAATAGAGAGATGGAAAGGGTACCTTAGAAGGAGAGATGATTGAAGAGCGCTAGAACATCACCAGGGAGACACTCTTAAGACAGTGGTTCTCAACCTGTGGATTTCCAAATATTTTGGCCTTCAACCCAGAAATTTTAACAGCTGGTAAATTGGCTGGGATTTCTGGGAGTTGTAGGCCAAAAAAACTTGGGACCCATAGGTTGAGAACCACTGCTCTAAGAGTCCCTTTTAGAGGAACGAAGCAAAGTGTTTTCACACGGATAGTCTAAGGGAAATCTTCAACTAACAATGAATATTTCTAATAAATAGCATTAGGGAATGCAAACATGGGCATATATGCTTGTTATAAATACATCACTATTGGCTGCTACTTCCTGGCGATGTCAGGTGGTGCGATACCGGCTAGACAGTGTAATATCTCCAGTGGTGGAGGGCACAGACACCCCGTGATAATGCGGCATGTCTCATTAAGAGCCACATCCACTGTTTTAGCGTGGTGAGATGTGTTCCACACCAGGCATGCATACTCAGCAGCAGAGTAGTATAGCACAAGGGCAGATGTCTTCAATGTATCTGATTGTGATCCCCAGGTTGTGCCAGTTAGCTTTCGTATGATATTGTTTCTAGCACCCACTTTTTGTTTGATGTTCAGGCACTGCTTCTTGTAGGCCAGAGCACGGTCCAGAGTGACTCCCAGGTATTTGGGTGTGCTGCAATGCTCCACTGGGATTCCTTCCCAGGATAGAGTACTGTAAGTTAGTAAATTGTCTGCAAGGATATTTAGTTTGATGATGAAGATGATAATAAATTTATTACCTGCCCCTCAATGCGACTTGAGTTACCAGGTATGGATTTTGAAGTTGCAGAAAAGAGAGGAGAGCAAGTATTGGATTGCCTGCAAAAATAGCAGTGGAGGGGAAATGGTTGTGGATTATTCTGTAAATTATTAGGTTACAGTTAATCCTTCATATCCAATCACCCAGGGACTGAAAATACTGTTTTTTTAAAAAAAAAAAATCCAAAAAGTAAACTTTGATTTTGTCATTTTATATAAGGGACTTGATTTTGCAACGCCACTGTATATAATGGGATTTGATTATCCAGAGATGTCAGTATCCCTGGGGGATCCTGGAGCCAAATCCCAGGAGATACCAGGGGCCTCTGTACTGCTTTTTAAAAGTGGAATTGAAGACTCCAGAGTTCCCTAGTTGACAGCCCTGCCAATTTCAAAGGGACTTGAAACATCATCTTAGTTCTTTGAGGACGTGCTAAGCTTTTGTGGTTGTGAGATGGAAGTGGGAGTTTCAATATGGGCAGTAGATTTTGTCATTTTATATAACCTGATGGATTTGTTATATTGATGTAGTGATGTATTGATATTGACATTTAATGATTTGTGATGCTATTGCTTTTAAATGCTTAATGATTTTGTATTGTGTATACCTAAATTGTTGTAAACCGCTCTGAGTCGCCTAAGGGATGAGAAGAGTGGTATACAAAATAAATAAATAGATAATAATAATAATACTTTATTTATACCCCGCCACCATCTCCCCCAAGGGGACTCGGGGCAGCTTACATAAGGCCATGCCCATCAATATAGTAAAACACAATATAAACACAAAAACACAACAAAAATAAAAAAATTACATAACCTTCTCTTCTTCTGTGTTCTGCTGTTGCATTGTGATTATAAATATCTGTTGGTCTCGAGTATGTCCTAAAAAGCTCCCAAAAACTAAGTTCGTAATATGTGCAGTCTTTCTGTAATATTATATTCGTAATTTATTCCAGTGGTTGAATCTTGGATCTTTGAGTCCGAATGACCCAGTGTTCCTGCTCTGAAGGAGATGGATTGGAGAGGCCCTGTTGGGCTTCTTGCTCCCTCTACCTATCTCATAATAAATCTCTTTAGGAAATTTTATAATGACAGTAAAATCAGCATAAGCCAAGTCCTAGTATCAATGGTGCTCCATGCAGTCATGCTGGCCACATGACCTTGGAGGTGTCTATGGACAACACCGGTTCTTCGGCTTAAAAATGGAGATGAGCTCCAACCCCCAGAGTCGGACACGATCAGACTTAATGGTGGGGGAAAACCTTTATCTTTACCTAGTATCAACTGGCCTGCTCTGTTACCTTTTCCTCTTTGGTTCGATTTGACGCTGACATCTCTCTCCTTTTTACAGGGTTGTGAAGGAAGAAATCTCCGATGACAATGCAAGGCTTCCCTGTTTCAATGGCCGAGTGGTATCATGGGTAAGCAGGGCTCTGGACTAGTTTCCTTTGCAGATTGTTGTAAAAAGGGCGGAATAAACAGAAAATGTCATATTGGAAAGAGTGGAGCAGTGAAGTGTCCATGTAATCCTTAGCTGAGGCAGTTCACCAGTCTTCCCCCATCTTGCAGGCATTATGGTATCAGAGGACCTAGGCTTCACTTCACTATCGGCCAGAAGGTTTTCATCTGGTGCAGGGTCTTTCTTTGATAGTGAATGACTCAGAGGTTTGGGTGGTGCAGAAATCAAGTGGGCCTCTGCGGAGTAAAGAGACCGATACCGAATTTCATTCCATGTTCAGGTTCACTTATTCTGGTTTTTGGTTTCTTCCCTGGAATTTAAATTACAAGGAGGAGATTTCAGAGTAAGATTATTGAACCCATAAAACCATCCGCTGTGCTGTAAGTCTCATGAAGTTCAGCGAATTCCCAGATGAACATACCAAGACTCCAGTCTTGGAGGAAGCATAATTGTAAGAGATTAAATAGTAAGCGGGTGAACGTCATTTATTAGGACTGAACTAAATCCTATCACTTTCTGTTCCTCAACATACCTATCAATAACATTATATAAAGCAGCTTTGAACAATTTTTACAACTTGGCTGGAGGTGATAGGAAGTGATGTTCAAAACGCTTCCGTGAAACCTGGTTTGGCAAGCCTTTCAGTGTTACAGGCTTTTATTAGATGTAATTATGTAATTACTGGCAAGTGACAACCTCTTGGGTTGTTGTAGGTTTTTTCGTGCTATATGGCCATGTTCGAGAGGCATTCTCTCCTGACGTTTCATCTGCATCTATGTTTCAACTGACCAACGTGATTAGCATTTGATGGCCTGGCGGTTTTTTGGTGTGGCTTGTTAGTGCCTGAGGGAATCTTTTGTTGAGAGGTGATTAACTGTCCCTGATTGTTTCCTCTCTGTTGTTTTGCTGTTGTAATTTTAGAGTTTTTTTAATAATGGTAGCCAGCTTTTGTTCATTTTCGTGGTTTCCTCCTTTCTGTTGAAATTGTCCACATGCTTACGGATTTCAATGGCTGGAGCACTCTCACAACCACCATGTCAGGCTACACAAATTGTTGCAACTCAGGATAGCTTTCACCTTGTTCCAGACACCACCACACCAAAGCTGTAGGTTTTGTAGTTTATTGAGAAAAAGGCGAAATCAAAACAAAGTATAAGAAATGCAAAAGTTCCATAGGCAGGATAAAGGCTTAAATGCAAAGACAAAGTTCCCAAGATCCAAAGGCAAAAAAACATGACGCATAATCCTTTAGCAATGGTCAAACAAGAGTCCATGGAAAACAGTTGAAAACAAGGCCCAAATCCCAGACTCAGGAAGCTGGAAGCGTGCTGCTAAAAGCCAAAGTTAATCCACAGAAAATTGCATGGAAAGAGCTACGTTGGACTGACAACCCCTGCTTGTCAACTACAAGGCTAAATACCCTTTGCAGACATGAGCGCATTGTGTTGACCTTTGGCACCCTTGGCTTCTCACTTACTAGCCAAGCGAGTGCTTCTCCGGAGCCTTAATTGCAGACAATCTTGTCTGCTCATTAATTCATTATCTTCAAGACTATGTAACCCCTTATCTTGGTCCATCATCCTATCCAATTCTAGTCGTCATTGTCCTTTGTCTGTCTGCCAGATTACCCAAGACCTGGTCGCATATCCATGTTTTTAGTTTCCTTCTAAAAGAGAGGAGGGATGTCGATGACCTAATTTCCCCGGGAAGCGAATTCCACAGGCGAGGTGCCACCACCAAGAAGGCCCTACTCCTTGTCCCCACCAACCTCACTTGTGATAGAGGTGGRGTTGAGAGCAGGGCCTCCCCAGAAGATCTTAAACTCCGAGGTGGGACGTAGAAGGAGATGYGTTTGGACAGGTATGCTGGGCCAGAGCGTATAGGGTTTTGTAGGTCAAAACCAGCACTTTGAATTGTGTTCGGAACTGGATCGGCAGCCAGTGGAGCTGACATAACAGAGGGGTGGTATGTTCCCTTTATGACGCTCCGGTGAGTAATCTGGCCACTACCCKTTGGACTAATTGAAGTTTCCGAACAGTCTTCAAAGGCAACCCCACGTAGAGTGCGTTGCAGTAATCTATTCGGGATGTGACAAGAGCGTGGACCGTATATTCAGTCTTTGTATTTTTTAAAAAATACAAASCATGAATATATTTTAATACAATTTACATGAATTGTAGCATAAACAGGTGTCGATATTTGTTTATAGCTAGAAGGAGTCTTGCTAAAGCTTTTGTGTAGCTGGGTGGAAGATCTTTTCATTGGCTGACATACTTCCCCAGTACTTCATTTTAATACTCCAGAGATCTTGTGCACAGTTCCCTTCTAAAGTCTTATTCGAAAAGATCCCCTACAACACATGCGTCCTGCAAATTTCAAGATTAGAATGAAAGACTGAAATGCATTCAGATCTCTATCTGGTCTAGTTTACTCAGTTGCAGAATGCTGAGACTTCTGAGCTTTCTTTGCACAGAATCCTCGACAGCTACGCCATCTGTTTCTAGCAGGACAGCTGGACCTTTGAGGCAAGGAGTGGGCCCCTTCCTTTGTGCATTGTGCCTGTGGCCTCCTGCTCCGACATCCCCCCCCCCATCAGTCTGGGAATTGTGTCGTCCACAGGGACCAGACTGCAAGCAGCTATTTCAATAATGCAGCTCTAATTTTAGTGGGCTTAGTGGGCGTGGACAGTTCAGCCAAAGTCTGTCCAGACAGTTCAAGAGGCTGGGGATTAGCAGGACTCTTCCGCTGAGAAGAAATCCAGGCTTGTTGGTGAGCAGAGTCTGAGGTGAATGCATCCAGCATTTTCTTCCTGCATTTGCATAGGAGAAGAGGTGCTCCTTCAGACTGTGAAGTCTTTTATAGGTCAACATGAGCATTTTGAATTTGGGCCCAGAAACAAATTGGGAAACCATGAAGATGCAATAATATGTCAATTGTGTTCCAGCTTCCAGTCAATAACTTGTATTAATGTTTCAAGAGCAGTATCATATGTGATGTACTGTGGTTATCTGAATAGGAAGTTATCAAGTATCACAATAATAATTAATACACTTATTATCTTCTAGCGCAGTGGTTCTCAACCTGGGGTCCCCAGATGTTTTTGGCCTTCAACTCCCAGAAATCCTAATAGCTGGTCAACTGGTTGAGATTTCTGGGAGTTGTAGGCCAAAAACATCTGGGGACCCCAGGTTGAGAACCACTGTTCTAGGAGGACTCAGGGTGGCTCACAAAACACTCAAGGTGTGACATGCAAAATACAATAAGTGCAAAACAAAACGTACATGTAGACAATAAACAATCAACACAATATCATAAATTCATAGCGCCCCCGGTAAAAACAATAAAATACAGCCATTGCTGTAGCGAAAACAGCAGTATTCAATCTCAGAAGCATAAAGTGCTAATAAAGAATCTAAAGGTCCTCATATATAGTTGAGTCACCTTCGGGTTCGAGAAAGGGGGGATAGAAATATTGTAACTAATAAATAAATAAATAAATTTGCCTGTGGTCCTACTCGCCACATGACCTTGGAGGTGTCTATGGACAACGCCAGCTCTTCGGCTTAGAAATGGAGATGAGCAGCAGCCCTCACAGTCAAACACAACTGGACTTAATGTCAAGGGAAAACCTTTACCTTTACCTTTTATATTATTGGTCGAAGGCTTGTCAGAAAAGCCAGGTCTTTAATTGTGTGCAGAAAGTTTGGAAGGTAGGAGCTAGCCTGATATCCCTTGGGAGGGCATTCCAAAGCCAGGGAGCCACCACCGAGAAGGCCCTCTCTCTCATCCATATCAATTGCACTTGAGACTGAGGTGGGATGGAGAGGAGGGCCTCCCCAGTAGATCTTAAACCTGTGCTAGTTTATAGAAGGAAACGCGGTCGTGGAGATAGGTTAGACCCCAAGCATATAGGGTTTTATAGGTAGTAACCTGAAAGTTACTACCTATAAAAAGTCATTGGAGGGAAGGATACTAGAGACAAAGTTGAAGTACTTTGGCCACATCATGAGGAGACAGCAAAGCCTAGAGAAGACAATGATGCTGGGGAAAGTGGAAGGTAAAAGGAAGAGGGGCCGACCAAGGGCAAGATGGATGGATGGCATCCTTGAAGTGACTGGACTGACCTTGAAGGAGCTGGGGGTGGTGACAGCAGACAGAGAGCTCTGGCGTGGGCTGGTCCATGAGGTCACGAAGAGTCGGAGACGACTGAACGAATGAACAACAACAACCTGAAAGTATGGATCACTGAGACCAGACTGTCTTTATCCTGATAAATCCGATAAAAGGTGTTTATTCTGTTACAGATAAGCTTTTTGTCTCAAATCGTGTTGATGATGATAATAATAATAACGATGATGATGATAATAAAAGTCGATGACATATTCCAAGTGTAGACTCTGCAGGGAAGCAGACGAAGCGATGGATCGCATACATAACTGCTGCAAGAAGATCGTGCAGACAGACTATATACAGAGGCAGATGATCCATTGCATCTTGTGCCACAAATATAATCTGCCTGCGACAAAAAAACTAGTGGGAACACAAGCCTGAAAAGTTGCTGAAAATGAACACGTCAAACTACTCTGGGACTTCCAAATTCAGACTAACAGATTTTGGAGCACAATACTCCTGACCTCACAATCGTGGGTATAAAATAGGTAAAAGTCCAAAAAGCAAACAAGCCAAATAAAGCAGCAAAATAAGCAGTGTCCAAACATAGGAATAATAGCAATGTCCAAAAAACTTGCACAAATAATCCAATGCAATGAATGTCCAAAATTCTTCAATAGGACCATGAACAGACTAGCCCCTGCTAATCCACTTGAAAAGCAAGATTTATCCTTGGAGACGAGACCACTTGAAACAGGAGTTTCCATGAGACTTGAGCTTGATTCCAAACGATGCCATATCTGAAGAAGATTCTCTAAGGGCCCTCTATAAATCCCAAAAACTGGTTCCTACTCCCCCCAGTTTTTGGCCTTAACTGCCGAGTTCTTTCTGATCTGCGTAAACATTGGGCCTCTCAACGGTTCTGGCTAATTTCCAGACGACGACTGGTCTTCTCTCTATCTCCTCATTAACTCTACCAGGTGTCAAGCTATCTTGCAAACTCGAGCCTGGAGAAGGGAGTAAACTTTCTTCCCCTGCTCTGAAAGAAACTTTCTCATGAGAATTTGGCCTTTCCCCTGAACCCTCTCGATCAGTGTCTGCAGTAACCTTATTGTCCAAAGTGTCTCCATTTTGCACCTCATCCTCATTGATCACATCAGACTGACTATCCAAATCAGAACCAGAAACATCAGAAGCATTAGGAGGTGGAAACACAATCACAGATTCAGGCTCAAACACTGGCTGAGGCCCAACAATTGTCTCTCTTGGATCTAGTGAGTTGGTGAAGGAGAGAGGCATATTATGCATCGCACTGAACCTCAAGTCCCTGGGTATCTTAATTCAGTTGTTTCATGTTGATGTACAACAGCAAGAGAGATAAGATAGAATCCTGCAGAATCTCAAAGTTCAAAGGTTATGTGTTTGAGAAAAAGTTCCCCAGCGTGATCTCCCTTTAAGCTGCCATGAAGGGCCGGGCTGTAGCACAACAGGTTAATCATCAACTGCAGTAAATTTTACCAACTGAAAGGTTGACAGTTCGAAGCCTGAATCAGGGTGAGTTCCTTACCTTCAGCCCAGCTCCCTGCCTACCTAGCAAATCGGAAGCAGAAATGTGAGTAGATAAATAGGTACCACATTAAAGCGGGGAGGTATTTAAGCACGGAAATTCTACCAAAAAGCAGAGCACAGCCTACAAGATGCTGAAAGATGGGGAAACCTACATATACCTCTATCTATGTTGTCTGTCTTGTCATGTATAACGACATTGAATGTTTGCCGTATGTGTGTTCTGTGATCTGCTCTGAGTCCCCTTCAGGGTGAGAAGGGTGGAATATAAATACTATAAATATAAATAAGTAAATAAATAAATAAATATGATACAATGGACTATTGGATAGCCTAAATATTTGGTAGTATTTCCTTTGTTCTACAAAATTGATTTTCTTTTGGCTCAAGCTTGTTTTATCAGCTGTGTCCTTTCTCTTTCCAGCTTGTATCAGCTGAAGGCTCTCATTCGGATGCTGGATCTGTTTGTGCCGACAATCAGCCAGAGCTACCGCCCTCCATTGAGCGAACAGGAGGTATAGGAGACTCCAGGCCACCTTCTTTTCAGTAAGTTAAATGAAGGTGCAGGAAGCTTGATTTGGGAGACAAATGATCAGATATGCTGAAGGAGGTGTCCTTGAGATCTTGATAACTTCAGGTTAAGACAATCTGAGCTTTTGCCTCGGAATTAGTCCTAAGTAATATAGGAAAGAATTATTTCTGAGGTCTGAAATGCCCTAATCAATTAGCAAATGAAGCTGTAAATTGAATTTTTAGTCTAGTTTCCCTTCGAGACACCATGTCTGTCCAACATTTTAAGGGATACTACACTAACTTTAAGTCCTGCTGTGAGTAGAAAAGCACACAATGTAGACTAGTGGTTCCCAACCTTTTTTTTTTTTTAACCACTTTGACCAGGGACCACTTTCCAACATTAGTGCCAAGCAGTTTTGGGCCAACTTTAGATTCGGTTTCGTTATTTGGGGTGCTAATTCAAAAAATTGCATTGAATAGACCACATCAACTCTAGTTTCTGACACAAAACATATGCCATCCAGTAGTCGCCATCTACTTGCTCACAGAAAACCATATTTAACAATCTAGAGCTGATATGGTAGTAGTAATCTTTCGTGGGTAGTCAGCCTCTTCCTTACTGACATCCCCCTTGCCTTGGCACTATAAAAGGGTTTCGCGAGACCAGTAACTCTAGTTTCCGCATGGTTTTGAGGCAATGGTGTAGGAATGGCGAGGCCATAGACCATATTTTGTCTTGAGGACCATTGGTGGTCCACGGACCACAGGTTGGGAACCAGTAATGTTGACAGAGGCTGGTCACCTGCTTTGTATGCAGAAAGTCGTCTTACTCCATAATCACTCCAATAAAAATGGATCTTGAGTAGCAGGATTAGTGAATATTTTTCCCCTAAAGCTTGAAGAGTAGCTGCCAGTCACAATAAAGAGTTTTGACCCAATAGGCTTCTGGCCTGCTCTGGAGAAATTGGAGAGTTACCACGAAGTGCTTTCCCACATCTAAGGGATAACTATTATGAATGGGAGAGTGGCTGAAGTGGTAAAGGTAGGGAATTCTTCTTACATCTGCCTTTTTGCAGTTTCTGTGATGTGGTGGGAGTGGGTAGGTAGACCTGGAACACTTGGCAGGATTACATAATATTAATAGGTGCAATTGGATGATGCATATAGGTGCAACTTGGCAATGCCAAGACATCCCTGGCTGGCCACCAGCACTAACTCCTGGTCGATTTAAATGAATGTAATTGTATGTTGTACCACCCATCTAAGACTCTTTGAGAGACAGGGAGAGTCATATATTTTGAAGGTTTTCTCAAGTTTCTTTTTTTAAAGAAAACATTGTATTGTTGTTAAAAATATTCTGCCAAGTTAAAACCTCACTGTAAGAATTGCTTGGATAGCTTTCTCTATGATCTGGTGCGGTGTTTTTTTCCACATACAGGGAATTTGGGTTTTGTTTTTGTTTCTTTAAACATGGAGGGAGAGCCAAACGTGCTGCCCCTGAGGTGGGACTTGGTCCAAGAAAAATGCAGGACGTGCTTCTATAGCTTTGAGTTGATCTCCATCCTCTCTTTTAAACCTCAACTTTCTTTGAGGAATTTCTTTGTAGAAATTTTTGTTTGTGCACTGACATGCAGATTTCTGGATTTATATACAGTATGTGCTTTACTTTGCAGCCCCAACACCGGAGGAAGCCGAGAGAACCTGGATAATGAGACAGAAACCGACTCCGTGGTGTCGATACAGAGAGAACGACCCCGCAGAAAAGAGGGACCTGAACACGGTGCGTCCCTCTCTTCTTACCTGGAGTTCACTGAATGTTCTGTCGTGTGCTGGGCCTGTAACAGCTGTCTTTTCTTTAGGACGTATACTTTAAGCCCAGCGGGAAGCCAGGGCGCCTCAAAGAGAGGTTCTCAGGGATTTTTCTGAAGTGATGGTCTTTAGAGTCTTTAATGATACAACAATGTCTTTATTATGGAACAAACAACAAATCTTCAATGGTTCAAACAACACTTCAAGGCTTTCTTAGTCTAGTCCTCAATGGACTGGTACCTGACTTTGATTAACTGTACTTTCTCTGTAGAAAAAAACCCTATTTAACCTCTCCCAGGCTGTTTACTATCTGCCTCATCGGTGTGGGTCCTACTACCGATTCCAAATGTGTCTGGGTATCGAATAGACCTACCAGCTGAGGCTTGTAGATATTTCAGATGGAGTTCCGTGGATCTGTAGTGCTGTCCTCCCTCAGAGAATTCTTTGAGAACTTCAGGGCTGTTTTCCCTCTGTTTGCTGTGAGGCTGAAAGGCTGTGAGCTCTCAGTCAGATCCTTGGGACCTTTTCCCTGGAATTTCTGTTTCGGTTTCCCCGGATGTTCTTGAGAAAAGAAGCTTTTCTACGGGACGAGCTGGTCTATGTCCTATAGTTTAGCTTCCTTATGAGAGACTGCCCAAAAAATGGCTCCTTTCCCTCCCGGAGCCCTGAACAAGGGGCGGAACCAAAGCTTAATTATGATGGACAGGAGGCCTGCCCTATGACTGCAAACAGATAACAGAAAGAAAATAAAGTTGGAGCTCCTGGTACAGCCGTACCAGCACAGTAGCAATGAAGTTCCTGCCTAGCAAACAACACTGCTGTGCAGCTGTGTACTATGGACTTTAATGCTATGCATTCTCTCAGACATATCAGGGCATGATTATTTTCCATGCAAAAGGATCCTTACGAGATTTATTTATTTACCCTATTTATATCCCGCCTTTCTCTACCCTGAAGGGGACTCAAGGCGGCTTACGTATAGGTAATTATTCAATGCCTTAAAACACATACAATTTCAATAGCATTAAGATTAAATTGAATTAAATGAAAATTAATACATATTAAGCATTTAAAAACATTTCATTCTATACTGAAATCATGCCATCCATAATCGTAGTCCAAGCGGTTCCATAGTCATTGCACATATTTCAAATTTGTTATTGCACTGTACTATTCTCCAAAAGTCTGATCCCAGAGCCAAGTTTTTATTTTCCTTCTGAAGGCTAGGAGGGAGGGGGCTGATCTAATATCGCTGGGGAGGGAGTTCCATAGCCAAGGAGCCACCACTGAGAAAGCCCTGTCTCTTGTCCTCACCAGTCACGCTTGCGTGGAAGGCAGGATCGAGAGCACGGCCTCCCCAGATTATCTTAATCTCTGAGGTGGTTTACAAGGGGAGATATGTTCAGATCAGTAAGCTGGGCCGGAACTGTTTAGGGCTTTAGAGATCTAGGTATATTGCCCCTACTTCTACCCTCCAAATCCTAAATTTTGCTCACTTCTTACTTCTTTATACAACTATGTTAAAAATGGGCAAACTGACCTTTTCTTTTGAAAGAGAGGAGAACATATAGTCCAGTTTCCAGGAGACTGTCCAACATCAAATACCAGTAGTTTCTGCTAGAGTGAATTGTCTACAAATATGGGGGCACTGTTGTGAGTTTTCTGGGCTGTATGGCCATGTTCGAAAAGCAAATATGGGGAGCTATGAAAATATTTATGAGGGTTGAATGAAAAGTAATGCCTCCACCTTCGTAACTCCTCAACAGATGGCAATACTGGTATTTGGCAGGTACTGGCTTGTTCAGTAGACTCTCCCCTACAGTTCCATTTTGGTGGGAAGCCTTAGCATTGAACGGTTGTGTTGTTAAAGTGCGAAGTATGGAACCCTGCACAGACAGTCGGTCAATGCGACTTAAGCAACATGCAGTCATTGAATTCTTGACAGCAGAAAGTGTCACCCCAAAGGAGATTCATCAGGGATTGCAACCTGTTTATGGTGATTCTGTTGATGTGAATATTGTGCATCGTTAGGCGAGTAAGTTTAAAGATGTTGAGGTGCCACCTTCTGTTGTCAAGAATTCAATGACTGCACATTGCTTAAGTTGCATTGACCAACCGTCTGCACAGGATTCCATACTTTGCACTTTAACAACACAACCGTTCAATGCTAAGGCTTCCCGCCAAAGTAGAACTGTAGAGGAGAGTCTTCTGAACAAGCCAGTACATGTGGACAAAAGAATTTATTTGATTTTTGATAAATCAAATAAGCAAGTTTCTGTTATTAACATTTATATTACTATTTTTAAGTACAATTTATGACTATTCCAATTTTCATAGCATCCAATGATGACACAAAGTACAATGCTTCAGGTTCCTAAATTTATCACAACCCCACAGTCTCCTTGTGATCCCTTTCCACGGGATGCATGTTGCTGGCTTTTGGGAGATTATTGCTTTTGTACTGAACACTCCTACTGTTGTTCTTGGCTTCTCATGACTCCAGCACCCAGGGTGAACGGGATGGCCAAAGGGGAACGTCGGCGGGAACTCGGTGGCTATGAAAGCTCCTCCACCCTCATGAGCAGTGAACTGGAGACCACCAGCTTCTTTGATTCAGATGAGGATGATTCCACCAGCAGGTAAGCAAAAAGAGAGGTATGGTTTGAGGGAATGGGCTTACTTGACTTAGAGACTAATGAAAGTATGCCAGAAAAATAGCCCCTTATCCTCCGTTTTCCTTTCTGATGCTTAATGGGTTCAAGATAGGCAGCCTTTTCTCATATTGTGTTCATAATGTGATGTTTGCAAGAGTAGCACTGTAATACTTCTGGTTCTAGGAAGGCACATATAGCACATGTGCAAAATTGTTTGTCTCATCTGCATCTGACACACTTAGGTGATTTTGTAGTATGCGCCTAGAGCAGTAGTTCTCAACCTTCCTAATGCCACGACACCACAACACAGTTCCTCATGTTGTGGTGACCCCCAGCCATAAAAGTATTTTCGTTGCTACTTCATAACTGTTATTTTGCTACTGTTATGATTTATAATGTAAATATCTGAAATGCAGGATGTATTTTTGTTCACTGGACCAAATTTGGCACAAATACCCGATATGCCCAAATTTGAATACTGGTGGGGTTGTGGGGGGATTGATTTTGTCATTTGGGAGTTGTAGTTGCTGGGATTTATAGTTAACCTACAATTAAAGAGCATTCTGAACTCCACCAATGATGGAATTTAACCAAACTTGGCACACAGAACTCCCATGACCAACAGAAAATACTGGAAGGGTTTGGTAGGCATTGACCTTGAGTTTTGGAGTTGTAGTTCACCTACATCCAGAGAGCACTGTGGATTCAAACAATGATGGATCTGGACCAAACTTGGCACAAATACTCAACATGCCCAAATGTGAACACTGGAGGATTAATGTTTGTTGTTCATTCGTTCAGTCGTCTCCGACTCTTCGTGACCTCATGGACCAGCCCACGCCAGAGCTCCCTGTCGGCCGTCACCACCCCCAGCTCCTTCAAGGTCAGTCCAGTCACTTCAAGGATACCATCCATCCATCTTGCCCTTGCTCTTCCTTTTTCCTTCCATTTTCTCCAGCATCATTATCTTCTCTAAGTTTTCTTGTCTTCTCATGATATGGCCAAAAGACTACATTGGAGAAAATAGGCCTTGACATTTGGGAGGTGAAGTTGCTGGGATTTTTACTTCACTTACAATCAAAGCACATTATGAACCCCACCAATGATAGAATTGGGTCAGACTACCCACACAGAATCTCCATGACCAACAGAAAATACTGTGTTTTCTGATGGTCTTTGGCGACCCCTCTGACACCCCCTCTTGACCCTCCCAGGGGTCCAAAACCCCAGGTTGAGAACTACAAGCCTGGAGTAATCATAACATGAGAACTAGATTCATAGAGCTAGAGGGAGTTTCACAAATCATTTCTTCGAACCCCTTCTCTGAAGTCTGATAAATTTGGTTGAAGTTGTTATATCTGACAGTGCTAAATAGGTTTGTGGAAGATTTTGTTTGCCTTTCTGTACCTTGTCCTCTCATATCCATGAGCAGCAGTAGCTAGAGACAAGGTATTTTGTAATATGAACATGGAGCCCTCCACATTTCCCCCTTTTTGGCAAATCACTAACCAATGTATTGTAGACTTTTCTTTTTACAAATGGCTACTATGAGATGACAATACCACTCTGTGGAGAAGGTAGTAAAATAGTAATGTATGGCAGGGAGGAAGCAGAACCACTCCACAGCCAAATCACCTCTGTCATCTCCCAAAAGAAAAACAGTGCTCATCCTGATGAAAATAAAATATGCACTAAGGGAGATGCAGCCCAAGATAGATACAGAGTTGGTGCAAAAACATTTAGCTGTCTTAAATACATTCAGGCCTCCAGGGTTAGATGAACTCCATCCAAGAATATTAAATGAGATTGCAGATGTAATCTCACAGCCTTTAATATGTTTGAGAATTCTTGGAAGACAGGTGAAGCGTCTCCAGACTGGAGGGAGACAGATGTTGCCCTCTTTTCTGCAAACATCTGGAGTATCTTGAATATCACTTTATTTGTCTTTGGTTTTGGAGAAAATTCCTTCAGTTTTGGACCCCACCTCAACAAGAATATTGTCAAGCTGAACTGAGTTTAGGGGAAGGCAACATAAATGTTTGTCGCCTATGTTGTAATCTGAATGTGAGCGAAATCCTATGCAGAACAACTGAAGAGGTTGGATATGCCTCTCTTGGAGACTATTGAGAGGTGATATGATGGCTATCTTCATAGCTAAAGGGGTAATAGAATGAAGATGGTGCAAGGTTGCTGTTTTGTTTTCCAAAAGGTTAGGATTTCAACAAATGAATTCAAATTGCAGGGAAGGACATTCCAACTAAACATTAGGAAGAGCCTCCTGACTACAAGTTTCATGATAGTAGAATGGGCTACTTTCGAAGGGTGTGGATTGGGATGAAGTTTTTTAAACAAAACTGGGCTGTCAGAATTTCTTTAGAAGTAGATTCCCCCCAATGCAGTTCTGTGAACATTATGTAAGATTACATGTCAAATTATGAAAAATGTATTTCATTGATGCAGAGAGCGCTGTTACCTTCCCACCGAAACAGTACCTCACATTTGCATGTTTTCGAACTGCTAGGTTGGCAGGAGCTGGGGCTAACATCGTGAGCTCACCCTGCTCCCCAGATTCGAACCACCAACCTTTCGGTCAGCAAGTTCAGCAGCTCAGTGGTTTAACCCGTTGTACCACCAGGGGTATAGTCTACCAAAAGGGAAAAGTAAAACTGAGGGCCATCTTCAGTAATCCTCCTCACTGGCAGCTGAGTTGTAATAAGGAAGGTTCGTACAAGAAGATGAAGATAGGCAGATCCCGAAATTTTTATCAAGCAGAATATGACCCAAGTGTGTGCTGTGATTCTTCTGAACCTGTGTCATCAAGGTATTCTTTCTTCAATTCGCATAATCTCTGATCATTGGTCATACTGGCTGGTACTTCTGAGAGTGTAAGTTCAAAACATCTGACGGGTCGATGGGCCAATGCTGCTCTTTATGTTTACAATTGCAAACATTCAGTGCCCTTGTTGCAATGAAATACAATGAGAGACAAATACACAAACAGAGGCAAAAGCTTCTCCTTTCATTTCCAGCTCTGGAGGTGTTGCTCATCTCCAGCTCTGGGGGAGGTGCTCTTCTCTGTTTCCAAGCCAAGGAGCATGCGTTGTCTGTAGACACCTCCTGGTCGTGTGGCCAGCATGACTGCATGGAGCATCTGTTTGCCTTTTCCTGCCGAAGCAGTACCCATTGATCTACTCACATTTGCATGTTTTTGAACGGATTGATTGGCAGAAGCGGGGGCTCACTGAGGGAACTCACCCGGCTTCTTGGATTTGAACTGCTGACCTTCTGTTCAGCAAGTTCAGGAGATCAGCGCTTTAACCTGCTCCACCACCGGGGGCTCATTTGCAGCATAGACAAATGAATTATATTTTAAATGGTCTAATTTTTTTTAAATTTGTGTAAGTTTTCAGCATACACAAATTAAACATTTAGACCATTTGAAATATAATTAATTAAAAACTGGCAACAATAAATAAAAGACCAGCACAGTATACAAAACTCCCCCCCCCCCCCCCCCCCCCCGTTGCACCTCAGAATAGATTCACCGTGCTGAAATCACCAGAACTGCACACAGACTGAAGTTTTTGTAGTTTATTAAAAGGTAAAGCTGAAAAGTTTAAAAAGCAAATAATGTTCCAAAAATCAATAAAAGCATAGCACTGTAAAGCAGAATTCCAAATGGCACCAACGAAACAAAGTCCCATGAGAACATGACAAAATCCCAAGACCACGGACACAACTTCTCAACCAAGCTGCTTGGTTGAGAAGTTGCTCTGACAAAGGTTTGTTTTCAAACACACTGTGTATTACCCTTTGCAGTACATGAAAGCATTTCTTTGGCTTCTGGCCTCCTTCTTGTTGGCTATTCTCACACTCCTTCGAACTCTGAATTCCAAACAGTCAGCCTGGTTGCCTTCCAGCCTACTATCAGGCCGGGAACTGTCCTCCTTTTCTGAGTCAATTTGCACCTGGCTAGTTTCAGTATCAAAAACATCACTCCCCACTGTGGGAAACTGAACTTGAACACCCTGTTCCTCATTGTCTACAACAGGAACATTTTGAACCTGATTGTGAACCTGAATCCCATCATCCTCATCAGAGTCACTCTGAGACCCCATCTGAGTCACAACACTATCAGTCTGTGTCTGTGGTTCCAGCTGAGTCATAATACCCCCCCCCCCCAACAAACCCCCTAATTCTCAAAGAACAAAATAATCTTCACCTTCCTAGCTCAGTTGGTACATTTCTTCTGGAATTTTTGAGTCTACTCTGCTTCTCTATCAGTTGTTAGGAAATGTGGGAGTTGAAATCCAAATCGCTTGGAGAGCCAAAGTTTGCCAATGCCTATTGTAAGGGATGATTTGGTACCTATTGAATGGGGTAGCTCTGTCTTGCTGAGGCCCTCTGGCCATTTCTAACCTTGTTCCTGGGCTCTGACATTGATATGTTTCATTGGTCTCCAGCGTTGTGCCTTTCCTGTTAGTAAACCTGTGCCTCTTTGCATTGCAGGCTTAGCAGCTCCACAGAACAGAGCAGTGCCTCCCGCCTGATGAGAAGGCACAAGCGACGTCGGCGGAAACAGAAAGTACCACGTATTGAGCGGGTGAGAAGTCTGGGGAACGTCTTTGGGTGGTGATGATGCCAGACATTACCTCACAAATTTTGGAGCTGAGCCCAACTCCCTATCAGTGGGTTAAAATCCAGTTGTTTCCTTGATCACATTCTTGTTCCTTCTGTTTTAGTCCTCGTCCTTCAGCAGCATTACCGATTCCACCATGTCGCTGAATATTATCACGGTCACCCTAAACATGGGTGAGTATTTATTTATTTATTCATTAATTTACTTCATTTATATACTGCCCCTCTCAGCCCAAGGGCGACTCGGAGCATTTTATTTATTTGTCGTGTCAGGGCAACCAGTCAATTGTATTACATTTCTAACAGAATAAAACAAACAAACAGACAAAATACAAAATTTGCGAGTTTGGTAGTTGATTAAATGTCCTTTGACCAGTAGCTGGTCACTTGGAGTGCCTCTGGTGTTGCTACAAGAAGGTCCTCCATTGTGCATGTGGCAGGGCTCAGGGTGCATTGCAGCAGGTGGTCAGTTCTTTGCTCTTCTCCACACTCGCATGTCATGGATTCCACTTTGTAGCCCCATTTCTTGAGGTTGGCTCTGCATCTCGTGGTGCCAGAGTGCAGTCTGTTCACTGCCTTCCAAGTCACCCTGTCTTCTGTGTGCCCAGGGGGGAGTCCCTCATTTGGTATCAGCCACTGATTGAGGTTCTCGGTTTGAGCCTGCCACTTTTGGACTCTCGCTTGCTGAGGTGTTCCAGCGAGTGTCTCTGTAGATCTTAGAAAACTATGTCTTGATTTAAGTCGTTGACGTGCTGGCTGATACCCATAACTCGGATAACTCGGAGCAGTTAACAATAAGCAACAATTCGATGCCGGTGCAGTCACAACAAATTAAAACAATCATAAATACTTTAAAATACTAACAGCAAAATAAAAACATAAAAATCATACATAGCATTTTAAAACCTTATCAAAGTGTCTCCATCTTTCCATGTCATTGGTTGAAGTGTCTTCGCCCTCAATTGGCCCTTTGACCAGACTGCTGGATAAAAGAAACTAGGGAAACTTAGAATTAGGAAGGCATTCGTGGTGGTGAGGGTGTCTCTCAAATTCTCTGTTGAGCTTGATATGGCCAAATGATTCATGTAATCAGATGGGTGTGTGTAAAAAAAATCGAAAAGGAATATTGGATTAAATTAAACCAAATATTTAGTCTTGCCTTACTGTAAGCTTCCATGAACAAAGGAAAGGTAGAATAAAATCTATATAAATAAGAATGTAATGTTTGTTTGTGGGATTAACATAACTCAAAAACTACTGGACGAATTGACAGGAAAGTTGGACACTACACCCCTAACAGATCAACGAGTGACCATCACTCATTAACCCCTCCCAAAAAATAGCGGAAAGGACTTAAAACCCAAAAATGCTAAATGATGATACAGCACATGTGTTGAAATGGCAGTTCCCAGCATCCTCTAGGGGAGGAAGATGCTCCAAATGCACTGCTTCCAAGCTGCAAGCTTTGCTTCTTCTTGGATTTCTTTGAGAGCATCCCAACCCATACATATTTCCTATTTCCTATTCCTGGGCTGCAACTCCCAGCAATCCTCCAGATAGATAGATTTGATGAAGATAGATAGTAGGTAGATAGTAGGTAAATAGCTCAATCAGGAAGACTGCTGGGAGTTACAGTCCAAGAATAGGTAGAGAAGAAAGAATAGGTAGAGAAAAAAGAAAGAAGAGAAAGAAAAAGGGAGGGGAAGGAAGGAAGAATAGATAGGGAATAGATAGAGAAGAAAGAAAGAAGAGAGAAAAAGGGAGGGGAAGGAAGGAAGAATAGGTAGGGAATAGGTAGAGAAGAAAGAAAGAAGAGAAAGAAAAAGGGAGGGGAAAGAAGGAAGAATAGGTAAGGAATAGGTAGAGAAGAAAAAAGGGGAGGGAGGAAAGAGGGAGGGAAGGAAGGAAGAAGAGAAAGGAGAGAAAGAGGGAGGGATGTTGGCCACAGCAACACGTGATGGGTGCAGCTAGTGGTTAAATCAAAATACATTCATTTTATAGAAAGCTGCCTCCTTTATAAGTCTTTTTGCACTACTAGGAAAACACCAGAAATATATTATCTCTATTTCCAAATCCTATGTTTCTTCATTTTGTATTCCACTATTTTAAATATCAGTGCTTTCTTTCCAGAACTCCTTTAATACTTAATATCTTGATGTTTGTTTTAATGTCACATTTTTTAATTGTGTCAAAAGCGACGGGAGGAGGGATGCCCGGATGCATTACCATCCTGTGGGAGGCTTCTCTCATGTCCCTTTAATGCCACTACTCCCCATCATTGATCTCATCCCTTCTACAATATTTTACTGTGTTTCTCCCTTTGTGAGCATTTTGCCACCCCCATCTCCTTCAAAGGCCTGATACTTCTAGACATTTACTGATATAATTTATGATAAGAGCATTATAATTTAGAATGATCATCCATTCCTTCATGTCTTCATGGTTCAATTTTTGTCAATTGAAAAGGCTGTAAACAATAAAAAAAATCACAGTATATACTTGAGTATAAGCTGAGTTTTTCAGCCCCCTTTTTAGCCCTTTGACTTGGCTTATACTCGAGTAAAAGTTATTTATTATTTTACTCTGTTGTTATTATTATTATTAAATTTATTATTTTACTCTATTATTATTACATTAAAATTATTTTACTCTATTACTATGTGTACAGAAGTTATTGATACTGTGTATATGTTTAACTGTTAGAATATATTTGTGTTGGTAACAGTAGCTGAAAGCTAGAGCTAACTGGTTGTATCCACAGTGGCGTTGCCAAGGAGACCAGGCAAGAGAGTGAGAAGTGGGTGGAGCCTAGCAAGAGAATGTTATCTGCGTTTTGAAAAGAAGCAGTTTAGTTTAGCAGTTGGGAGTTAGGAGTTCGGAGTTAGCAGTTGAGAGAGGAGAGAGGAGAGTGGAGAAGCAGTGTGTGTGAATAGCCAGAGGTTTCTTCAGTCTAGGAAGGCTGAAGGGGAAAACCTAATTAGTTTCATTAGTCAGAGAGGACTAAGGGAAGCTTGTTTAGATCACTAGTTAGGAAATAACTAGAGATCTAGGATTTGATCAAGAAAGGATCAAATAGAAGGCTATTCACCACAGGAAACATTGTTTAAGAAAGTGCTTCACCACAGTAAAAGTCAATCACAAGTTGTGTCATCTAGAAGTGTGAACTGTATTTGCAAACCAAGTTACATTAAAAGTTCTCTAAGTTATTCCAAGTTAACTACCAGCCTGCAACCATACGCTTTGTACAAAATAAACTTATTAACTTTTGTTGAAGACCGTGTCATCTCCATTTATCTGCGTCTGGGGAGCCAGTTCTCATCGGCAATACCTCACGTTGGTGGCAGTTACCTGAATTACATCTATAATCATCCACACCTGTATAATTGGTGGCAGAATTTAAGAACAGTCTTTACTTTTGGTGACAGAGGGTGGGTTCTTTAAAGTTAAAAACCCTATACCCTGTCGGCTGTTGGAATTGCAGCACCTTAGCAATTAGCACAATTGTACAATTGGCTAGCGTCTTCACAAATTTGGTGTCAGAGGTGGGATAGATCACTGCACTATGTTTATTACATTTATTATTTTACTCCCATTATTATTGGAAGGATACGTAAGCACATTTACATTGAAAGTGGTTAGAATAATGGTTTAATCAGAGTTGGGCGATCATGTCTTAAATTATAGTTTTATGTAAATATTCAAAAATATTTAACCTACTGATGTCTGAATTAATGTAATTTTATTGGTATCTATTTATATTTTGAAATTTACCAGTAGCTGCTGGTAAAATTAGATGCTTTGGATTATATTCGAATATATATGGTACTATCCCTTTCCACCCAATATATTCTTTTGTAACCCTGGGTATATAAGTATAAAAATCAAACATTTGCTCATAGCAAACCAGCATGGGTGTGTTGTTTTTGTGATGTGTGCTGGGGAAAGAATTTAATTTCATTGCAATGTACAATGACAATAAATTATTCTATTCTATTCTATTTGCAAGACTTTCTAAATAGGCTGATTTTCCTTTTCATGAAGTTCAACTGAAGTATTTTCTGCAGAATTCATTGTAAACACTGAACATTAAAATACCTAGTGAGTCAGAGTACTTTTATTGTTCCCAATTTTTTTGGTGATCCCAACATTGAGCTAAGGGGACCCCATTTGGTATCGGTATCCACAGTTTAAGAAGCTGTGACTTAATAGCTTTTCCATTTTTTTCACTTGTCTTGATTTAACTAGAAGGTTGGGTGCTATTCTAAACTGCTCACTCCTCTTTTCTGCAGAGAAATACAATTTCCTAGGCATTTCCATTGTTGGACAGAGCAATGAGCGTGGTGATGGTGGCATCTACATCGGTTCCATCATGAAAGGAGGTGCTGTGGCAGCAGATGGGAGAATTGAGCCAGGAGATATGCTGCTGCAGGTACCTTCCTAAGTACAAAAGAAGACAGGTTTTCTAGGGTTTTACTTTTAAAGGAAACACCTGTCTTCCTATCACCAGATACTGTTGTTATCTGAGCTCAAATTGAAGGGATAATTAGGAGATGAATGGAAAGATTATCAGTAGCCCTTGGCAAAGACATGTATGTTGCCTCTCCCTACAATATAAATGAGAGGGAGAAAGCCAGAGTTTGTGGATGTCTTGCAAGGGTGACATTTACAGTTCTATAGAGAATGAAAAGGAGCACTGAGTCACCAAGATTTTTATTTATCATGTCAGATGCAAATTGAGAATGCAGTAATAATGTATAGAAAAACCACAAATTTAAAGTTAAAAGTTTGGCACTGTACTAAATTTCCTTTGACTAGAAGCTGGCCACTTGGAGTGTCTTTGGTGTCGCTGTGAGAAGGTCTTCCTTTGTGCATTGTAGTAAGTGGTCTGTGGTCTGCTCTCCACACCAGCATGTCATGGACTCCCCTTTGTAGCCCTTTTTCTTAAGGTTGGTTCTGCATCTCGTGGTGCCAGAGTGCAGTCAGTGCCTGCTTCTGTGTGCCCAGGAGAGGGTTTCTCATCTAGTCTCAGCCACTAATTGAGGTTCGGGGTTTTAGCCTGCCACTTCTGGAGTCTTGCTTGCTGAGGTGCTCCTGTAAGTATCTCTGTCGATCTTAGGAAGATGTTTCTTGATTGAAGGTGTTGGCATGCTGGCTAATATCTCACTGCCTTGGTCCTTTCATTATTGGCTGCTACTTTCTGATGGATGTTAGGTGGTGGAATACCGGCTAAACCAGGGGTCCTCAAACTAAGGCCTGAGGACCAGATACGACCCTCCGAGGTCATTTACCCAGCCCTCGCTCAGGGGCAACCTAAGTCTTGAAAGCACACAACAACAACAACAACAACAACAACAACAATCCTATCTCATCAACCAAAAGCAGGCCCACACCTCTCATTGAAATACTAATACGTTTATATTTGTTAAAATTGTTCTTCATTTTAATTATTGTATTGTTTTAAGTGTTTTTTGAACTACAAATAAGATATGTGCAGTGTGCATAGGAATTAATTCATGTTTTTTTTTCAAATTATAATCCGGCCCTCCAGCAGTTTGAGGGACTGTGACCTGGCCCTCTGCTTAAAAAGCTTGAGGACCCCTGGGCTAAACAGTGTGATTTCTCCAATGGTGTAGGGCTTGGACATCCTGTGATAATGTGGCATCTCTCATTAAGAGCCACATCCACTTAGTGAGATGTTTTCCACACTGGCCATACATATTCAGCAGCAGAGTGGCAAAGTGCAAGGGCAGATGTCTTCATTGTGTCTGGTTGTGATCCCCAGGTTGTGCCAGTCAGCTTTTGTACAATATTATTTCTAGCACCCACTTTTTGCTTGATAGTCAAGCAGTGCTTGCTGTAAGTCAGAGCACAGTCCAGAGTGATTTCCAGGTATTTTAGTGTGCTGCAATGCTCCAGTGGGGTTCTTTCCCAGGTGATGCTAAGAGCTCGAGGTGCTTGTCTATTCTTAAGGTGAAAAGTACACGTCTGTGTTTTAGATGGATTTGAATCAGCTGATTTTCCCTGTAATAAAGCGGTAGGAGTACCTAAAGCTTTGGAGAGCTTCTGTTCAACCATTTCAAAGCTCCCTGCTTGAGTGGTGACCAAGATAATCACAGTGGCTTAAATACTACTGTGAATCTGTAAACCAGGAAGGGAAATACACAGTTCCCAATAACCTCCTTTGTAATTTGATAGTGGTGCCAAAAATTAAAGTGCAGTATCTTTTGCTGCTATTTATTTATCGTGTCAGTATCTACCAGAAAATTGTATTAATTTAAAAAATTGTTTAACAAACAGACAAAACAGAGTTTGCAAGCTTGGTAGTTGATTAAATATCCTTTGACCAGTATCTGGCCATTTGGAGTGTCTCTGGTGTTGCTGCAAGAAGGTCCTCCATTGTGCATGTGGTGGGGCTCAGGTTGCATTGCAGCAGGTGGTCAGTGGTTTGCTCTTCTTTTGCTTCTGCATTGCTGGATTACAGTGATGTATGTATATCTGTATGTGAAAGTGTAGTTCTTTTTTTAGAAGAAGGTACGTGGTCCCCATGCATCTTACTTTAGTCATAAAGATCAATTCCTACGCAAATTTGTAAGTGTGTGGTTTTTTAAAAATTCTGTTGTGGGAACATGCAGTGCAGCCCACAGTGGCATTGTGGGTTGAGTGCAAGCACTTTCAAGTTGTACTTTACCACAACCACCCACCACAGACGGTATAGGTTGAATATTCCTTGTCTGAAATGCCTGGAACGAAGTATATTTTGGATTTTTAAAATATTCTGGAATGTTTTATTTGCATATGTGTCCAATATGAGATATCTTTGAGATGGGACTTAAGTCTAAACACAAAAATCAGCTAGGTTTCACATACACTTTATACACATAATCTGAAGATAATTTTATACACAATATTGTCAATACTTTTGTGAAAAAAATAAAGTCTATATACACTATATGAAGCGTAAAAAAGCAACTGTTTTGCTATCGAAGCCACTCACATGGACAATTTTTGGGTTTTGGAGTATCTTGGTAATCCAGACAAGAGATGCTTAAGTTGTATTGTCTTTGTCCCAATGAATCTTTCTGATTATGAAAACTTCTGAATTTTGATTTTGTAAAGAGTCTAGAAGCTTGTAATTTATCTAATGATAAGCATCAAGATAGAGTGCTGCTTGAGGAGAGAGGCTGTTGCTCAGTGGTTCCCAACCTTTGGGCCTCCAGGTGTTTTGGACTTCAACTCCCAGACATCCCAGCCATCTTACCAGCTGTTAGGAATTGTGGGAGCTGAAGTCCAAAACACCCGGAGGCCCAAATTTTGGGAACCACTGCTATAGCTGAATGTTAGAGCGCATCATTTGCATCCACTGCTGTCAAGCTCATTTTCTTGCATCTCCTGGATCAATAAGGCTGCAGATGACTTCTTTGTGAAGTCTCAGAGAGCCTTTTCCAGTCATGATAGCTATTATTTGGATAGACAAATTAATGGCAGCTTCCAGTGTTTCTTTGTGAACCACACTTTTAATGTGGAGCTTACACATATTATCTCTCTGCAGGTGAACGATATCAACTTTGAGAACATGAGCAATGACGATGCTGTGAGAGTGCTGAGGGAAATTGTACACAAGCCTGGGTAAGGCATTTCCCTTTTTTCCCATGTCGTACTTTGCTGTCTCTTCTTTTTTGAGACACCTCATTGTGCAGGCTCAAATGCTATGGACCATCTGGTGACAATAATAGAAATCCGCATCATTTAAACCATCTCCCCCATGTGAATTCTGAGAGTAGCTTGGAATGCAGATGGTGCGTTTCAGCACCAGAGATTCAGAAATAGAATTCTGGAAGAACAGCCCAATGCTGCATAGTTCTGGCAAGAGCAAAGGGCAAGGAGAATGGCACCAGCCATAATTTCTTCTGGTTGCACTACTGAATAAATAGAGTTAACTTTTCAGGTTGACTACGAAAGGTTCCCTGGAGTTAAAACATACATACTTACAGAGTATGTATTCATTTAGTGGCCTTCCTTTTTATTTATTTACTAGCTTGGGGACCCGGCGCTGCCCGGGTTATTAGAGAAAGTGGTTAATGGCGGTTCTGTATGCCAAGTTTGGTCTTTATTGGTCATTGGGTGATGGTTGCATTGTTTTCAGGAAGTGAGTGAAGGTACTTGAAGTCCCATTATCCATGGTCCACCCTCGTCCAAACAGCAGCAGGATATAGAGTGGGTCATGGGGGCTCTGTGTGCCAAGTTTGGTCTTTATCAGTCATTGGATGAGGGTGGCAGTGGTTTCAGTAAGTGAGTGATGGTACTGCAAGTCCCATCATCCATAGTCCATCCTCCTCCAAACAGCACCAGGATGTAGAGTGGGTCTTGCGGGCTCTGTGTGCCATGTTTGGTCTGCATTGGTAATTTTCTGACACAGCCTAAGGCCTTTTTCTCTGCTCTCGTCACCTCAGAATCTTGGAACTTTCAGGCTGGCCAATCAGAGACCATATGCAAATAGTACCACAGTGGCAGCCAATCAGAAAGCTGGCACATACGTCCGCCGCACTTCTGTTTGCCGCACTTCTGTCCGCCGCGTACAAACACTGACTTTTATTATATACATAGATTTAAAACATTTATATTCTGTCCTTCTCACCCCGCAGGGGACTCAGAGTGGAGCACAGCATATACACGGCAAACATTGAATGCCGGGACACAGATCCACAAATAATACATAAACATTAAAAAAATTATCAAAATATTAAAATACACCATTTAAAACCATCCTAGTCATCCTCGTTAAATCTAATTGGCCTGGTCATCTTTCCTATTGCCGCTTCATTGCCCTGTCCCGAAAGCTTGGTCCCACAGCCAAGTTTTTACCATCCTTCTAAAGGACAGGAGAGAGAGGGCTGATCTGATCTCACCAGGAAGGGAGTTCCATAGCTGGGGAGCAATCACCGAGAAGGCCCTGTCTCTCGTCCCCACCAATCGTGCCTGTGACAATGGCGGGATGGAAAGCAGGGCCTCCCCGGAGGATCTTAATCTCCGTGATGGTTCATGGGGGAGATGCGTTTGGACAGGTAATTTGGGCCGGGGCCGTTTAGAGCTTTTTAGGCCAAAGCCAGCACTTTGAATTGTGCCCAGTAGCAAACTGGCAGCCCTTGGAGCTGGCGTAACTGTTGAGATTAATTTCACAATTCAGCAGCAGATCAGTTGCACAACTTCAGCGCTTTCCAGTGGCTTCTTCCTGCACAGTATTTTCAGTCAACTGCTCCCACAAACTGCAGTCACTCTGGAACTCTTTTACAGACACTTGAGCACATGCCTGGCTATTGTCAGTTTTACCATTATCTTTCCCCCAGTCTAGATGACATTACAAACTTACCACAGCACACGGTTATATCTTGTCTAAGCAGACAGGTTCCTTTAATAAATTACACAGAGCCTTCGGCAAACAGCATCACAGCACAAGGAGAGAGTATACACTCTACATGACTTCCTTATATACAATTCTATACAATTACACATAGCAATCTCTGATTGGTTCCCAACTCATTAACTTAACTCAGACCCAGGATTGCATCATTCACAATCACCTGGACTAGGCCAGAACACATTCCCCAAATGATTCCCTATATACAGTTAATGCATGACTCAGCATTTCCAATAGAAGCCTATTAGCAGTGCATGACTCAGCTATATTACATTACAATACATTGTAAAACCTGACAGTAACATGTGAGTTGTATGCTCCCTGTATGCTGCCCCAGTTATTAGCCTGGCTGTGCTTCTCATTGGAGTATTTGAAGCTTCCGAGCCGTTTTCCAAGGCAGGTTAAACGTTTTTGAAAAATGGAGTGCAGTTAAATAATTACTTATACCCAAATAAGACATTGTGAAGGACCAAATATCATGTACAGATATGAACACTGGACTAGGACTCATTTCACATTTGCATGTTATTTTTAGTTTTGAATAAAAAAGTTTCTTGAAATACGTTGTACCATTTTTCTTTTTTCTGTAGTGTAAGAACCCAACTCTTATTATTCTCTCCATGTTATTTTTACCTCTGGTACTTTTTAAATGCAACGCAGTCTCATGAAATGGACCTGGTAGCAGCAAGAGTCTTTCTGTTTCTGTTTCAGACCCATCACGTTGACAGTTGCAAAGTGTTGGGATCCTAGCCCCAGGGGCTGCTTCTCGTTGCCTAGGAGTAAGTGGTTTTACTTTGACTTGGCTTCTTTGCGCAGTGTGTGCAGCGTTTTCCTGGATTGTACCAAAGGAGGATGCAGGTGTGGGGGTTACGTTTGGAATGCTCCTACGCAAGGGAGGAGTATTGATACCTTGCGCCTATGAAACTAGCATGTTCAGGAGAAGATGACTGTTTTCCCAGAGATGCTAGCTTTCAACATGTAGAGTGCCTTTTAGGTGCAAACCCTCACCTGCAGCCTGAAGGGGTTCAGTCCTGGAAAAGCTTTACTCCTAAAAGGTGAGACAGTCACAGAAGTTCTGACCCCTTCTTTCTCTGACCCTCTCCGCTTCCATCTATTTCTTTTGGCTTTTCACCCTGTCACTTTCTGCTGCCTCGTGTCTAATCAATCCTCTCCTTCCACGTCACTGCCTGCAATAAGTCACCAGACTAACAAGCCACTCTTCCTATATAGGAACTAGCATTGGGCCCAAATCATTGTTAATGCAAAAATGTGTAGTTTTCAGAGGGCCATTTTTGTGTAATTTCCAAAAACTGTAAGGGGAAGAGAGAGACGAAAAGACCAGTGAAACAAATTCATAGAGATGATATTTTTGGAAAGAGTTAAGTCCACAAAGTACCCGAGGCAGGTGGATGTGTGGTGTCTTTTTCTCTCCCCGGCAGAAGAAGCCTCCCCCATTTTTTTCTTGGAAAATTCCCTCCTCCTCCAGAAAGAACTCGCTTTCCCAGTGGCACTAGCATAGGGTGGCCATTGAAAGTTCCTATCAGAGCATGATGGAAGTTGAAGTTTTTCTATCTGTGTGTCTCTCAGCCAATAAAAATCCCGGTGGTGTCCATGGTTGAGAATGGACACAACTGGTGACTACAATTCCCAGAACCCTCTCTTGCGGTTTGTCTTATTTAAAAAAAATATTATGTTTTAAACTTAAAATAATTCTAAAACATCAGTGGTTTGGTGAATTGTTTTAAAACTTGGCAGGCCTGCAGTTGTAAATGGGGTCTACAACTGAGGTAGGTTTCATGCAGATAGGCCTTAAAATGGCTGAGGATTGAACCTTTAAAGTTTCCCATTGTACCCAATGAGCAGAATCTCTGTCGAATGAAATGGAAAACACCCCTCCCCTTTCGGGTAATTTTCTGGTAAACAAAATGAGGGTCAGACGAAAACAGACCTGGAAAGAGGTATGCCTTTTGGCCCAAGTGCACATGACTAATGAGAACAAGACCAAGCTGAAACGTTTTTGCTCTCTCATCCATGCCAGGGCAGCTTCTCCTCCTCCTACTATTCTCTTCCTCTTGCTGATCCTCCCTCTCTTCTTTCTCCCCCAGTTGCTCCCCAGCGGATTTGGGCTGGGCCAGACTCTCCATGCTCCGATCCGGGTGAGTCCCGGTTGATGCTGGGGGAGGACAGGGCTGCCCAGAGGTGTTGGTTTCGATGTGGGGAGCTTCCTCACTCTCGAGGAGGGGACTTCCTCACGCGCCGCCATGTCTTCCCTCTAGGTGAGCCCATACGACCCATTGACCCAGCTGCCTGGGTTTCCCACACAGCGGCGATGACTGGCACCTACCCAGCGTACGGTATGAGCCCATCCATGAGTACAATCACTTCCACCAGCTCCTCCATCACCAGCTCCATCCCAGAAACCGAGCGTAAGTCTCTGTGCCTGTGTGCTCCCCACCCCTGCCTGGCTTCCAGTCGCCCACGCACCATGCCTGATAGGAGCAATACATGCACAGGGGCAGAAACCCAATTTGAGAGTTGGAAGACAGACCTCTGTACTGGCTAAACTAAAAATGGAAAACTAGAAGAGATACAGGGAAAACTAGAAGAGAAAAAAAGGACATGGAAGAATCCCCAAAAAGCTAGGCTAAATAGGAAGTAGTTTGCTAGTTTGTTTATAGCAGGCATGGGCAAACCTTGGCCTTCCAGGTGTTTTGGACTTCAACTCTCACAATTCCTAACAGCCTACAGGCTGTTAGGAATTGTGGGAGTTGAAGTCCAAAACATCTGGAAGGCCAAAGTTTGCCCATGCTTGGTTTGTAGCATTGGATTGTTACTTTCTCTGGAGTAATGAGGACTTCTGTTGTATTGTCATGATAAATTGGAGAATCAGGTGGTTTCCAAGAGCAATAGAATCCTGAAAATTGGACACATTATTATATGAGCATCCAGCAGGTTGGTCATCGCCACAATTCAGAAGTGAATAGAGTGCTGCCCAACCTGGAGAAGCATTGCAGTCATTAAGTGGGTTGAAATAATGGGTTTCTATGGGGTTGAAGAACAGGGAGTCCTTATTAAAAATAATTGCTTACTGAAGGGGATGAATAGTTCTGGAACAGCCCACATGCTGCTCAGATTGTTGAAGTGGATGCCATGTTGATTTCCTTCCATGTGATGCAGATGTGATACACAACACAGAAAAGTGCATCTCTTTTCCAAAGTGAAACTCAGGAACAAAGAAAGGGCAGAGTGTTAGTTGGAAATCATGTGAGTTTTGCAGTAAAGAAATAATGCAGATATCCAACTGAACTGGAGGCAGATGTCTTCCTGAGGTGACCTCTGGTGTGATTTTGACTGGATATTATACATCAGGGGTCCTCAAACTTTTTAAACAGAGGGCCAGGTCACAGTCCCTCAGACTGTTGGAGGGCTGGATTATAATCTGAAAAAAATAATGAATGAATTCCTATGCACACTACACATATCTTATTTGTAGCACAAAAAACCCACTTAAAAACAATACAATAATTAAAATGAACAATTTTAACAAATATAAACTTATTAGTATTTCAATGGGAAGTGTGGGCCTGCCTTTGGCTGATGAGATAGGATTGTTGTTGTTGTTGTTGTTGTTGTGTGCTTTCAAGCCATTTCAGACTTAGGTTGACTCTGAGCGAGGGCTGGGTAAATGACCTTGAAGGGCCGCATCCGGCCCCCAGGCCATAGTTTGAGAACCCTTGCAATACATAGTGAGAAGTCTGTGGATAGCTCATGCTGTAGCATTGCCTGGCAGGATGGCCATTGACAGTCCAAGACTAACTACCTGGAATTTTCTCCAGGCAAAAAGAAACATACATAGGGTTGATGTCTATGGATATTGTAGTTGTCAGTGAAAATTGTTGTAAGACTGGAGCTGATGACAATCCATATGAAAAAGGCAAAGCAGAGCTCTGAACCTTCTCACTTAGCAGGAGATGCTGCAGCTTTTTGAGGCTGGTTGCTGCCTAGTTCAGAGAGGGACTGTAGAAACGAATGGCTCCTAAGGTGTGCCTGTGATGTATTGGTCCCTGGCCCCCATTCCCTCTGTGTGTAGCACCTCCATGTGCTCTCCTCGGCCTTTCCGTCCCCTCTCATCTCTGCCTCCCTTCCCTCCGTCCAACCCACAGGCCTCGATGACTTTCACCTGTCCATCCACAGTGATATGGCCACCATTGTCAAAGCCATGGCCTCGCCTGAGTCAGGCTTGGAGGTACGCGACCGTATGTGGCTGAAGATCACCATCCCCAATGCTTTCATTGGTAAGTGCATTATTATAATTATTATTAGAGGTAAAAGTATTAGAATATTCAAAACTTTATGCAGATGAAGTTGTTGGGTGTTGTGACTCAGCTTGACTCTGAGTCTGAAACTGAGCTCTTTGGGACTTCTGAGCCAGAATTCCTACAGGATGATGAGGATGATGGGTTACAGATTTCTGTACATGCTTCAGACAGGGCTGATTGTGGGGCTGCTGAAGGAGAGACAGCAAGTCTGTTCCCAAGGGAAAGGAATGTTAGTAAGACTGATAATGAGAGTGAATTCCCACACGGCCAGGTGGAGACGTCTTTTCCTCCCCACAGTGATTTGGTCCAGCTAGACCAAGATAAGGGGTTACATGGCCTTAAAGATAATGAATATATGAGCAGACAAGATCGTCTGCAATTCAGCCTCTGGAGAAGCACTCACTTGGCTAGCAAGCGAGAAGCCAAGGGTGCCAAAGGTCAACGCAATGCGTTCATGTCTGCAAAGGGTATTTATCCTTGTAGCTGACAAGCAGGGGCTGTCAGTCCAATGTAGCTCTTCCCATGCAAACTTCTGTGGATTAATTTTGGCTTTTAGCAGCACGCTTCTGGCATCCTGAGTTTGGGATTTGGGCCTTGTTTTCAACTGTTTACCATGGACTCTTGTTTGACCATTGCTAAAGGATTATGCTTCATGTTTTGCCTTTCGATCTTAGGTACGTTGTCTTTGCATTTAATCCTTTGTCCTGCCTATGGAACTTTTGCATTTCTTATACTTTGTTTTGATTTTGCCTTTTTCTCAATAAACTACAAAACCTACAGCTTTGGTGTGGTGGTGTCTGGAGCAAGGTGAAAGCTACCCTGAGTTGAAACATTGGGCGAGTGGGCTTACTAACAAAAGACCCTCCTCATAAGTGTATAGCAGAGTAACTTTTTAGCAGCAGTGTGACCCAGCACCAGTAGTCAAAAGTAGAAAAAGAAAACACACAGACCAATGTTATTGCTTCTATAGGAGGCTTTTCTTTGTAGTATAATAATGTGGTTGCACTATTAACAAGAACAAGGTTTCCATAACACAAACACTCACTCAACTCACTCAACCGACAGAGGACTTGAGACTTGAGCTGTGTGGAGTTGAATCCCAACAGTTTTAACTTGTTTCAACTTTTATGTAGTTCAATGTGTTTTTAAATGAAGATTATTTTTATTGTAATACTTTTTAAAAATGTTTGGATTTATTTATTTATTGGCTATAGGAAGGAATAGAAATGTTTTAATAAATAAACCCATCCATCCATACCTGACATATTTTTGTTCCCTAGCTATCATAGAGAAAAAATGTTTTAGGAATAAGGATGTTTAATGCAGGTTTCATATGTTCCATAATGCCAATCCATATTGATATTCACAAGTTTTAAAAAATAATTCAATTTTCTAATATAATAATAATAATATAATAATAATAATACTTTAGTTATACCCCGCTACCATCTCCCCATGGGACTCGGTGCGGCTTACATGAGGCCGAGCCCAAATACAACAATACAAGCAATAATAACAACAATACAAGCAATTAAAATGAAACATAGACAATAAAACAATAACGTAAGCATTGACAATAAGACAACACACTATTAAAATCAATGGGAAGGTCAAATGTAAATTGAAATTAAAAATAATGCTGGACATGGGCAAAAAAAGTGATGGGGCGTTTGTGGAAACATACAAGCAGACCTAATTTATTTATTATTATTTATTTATTATTTAGAACTTTTATATACTGGTCTTCTCAACCTCCGCAGAGGGACTCAGGCCGGTTCACAACAAAAATTCACAAACAGTAGTTTAAAATATCACACCACATAATGCACTAATACATAAAATACATTAAAATACAATCATATAATTACATAAGGCCAAGTCATCAGAATAAAATCACAATTCATCATCATCTGTCCGTGTGGTCAAGAGTTATTGACTAAAACAATGTAAAATGCTTTGGAGGACAAAGTCCTGTGGGATCATTATTCTGGGAAGGCACACTAGAACAACCACGTCTTCAGACTCTTTCTAAAGACTTTTGCTATTCTAATATCCTTTTGCTGTGCACTGTTATCTGGGAATAAGTCCTATCAAACAGACTGAGTTTTCTGTGACTTGGAGGTTAGACGAAGGAGATTCTCCTCTCTTTCCTTCCTTCCCTCCTTCCTTCTCCTTGCTGAGTCCCCATTGCTTCTCTCTGTTGACAGGCTCTGACGTGGTGGATTGGCTCTACCACCACGTGGAAGGCTTCACAGACCGACGAGAATCCCGCAAGTATGCCAGCAACCTGCTGAAGGCTGGCTACATCCGGCACACTGTCAACAAGATCACCTTCTCGGAGCAGTGCTATTACATCTTTGGCGACCTCTGCGGCAGTACGGCTCCCGTTTTGACTCTGGGTTTGGGGAATGGGAGAGCCAAAAACACTGAAGAGGCTGCTTCTTGCAGTCTCTCATGGGGCAACTGGTTTCTTGGGGGTTTGGGAGCAGAAAGGCACACAAAGCGAATCCACATAGGTCCCTTAGTCCTGAAGTCATCCTTTCCCTGTCTGGTCCCCTCTCCTTGGGGAGTTTTAACTTTCATAATCACTATTAAAGAATTAAGCATCTACACCCCCTGCCCTGCTTTTATTAGTTCAGCAAGAATTATGGTGTCTGTGGTGGCTGGGAGGTCCTTCGCACAGTTAAAACTTGTGTGCCAGCTGCGACTTTATCTTGAAAAGCCTGACTTGGCCTTGGTGGTCCATGCCTTAGCTACATCCAGGATGGACTACTGTAATGCCCCCCCCCCCACTTGGGGCTGCCTTTGAAGACGGTTTATTTATTTATTTATTTCAAATATTTCTACCGAGGGGGGGGGGGTGGACGATGACTCAGAGCGGCTTCCAGCCTGCATGATTCAATGCCTACATTTTTTTTGTCATGTCAGGAGCTACTTGAGAAACTGCAAGTCGCTTCTGGTGTGAGAGAATTGGCCGTCTGCAAGGACATTGCCCAGGGGATGGCCGGATGTTTTTATGTTTTTATCATCCTTGTGGGAAGCTTCTCTCATGTCCCCGCATGAGGAACTGCAGTTCATAGAGGGAGCTTGTCTGCCTCTCCCCGGATTCGAACCTGCGACCTGGGGTTTAACCCACTGCGCCCCCCGGGGGTTCCTACATGAGTACATTTATTATGTATAATATACATACTAAAGCCAATAATTGCATACAATTAAAACATTAAACCCATTCAATTAAAATATGCTTAAATATAATAGCCATATGGCCTTATCTAGCTGAGATTCCGAGATCGGAGACTCCATCCAGCTTGTCCATAGTCCATTGCCATAGTAATTTGTCCTCATTGTCAATATCCTTGTCAGCATAGTCACCCAAAGGCCTGGTCCCATATCCAAGTTTTCAGCTCTTTTCTGAAGGAGGGGAGGGATAAAAAATGACCTAATTTCCCAAGGGAGCAAATTCCACAGGTGGGGGGCCACCACTAAGAAGGCCCTTTCCCTCGTCCCTGCCAGGTGTGTTTGCGACAGAGGCAGGACTGAGGGCAGGGCCTCCCCAGAAGATTTTAAATTTCGAGGTGGAACGTAGAGGGAGATACGTTCGGACAGATACAGCAGGCTGGAACCGTATTGGGTTTTGTAGGTCAAGACCAGCGCTTTGAATTGTGCTCGGGACTGGATCTAAACTGCAGTTAGTACAAAGGTCAGCTGCCAGATTACTAACGGGAGCTAACTATAGGCAGCATACTATACTATACTGAAACAGCTCCACTGGCTTCCGACAATTTTCCGGGCTCAACTCAAGGTGCAGGTTATTACTTACAGAGCCCTATATGTTTCAGGTCCAACCTATCTTCGAGGCCACGTGCCTTTCTATGAACTGGTGTGGGTTTTGAGACCGGCAGGGGAGACCCTTCTCTCGGTTCCACCACCATCTCAAGAGTGGTTGGTGGGAAAGAGAGAGGGCCTTCTCGGTGGTGGCTCTAGAATACCCTCCCAAAAGAGATTAGATTAGCCCCAACCCTTGAATCCTTCTGGTCCAGCCTAAAAACATGGATTTTAAAGCAGACTTTTGGCCTTGAGTAGGCTGAAATGGGCCCATATGAGGTTGACAGTTTGGCACTTTAGATGTCAATTGAAGGCAGCTAGTTTTAACTACAGATGGTCTGTGTTTCGTTTTTATTTTATTTTATGTGTTAACAGTGGTTGTTTTATAACTTTTATGTAATATTTTTATACTCATGCACCGTTTATGTTATATACTGCATTTCTAGTGCCTTGTAAGCTGCTCCGGGTCCCTTTTGGGAGATGGTGACAGTATATAAATAAAGCTTATTATTATTATTATTTTATAGATACAGGAAAAGACTATAATGGTTTTTAGTGGCACTGTATGATGGTTACTGTTCTGGGTAATGTTGGTTCTCTTGTGCTTCCCTTTTGCAGACATGGCCAGCCTGTCCTTGCACGATCACGATGGATCCAGCGGTGCGTCCGATCAAGACACATTGGCTCCACTGCCCCATCCGGGAGCTGCGCCGTGGCCCATGGCCTTCCCATACCAGTACCCTCCACCTCACCCATACAACCCCCATCCTGGGTTTCCTGATCCAGGCTACAGCTACGGAGGGGGCAGTGCAGGCAGCCAGCACAGCGAAGGTAAATGTCTACCAACTGTCTCTCACACCATAAGGTTAATGCATCCAGTGACAGCTGATTTGGTTTATTGAATTTGAACATTTCCATTTAGTCTAAAGAAGGATCTTGCTTTTCACTTGGGAAGAAACGGATTACATTTCTTTTAAGTGCTTTTTTAAAAGCGTGATTATCCATGGTAAACAAAGTATGCTTATGGTCCATATATGGCTCCCAGATCCCACTTTTCTGATCCCTGAATCTCATATGCCCGTCACCCAAAGACCTCTGTTTTCCTCTTTAGTCTCTCTCAAAGTAGGAACGGGATGTGAAATGATATCACGTCATTGCAATTTTTAGAGGGCTTGCTGAGGAAAACTGAGCTGTAAGGAGCTTGATGTGTGTGTGGGTGAGGTGGTGGTGAAGCATTTGTGAGGTCTTTTGCGGAAAAAATAAACCCAAACCCCCATGCAGTTGCTCCTACTTAGTCAGGATCTTGTGTATGCTTCCAATTCACATTTTCCAAATTGCAACATCCTTAGGTTTCTCATCAGCAGATCCTAGGAAGTGATGCTCCACATTTTAGAATCTGCCGATTTATTTATTTATTGTGTCAGGAGCAACGAGACTGATAAGCCTCTTGGATAAGCCACATATTATAAGTCATTTGTGGCTGTTTTGATCTGAGAACTATCAAGTCTTTAGAGGAGATTGCCTTTGGACCAGAAAGGCTTAGTAAAATAAATAAAGAATGGGTCTTCCTCTCTAGCAGTGTTTCTCAATCTTCCTAATGCCGTGACCCCTTAATACATTCCCTCATGTTGTGGTGACCCCCAACCATAACTCTATTTTGCTACTTCATAACTGTAATTTTGCTCCTGTTATTAATTGTAATGCAATTATCTGATAAGCAGGATATATTTCCATTCATTGGACCAAATTTGGCACAAATACCCAATATGCCCAAAATTGGGCATATGTTTGATTGATTTTGTCATTTGGGATTTATAGTTCACCTACAATCAAATTGCATTCTGAACTCCAGCAACGACGGAATTGAACCAAATTTGGCACACAAAACTACCATGGCTAACAGAAAACACAGGAAGGGTTTGGTGGGCATTGACCTTGAGTTTGGAGTTGTAGTTCACCTACATCCAGAGAGCACTGTGGATTCAAACAATGATGGATCTGGACCAAACTTGACATGAATACTCAATATGGCCAAATGTGGACACTTGTGGCGTTTGGGGGAAATAGACCTTGACATTTGAGTTGTAGTTGCTGGGATTTATAGTTCACTTACACTCAAAGAGTGTAGTGAACCCCACTAACAATTAAATTGGACCAAACTTCCCACACAGAACCCCCAATGACCAACAGAAAATACTGTGTTTTCTGATGGTATTTGGCGACCCCTCTGACACTCTCTGGTGACCCCCGCAGGGGTCCCGACCCCCAAGTTGAGAACCACTGCTCTATAGTAACAATGAAATCATAGATTGCCCAGTCCCAGGTGATGTACTTGGCTTCTTCCAGATGACGTGCCATCCAACATGCTCTGTCATTCTCGGTTCCACTTCAACTCGGTTCCATTTCATCTCTTTTTGAAATGCCCCAGTTACTCTCTCCCACTTTTCCCCTTTGTCCACCACTTATGTCAGTTGCTGCAGTCACCCAAAGCTACCCAATAGTTAATAACAACAACAACAACAACAACAAAAACTTGTGTGACAAAAAGCTGTAACAAAAAGCTGTTGGGATCACAAGCCTGAAAAAGTTACACAAAATCAACATGTCAAACTACTCTGGGACTTCCAAATTCAGACTGACAGAGTTTTGGATCACATACTCCTGACCTCACAATTGTGGGGGAAAAAATAAAGCATGGATTGTCGATGTTGCAATCCCAGGTGACAACAGAATTGATGAGAAGCAACTGGAAATGCTTACAAGATATGAGGATTTAAAGCCGTCCTGAGTCCCTCTGCGGAGGTTGAGATAGGACGGATATAAAAGCCCGAAATAAATAAACAAACAAACAAACAAATAAATAAATAAATAAAGATAGACCTGCAAAGACTCTGGCACAAGCCAGTAAAGGTGGTCCCAGTGGTGATCGGCACACTGGGTACAGTGCCTAAAGACCTTGGCCTGCACTTAAAAACAATCAGCACTGATAAAATTACCATCTGTCAGCTGCAAAAGGCCACCCTACTTTGATCTGCACACATTATTCGCTGATACATAACACAGTTCTAGATACTTGGGAAGTGTCCGATGTGTGATCGACTACAAAAGCCAGCATAGTGATCTTGGTTGTTGTAGGTTTTTTCGGGCTATATGGCCATGGTCTAGAGGCCATATAACCATGCATTCTCTCCTGACGTTTCACCTGCATCTATGGCAAGCATCCTCGGAGGTCTTGTTTGCTATATATTTATCCTGTTGTGCATCTAATAATAGTAATAATTTTATTTCTTACCTGCCTCTCCTCATGGCTCCAGGGTGGGTTACAATATTGCTTAAACACATAATCAAAGCACACAATAATTTTAAAACCCTCAGTAGAATATAAATATTAAAACATATTTCGATAAAATTAAAATACACAAAATTACAATTAGACACAGAACGGAAGTTTAGTTTTCATGAAAAAGTTGGAATTCAGTTGTTAGAAATTGTGGGAGTTGAAGTCCAAAACACCTTGAGAGCCAAACTTTGCCCATTCCTGCTCTAACCCTTTCCCTTCCCAATTTTTATTCTCTTTGCAGGAAGTCGGAGCAGTGGCTCAAACCGCAGCGGCAGCGAGAGAAGGAAGGAACGAGAGCCCAAGGCCGGAGATTCCAAGTCAGGTGGCAGCGGCAGCGAGTCGGACCACACTAGTCGCAGCAGCATGCGCCGGGAGCGGGCGGCCAGCGAGCGCTCGGTGCCGGCCAGCCAGCGCAGCCACCACTCGATGGCCCACAGCCTCCGGAGCCACCACAGCCAGCAGTCCTATGGGCCGCCGGGCCTCCCGCCGCTCTACAGCCCTCCCATGCTCCTGATGCCTCCTCCGCCGCCCTCCGCTCTGGGACCCCCGGGGGCCCCCCCTGGCCGAGACCTGGCCTCCGTGCCCCCCGAACTGACGGCCAGTAGACAGTCCTTCCGAATGGCCATGGGCAACCCCAGTGAGTTCTTTGTGGATGTAATGTGAAGCACCGCCCCTCCCTGCCTCTGTCCCTGAATGTTTGCTGCCCGCAACGGTTTGTCTTCTAGGAACAGCCCAGCCTCAGCCTGTGTGGGATGTCCTTTTTTATTATTTTATTTGGTCTTGATAATTACAAAAAGGGAAAAAAACAAAAATAAACTGAACTAAAAATGTTTTGATTCTAATCCCTGCCTGCGAGTGGACCTGGCCGCCTCTCCCGAATCCCCCCCACCCGGACTTGATTGCCGAAGTGAATGCCCTTGCTTGCACCGGTCCCCTAATCCTTTTTCTAACCCCATTAATCTGCATTTGCCTGGGGTCTCCGCCGCTCGCTCACCTGTGTTTTCCGTGCCGGCTCACTGCTCCTGCCCTAAACACGTGCCCTCTTTCTTCTCGCCCCTTTTTGTGTTCCTTTCTGTCGAGCAGCCAAGAATTACGGGGTGTTTGACTTCCTTTGAGCCGGCCACTCGCGGTGGGGAGAGCCGTGGCGCGTTGTGGCGGTTCTGGTGGTGGTCCGGCTCCCCATCCAACAGAGGAAGACTCAAAACCCTACAGGCAGGCCCTTGGGCCCAATCTGGGGGCTGAAGATGGCTCTTTTCCCACAGGTGGAAAACACCTTCAACTTTTCCATAACTTGGGGAGGGGGAATGGGGCTCAATTCCAGCTTGGTGTGTCTTCACTCATATTAGTTTCAGAGGTGAAACACAAACTCCAACTTGGCCAGGCAGTAGAGACCTCCCTTGCTAAGGCTGATTGCTTCCCAAACTGGGGAAATGCCACAAATCCTTCGGGGAAGCTTGCTATGATTGATTACTTCCCAAACTGCAACAAGGGCCTCCTGAGGAAATGTCAGAAACCCTTTTGGGAAGCCTGCTCCATGTTTCTCTGCCTCCCAAAGTCTTGACTGAGGCCAGTAGTGAGAGTGCCGGTCCATCATATTCTCTGTTATGCCAAGTTCCTGAAACTACCAAAGGTACAGGTGCCATTCCCTCCTTCTGGAAATTGCACCCGCCTCTCCCCTCCAAAATGGATTTTCCTGTGCCAGCACTCAAAGTGAATTGTCTTCTTGCCGTGTCCTTCTCTTTCTGGTGTCCTGTCATAGGTTTTTTCCCCCCCTATCATATCTGTGCACACTTCTGTTAGTTTAGCCGCCTTGTTCCGCTTATCAGTTGCGAAATGTGTTTTCCATATCCAATTTCGTTTGCTGTTTTGCTTGGACTTTCTGCATACCTATGACAACTGCTTTGCTGTCCCCCCCTTTCTTCTTGTAATTATTTTTTCCTCGTTTTCTTTCTGGCGTTGTTTTTAAGTGTCCTGTGATCTTTCATTCTTCTACTTTTTTAATAACCCCCAAAACGCATTAAAGCAAACGAGAGGGAGGTTTTGTGGCCTCTAAATACTACACTTAAAGCAAACGAGAGGGAGATTTTGAGGCCTCTAAACACCTCTACACTTCTTTGCTGCCGTTCTAGAACAGAGCAATTTACTTAGATCAGGCATGGGCAAACGTGGGCCCTCCAGGTGTTTTGGACTTCAACTCCCACAATTCCTAACAGCCGGTAGCCTTCGACAACATACAGACAATTCCGGGAAATTTCCAAATGGCTCCACTGCATTTCACCCTAGCATTTCAGTCAGTCAAGAACTCCTTACTGGCCTGTTTTGCAACAATTCTTTCCTTTCCAGTTTTTCCTAAAAATTTGCATGTAAGTTGAGTTTTCTGCAAAAACATTGACCCCTTCCTTTCACATAACTCTGTTTCAGGTGTGATATTGCTCACACAGTGGCAACACTTGAGCCGATGCTAGGTATCCAGGCCAGTTGTATCACTAGAAATCGAACAGAATGGTGAGATCCAGTTCCAAGTTTAGGAAAAGAGGTGCCGACCGTTGACCCCTGGTGGCACAATGGGCTAAACCCTTGTGCCAGCAGGATTGCTGACCAAAAGGTCGGCGGTTCGAATCTGGGAAGCAGGGTGAGCTCCTGTCTGTCAGCTCCAGCTTCTCATGTGGGGACATGAGCGAAGCCTTCCATAGGATGGTAAAACATGCGGCCGTGCCCTGGGCAATGTCCTTGCAGACGGCCAACTCTCTCACACCAGAAGCGACTTGCAGTTTCTCTAGTTGCTCATTATACGAAAAAAATACAAACAAAACAAAACCGTTAGCCCAGGGAAGTCTCTGCAAAGGTGCATACAACAAAAATACCACTTATACATAAAGATAACAATAACAGAATTTAGCAAGCAGTTATATAAACATGTTGTACTGTTCAATTTCACAGTGATATCAAACAGTATATTAAAGAGACTGTACCAAAATTTACATAATATTGTTTGACATCACTGTGAAATATAAGTGGTATTTTTGTTATATGCACATATTCAGGAACCCATTTATATTAAGTCTCTGCAAATGCCAGCCCTTTTTGTGTGAGTGGTGGCACTTGATTTTATCATAATGGTAGTCAAGCAGAGTATGGATTGAAGCATCCACAGAAGAACATGGAAGTTGTCTTAATCTGCGGAAGCTGCGTGCTTTACAGAATGAATCTGTGTAGTTATCTTTGCAGAATCCCATTGTTGCACCCATGGAGTGCACATATCTATAGTTTTTCAGAATTTAGAATAGTGTCCAGTTCACTCCAGTACCAAACGTCCTTATTACAACTCTGCTGTTAGTGAGGAGGATTACTGAAGGTGGCCCTCTGTTTTACTTTTTGGTAGACTTTTCCCATTTGGTAGGCTATGCTTGTGCCTCACCTCCTGGTGGTACAGCTGGTTAAACTGCTGAAGTTGCTGACTGAAAGGTCGGCGGTTCAAATCCTGCTGTTAGGCCCAGCTTCTGCCAATTTAGCAGTTCGAAAACATTCAAATGTGAGTAGATCTATAGGTACCGCCTATTGGTAACGGCACTCCATGCAGTCATGCTGGCCACATGACCTTGGAGGTGTCTACGGACAACACCGGCTCTTTGGCTTAGAAATGGAGATGAGCACCTGGTTCCAGGGTCGGACACGACTGGACTTAATGTCAGGGGAAACCTTTACCTCTTATGTTGTGCTTCATGTAATTCTGCCTTTTATTTACTCACTTATTTGGAAATTTTAGATCATTTCACTGTTTTCCTTCCACTGGGGGAGACTTTATAGAGCGACTTCTCTCACCTTTTAGAGAGAAAACAAGGGGTACAAACAAAAATCTATATAAATGAAAATGTAATGTTCGTTTGTGGGATTAACAGAACTCAAAAACCACTGGACAAATTGACACCAAATTTGGACACAAGACACCTAACAACCTAATGTATGTCCTTCACTAAAAAAATGATTTTGTCATTTGGGAGTTGTAGTTGCTGGGATTTATCGTTCACCTACAATCAAAGAGCATTCTGAACCCCACCAACGATGGAATTGAACCAAACTTGGCACACAGCTCTCCCATGACCAACAGAAAATACTGGAATGGTTTAGTGGGCAATGTCCTTTGGTTTTGGAGTTGTAGTTCACCTACATCCAGAGAGCACTGTGGACTCAAACAATGATGGATCTGGACCAAACTTACCACAAATATTCCATATGCCCAATATGTCCTTCACTCAAAAAAAAATAGAATCTTGACATTTGGGAGTTGTAGTTGCTGGGATTTATAGTTCACCTACAATCACAGAGCATTCTGCCACCTATGACAGAATTGGGCCAAACCTTCCACACAGAAACCCCATGTGGGCTATAGCAACATGTGGCAGGGGACGGCTAGTAATAAATAAAATGCATACACTTGGGATAGAGCTTGTATGACCAAGTGTATCCTGAAAGTAGTCTGATCCCACCTTCAGAGGCAAATATTTGCCAGCTGCCATTGGAAGCTTAGTGGACTATGATGGAGGGCCCTTCCACACAGCCAAATAATCCAGAATATTAAGGCAGATAATCCACAATATCTACTTTGAACTGGATTATCTGAGTCCACACTGCCATATAATCTTTCAATGTGGATTTTATACAGCTGTGTGGAAGGGGCCTGGGATATCCATCATATCCAGGCCTTTAAAACTACATATTTGGGGATTGGGCTTATAGTCCTGCTGTCCTCAAGGTGTGACTGAGCCCCAGAACACCAGAGAAAAGAGAGCATAGAATCAAAGAGTTGGAAGAGACCTCATGGGCCATCCAGTCCAACCCCCTGCCAAGAAGCAGGAATATTGCATTCAAATCACCCCTGACAGATGGCCATCCAGCCTCTGTTTAAAAGCTTCCAAAGAAGGAGCCTCCACCACACTCCGCGGCAGAGAGTTCCACTGCTGAACGGCTCTCACAGTCAGGAAGTTCTTCCTCATGTTCAGATGGAATCTCCTCTCTTGTAGTTTGAAGCCATTGTTCCGCGTCCTAGTCTCCAAGGAAGCAGAAAACAAGCTTGCTCCCTCCTCCCTGTGGCTTCCTCTCACATATTTATACATGGCTATCATATCCCCTCTCAGCCTTCTCTTCTTCAAAGCAGGATGGGCGCAGGTGATAATCTTTCTCTCCCCATTTCTTTTCTCTTTGCATCTGCTTACTTCCCTCCCTTTTCCCAGTGTTGTCTTCTCATATTTTTTTCCTGGATGAAAGAGCAACCCGTTCAGGGCTTGAAGGAAATATATGTAAAGATGGATCAGTCCAGGCTGCTCTGCTGGAAGATGAGACAGTTTCTATGGGAACACTCTGTCACTTGTAGTCCTGCCATAGAACAGACATTCTGGCATCCAATTGGGAGAATCACTGCTTTCTGGCATTCATGCTGCCAGGTGGAAATCACAAGGACAGACAGGAGCCTTGCAGGAAATGAGGCGTCTTCCCTCGATATAATTCCCAACACGTTTGATTGGTTTGAATGTCGGACTAGGACTTTGCTCATGCCTGCTATATAAAGATGAGGCTGTTTCGCTGCCACTTTAGCCATCCCTGTTATGTTTTCCTGGATGCGACATTGTTTTCTCCTCTCTCTTGACCAGGTACTACTACACTTTTGCCCTGTTCCTCCTTCCGTTTCCTTCCTCCTCCTTTGGTGCTATCTTCCTGTGTCACACATATTCTCCCCCCTTCCAAATTTTATATAAATTGAAACCATCCTATGTGTTTTTTTATTTATAAAAATAGTTTTATTGGACTCCACGTGGTCTCGGTGTGGCTTATTTTAGTCCTAATATAATAATATATAATAATGAAACTTTATTATATACCTCTCTTTCTCTGTCCTAGGGGATTCAGTGCGGTTTCCAATCACAAAAACACACAAACATACAGAGTAAACAAAACATAAGCGTAAAATTATCAGTACAATACATCTATCTATATAAATAAAAATGTAATTTTCGTTTGTGGGATTAACATAACTCAAAAACCACTTGACGAATTGACACCAAATTTGGACACAATACAACTATCAGACCAATAATAATAATAATAATAATAATAATAATAATAATAATAATAATAATTTATTTATACCCTGCTACCATCTCCCCATGGGACTCGGGGCAGCATACATGAGGCCGAGCCCGCAATACATCAATACAAGCAATAACAGACACAATACAAGGCAATTAAAATAAATGTCATACACAAATAGCGTACACATTAAACAAAGTACAGTGCACATTTAAAATTTGTGGCTGGGCCAAATGTAATTAAAGTTTAAAAACAAGTGACCATCACTCATAAAAAAACTGAAAAACAGTGGAAGAGACTGAAAAAACAAAACATTACAACACATGGGCAAAACCACATATATACACATATACACAAATATGTACACACACACACACACACACACAAAACACATATACACAGACTGGGCCACAGCAACGTGTGGCAGGGGACAGCTATCATACAATAAAACCAGTCCCCCTTATTCTTCATGCCAAGGTTAGCTGGTTGGGCCAGAATTTCAGAAAGGGCCTAAGCATATAGCCGGGCCAGACTAGTGCAAGATATAGGGGCCAGGGGAATGGGTAAAGTGCAATAACCTGTCCCAGCAACAGTAATAGTGAAGCCATTTCCTGAGCGTATTGGAGAACTGACCGCGGTAATAGGTGAGGAGAAGGGGCATATTCTAGCTAGTGGCCAGGGGCTGGAGTTCATGCTAGTCATTCTCAAAGGCCTGGTGAAACCACCAAGTCTCAAGTTCTTACAAAAAGAGGAGAGGGATGGGGCCTGTCTTATTTCTCTGGGGAGGAGGTTCCAGAGGTGGGCCACCACCGAGAAGGCCTTCTCTCTCGTCCCCACCAACTGTGTTAATGACGGTGGTGGGAGCGAGAGAAGGACCTCCCCTGTGGATCTTTGAGTTTGCGCTGGTTTGTAGAGGGAGATGCGATCGCGAAGATAGCCGGGGCCCGAACTGTTTAGGGCTTTATAGGTCAAAACCTGCACCTTGAATTTGACTCGGCAACTTATTGGCAGCCAATGAGGCTGTTTTAATAGGGGCATTGTATGCTCCCTATAATATTGAGGTAATGTATTATATATATAGACATCTTCCAGAAAATTAGAAACATTGGAGGTAAATTTCAGGCAAAAATTGGTATGATAAGAAACAAAGTTGGCAGGGACCTAACAGAAGCTGAAGAGATCAAGAGAAGGTGGCGAGACTATACAGAAGATCTGTATAGGAAGGATAATAATATCGAGGATAGTTTTGACGGTGTGGTGAATGAATTAGAACCAGACATCCTGAGGAGTGAGGTTGAATGGGCCTTAAGAAGCATTGCTAACAACAAGGCAGCAGGAGATGACGGGATCCCAGCTGAACTGTTTAAAATCTTAAAAGATGATGCTGTCAAGGTGATGCATGCCATTTGCCAGCAAATATGGAAAACACAAGAATGGCCATCAGACTGGAAAAAATCAACTTATATCCCCATACCAAAAAAGGGAAATGCGAAAGACTGCTCAAACTTCCGTACAGTGGCCCTTATTTCTCATGCCAGTAAGGTAATGCTCAAGATCCTGCAAGGAAGACTCCAGCAATAAATGGAGCGAGAGTTGCCA
>NW_026846588.1:10129627-10207691 GCF_025583915.1 Anolis sagrei ordinatus
CATAGAACAAATTAACAGACTTATTTATTTATTTACAGTATTTATATGCTGCTTTTCTCACCCCTAGGGGGATTCAAAGCAGTTTATTTTTAAAATATAATTTTATCTATCATCTATCTATCTGCACATATTTTCAAGAGTGTCCCCAAAGTCTCCATTCATAGGATAATTTTACAAACTCATATATATAGAGAGAGAGAGAGAGGGAGAGAGACATTCCCAAAATCTCCATTCATAGGATGAATTAACAAACTCATATATTATTTTATATTTTTATATTGTGTGTGTGTATATATATATATATATATATATATAAATATGCACACTCACACACACACTTTCACGGGTGTTCCCAAAGTCTCCATACATAAGACAAATTAACAAACTCGTGTATTATTTTTATTATATTATATAAATCTATGTATCTATATACACACACTTTCACAGGTGCCCCCAAAGTCTCAATTCATAGAGCAAATTAACAAACACATAATTTATATTTATATCTATACCTACACATTCAAGGATGTCCTATAAGTCTTCATTCATAGGATAAATTAACAAACTCAAATATTATTTTATATTTATATTGTGTGTCCCCCCAACCTCTTCATATATAGGACAAATTAAGAAACTCATGTATTATATATGTACACACACATATATACACACTTTCAAGGGTGTCCTCAAAGTCTCCATACATACATGGGACAAATTAATGAACTCAGGTGTGTGTGTATGTGTGTATGTGTGTGTATATGTATAATATATTCAATGGTGTCCCCAAAATCTCCATGCATCGGGCAAATTAACAAACTCAAATATTATTTTATATTTCTGTTATTTCATACTTTCAAATATACAACATGTAGATAATTATTTTGTAAAATTTTGCAATAAATATTTTGTAAGAGAATGATGCATTTAGCTACAGTTTCCAATTTTCCCTCTGTCAGGTGACTTTTGGGATACCTGTGTATATGTACATATGCACGTGTGTGTGTATGTACACACACACAAATAACATTGAAATTGTACGTTTATATGTATATATATCAGTCATGGGCAGACTTCGGCCCTCTAGTGTTTGGGGCTTCAACTCCTACAATTCCTAGTAATGTGTCCAGTTTTCAGGATTTTATTGCTCTTAGAAACCACCTGATTCTCCACCTGATCATGACAATACAACAGGAGCTCTCATTACTCCAGAGAAAGTAACAATCCAGTGCTATAAACCAGACATGGGAAAAATTTGACCTTCCAGGTGTTTTGGGCTTCAGCTTCCACAATTCCTAGCAGCTAGTAAACTGTTTGGAATTGTGGGAGTTGAAGTCCAAAACACCTGGAGGGCCCAAGTTTGTCCGTGCCTGATGTATGTATTACGCATGCATGTATGCATACATATGTTGGTTTCAATAAATGTTATTGTTAATGTTCTTAATGAATACAAAGGAAACGAAGGAAAACTCGCCCCTACAGGGTTCTGCGAATTTGAAGGACAACGGGGACATAAGATTAGTAATAAATTATTATTATTAGCAGTAGTAGTATTGTTATCCTTTCTTTTAAATTGTGGGCACTTTGAATCCTAATTCTGTTTTTCAAATGACTATTTGCATGAGGGAAACGCCTCATTGTAAACCCTCTCCCCAAAGGTTGGGTAATGATATTTATTTATTTATTTATTTATTTATTGAGTCATCAGCAACCAGTCAATTATATTACATTTCTAACAGAACAAAGCAAACAAACAGACAAAATACAAAAATACAAAATACAGAATACAAAATGTGTGAGTTTGGTAGTTGATTAAATGTCCTTTGACCAGTATCTGGCCACTTGGAGTGCTTCTGATGTTGCTGCAAGAAGGTCCTCCGTTGTGCATGTGGCAGGGCTCAGGTTGCATTGCAGCAGGTGGTCAGTGGTTTGCTCCTCTCCACACTCACATGTCGAGGATTCCATTTTGTAGCCCCATTTCTGAAGGTTGGCTCTGCATCTCGTGGTGCCAGAGCGCAGTCTGTTCAGCGCCTTCCAAGTCGCCCAGTCCTCTGTGTGCCCAGGGGGGAGTCTCTCATTTGGTATCAGCCATTGGTTGAGGTTATGGGTTTGAGCCTGCCACTTTTGGACTCTTCGCTTGCTGAGGTGTTCCAGCGAGTGTCTCTGTAGATCTTAGAAAACTATTTCTGATTTAAGTCATTGACGTGCTGGCTGATACCCAAACAGGGGATGAGCTGGAGATGTCACTGCCTTGGTCCTTTCACTATTGGCTGCTACTTCCCGGCGGATGTCAGGTGGTGCAATACCGACTAAGCAGTGTAATTTCTCCAGTGGTGTAGGGCACAGACACCCCGTGATAATGCGGCATGTCTCATTAATCTACGGATCTATGTATAATGATCATTTTCATACTAGTAACAACTGTTCTCCCTCAAAATTAGGATTCAGAGTGGCTCATGATTTAAGGGGAAAAGATATACAAAAAGTGAATACTAAAATTTAAGGCCCTCACAGTCTTGAAACAGTTTACATCTCAGTAAAAGAATGAAGTGGAATTTATAAAGGCAAGAATGAAAGGTATTCCTAGCTTGGTTACATTTGGATTTGGAAGATCCAACTAATGACTTGCCTAGATAACTATAACTTGTGGGCAACAGGGGAGTGTAATGAGTGTCCTTCATATTTTTTTTATGAAGCAGTTAAAGTGGTGTCACACTGCATTATTTCTATAGTGTAGATGTACTTTGACCCAGAATAGAAACAGATTTATCCGTCCTTTTAAGTGAAAAATGTTGGCAGCAGTGAGGTGGGAATGAAGAGAACATTGCTCCACAATTTTTCATGTGTTTATATGAGCTTATATGAGCTTAATAATTAGAATTAAATGTGGGAGGTTTCTTTCTCTGCAGTATTTAAGAATAAAGGTACGATTGTGATTGGGAGGGATATGGTGCCAGACTAAAAATTCTCAAGGCGAGGCAGACAAGGCTCTGAAAGGCTCTCTCTTCACTTTTGCCTCCCCCTCATCTCCACTAAGCCTAATTGTCCTTGAAGAGTATTTTAGCTCCCTGTTCACTTCCCTTACTTTTTGAAATGTTCCCCAAATTGGGGGAATACAGTTTGCTTCTTTCCCTGATATGGAGCCCAATTGACAACATTTCTAAATAAGGCTTTTGATCCTTTCCAACCCCAAGGTTGGATACACACACTCAGGCAATGGCAAATGTCGTCTGAACAGATCTTGCCAAAAAAGCTTGTGATAAGGTAATCTTAGGGTTGCCATAAGTTGGAAAGAGCTTAGAGAGAGACAACAACAAGCTGGTTCCTGTTTGGGCACTATTTCAGGGAAGAGAATGGGCAGAATCACCATTGACTATTCCATACCTAAGAAAACCCTATGAAATACCTGTGGTCTCTCTTAAATCAACAAGTAGCTTGAAGGCAGGCACACACACATATACATAGTCTGGCTAAAATAGGGTTGTGTTTGTCGTGCTCTTCATACCATAGAACTAAGACACTTCTAGAGAGATCCTTTTGAGTACATCACTCCTCCTTACTGCTGTATCAGCTGGCTTCCAGGTTCCCTTGTGTGGCCTTTGATGGCTTTTTTTCCATTGAGATAAGCCCTGAGGTGGGTGCAAGGGGTTAAGGAAGGTATCATTCTGAGTATCTAATCTTATTGACTAGATTCCCGAAATAACAGGTCTCAGCCAGAGTTATTTGTGTGCTGTTGACCAAGACTCTGGAGAGAATTTCCTCTGGAAGGAATCCTGGCCTGCTGCCAGTGTTGTGTCCAGAGGAAACTCCTGTCAGCTCTTGGCAGGCATGAAACCTGACTGGCTGGTCTTCGGAGGGAGAGGGTTTTGCTACATACCTGTTTGGGATAACATGCAGTTAGGTCTAGCATCCATAGACTATGCAGATTGGTATTTTATGTCTAGATTCCCCTCTTCTTTTTTTTCCCTTTTGTTGCTGTATACAATGCTGGACAAAGCTATACCAAGCTTTTGACAAGTAGCTATATTATTATAGTGTGTAATGAATGGCTATTTTGCTAATGCCGAGTTCCTAGCTGTTCATGTTTGGGTTTCATTCTTCCTTAATTATAACATTCCAGTGACAAAGAAAGAGTGTGAAGACTATTTTTTTTTTTTTTTGGCATTACACAAGTTACATGTTCCGGAAGTGCTCACCATAGAAGCCATAGTTGCCCATGGGTTTTGGTGGAGGGATATGGTGGATGAAGTGTGTAGCACTCATTTTCTCCTAAGCCAATGTGTGCTGATTTACTTCCTTGCTGTGAAAATGGCTGCTTTATTTCCTTGCTGTGAAAAAGAACTGGGGGGAGTTTAATCACTGCTCAGTGAAATATCATCTTATACATTAAAGGGTTAGCAAACCTTTAAGGCAGGGGTCCTCAAATTAAGGCCCGAGGGCCGGATACGGCCCTCCAAGATCATTTACCCAGCCCTCTCTCAGGGTTAACCTAAGTCTGAAACTACTTGAAAGCACACAACATCAACAATAATAACCCTATCTCATCAACAGTTGTTAAAATTGTTCTTCGTTTTAATTATTGCATTGTTTTAAGTGTTTTTTTGCACTACAAATAAGATATGTGCAGTGTGCATAGGAATTCATTTGTGTGTTTTTTTTTCAAATTATAATCCGGCCCTCCAACAGTTTGAAGGACTGTGACCTGGCCCTCTGTTTAAAAAGTTTGAGGACCCCTGCTTTAAGGGAAAATAGAATGATGTGCTGTACATGCCTGGCTCATGGGCTGCTTTGTGTTTATTAGGGCATTCCTGCATATGTGTGCCTTCCACTGCATGCTACAGCAGTGGTGCTTGAGGGTAACTAGTCACATGATGTCAAGCAACCCCTTAAATCAGGGGTCCTCAAACTAAGGCCCCGGGGGCCGGATACGACCCTCCAAGGTCATTTACCTGGTCCTTCGCTCAGGGTCAACCTAAGTCTGAAACGACTTGAAAGCACACAACAACAACAATCCTATCTCATCAGCCAAAAGCAGGCCCACACTTCCCATTGAAATACTAATAAGTTTATATTTGTTAAAATTGTTCTTCATTTTAATTATTTTATTGTTTTTAAGTGGTTTTGCACTACAAATAAGATATGTGCAGTGTGCATAGGAATTCATTCCTGTTTTTTGCAAATTATAATCCAACGGTTTGGGGGACTGTGACCTGGCCCTTTGTTTAAAAAGTTTGCGGACCCCTGCCTTAAATGATGAGACTACCTTGTAGTTCTGATGAGCTGGTGAATTTGTATGATTTTTAGCTTTAGTGATCTTAGAATTCTGCATCCGACACTGATTTATATTTAGCTGTTATGCTCATGAATAAATTTAATTGCTCTTAGTAGTGAAGTCTGTACATCCTAACTGCACATGTAAAATGAAATGATCATAGCATCACCTCATAGTTTTGCTCAAACAACTGCTTACAGAGGATTAGAGAACATTCAGTGTCCAGATGTTGGGCTGCAAATCTTATTATTTGCCATGCTGGTTAGGACAGTTTTCTGCCACGGCTTACAGAGATTAATTCTAGGATCCAACATTATTCTGTAGCTTGCTTCCCACTATAATTTCTGTTTAAGTGATTTACAGTAGTATTGAGGTCATCAGTAGAGACTAATAAAATTATTGAAGAAAAAGAAATCCTGTGTTCTTCCAGATTCTGCAGATTCTTTTTCTAGGAATGCCTTAGTCCTTCATTTCAAGTCATTATCTGTTAGTAAGGAATCCAGTATATATTGCTAGGCTGAGAGGATCATGCTTGCTCTGTTACTGACTTTTGGCCTTTTTATTTGAGGACAAGGCTTCCTTGCGTAATCTTGCATAGTCACTGCTTTACATTTCCAGGCAGGAGGCAGAGTTGGAATAGATGGCAGCTTTGCCAAAGGAGATAAATTCTTACATTCTTTTATACTGAATACACATAGCTTTGTCCAAGTATCTCTGTTCTTCAATTTTAGAGGGAAAACTGTTGCTGTAAATCATGAGAAAGCTATTGTAGTAGTGTCTCTGGTAGCAAAAAATGGTGGTGACCTGAGCTACTCCTTGTGAAGAAAATATATCTGGTATCAGATTGTTCTTGAATGCACCATCCTTATTGATTATCTGACAATATTAATATTTAATATGATACACATATGACTTTTCCAGAAAAAGTTGTTTTTCTTTGAAAATGATGAATAAAATATTCAGATTGTTTCTATTAAGAAATATTTAGTTATTTCTTTCTTTTATACATAGCTTCACTTCTTATTTAATTCCAATTGCAAAATTGTTCTGACTTCAGTGAAGGATGTCTGACTGTGTTGGACATTTGAAATTCAAATAACTGGTAACTTCTATAGGAACTCATCATAATATGTGTGTAATTTGTAATTTTCTTTTATTAGCTCTCTGACATCATAAGGTAGAGTGTATATTGTATTCTATGATTTCCACATACTGTCCTCCGGAACATCAAGACCTTTGTTCTCAAGGAACATGACATTTTGCAGTCTAAACCGGTTTTTTTTGTTTGTTGTTGTCGTTTTTTGTCGTGTCAGGAGTGACTCCTGGTGTGAGAGAATTGGCCGTCTGCAAGGACGTTGCCCAGGGGACGCCTGGATGATTTGATCTTTTTATCATCCTTGTGGGAGGCTTCTCTCATGTCCCCGCATGAGGAGCTGGAGCTGATAGAGGGAGCTCATCCGCTTCTCCCCGGATTCGAACCTGCGACCTGTCGGTCTTCAGTCCTGCCGGCACAGGGGTTTAACCCACTGCGCCACCGGGGGCTCCAGTCTAAACCGTAAACTGGGATGATTAGCTGTGGGCGCTGCTTCTTTGCTTCAGGATAAAGTACAAATGGTTCCATAGCCATATGTGTAAATTACTGCTCAAGTATAAATGATCTTGAGTACAGCAGAAGGCAACTGTGAACGGCTTGAGGCCGAAGAACATGAGTCACGAAATTGTTTAAACAGTAAAGAAACACTGGCCTTCTGCATGTTTGGTTGATGACATCAGGAGACTTATTCATAGGTCCACAGGCATGAAAAGAATCCCAAGGACTATATAGCGCAAGCCCTGCTACTTTGATGCTCTTCGTAATCCCCAAAATTAGATTTACAGACTTTCCCTAGTGTTTGACCCATTGTTACTGTGTAGTGGCACTAATTTATATTCTTATCTCATGCAAACATTTATTTAAATATTCTGAAATTAATCCCCTGTAAGCAAATTTTTAGGGCTGTGTTTCTCACCTTTTCCCAGCAAGAGGTATTGAGAAGCGTGTCTAATTAGCTTTGTCTAATCCTCCTTTGGAGTCATTTGAGTTGATTGCCATTATCATGCCTTCTGGTAGCTAATTCTGTAATTTAATTACACAATGAAGAAGTACTCCTCCCACTATTCCATTTTGTTGACTGGTGTTGGGCTCCAGTATGGGAGGAAACGTTATCTCTGTTCTTGTCTGTGCTCTGAATTGTACATCTGTTGTTTTCTGAGACGTGAGTTTCTAAAATGTGTGGGAACTTCACACTCTTGGTCTGAATTAGCTGTCCCTGGGATTCCAACAAAGTCTGAGGCTCCCTGAGATTCCATACCCCCTTCCTATGACCCCATCATTTGATAACCTTTCGCCTTCTCTGGGTATTTATTTATATGTATAAAATACTACTAGTCTTAGATTCATCCCATTTTTAGAGATGTTTATATGGTTTTTAGAGATGCTATATGGGGGGAAATTGTGTTTTAGAATCAAGGAAATGCAGGAATTATTTAAGTTGAGCATTTCAGTAGTCTCTGGAGCTCCCGGTGACGCAGTGGGTTAAACCCCTGTGCCGGCAGGACTGAAGACCGACAGGTCACAGGTTCGAATCCGGGGGGGAAAGCGGATGAGCTCCCTCTATCAACTCCAGCTCCTCATGCGGGGACATGAGAGAAGCCTCCCACAAGGATGATAAAAACATCAAATCATCCAGGCGTCCCCTGGGCAACGTCCTTGCAGATGGCCAATTCTCTCACACCAGAAGCGACTTGCAGTTTCTCAAGTCGCTCCTGACGCGACAAAAAAAAAAGTAGGCTTACATCTTGCTTTTTTGTGGTGTTCTGCATCCATACCTTAGAATTTCCTAGTCTTTTCCAGTAGGCCAGGAATTTATTTATTTATCGTGTCAGTATCAACCAGACAATTGTATTACATTTTTTACAAATTTTTAACAAACAGACAAAACAGAGTTTGCAAGTTTGGTAGTTGATTAAATGTCCTTTGACCAGTAGCTGGCCACTTGGAGTGCCTCTGGTGTTGCTGCAATGAGGTCCTCTTGCCTTTCGAATATTATTGAATTCAGGCTTTCATTAATCTTATCCAGCATATCTAGTGATTATGAATGATTTGAGTTATATGTAGTTCCAAACTTCTGAAGAGCCACAATTTCCCTACTTTTGTCAACAGTTTCTACAATGTTGTTTTATTAAGATACTTAATAAATATCCAAATTTGTTTATACAGCCTAAGCACTTTCTGTTGGAGTTCTGCCCAATGTCTGTGGCACATACTTTCGAAAGGATTCTTGCAGTTCAAAAGTACACTAGCTTTCATTGTGTGTTCCTGCATGGCAGGAGATTGGATTGGATGACCCTTGTGGTGTCTTCTAACTGTGTGATTTTATTATTCAGGCAGCTCTTCTGGAAATTGTTTTAACAATAAACGCAAAAGACAATAAGCAGAACCTGTTTTTATCCCTAAGAATAATTCACTGGCTTACTGTATTGACTTATGGTTAACATTACTCCCCCCCCCCCCCAATAATTATTAGTTAAATAAAGTTATCTGCTCCGAACATCTAACCAGACTGGGATGGTGTTGCAGCTTAATGTAGAAAACACTGGTCTTATATCTTTCAATATGTCTTGAAGGATTGCTGTATTTTTAAGGATGGAGCTTATGGTACGCATTCACTGCTCTGGTACCAGCAAGGATTAAATAATGAATGTCTATGAGGAGGCATAACTGCAGAGTTTTAATTATTAAAAACAGGGCCTCAGAAACAAAACCTTTTCATCTTAATAAAAGGAATCAAAGCCAATAAGAACTTTTGAACATGCTTGCCCGAGGACTAAATTTGCACATAGGGCAGGCACCTATCAAATTCATGGCCATGATTAGCAAGATTTATTTATTTATTTGGTGCGCTTATATACCGCCAATATCTCAGCCTGTATGGCGACTCATTGCGGTTTACAGCATAATTAAAACTACAATATTACAATTTAATATAAAAATTACACTATAAAATACATACATATACATACATAGTATTGGGCCCACCAATACAGTCCAGAACATCTCATTATTAAGTCAACAATCCAATTCGTCGTCCGAGGTTGCTAAACCATGAACAAACATCATCAAGTCAAGTTAGCCAAAGACTTGCTGGAACATCCAAGTTTTAAGTTTTTTCCGAAATGCCATTAGCGAGGTGGCTGATCTTTAATTTACTCTTCATTCTGTTACAAGCACCATTTGCTGAGCAGTTTAATGATAACTTGGTTATCATTAGGGTGCTTGGTTAGTTCAGATTGTGGCTCAGGGTGCTTGGTTAGTTCAGATTGTGGAAGACTGATCTCCAGTAATAGCTCTAGAGGTGGATGTGCCTGTAATTGGGTGCTCCTACGTTAGGGTTAAATGTTCCTAACCCTTGGAAGCTATAGACCAGTGGTTCTCAACCTGGGGTCCCCAGATGTTTTTGGCCTTCAACTCCCAGAAATCCTAACAGCTGGTAAACTGGCTGGGATTTCTGGGAGTTGTAGGCCAAAAACATCTGGGGACCACAGGTTGAGAACCACTGCTATAGACCCTGAAGGACCAGTGATTGCATGATCAATACATTTTTGTGTGTCTTGCTTTTTCTTCAGAGCTCCTCCTGATAGTTTTGTAACACAGATTCTAGCATTCTATTCAGAATATGCAGAAGTGCTCCAAAGACATAGATGGTTTATATTTTCATTGAAGGAATGTCTGGCTTGACAGGACACCTATGCAAAAGCTCACATTTTATGTATTAAATTCCATACACAGAAAAGTACACTATGTAACGAAATTTGAAAAAAAAAATCTCTTCCTGGTTTGAAAGTGCAATTTCATGTTTAACTGTGCGAAATTATTTTAAAAGTAGTTGTTATACTCCAGAAACTTCGTTTTTGTGGCTGGCACAACCTTTCTTGAATTGGTTGAGATTCTAGGAGGTATTCATTGAAAAACTATAACAAAATGTACTGCAGGATGTCCTGCAAAAACAAAGGTTTTTTTTTCCTTTTAATAAACTTTTTCTATGTTCTTATGATAGAACCAATTAGGAAAGAATATTTATAACCCAGGAACACCAATCTTGTTACATAGTATTATCTGATAATTTTGCTGGTAGGATGGGGAAGGGAAGTTGAAATAAGAGGTATGAGTTAACTTCTGTAAATGTCATAAAATGATAGTTGTTGCTGATACAGGAATGATATTATTCCCAATATAATTCCACAACTTTGAATATCCGGCATATCTCTTGAGTTACTCTGTACAGGGCTGTTCTTGTTCAGCTTTGCTGTGTATGCCTGCAAAGCTATTCCTATGTTATTAGGCTTTAGCTACTCCAGTTTTGCTACTCTGTTTGCTGTAGTAATGAACCATTGTTCAGACTGTTCCTTTTGAAAAAGCTAAATATAGCAAAGATTTCACCTTGCACTACATCCCTCATAGCCTTAATTATGATTTCAAAGAACCTCTCTGGATTACCGTTTCTGACGTAAGTCATGTAAGAAGTATTTCCATTACATTTTGCTTCAAACTGCTAGGACTTAACCATACTTTATATAGAAGTAAATATTGAGACCATGTCACTGCATTTGAGGACATCATCCATTATCTTACCCATATTGGAACAGTCACAAAGCTTCAGGAAAGACATTTGTTTTTCCTGGAAAGGTGTAAACTCCCGCTTGATCTTCCAGAGCCAAGGTTTGCATTGAACAATTACTAGGTTGAAATACCCTTGGGCTGTACAGAAGGCTTGCTGACAAATGTGAATGAGCATGCGGTGTGTTCTACAAAACCTAGAGCTTTACTTGATTCCCATTATATTTGGTTGACATGCATACTGGTTCTGTTTGTTTCATTTAGTGAGCTAGGGAACAAAATGTGTGTGGCTTTAACTGTAACAACAATATTGTGTATCCAGGGCAGTATTTCAGGTGAATTATGGGCAATGAGCAAGGATATTGTATGCAACCTCTCTTCCGCAGCACTGTGTGACGGTTAAGATAAAAGGTTTGAAACCGGTGGTAGAGGTCATCTATATGCAGATGACACCTAACTCTACTAACTACTTTCCACCTAATTCCAAGGAAGCTGTTCCTGTGCTAAACCAGTGTCTGTCAGCTGTAATGGACTAGATGAGGGTAAACAGATTAAAGCTTAATCCAGACAGGAAAGAGGTGCTCTTGGGGCCCTTCCAGACAGAACCTGTATCCCAGGAGCTGATCCCAGTTTTTCTGATTATATGAGTCCCCACTGCCAGATAATCTGGTATAAACAGAAAACTTGGGATCATAAACCAGGAAGGGTGCTTGGTCAGTTGAAAGAGATCTGAAAATAAGATTTGGCCTCTGTTAGATCGGTTCATACTCCCCCTGAAAACAGAGGTTTGCAGTTTGGGGTTCATCAGAGATTTGGCTCTGATCCTAGAGTCCCAGGTATCAGCAGTGGGCAGGAGTGCTTTTACACCATTAAAGCTAATGTGCCAACTGCACCTGTTCCTGGAAAAGTCAGCTCTGGCCACAGTGGTACATACCTTGGTTAGATCCTGTCTGGACTACTGTAATGAGCTCATTGTGGGGCTGCCTTTGAAAAGTGCTCAGAAACTTCATTTGGTCCAAAGAGCAGCAGCCAGGTTATTAACTGGGTCTGGCTAAAGGGAGTGGACAACCCTCTTATTGCAATAGCTCCATTGACTACTAACCTGTTTCTGGGCACAATTCAGAGTGCTGGTTTTCATAGAATCATAGAATCAAAGAGTTGGAAGAGACCTCATGGGCCATCCAGTCCAACCCCATTCTGCCAAGAAGCAGGAATATTGCATTCAAATCACCCCTGACAAATGGCCATCCAGCCTCTGCTTAAAAGCTTCCAAAGAAGGAGCCTCCACCACACTCCGGGGCAGAGAGTTCCACTGCTGAACGGCTCTCACAGTCAGAAAGTTCTTCCTCATGTTCAGATGGAATCTCCTCTCTTGTAGTTTGAAGCCATTGTTCCGCGTCCTAGTCTCCAAGGAAGCAGAAAACAAGCTTGCTCCCTCCTCCCTGTGGCTTCCTCTCTGTGACTTATAAAGCCCTGTATGTCTTAGATCCAAGTTGCTTGAAGGACCATCTCTCTCTCTATGGAAGTGTTAGAAATCTACGATCCTCTGGTGAGGGCCCTTTGTCCCACTACCTGCTCAAGTGCATTTGGTGGGAACAAGGGAGAGCGCATTTCTGCTGGCTGCTCCCAGACTTTGGAACTCCCACGCCAAATGGAGATACCAAGATGGCCCCCTTCCACAAGCAGGTCAAGACCTTGATGTGCCAGCAGGTATTTGAGAGAGAATGAGGGGCACACTGCTGGGGGAGTTGGGGAGGATATTTAGTTTTAAATGCAATTTTAATTGTATCATTTAATTGTATTGGACGATGTCATGTAATTATGAGCTGCCTTGAGTCCCTATGGGGAGAAAGGCAAGGTAGAAATAAAGTAAATAAGTACCGGTAAATAAGTATAATAAATAATCTTTTTTTACCTCAGAACTCATTTCAGTTATTTAGTTTGTGTAGAATCTGTTGATCCAATAAATTAGTCACTTTAGCTTCAGCAAGTGCTAGAGCAGTGGTTCTCAACCTGTGGGTCCCTAGATGTTTTGGCCTTCAACTCCAAGAAATCCTAACAGCTGGTAAACTGGTTGGGTTTTCTGGGAGTTGTAGGCCAAAACACCTGGGGACCCATAGGTTGAGAACCACTGTGCTAGAGAAAACTGGAGTATACATGATGAAATTTTATGTCTTCTAATATTGTTGTTTTTAAAGGCGTTCTAAGCGCACAGTAGCTGTAACACATGCCTTTTTGGTCAAATTATAAAGAGTGAACTTTTTGCTGCTGTGCATTATGTTTGTCAGCAAATTCTTTTTTACGTTTCAAGGTTTTGAAAATTATATTGGATAGCGCATTAGATTCAAGTAAATACAATAATAAATGCAAGGGTACCCTACTAGCTGTAGAAATCTGTTGCTTTAGCAGAAATTTACTCTGTAATTTAAGATTTCCATACAGAATTGCATCTGATTCCCTAATTCAGTGTTGCAAATTTCCACAGCCTCATTGAAATGGGGATATTATAGTTTAATTGAACACCTTTACCCTATTCTATAGGCTCTATTTTGATTTACTTAAATAAACTTCAGTATTACCACACATTATTCTAGGGAGAACTCCTAAAACAAAGCTTCCTTCCAAACAATAAGAACAGTTACTTGGAAATGTGACTCATCCTTGCATGAGTCAAATCTTGGCAAGCAGATTTCATGCATCATTCTGCTGATGTATCTAATGCAGACATGGGCAGACTTCGGCCCTCCAGTTGTTTTGGACTTCAACTCCTACAGTTAGTAACAGCTGGTAAGCTGGCTGGAATTTCTGGGAGTTGAGTAAAACACATGGAGGGCTGAAGTTTGCCCATGCCTGATCTAATGTAACATGTCTTCTGATGTGAACCGCGCAAACTTATTGTGTATATTGAGTTGCCTTTATGTATTTAATATTTATTTTTACTTATTGAATGAGCTTCTCAGTGCTATATCTTAGTGACTTTCTTTTCTAGGAAAATCCATTGGCCTACGTAGCCTAATGTATTACATAACACCAAGTGGTATGACCGTGCTTCCCAATGGCTTCACACATTATGTCAAGTACCATTAACATATAATAACTTCTACTGGTCAACAAAAATAAATTATGCCCCCCTTATCTGGAGAGATTCAATATCCATGTTTCACTTTATCCACATTCCATCCCCCTTGGAAGTGTTCATGAGGTTCTTAACTCCTCCAGTGCAATTGTGTGATACGTTTCTGACCCAGGTATTATCAGAATACACAGTTTGATATTATCCGTGGTTTCAGGCATCCATACAGATTCTTGGAATGTATGCCTCACGGGTATAGGGGAGTTGTAATGTGAAGTAAATATATGTCTATTCCATGCAACAGCCTGTCCTTCCCATAGAATAATTAAAGGGAAGGGTTGTATATCAAGTACCGTGATTCCCCATTAGAGTTTGTTTCCTGCTAGTCTCTCTCCTCCCAAATTAAATTTTGCGACATATCTTTTTTGCTGTGTGCCAGCATAACACAGTCTCATTTTTCATAATCAAAGTTAGCATTCCTCTTGCTTGTCAAGATCAGAGATGGAATGGATTTTTGAAAACTGGTGCTACTTCTGCAAATAGAGTGCATCATCTTTGAATATTTAACTAAAAGCATACTTATTTCTCCCTGTGCTGTGCATGACCCCAATCCAAATGCAAATTTCAACTAGAAAAGGCCAGTTGAATCAGTGGGTTTTACATTGTTGCTGACATACCATTGAACAGTTAATGCGTTGGGTCTCTTGGTTTGGGCAATAATTGAATTTAAGTCTCTGGCTGGAGATAGGCATCAGTAGGCGTTTATCTGAAAAAGCAGTGGTTTGTGCAGGCAGGTAGGGACAATTCTTACAGGGGTAAAGAGGTGAAGATCTGTTTACTTCCAAGATATCGAGGAAAAATGAGTTCTCTGCCTTTGTTTTTAAATTAAGCTCATCATGCATACATTAAATTCATTATCTGCTTTTTAACTGTCTTAATTCATGTGTTTACTGCTAAGATAAACTAGAAGTACAAGCTGATTGTCCCCTTTTAGAGCTGTTGAGAGTGGTAGGGGCCATATAGTCATAGCCAAAACAATACAAAAATGTTCTGTTATAAGTAGTATTGTGTGTATTCACCATATTTCTCAGCACATTGTCCAAATGGAGATTATATTATAAGACTCACTGGTTTTCAGGGAGAAAATTTAATGATTCCCTATTTCAGAAACACTCCCTGCTGAGCAGCGAGACTTAGTTGGGAGACATCTACTAGCTACCCCTAGATTTAAAGATAACCTGATATAGTAGAAAATATTGAAGTATAGACCGCTATTCCACGTTGCAGAAGTTTGTGTTACTTGTGAACTCTGAGTTGGATTGACATATATCCATGTAGTTCTATATAGGTAACTACTAAGTCAATCTTTTTTATAAATAAGAGCTTGCTATGTAGAGACCAGGAATGTTCTTCCTCCATCGGATGTTATTGTTGACCCGAGCTCATAATAAAAGGCTTTACTGAACCACCTTATAAAATATTGCAGTGCCAGAAGGCTCTATACGGAAGCTTCCAAACCAGTATTGTGGGCCATGAATGGATGCAATCATGTTCTTGATTACCTTAAACAGAATTTGCTAGATCAACTGTTGTTGTCCTGAATATGTTTTGTAAATCTGACATTACCTTTTTTCCCTGTAGATTTGACCCAAGCACCATGAAAAAAGAAGTGTAAGATATCATCATGATTGGAGGCCTATTCATTTATAACCATAAGGGAGAGGTTTTAATCTCTCGAGTCTACAGAGATGACATTGGGTAAGTAATTGACCACATCTTCATCCTGCTTTCATTCTGCACTCAAACCCTACGTCTTGTAATTTGTGAGCTGCAGCTTTAATTGTTTGTGCATGTCAAGACTGTTTGCTAGCCATTGCATCCAGGCTGTGTCCATACCGCTACATCTCCTGATATGTATTGTCTTGTGTCATTCCCTGGCAGTGGCTGTGAAGGCAGCATTGGTGAAATCAGCTTTTCTTATATGCTGTCTGGATTCTACTTGGAAAAGTTCTTCAGAAAGATTATAAAACTGCATAGAAACTGAATAGTAAAACTTTGAGTTCGAATGGTAGTAAATTCTTCTACTCTCTGTTTCTTGGTTGGGCTCTGACATCTCAGAAGTTTTTGTTTTCCATTTTGAGACTTTGCAGCAGTTTAATTATTTTAAGTGTAGTTAACAGCAATGTTACATGCATGTCTGCTCTGGAAAAGATAGCACATACAAGGCAAGCTAAGTCTACAAATACAGATCTGTCTTAATGACTTCATTGTTAAGATGAGTGTTTTCTTTTCTCTTAAAGGATAATACTGTAGACAGATATTGCTTGTTTGGGCTGTATCTAAAATTGTAGGAAAGAAAAATGAGGGAATTTCTTTGATACTGAAAAGGGGACGTACCTGCAGGTTTGGCATTAGAAACCAGGATGTTCAATAAATCTACAGGATGATCAGAGGTCCATTACTGGTCTTGCAAAGAGATATTTTTCATGTTAAATTGTGCAAGAGAGCCCTGAAGCCTATTTAAAAGGTGAATGGCCTCTCCTGAAAGTTCAACATGAGGCAGCCCATCCTCTAAACAGAGGAAGGGATGAAAAACTGGGAAAATAGATGTGGTGGATATATGCAGGCCCATAGCTGCATGATGCCCTTGCCTTGTTATCAGTCTTCATTGCTAAAGGGTGGTAGCATACTTATTGTTCTGCTTGCCAAGCCTCTTGTGCCTTCCATGTTTCTGCTGTCCTAGTTATGTACTAACCATGAGATAAAGCAACACAAAGCCTTTCTGTTGCAGTTCAGTATTAAAATAGGGAGTGTTGAGTTATTTATGTATATGGCTACAGTAGTGGGTATTTACATTATATTTTGGAATAACTGTTTAACTAGAAGACTGGATGAATGAGCAAACTACAAGAATTAACCCTGTATAATCACAAATATTTAGCTAGCTCTTCAGCTCTTTTTTCGAGGAACAGCTGGCCCAGTTCCTCTCTTCTTTTATTGTCTAGTCTTTTGACAAATTGAGTTATCATTCAAATGTCACATAGGAAATTCTTCCCTATACAGCAGTCTTCTGTTCATTTAACTAAGTTTCCTGTTTCTCAATTGCAGAACATTGATTCATCATTAGTCTTTCTTGTGGTCCATATTTAGGCTGTTCTGTGTTTAGCCTTTAGCCTTATCTGCTGTATGTTAGGGTGGATGAGCTTTGAACCTTTAAGTGACTGGTCAGACTCTTAAAAGTTGTGAAATACTATTGCAACACACACTGGAGTTTTCAATCACATCATTTCAACGTTGACATATTTTTCCTACTACTACCATAGAAAAACATAGCTTCTTAGATCATTTTTGTCTTGCTTTCTTATAAATATCCAGGAACAAATTGCTGTTCAGTCATTTTCTAACGTGTCTTCATGTAGATCCTTTTCCAGTAAATCTTGTTAGATAATATAACATCTATAAGCATGATAATCTCAATTTAAGTCTTATTTCTTGGAAGTATCACTTCGTTCCCTGAAAAAGGCAGTGTTATGTGATTTGTGGGAGGATTTAAAGTGTTTATAACCAATCTCTTCTGTAAGCATAATGAAAGTAACTTCTTGAGGCTAAACCTTTGATTTGGCCTTAGGTATCTTTTCTGGAGTCAGCTTATGAGGCATGTCCAGCTTTGAAATATATTGTTTACTATGCCTTTTACTGGGTTGTGTGAAAACACCCTAATCTTGCTTTATAGCTTTGGAGACTTTGCTTTAAATATAAGAACTTGGCAACTAAAAGCTAAATATGTCTTCAAAATAGGAATTAATGTTGTCTTTGCACATTTTGAGTAGGTTGCTGGAGGTTAACATTTAGTTCAAGTTTATTAATAGCTTTTTCCCCATCACTGCTGAAAGTTAATTAATATTCCAGGTGATCAGAAGGATCAGAATCCTTAACAAATTTTGTTGAGCACAAAGGAGTGACACAGTTGAGTTTTGGCTTGATGGGTTGGTAAACTTGGTAAAATATTTTATGCTGGTTCCAGTTATGTTTTTCATCAAGAAAATGAAAATTTCCCTGATTTACTTTATCCTTGGTGGCTCTTTATGGATGCAGTATGTACCCTTCTGAATCCACAGAAGAGAAGTTCAGGTGGCACTTACTGCTTGGTGCCTAGACATGTACCACCTTTACTAATATGGGCTGTGGGTAAGCTCACAGCTGAATTCTGGAAGACAAAGGGTGTTTTGTCTTTCTGCCAATAGCATGCCTACCTGCCTGCATGAGCTTCGAGTTTCAGTACAACTCCTTCAGCTGTTTTGTGCTGCCATCACTACACAACACATCAGTTCTCTTTTCAGAGGTGGCTTGCGGAAGGGGCTTTCAGCAATCTTGATATTTCTATTTTTAATTTCTTTGTTGCATAGGAGTTGAGAACCCATAGCATTTATGCTCAGCTTCAAATGCTTTCACAGAGAAGCATCTGTCTGCCTCAAATGGAGGAGGGGGTGGGGGAGAAAGCAAAGACTCTGTGAACTGCATGATTTCAGACAGTTGGGGTGGGAAGGCTCAGCATATCTATATGTAGGCATATATCAGACTAGCATGTAAAAATCGGACACAGCCCTGAGAGTTGAGCATTGTCTTGTATAGTTATGTATATGTTGCATGAAGCCAGCATCTTCTAATGATTTGGATGCTGGACTAGGATTCTAGGAGATCAGGGTTCAATTCTCTGCATATCTATGGAAAGTCAATGGATAGATCACACTCTCAACCTTTGATGACAGTGGCAAACCTCTGAATAAATTCCGACAAGAATGCCCTGTGAATAGATTTCCACAGGTTGGTATTGACTTGAAGGCATAGAAAAACATTTTATTCCTCCAAACCATCTATGGCAGGGGTCCTTAAACTTTATAAACTGGGGGCCAGTTCACTGTCCCTCAGACCGTTGGAGGGCCGGACTACAGGTTTTTTTTTTAAAAAAAAAATCAATAAAAAATTCCTATGCACATTGCACATATCTTATTTTGCTGTGTGGAAGGGCCCTTAGAGGGGGTTCTTTCTAGCCCTCTTTAGGCAGTAATTCCAGGAGCAGAGAATGGGCAATCTTCCTATTTCTAGTCTGAACAAAATCTGGCTACCAGTATAAAAAACTCTAAAATTATAACTGTAAATAAAGAACAACACTCAAACACAGGGGAACTCCAGACAAGAAACAATCAGGGCCAGCTAATCACCTCTCAACAAAGGATTCTCCCTAAAAACTGTCAGGCTATGAAATGGTAATCAAGGTGGCCAATTGAAACATTCCTACCTACCTCCAACAGACAAGAGTTCTTTCTCCCACCCTGGATCTTCCACAATTTTCCTAGTTAAAGGTTTTCCTCTGACATGAAGTCCAGTCGTGTCTGACTCTGGGGTGTGGTGCTCATCTGCATTTCTAAGTTGAAGAGCCGGCATTGTCCGTAGACACCTCCAAGGTCATGTGGCCGGCATGACTGCATTGAGTGCTGGGGCAGCCTCCCTTGGCTGGCTCACGCTGCTCATCGGACTCGATGGGCAGCGTGAGCCTGCCAAGGGAGGAGCAGCCCCGCGTGGCCTACTTGCGCGTAAAGCGAGTAGGCCACGCGGAGCAGCTGCCCTTGGCTGGCTCACGCTGCCCATCAGGCCTGACAGATAGCGTGAGCCTGCCAAGGGAGGAGCAGCACCTGAGGCCTACTCGCGCGTAAGGCACCTGGTGAGGTGCTTTATGTGTGAGTAGGCCATGCGGAGCAGCTGCCCTTGGCTGGCTCACGCTGCCTCATGGATAGCGTGAGCCAGCCAAGGGAGGGGCACTGTGTGGGAGGTGCTCCTCCTCCGCGGGCCTCCTTGGCGGGCCAGAAGTGGCCCGCGGGCCGTAGTTTGGGGACCCCTGATCTATGGAAAAGTGGATTGTAATATATTCTGATCTTAAGGGGGTCTTATATATCACTACAGAGCTAATACAGTCAATTGAATATGGCTGCATCCATGATTAGGTCATTAAATGCTAGGAACAGCCTGTGATGACTAAACCTTGCCATTAGGCATTGCATTTCTTAAACTGTTGCTGTTGTAAAAACATAGCAGAATTGCCAGCTCAATCTTGGATTAAATGATAGTGTTAAGAGATGTGCATACCTGTCTAACATATGTTAATGTAGTGTTTTTGATGAATTCCTTCCAAGCAAATAGAACTTTATTTGGCCTGGTTATGGAAACTAAATAACAACATGATCTCAGTGTTTTTCAGAGGGCAGAATTCTCTTGGGAACCAATTACTGTCTCTCTGTCTCATATAAATTTGAACAGCAATTCTCATATGATATTCCGGATGTCAGTGATGCAACACTGGTCATAATTCCAAGCCCAAGTGGCACCACTGCTGCATTTTACACGTATATTAGCAGGCCAACATGATGGGTTGCTTCAGTTGCTCTTACAAACAGCTATAGGATAACAAAAAAAATCATTGCTAGTAGCAGGAATCCCTTGCTACTAGCTGTGTCGCTTTAAGTTATGCAAAAGGTGAAATTGCAGCTTGTACATGCTTCAACTTCTGTTAAGTGCTTTCAAGTCATTTCTGATTTGTGACAACCTTAAAGCAAACTTATCACAGGATTTTCTTTGTTCAGAGGGAATTTCCCTGTGCCTTCCTTTGAAAAAAAAAGTGACTTGCCCAAAATCACCTACAAGGTTTCCATGATTGGGCTGAGGTTCAACTCTGGTTTCTAGTTTCAAACACCAATGCTCAGTTCACTATACCATACTAATTGTAGGCCCCAAATCCCTAATCTCATAGATAAATTTAGTACCTAAATTTGAATATTGGTTTTTGAATATTGATGTTATATGCTTCTGTGACTCACAAAAGCAGATAAAATTCCTGCACATGGCCAATCTCTGTGGTCACGTTTGCATTTCAAAGAATGGTTTTAAATATATTTATGGAGCATATTGGCTATATATTTCTTACATTGTCTTTATTAAAAGATAGATATGGAAATTATGTCAATTCTATTTAGGCTGCTGTGAAGTTCTGTTATGTTCATCAGTCATTTGTTTCCACATGAGATTTGTGGCCAGATGCAGAAAACTATAGGAAATTTGTGGGGTCTCCATAAGTCTGCAGCCAACTTGAATCCACATACACACAGAATAATTACTACTGTTTCATGACTATGTCTCTTTCAGTAGTTTTTAGGCTCTTATTCCAAACATTTCGCTCTGTGTTATGTTTTGGATAGCTTCCAGTTTTGTTACCAGTTGTCTCCTTTAGACTCAACTTCATCACTAATGTTGTAACTGAATGCATGGACTAGCCAGTCTCCAGGGTGTATCAAATCAGGACCTAATTCATTTTAAAGAAGAATAAGTGATACCACAGACCGCTACATCCTTGACCTGCATCTAGTTGGCTTTTGTAACTACAGAAATAATGAACACAATAATTTACTCTTGTGTATTGAAAGGTGCTGTGTTTAACATCAAATAAATTGTGAATTTATAGCTTAGACTGCTATTTGCAGTCTTTAAAAACAGTAATGTTCCCTGTTACAATAACACAGTGCAGCCATAATGATTGGGTGGGAGGTGGGGGTGTTATTTACTCATGATTGAGCCAACAATTGATGTCGCAATTTAAACTGAGTCCTGGAGGCAAGGACAAGGTAGATTGTGTTTCAGTACGAGCACTTAGATTTGGGAAGCAACCACATCTGATTGAACTTGCAAAATCCTGTCAAATGTTTGCTTAGCTGTGTATTCAAGCTAGAGGCAAAATATACAAATGAAGAGGTATCTTTGTTGACCCTAAGACAGATTCCAAAGTCTGCATTGTACGCTTTAGACAGCTATCCAGAAATGTACAAATCCTAACAGGCTTTCAAAATTAAGTTTCTTTGTCAGGCAAAGTTATATCTTAAAAGCATGCCAGGGACGTGGATGGGAAGAAAGTGCTTTGACCAATCAAACCAGCCCTCTAGGCATAGTCAAAGCACCACTTCCAAGTTTCCAGAACTGATCATTTTAAAACTAGAATAAGCATAAAGCCATGTAGACTTCAAGTTGTCTACATATGGTATGAAAGGAGTGACCTGCAGACTGTTAGACTCAACAGATCACATTCCCTTCAGGAACAAGACAATAAAATTGTTATCTCTATATGAGGCTACTAACAACTTCAGTGAAACATTAATCTTATTTCCATCAGGTGTGGAACCCACAGATTCCTTTGTAGGAAGAGAACAGTGTGTTCTTCAGGTTGTTTTTGTTGTCAGGGCTGGAGATGCACTGCAGACGCTGATTGACACTAAGCAAATCAGTAGAAGCCAATTTGAATTGCTTTACCTTTGGTTGGCATGAATATTCTTGTTTTGAGATGGTGTAACACTTCCAACGCTGTAGCATTCCACTGCTGAGCTGCTAAATTTAGCATTCTCTAGAACATAAACCAGGGGTCCTCAAACTAAGGCACGGGGGCCGGATACGGCCCTCCAAGGTCATTCATCCGGCCCTCACTCAGGGTCAATTTAAGTATGAAATGACTTGAAAGCACACGACAATAACAACAAACCTATCTCACCAGCCAAAAGCAGGCCCACACTTCCCACTGAAATACTAGTAAGTTTATATTTGTTAAAATTGTTCTTCATTTTATTTATTTATTTTATTTATTTAGCAATTTTGTATACCGGTCTTCTCCCCTCTATCGGGGGACTCGGGCCGGTTTCCAACAATAAAATCACAAAACAATCATTAAAAACATCATATAACATATTCAATTAAAACGTTATAACAGCAAAATGCAATCACATAATAACAATGGTCAGTCGTCATAGTGAATTCGTTGTCCATCATTCATCGTCATCTATCCGATCACAGAAATATTGATTCACTCGTCGAAAGCCAAACCCCATAGCCAGGTTTTCATCGACAGAATGGAGAATGGAGGGGGGTTCTGATCTCCAGTGGGAGAGAGTTCCAGAGTCGAGGGGGCACCACCGAGAAGGCCCTGTCCCTCGTCCCCACCAGACGCGCTTGTGAGGCTGGTGGGACCGAGAGCAGGGCCCCTCCAGACGATCTTAACAACCTAGATGGTTCATAGGGGAGAATACGTTCGGAGAGGTAAACTGGGCCGGAGTCGTTTAGGGCTTTATAGGTCAACACCAGCACATTGAATTGTGCTCGGAAGCTAATTATTGTATTGTTTTAAAGTATTTTTTTTTTTTGCACTACAAATCAGATATGTGCAGTGTGCATAGGAATTCTTTCATGATTTTTTTTTCAAATTATAATCTGGCCCTCCAACAGTTTGATGGACTGTGACCTGGCCCTCTGTTTAAAAAGTTTGAGGACCCCTGACATAAACCATGCAGCAGTAACCAAGAAAAAATGTATGCTCTCTAGACACAGAAATTACTTTTATTGGAAATGCAATACCTCGGGATTTTTTGAAAGCTGTTTAACGTATGGGTCTTCTTTCTAAGAGAATAATAATTGTTCCTAGAATCTCTTATGTAGAAACTGACAATCCAAAATCCTTGACATTTTGCTTCTTGGTATCTTTATGAGTTGAGGACATTCAAATTTCTGCCATAAAGTCTCAAAATAATTAAAGCAAAACCTCTCTTAGGTAAGCTATCCTTCTCTTGATGTTTGACCAATTGCTAATCCAACCCATGACTCCTTTGGCACCTTTGGTAAAGCATAGCGCGCAGTTGCCCCATGACGACAAGCCTGGCTGCTCCATCAATACTGTTAAGCCTTGTATCTTTAACTCTTCTCTAGAAGCTTCTTTGCTGCCACTGCCTAGGTACTTAAGTGCCACTCTGAATCTTTTTAATGGGTGATAGTTGCTGTCTGTTGTCTGTCTTTTTATTTTGGATTCATTGTGCTTTGTGTGTATGTGTGTTTTCTAACCTTTCTCTTGTTGCTGTCACTCCTCCTTTCTTCGCTGGCGCCATTTCTGTTCATCCCATCTCATTGGCTGCTGTAGCAATAGGTAAGAGATTAATGGCAGGACACAATGGGCACTGCAGCATGGGGAAACTATTATATCGCATCAAGTTTAACCATAAGAGAACATTATTGCAACATTGGGACAAGAATACAAATAGCCTAATACATGTCACAGATGAACCCATCAGCATTGCACTGTAACAATTAATATGTAGAGCTGCTGTGTTACTTCTTCAGGTTAGTGTGATCACAATGAAGCTGGTATTACCCTTTCATCTTTAGATTATTGTAGTTTAAGAGATTCATTACATAGCAAAACTCTCTAGATATGGAAGGTATTTTATTACCACAGGTTCTGTCACATTTGCTGCTACATGTTGAATAGTATACTCTGGCAGTTGCATGCATTATGAGAAATTGCACATTTCAGTACATGAAAGCATTATATGGCAAATGGAAGACATTGCTGTTGTTTTCCAAGTCTGCTTTCTCAGAATCAAGTAGTTACATTTGTCCGACCAGGTATCCTAGCTTGAAAAGGACCAAATGAGTTACCTGGGCAAACTCCCATGAATGGTATCATTTAGGATATAATTCGTTCAACTTTCTGATCAAAGTTCTCCTCAAGAAGTAGATTCCTTGCCCTGGTTCGATTTCTGAACCTTCGTCCCCTATTCCATCATAGTGTTGCGTATAGCAGTGCTGTTCAACTTGTGGTACAGTATGATCCCTTTATCCACATATTCAATATCCACAGCTTCACTTACCTATACTCCAAAAGTATTGTTCCCCCTCCCCTGAGGTATTTTTGGGCATCTCTAGGATCTCAGGTGCAATTCTATGCTATGTTCCTGACCTACTTACAGTAAAAATATAGGATTCACTATTACCCAAGGTTTCAGGTATCGGGGAAGGGGGCGAAGGCTTGGAACATACATCTTTGACTATGGGAGTTGTTACATGCCACAGGTACTGTCCGTTAAAAAAACTTGGTTTACAGCAAGAGTAGATGTAAGTTTCTGTTTAAAACTCAGGTTATTCTGTTGGCTATATATGTAATCAGACTCAGAGTGAGTCTTCTCAATTCAAAGGAACGAATGAACATTCCAGTGCCTGTGAACTAGGTTTTTGTTTCTTCTACAGAACTACAGTAGACAACTTAGTAGTGTGGTGTATAACTTACTGTTCCTTAGTATTTTTGGCCTCTCAGTTTTGTTACCCTATCATATGTCAATCCTACAGGCGGAATGCAGTGGATGCCTTCCGAGTCAATGTCATCCATGCGCGGCAACAGGTGCGCTCACCTGTCACCAACATTGCCCGAACCAGTTTCTTCCATGTCAAACGTTCCAATATCTGGCTGGCTGCTGTCACCAAGCAAAATGTCAACGCTGCCATGGTTTTTGAGTTCCTCTACAAGATGTGTGATGTGATGACTGCCTATTTTGGAAAGATCAGTGAAGAGAACATCAAGAACAACTTTGTGCTCATCTACGAGCTTCTGGATGGTGAGGATGAGTGATTCTGACTATATTTTGGGAATTTGGTTAATAAAAGGAGTCCGTAAATGACATTATGTGGTTTCCTGTACGGGATAAGATGCTTAAGTATTCTTAGTAGACACAGGACATACTGTTGGTTTAAACATTCCAGTGTCTACATAGTTACCCTTACAATTATTTTCATTTTGTACTGGAGTTAAAATAAACTGATGCAGCTAGCAAAGTGAAGGGAAGAGAATAGCTAAGTACAAACCTTCTCTACAGTCTCCTCTTGTACTTCTGCAAAAAAATAAAGGTGTGGAGTTGTTGTTGATCTCCCACAGGTGCATATGTCTGCCTGTCAAATGTGAAGATTTACAGCCAAAATTTCAATGTTCTGTAAGTCATATTATGTGCAGAACTGGGTTGCAGACTGAAAATCTAATGTTAATTTTATGATGGGCCTCCATGGCAAAAAAAAAAACCCTGTTAGATTGAATTCTGCTTTCTGAACAAAATGCTAGAAGTATGCACTAAGGCAATGATTAACAAATTTGTCAAGGTTGTACTAGGAGACACTTTTTGTAGTCTACTTTCACCTGATACATCTTTCTGTTATTAGATGTTCTATATATACTTTATTCCAGTATGCTTATCCAGTCCTGTTACTTTTATGCACCAGAATTTTTTTCACCAATCTGAGGATATTTGCTCTAACAAGAGCCCCAATGCTGAGGGCAGGTTTCAGTTCAAAGCCATTGTTAGATGGTCACTTTACTGATTAGCAGTAGCTTCTTTAGTGACACTGTATTAATAGACCCAGAACATGCTGTTGGTTTTAAACCATCCAACATTTGCATGCTTAGCCTTCCCCTTGCTCATATTTACTATTTTTTAAAAGCTTGTGAACTAAAAGATTAGTATAGTCTAGTGCAAACACTCTTTTAATTGTATTGTCAAAGGCTTTCATTGCCGGAATCCATGGGTTGTTGTAGGACATTTAATTCTTAATGCTGTTTTTAGATAATTAGAAGTGTTCTTAATCTTAGTTGTGATTTAGTCACTGCTTACCAACATGTTATTTTGAGCATGTTATAATAAGGTTCCAGGAATTATCAATCTTAATGTGTCAGAATTCATAAGCATCCCTTCAGCTCTTAAGGAAAGCTGTTCAGGAGAAGAAGAAAGTTACTGATTTGCATCTTGCTGCAGGCTAAAAAGAACCTATTAATAAGCGCAGCGTCACACTGTCTTAATGTTGCAGGTCTGGATCAGGATCCTGAGAGACTAGTTCTCCCCTCTCCTGGAGTGGGCATCTAATGGCAGTTTTCTTTTCCCCAAGCTTGGCTGATCGGCCTACCTGCCCTGCGACACTTGCTACTCTGCTGTTGTTTTTTTAGGTTTTGATTTTTATGCCATCCTCATGCGAAAATCAAAACCTAAAGAAAATGCTGCAAAGATAGATTATTCTGCTGCTGTTGGATTGCCCTGCTTCAGAGCAGGTTCCCTTGGATGCCTGGATTCCATCCTCTTAAAACATTTTCCTTGTCATAATTTCTGCTGATTAAAGGGTATCTTCACACTAATAGTCTCTGATGGGATCACTCTCAAATGTGATAAGATGAATTGTTTGGAACCTCTTGAGTAAATTGTGGGTATGGCTGTTGTGTAAGCATTGGTTGCTGTTCCTTAGCCAGCCATTCTGGGATCATCTTTCCCTGATAACTTTTTACCCTTCTGTAGAAATCCTGGACTTTGGTTACCCTCAGAATTCCGAGACAGGAGCGCTGAAAACATTCATCACCCAGCAAGGAATCAAGAGCCAGGTAAGGGCAAAAGAAAGTTTGTGCATTGACTGTGCTCTAAACATCTTAAGGAGAAATGCTAATTGATACAACTTCATATTGAAAAGTTAGAACATAGCATAGTACATAGTATATTTATTCAGCAGTATATTTATATTTTTAATGTACCAAACATACCAAGTTTGTATGAAAATGTGACTCTATTTCCTGTGCTGCTCAATGACCGAAATAAATGATTTGATTTGATAGCATAGTACATAAGGGAAACTTGCACATGCAACTCCCAGAGGCTGTACCCCAGCCCAACTCCATCACTTGCTATACATATAATCAGATTATCACAATTCAATAAACTCTCCATTTTCCTCATACATATTTTGTGTGGGTAGGTGACTGGGGTTGATTCTCAAAACACAATATAATCACTTGGCTTGAATATTAGCTTGCTTTTTCATAGTTCCAAAAAGGCATCCAGGCCCTTGTTGCCCATGTTCCAGATCACCGGCTTGTGTGCTTCTCACCAGGCAACCTTTGAGCCTGGTAGTTGAAGTGTTAGCTTTTGCATTCTAGGTAAATCTCAATGGTTTTAGCAATTGTGACAACATAAACAGAAGCACTAACTAAAAACTGTGCCACCTCTCTTCTAGACCTGTCTTATTGGAAAACTTGTGGGAAACATTTCAGTGGAAGGACATTATACAGCATAAATAGAAAAAAAAGAACAGTTTTGGGGCTGGTAATGGGTAAATGTTGGCAACAGCTGAAATAGAAGTCTAGCATTGCAATCTGGATTGTGCTTCCAAAAAGCTATATTTGTGTGGCGTGCCAGGGATTGGCTGTGGCATGCTTATCTGAAACAGATAAGATATGAAGAGCAGAACGATGGAAGCGGAGGGCTGCTAAATTAACTTAGTGACTTGACTTAAATTCTGCACAACTTGTACTACTCCTCTTGGGAACTGTACTTTTCTCAGTGCAGTTTGAAGCAGCTCCTAGATCACTCGAACCTGCTGGAAATAACAATATAGAGTATGTGTTCTGAAGAGAGGGGTTCTGGAGTAATTATTAGTGTATCAGGCAAATGTGTCTGCCATCATTTTCATGTAAGTCTGCTAGCTAAGGATAGAGGATGACAAGCAACAAATAGAAGGCTGCTTGTTCATTTGTGAGGAGGCTTGTGCAATTTAGACTCTTTTCTATAGGATTATATCCTTTCATTTAAGTCAGAAGCAAAGTTAGCATATGAAGGAGTCTCATCTTTCAAGAGTTTGCACCTCTGTCTGAATTAATGGTTCACAAGTGTGAATTGTTCTTCCTTCAGAGGATCATCTTGTATCTTACATGGAGAGAGTGTAGCTGCAACTATAGGATCATGGGAGAAATGAATACTTCATCACATGCTGACTCAATCTGGGTAGATTGAGTGGTCCTGCCAGAGGTGTCACTCTGTTCTATATTGAAATTATCAGCATTTCTAAACCCCCAGGTTTCTTCACAACTTGATTCTTGTAGAAGATAATTTGGGAAAAGTTGCTACTTGCCTGTTTCTAGTGATGGTTTCATTCCCATGGTTTTAGGTGGGTGATAAATATCCCTTTTAGTTGTCTAAATGTGACTGTTGAGTTGATGGTTCAGTCCACACAGAACAGCCTATATATCACTCTACGTGAGTATCTAGTTTGTAGGACTGATTGTGCAAGAGGCCATTGAAAGAAATACAAATGGGGATATCCTGAAAAGTTTGTACAGCGCTTCCACCAGTCAGTACTTTTCTTTCTGCTTAATTTATAGAGGAGTCTTGCAACAGGCCATGAATCCTACAATTTTCCCCACAATCAAATGCTTTGGGCTAGTCTTGAGGCCTTCAGCCCATTTCCCGATAGAACTGAAGTTTATTTTTTGAGGAAGTTTATAGGGCCAGATGTGATAGCTGTTTTCTACAGTTTTGTAACTGAACAGGAAAAGGGTGTTGTCTCTTTACAATAGGCTAAATTTGCTGAGTTTGAGAAATGATTCAAGCATTTCCTTGAGCCTGCATTCCTGCTTAGATTGCCTTTTAGTCATTTATACATTGCTAGAGGAATCTAGCTTCAGGAACAAAAAATGTTTGTTTCATTGGAGTTAATTCCCCTTTCTGAATGTAATACACTCAGGGGCCTGACTTCTTTTCCCTTCCTCTTCTCTCCATGGGGTCATGGGCCACTTACTAAGCAGCAAACCTTTTAAACTTCATTCAATTGCTAAGGCCTGAACAACTTGCTATTTAAGTGCGAGTTAGCAGTAGCCTAGTGGAAGATGCTGTCTTCCAGCTGTGAAATGAAGAGCTACCCTTCAACAGGGTCCTTTCAGCTGCTTGAAATAAACAGATAGATAGAAAGATATTTATACAAACAAAATGGAACGTCACAAACTTAAGCAATACCAAAATGCTCTCAGTACTCCATTATTAAAACACATGTTAAAATTGAGAGAGATCCAGAGTGCAAGAGTTCCACCAAGGTGTGGTCCGTTGTGTCACTCAGATGGCAGACTTGGGGAAGGAGAATGGAGTTGGAGACCTCCAAGATATTGTAGATCCAGCAAGCTTTAAAAGTAACGGACTCAAATTCCTAACATCTCAATGTGTTCTAAAACATCTCATATCCTTCCTTTATGTTTAATATCAAGATGCTTTGGAGCTGTACTCCCAACACTTATGGAGTTGAACTCCAAGAGATAGTAGCGACCTGGTGTTTCTGGAGAATTCAGAAAAGTTTGACTATTTGGCTTTTTGCCTAGTTTCTTATAACATCTAATAAAGAGAACTATAATGAATATAGTGCTGTTCTATGCAAAATAGATAAAAATCCAAGTAGAGAAGCTGTTACAAGCTGGAGAGAACAAGGCAAGAGTATTGTGGCTTTGTTATTTGTGTTTTAGTGTAACTTGGACTCAGAAGGAGAGTAATCCCAACGGTATGAGAACATTGCAATTAGTCACAATAATTGCCCATAGGAACTGGAATAATGGTTGGCTAGAATCCTTTCTTCTGCTCTTCCACTTCAGGATACATAAAGGAGTCTCAGGTGCAGGGAATCAGTATAAAGAGTAGTTATGGCGTCATGCATGTTGTTTGTTATATTAAATAGTGGATTGAACTGTAACCTGGAGGATTGATTTCCCCTCCTCATGTTGTGTGATTCCTCCAGAAAATGTGAAATTTGAGGGTAGAGGCTTGAGGTAATGGTAACCTAGTAAAGCTTCTGGTAGTCAGACATTAGTTGTATAGTTGATTAATATATTGTGCAGTTCTTTGTGATTTGAAAAGCTGATAATCGTTCAATATTATTACTGAGTGGGCCAAAGCAAGAAGAGAGTTTGACTGGAAGTTTAGTGCCTGACAAATCAACTAATAATTTTATCTGGTTTGAATTAACATACTTCCCCCATGCTATAGAATCAATTCCTGTGTGAATGTTCACATGGTCCTGAGTGTCATAAAATTGTAACCAAAACACATTCATCTTCCATTTGAAGTGCTTCCTTCAAATGGCAGGAACTTGCATAAGACACAGGCCTTGGTGTAGTTTACCAGGCTTAGTGAGCCTTAGTAGTACTACTTAGATTACTCCCCCTCCTTGCGGATGAGTCTTACTTTTGTTTAATTCAGCAAAATACCCTTTCCTTCAGCCTTGTTAGTAGAGCAGATGAAAAGCTTTGTAGTGCCTGTGATTGTCTCAAGCCTAATGCTCATCTTTCTTCCTCCTCCCCTTCTACTGACCTGCTTGCCTCCTAACCCCGTGTGTTTGCTGCGCTTGCCGCTATACATCTGTTTTTCCTGCTTTCTGCGCGTGACTGGACCTGCCTATAGCACCAGGTAGGAGAACAAGCTGTACTTCCCAAGTACCCCTTAGTGATCTCTTAAGAAAACTGATGTTGTACAGAGTTCTGGATTGGGACCCAGTTGACTATCCTAGTGCATGAATAGCATAACCTGTTGTGGGTGGGAAACAAATAATTGGGAGGTGGGAGCAAGTATTACTGTACTGGAATTAATACATCTCCAAATCTTTTCCCTCCTTTCTGCTGCTCCCAGTTTATGCCCGCATCCATGGCATTTGGGAGGGTAGAACTTATCCTTTAATTACAGCAAACACTTCCCTAACCTGGTGAGCTTGGAAATTTTGAAATCTGAAGCCCTCAGTATTTTTGTCATACAAATTAATTACCTTAACTAATAGAGGGTAATGTACTTCACACTGGTAGTATATTGCCTACTGTGGGATTTGTGACATAAATGGCGTACTGTTGCATATATTTGGTGGGAGCAGTATTTAAGAGTTTGTGAAGTTGCTCCTGACCTAAGAATGGACCACCCCCACTCTCTCCTTCAGACTAAGGAAGAACAGTCTCAGATTACTAGCCAAGTGACTGGTCAGATCGGTTGGAGGCGTGAAGGCATAAAATACCGCCGCAATGAACTTTTCCTGGATGTCCTCGAAAGTGTGAACTTGCTAATGTCACCACAAGGTAAGCGAGGCGGAGTGCCTTCCCACATCACTAAATTTAGAGATGATTCAAGACACTTTCCCTTCCACTTACATCATTTGTACTTCTCTTTTCCAGGTCAGGTATTGAGTGCCCATGTCTCTGGCAGGGTAGTGATGAAGAGCTATCTCAGTGGGATGCCAGAGTGCAAGTTTGGCATGAATGACAAAATTGTCATTGAGAAACAAGGCAAAGGGACTGCAGATGAAACAGGGAAAAGGTAAGAAGGGGGCATATGGCTTCAGGTTTCAGTTGATATGGCAAGATTATGTGTAAATATCAGTAACATCTCTGCCTTGTTCCAACCTCCTCAACAAAATATGGGAAGATGCTCTTGCTTTCCTATGGAAATTTTATTTTGTTATCCTGCTTAGATAGACAGCTCTTCTCTTGCGAGATTGATTATCTAGCCTTGCTGCTACCGCCACCTCAAAGTTTCTGAAGTATGGAAATGAAGAGTAGAAATCATTTATTTCAACTCCAGTTACCAACAAAGCTTCATTGTAGTTCAGTTCGTTATTCCCATGTTAGTTTGATTGGTGAATGGGCTATTCTTTTCTAGATCTTCATATATATCATGAGTCTGGAAAGCAAAAGAGCCATTAAATTTCTTCCTCTCTCCCCTGCCCCTAAATTATGTTAGAGAATCATATGTTGCATAATAGCCATTTGTGGGGCTAGAGATTGGGGTGATGGGGAATGGTACTGCATTCAACATTTGTCTACTCCCCTTTCATGTGCCAAATTCAACCCCAGTATAGTAGTGTGTGGGGCTCTATTTGAAATGGATCACCTGAGTTTGTGTAGGTATCTCTAAGGCCCTCCTTACTCCCTCCTAACCATCTTTTTTTTACTGAATTCTTTTTTTTTTCTTTTGTGTTCTGCTGACTCCAGTGAAACAGGAAGGTAGATAATTTGCTTACTGCTGTATGCACGCACTCTTTCCCCCTCCCCCATCTATTTTGCTTGGTGTGACTTGTGCATGTGCCACCATCTTTAGACACTTCCACACAGGTCACGCCTGTGATTGAAGGCTGAGCTGCCACTTGCTTTTTCCTGGGAACCAAACCCATTTGGAGTATTGCATTCCCATCCAGCTAGCACAGGAGCAGACCTGAGTCAGCTGGGTGAGGTTCTTCAGGCTTCATTGTAGGGATGGCTATACCTCGTAAAGGCTGCAGTTGGCTTCTTGTGTTAGCTCAGTAGTGAGATAGTACAGGAACCCCTCGCTCCTTTCAGGGTGCAAAAGCAAAAGAGGAACCTCATAAGAGAGCCTAACATAAAAGGGGGTAAAAGTAGTCTCTTGTGGTGAGGCCTCTCTTCAAAATCTGTTATGAGAACTCAGGTTTCCTTGGGTCAGAGCCACCAGTCATTCAAACTGACCAGGTTATTAATTGATGAAACTTTTCCTTCTTGTCCCCTTGAAATGATAGATCTGTATTGTGCTCTAGGCTCCCTTGCTAAAGCAGCAATTTCATTACCTTTGTGAGATGGCTTAATTTTCAAATAGAAGAGTAGAATATAAATGCTGTGTATGTCCCTTCAGATTTCTTGTTATCTTATGATGACCCATGAGTTCCACAGAGTTTTCTTAGACAAAGAATACTCAGAGTTGGTTTTACCAGTTCTTTTCTTTGAAATATAGCCTACAGCATCTGGGAGACATTAGTGGTCTCCCATTCAAGTCATAACCAGTTCTGGCTCTGCTTAGCTTCCAGGATCTGGTGCCATTAGGATATTTTGGCCATTTACTTCATCTTTGGGGGGGGGGGGGGTTAAATTCATAGACATGCTGTCCAAGTCAATCCTTCATTTTCAGCCAGAAGTAAAGGTCTGAGTATCCATCCAGCATCCCCTTGAAACACAGCCTGATCAACATGTGCACAAAGGAAGTTGCTTCTTTTGCTCATTCTGTATCTTGGGTCTCACTTCAATGCCCTGTAAAACTCAGCCACTCTGCTGTACTTCAGTGTCTGAGTCCTTTACTTGCTGCCATGCCCTTAGCAAAAGAGGAAAAATAAGATGTTGCTGATATTGTGTTGTTTCTGAACTTTTCTCTTTGCAAGGAGAGGGATCTTCCTGCCATTTAGCGCAAATGCTGAGATAAATGACCAAACTGGGTGCGTAATAAGTGCCCATAAATTTCAGGGGCTAAATATTGCCATCTCTGAGAGGGGATATCTTCTGCTTCTCAAAGTCATTGCAGCTATATCTGACTGCAGAAGGAAGAAGCTGAAGAGTGCCTCTGATTTGTGTTGCATACATTTCTGAACAGAAAGTTTCCCTATATCCCTCCCTGAATACTCTTTGAAAAGGAAAGGTCTTGAGCAGGGATGTCGTGTCCTGCTGTAGGCAGAACAGAAGTGAGCCTGTGTGCAGTTCTCCCCAGTGGACAACAGCAAATACATCTCTCTCTTGTGTCTTGGGGGGCAAGCAACCTTGTGGGCTGGAGGAGATGGATTGAGTCCCGTAGTGGTGGCAGGTCTCTGGCTTGCTCTCCCTCCCTGCCTCTGTTGCTTCACGTCTGGGTCTACGATGGCAGAGCGCTGTCAGCAGACTAGTTGTTGCAACAGGGAGCCTGAACACTGCTGCACTTGCCCACCCCTTCTCCCAAGGGCACCCTAGCATCAACTCCTGGTCATGGTTCTCCTTCTGTTTTTGTTCCATAGTGGGAAACAGTCAATTGCTATTGATGACTGCACCTTCCATCAGTGTGTGAGGCTCAGCAAGTTTGACTCGGAGCGGAGTATTAGCTTCATACCTCCCGATGGAGAGTTCGAACTAATGAGGTATGGGACTTGGATACATACAACAAAAATACACATATATAGAGTAAACCATAATAGAATTCAACAAGCAGTTATATAGACATGTTGTACTGTTCAATTTCACAGTGATGTCAAACAATATTGTGTAAATTTTGGTACAGTCTCTTTAGAATAATATCAAAACAATAATGGAATTCAACAAGCAGTTATATAGACATATTGTACTGTTCAATTTCACAGTGATGTCAAACACTATTATGTAAATCTTGGTACAGTCTCTTTAGAATAATATCAATGTCGTATCTTCTTATGTTGAGTAGCTTATAGATCAGCCGTCCACGACCGGTTTCGGCCTTACTTCAGGCTTTCTTCTGGTGGACTGAAATTAATGTATAAATCAATATTTTGCTCCAGTTGCATACATATAGAACATCTTATACTAAAATGTACTCAAAGAAATTTGTTAAGTCTTCACACTTGTTATTCAGGAACCCATTTATATTATATTGTATGGGACTTGGATGCCAGTAGCTCTTGACTGTGGTAACAGGCTTTCCGTGTCATGCAAAGAGTTTTGTACCTGTTCACTCGAACACTTAGGAGTAGGCAAGACAAATTGTCATTGTTCTTACTCCTAGATGTTCGAAACAATCCCATCTCAGTTATGAATATAATGATCAAGAAGATGGTGGGTAGATGCATCTTCCCAAAATGTCTTTTCAGATCATTGAACACTATAGAAATGGCTCTTTTTGAGGGAACTGTTCCATTTCTAAAAAAAAACATTGACCAATATGTAATGTAAAGTAAGAAGAACGTTATTTGTCAAAGTAAGGAGTTGTGGAAACCAACGTGCTGTTGAAAGATGTTGACAGGTGAAGTGATCAAAGTGGCAAATGTTTAAAGTTAAGGCCAAAACACAGCTTCAGAGTGTTGAATCATTTTATCCCTCCCACATAGCTGATTTGACATGATGGTATCCATCTTACTTCCTATAATTTGATATGTGGGATGTCTAACATTGATTAATATTTATTGTTATGACTACAAATAGACACAGCTTTATCCTTTCAAGTAAGTGCAAGACCAAAATATTGTGATAGAAATAGCTGGTATTTATGTGAACAACAGTAATGTCCCAAATTATGAATGCTTAAGATCTACAGAGTAAACACCTGCTTATCACCTAAATATAGTATGAGAAAATCATCAAGCTACATTAAATGGACCACTCAGTACCATTGCATCTGTAAAAATCAGGCAGTATTACAGTTGAAATGGATGCCTCCAATACTTACTGTTGTACTACTGGTATATTCCCCCTCCATCCCTATAAAAGGTATTCATTCCTGTCCCTCAGGTACCGAACCACTAAGGACATTATCCTGCCCTTCCGAGTGATCCCCCTGGTACGGGAAGTGGGCCGCACCAAGCTGGAGGTGAAAGTGGTGATCAAGTCCAACTTCAAGCCTTCGCTCTTGGCTCAGAAGATAGAGGTAAGACTGGCTTAGGCGTGAGTACATTCCAGAGTGGGCAGGATGACTGCAGGAATGTGTGTGAGAAACTCTTGGCTGTGTAGGCACTTCACTTTGCTGACAAACAGCCAGATGAGATTCCATGATCTTTTCTCTTCCAGGTGCGAATCCCAACCCCCCTGAACACCAGTGGAGTGCAAGTCATCTGCATGAAAGGGAAGGCGAAATACAAGGCCAGCGAGAACGCCATTGTCTGGAAGTAAGTGGGAAGGCCTGGCACATTTCTTCAGCAGCTTAGTGCTTGTCTTGTGCCTTCCTTCTGGTGGGTCTGGTGACAGGCTTTAGAGATCATTTTCCTTTCTCCTTGATACTTAGAATTAAACGCATGGCTGGAATGAAGGAGTCCCAGATCAGCGCCGAAATTGAACTGCTTCCAACCAATGACAAGAAAAAATGGGCTCGGCCACCGATCTCCATGAACTTTGAGGTAGGAGACAGACATTGTCCTCCTCTGGATATCTAGTTGAGGAAATGTGTTACTGCAAATTAGGGGATTGCCTAGTCCTATCTTCAGTAAGGTCAGGAGGCATGAATTTAGAAAGTTGCTGTAGAAATGAAAGGGCAAGGCATAGAAGGTTGATTTATACATTTTTTTAAAAAAAGTTCAGGAGATGAGTCTGAAGCTTGTATTGTTCATTGCTACTACCGTATTTGCATCTCTCTCCCTTCACTATCCTGCTCCTTATTTGGAAGTCTCTCCAGCCTCCATTGTGCATGTGGCAGGGCTCAGACTGCATTTTAATAGGTGGTCTGTGGTTTGGTCTTCTCCACATTTGCATGTTGTGGACTCCATTTTTTGGGCCCATTTCTTAAGGTTGGCTTTGCATCTCGTGGTGCCAGAGTGCAGCCTGTTCAGTGCCTTCCAAGTCTCCTAGTCTTTTGTGTGCCTAGGACGGAGTTTCTCATTCGGTATCAGCCATGGATTGAGATTCTGGGTTTTAGCCTGCCATTCTTGCTTGCTGAGGTGTTCCTGCAAGTATCTCTGTAGACCGTAGGAAGCTGTTCCTTGATTCAAGGCGTTGCCGTGCTGACCTGTGCTGGCAATTGTGCCATTCCAGAATTAATGCCGGAGTTAAGACAGCAGGAAGATTGAGGAGGCTTTGGAATTGTATTGAAAGTATTTGCATTAAGAGAATCTTGCTTTTCATGATGGTCAACTGATTCACACATCTTCCTGTGGGAAAGCTCATCAGAATTATTTGAGGAAGGACACCAGAACTGCAAGTAACCTGCATGTTCAGAACCTTTCCCTCATCTTCAGTTGTAAAAGCTTCCCTGGAATTAGCCAACTTACTTACTTACTTAGGCGATCCCTCGTAGTCTGAGGATGATGGTCCTCCAAGTTTGGTGTCCTGGCGGTGGGTCCGTAGGTGACTGTGGAGCCCTATTCTTGATCTGCATCTTCTTCCGCAGTGAGGGCATTGGTTTCCAGGTGGAAGACGGTCTCGGTAGGGGTTGGCTTGACACGCCTTCCTCTTGGCACTTTTCTCTCTTTCACCCTCCATTCGTGCCTCTTCAAATTCTGCAGCACTGCTGGTCACAGCTGACCTCCAGCTGGAGCGCTCAAGGGCCAGGGCTTCCCAGTTCTCAGTGTCTATGCCAGAGTTTTTGAGGTTGGCTTTGAGCCCATCTTTCAATCTCTTTTCCTGTCCACCAACATTCCGTTTTCCGTTCTTGAGTTCGGAGTAGAGCAACTGCTTTGGGAGATGGTGGTCGGGCATCCGGACAACGTGGCTGGTCCAGCGGAGTTGATGGCGGAGGACCATCGCTTCAGTGCTGGTGGTCTTTGCTTCTTCCAGCATACTGACGTTTGTCCGCCTGTCTTCCCAAGAGATTTGCAGGATTTTCCGGAGGCAGCACTGATGGAATCGTTCCAGGAGTTGCATGTGATGTCTGTAGACAGTCCTTCTTTCGCAGGCATATAGCAGGGTTGGGAGGACAATAGCTTTTTAAACAAGAACCTTGGTATCCCTACGGGATGTCCCGGTCCTCAAACACTCTGCTTCACTCTCTACTTCACTCGCAGAGCTCAGGTGGTGTTGTATTTCGGTGTTGACTTTGGTGGAGAGGTGGCTGCCAAGGTAGAGGAAATGATCAACATTTTCTAATGTTACACCATTAAGCTGTATCTCTGGCATTGGAAAGGGGTTGGCTGGTAAGCCAATAGATCTAGAAATAAATAAAACTTAAGCAGAGGCTGCATGGCCATCTGTAAGGGGTGCTTTGAATGTGATCTTCCTGCTTTTTGGCAGGGGGTTGGACTGGATGGCCCACGAGGTCTCCTCCAACTCTATGATTCTAAGGTTATCAAAAGTAAGATCTTTAGGAGGTGTTTGGGTGTTAGGGGATTATCCAAGAAGACTGGTTAGCTTTTGTTTTGATTGACTCCTTACAAAATTTCCATCCTCATCCTCTTTTTCCCCCCTTTCTTGATGCAGGTCCCATTTGCACCCTCAGGGCTGAAGGTCCGCTACCTGAAAGTCTTTGAGCCAAAGCTGAACTATAGTGACCATGATGTGATCAAATGGGTGAGGTATATTGGCAGGAGCGGGATCTACGAGACGAGGTGCTAGCCCTCTGCAGCCGGTTGGTTGGCTCCCTCCACCTCCTCCTCCTCCCAGCCTCCCTCGGTCTCAAAAGTACAGCTGAAGAGCATTTCGTGGCCCCTCCTCCGTACAGAGGCTGGAAGCTGGACTCCTGCAGCTCCTCCCTGAAAAAAGGACCCTGGCATCTGCTTTGGTTTCAGTTACTTATTGGAGTTGCAGCTGAAGCCAGGTGCCTCTTGCTTCTGTCCCGGGTATAAAAGGGCCCGCCTAACCAACTCCCCTTTGTGGTCATTCTAGGGAACATCCACCCTGTGATAACCCCCTCCCCAACTCTTCTGTTGTCACTACTTGCATCATATCCTAGTATTTCTGGAAGTTCTTGTGCACATGTACTAGTAGAATAGACCTCAGAACCATAGGCTGGACAAACCTTGAGTTAATTCTGGCTCCTGTACATGCTGTTGCTGTTGTGATTGTTGCTATGCAGCAAGAGTGAGGCTCACCATTCTCCCACAGCCCCATTTCCTTTGGTTTTCTCCCCCTCCTTAACATGGAACCCTACTCTGGGAAGGTTAGTGACCAAAAAGACCAAGTGTTGGCTTCTCCTCTTTGGTCCGGGGATGGTAGCACAACACTTCACGGCCTTGGAGGGCATGGTCCTTTGAGCACTGAGAAAACCCCTTCCTCCCATCTTCAGCCCACCCCAAACCACGAAAACCCAAACGTGACAGCCACTTGAAAGCAAATTGACCTTGTCAGTGCACTGCACAGGAATAGTTGTCTCATTTGGCCAGTAAATCATTCCTCTCCTGCATTCTTTTCTCCACCTCTTAACCTCTTCTTTTGCCCAGTCACACTTAATGCTTTGTTCTACCAAAAGCTTTTGATTGGATCAATAGAAATGCTGCTGCAGCCCACAATCTTTTGCTTCTGATAGTGTGGTCTCCCATTTTGTACACTTGTGATTTGTCCAGTTCTAAACCCAATAAAATATGTAGAACCAGCTGGTTTGTGAGTGGTTTATTTATCTATCTATCTATCATGTCAGGGGCAACCAGACAATTGTATTACATTTCTAACAGAACAAAACAAACAAACAGACAGACAAAACACAAAATTTGCAAGCTTGGTAGTTGATTAAATGTCCTTTGACCAGTATCTGGCCACTTGGAGTGCTTCTGGTGTTGCTGCAAGAAGGTCCTCCATTGTGCATGTGGCAGGGCTCAGGTTGCATTGCAGCAGGTGGTCAGTGGTTTGCTCCTCTCCACACTCACATGTCGAGGATGCCACTTTGTAGCCCCATTTCTGAAGGTTGGCTCTGCATCTCGTGGTGCCAGAGCGCAGTATGTTCAGCGCCTTCCAAGTCGCCCAGTCCTCCAGGAGGGAGTCTCTCATTTGGTATCAGCCATTGGTTGAGGTTCTGGGATTGAGCCTGCCACTTTTGGACTCTCGCTTGCTGAGGTGTTCCAGCGAGTGTCTTTGTAGATCTTAGAAAACTATTTCTAGATTTAAGTCATTGACGTGCTGGCTGATACCCAAACAGGGGATGAGCTGGAGATGTCTCTGCCTTGGTCCTTTCACTATTGGCTGCTACTTCCCGGCGGATGTCAGGTGGTGCAATACTGGCTAAGCAGTGTAATTTCTCCATCGGTGTGGGGTGCAGACACCCCGTGATAATGCGGCATGTCTCATTAAGAGCCACATCCACTGTTTTAGTGTGGTGAGATGTGTTCCACACTGGGCATGCATACTCAGCAGCAGAGTAGCACAGCGCAAAGGCAGATGTCTTCACTGTATCTGGTTGTGATCCCCAGGTTGTGCCAGTCAGCTTTCGTATGATATTGTTTCTAGCACCCACTTTTTGCTTGATGTTCAGGCAGTGCTTCTTGTAGGTAAGAGCACGTTCCAGAGTGATTCCCAGGTATTTGGGTGTGCTGCATTGCTCCAGTGGGATTCCTTTCCAGGTGATATTCAGAGCTCGGGATGCTTGTCTGTTCTTGTGATGAAAGGCACATGTCTGTGTTTTAGATGGCTTGGGGATCAGCTGGTTTTCCCTGTAATTTGTGAGTGGTGGTCTTAATGGAAAGCAAGGAGGCCTCGCTCAACTTCTGCCACTTCTGCCTCAACTTCTTTAATAATTTTTATTAAAGGTTTTTTAGATAGGGGATACATCGAAGGGATGTCAATCATCGACATACCTTATAATTAAAAAAAGAGCCCAGAGGGATGTGTTGGGTAAGGTTTGGGGGGGGGGTATGGGTAATAAAAATAAAAAGGGGGGGAAAGAAGGAGTGTGCAAGGGTTGAAAAGTGAGGCGGGGAGAGTTAGTGCTCTTAATTACTGATTTTACCCCATATAGCATTATTAGTGTTAGTATTGTCTTCTGGTCTTGTCTCTCGCATGTCTATGTCTGGTTGATATTGGAAGTATTTTTTGACTGGGGACCAGTCCGTTTTATTTACACAGGTCGTCTTGTTTGTTTTTCATACACTGTGTTAATATATTCATGTTCATTATGTCTAAAAGTTTGAGCATCCATTCTTCCACCGTTGGTATCTCTTTATTTTTCCATTCCCTGGCTAAAACAATTCTCGCCGCCGTTGCTATGTGTCCTTATTCTTTTCGATTTCGAAGTCCAGTATACCCAGTAGGTAGTATTCAGCTTTCATCACTTTTCTCATATCCAGTATCTTGTTTGATAAACAAGATACTGGATATCAAGCCATGTTTCTTGAGCAGGCATGGACAAACTTCGGCTCTCCAGGTGTTTTAGACTTCAACTCCCACAATTCCTAACACCATGTGGAGTGGGAATGATGGGAATTGCAACATGACAGCACTTGTGGCTCTGAGGTTGTAGCCAAATAAGGCTTGTAGCCAAATCCAAACCTCACTTTCCTGGCTAAACAACACACTGCAGCCTTCCAGATGTTACTGTATCTCAACTCCCATAATCTCTAGTCATGATGAGTAATTATATAAATAAAAATGTAATGTTCGTTTGTGATATTCACAGAACTCAAAAACCCCTGGATGAATTGGCACCAAATTTGGACACGATACACCTAACAACCCAATGTATGTCCTTCACTCAAAAAAATTGATTTTGTCATTTGGGAGTTGTAGTTGCTGGGATTTATAGTTCACCTACAATCAAAGAGCATTCTGAACCCCACCAACGATGGAATTGAACCAAACTTGGCACACAGTTCTCCCATGACCAACAGAAAATACTGGAAGGGTTTGGTGGGCAGTGTCCTTTGGTTTTGGAGTTGTAGTTCACCTACATCGAGAGATCACTGTGGACTCAAACAATGATGGATGTGGACCAAACTCTACACGAATACTCAATATGCCCAAATGTGAACACTGGTGGAGTTTGGGGAAAATAGAATCTTGACATTTGGGAGTTGTAGTTGCTGGGATTTATAGTTCACCTACAATCACAGAGCATTCTGAACCCCACCAACGATAGAATTGGGCCAAACCTCCCACACAGAACCCCCATGTGGGCCACAGCAACATGTGACAGGGGACGGCTAGTGATGAATACAGGAGCTGCAGTCCAGCATCTGGAAGGCCACATAATATCACACGGAGAGCCACATTTGGGCTCCACGCCTTGAGTTTGTCACATATGTGACTTGGGGCATCCAATGTTCTGCTACATCTATATGGATTCGCTGGAAAGCTCTCTTGATGTCTGAACACACACTGATTCTAGCAGTCTTGGTTCATCACTGCATAGCTTTTAAGCAAAAGGAGGGAGCAAGTTTGTTTTCTGCTTCCTTGGAGACTAGGACGCGGAACAATGGCTTCAAACTACAAGAGAGGAGATTCCATCTGAACATGAGGAAGAACTTCCTGACTGTGAGAGCCGTTCAGCAGTGGAACTCTCTGCCCCGGAGTGTGGTGGAGGCTCCTTCTTTGGAAGCTTTTAAACAGGCTGGATGGCCATCTGTCAGGGGTGATTTGAATGCAATATTCCTGCTTCTTGGCAGAATGGGGTTGGACTGGATGGCCCATGAGGTCTCTTCCAACTCTGATTCTATGAAAAGCTCGAAACCAACATTGGCAGATGGGCAAACTAAAGCTTCAATCTTCAGTTGACTCTTCAAGAGTTGACTCTTGAATTACAGGCTTCAAGACTGAAATCTTGTACAGGGCTTAACAGATGTTGCATACATGCTGTGATGTCTCAGGAGATTTAACTGCCTTGGATCAACCTGGTTTCGGGCTAGTTGTTTTTAAACTTCACTTCGTATGAGGGAAAGAAGCTTTCCAGTACTAAGAATTGAATCCTGTTGCAATGCACAGGTTGAGACCCTGCCAGAAAACAAATGAAAGCCCAAGCCAAAAAGCCTGTAGTTGGCCTTAGTAGCCAAACATTGTTTCTAATGACCAGCAAGAATATACAGGACCTTTTTTACTTTTGTACCCAGCAAGGAACACTCTTATCTTTCCAATACAAGTACTGAAGGGAAGGACTAACTTCTCATGTGCCATTGTTCACTGTAAACCTGTGATTGTTTTCAGAAAATTGTTGCCTGTCTTCAATGGTAACCTTCAGTGGTACTTGTGTTCAAAGCACAAGGTTTTCAGGGAGTGGGAGATCATTGCTTCCTTGAGATTTTGCTCCAAACGCAAGAATGCAGTTTTGCATTCTTGCGTGGCAGGGGGTTACATTATACAGCCCTACACATTCTCTTCCAGTTTTACAATTCTAGGCTGCCATTGCACAAACCAGGCCTTTCTGGTGGGGTTTGAGAACATAGAATACACTTGGAATGTGCATTGTTGTCAAGCAGTGGAGCTTGTCAACGATGGAAGGTATTTGGTGGAAGATGCATTTTCACGGTGAGGAATGGGGGGAGGGAGGGTGCAAATAGGCTTTTATAGCAATGGAGGAGTGTCAAGAGAAGGATATACTACAGGTAGACCAGTCTAGAACTTCACTTTATTTCTTAATTAGTCGCTCTCCACCAAGGTGCTCCGAGCGACTTACAATTTAAAATAGCATTTACACAATATAAAAACATTCAACATAAAAATATACAACAGTGACTATTTGGCAAATTAGATCTGATCACTTTACTTAAATGCACAACCAAACAGCCAAGTCTTGAGTGCCTTTACAAAAGGTCGCAACTCCGACATTGCTCTAATGTATGGAGGCAACGAGTTCCACAGAATTGGAGCATAGGTCGAAAAAGCTCTACGCCTTGTAGCTTCCAGGTGTACCTCCCTAGGGCCTGGTATGTATAGGAGATTTTCTTGGGTGGATCGAGGTAACCACTGATGGAAAAAGGAATGAGGCGGTCCCTAAGATATAAAGGTCCTTGGCCATTTTGAGCTCTAAATGTCAGGATCAGTATCTTGTAAGAGATCCGATGTTCTATTGGTAGCCAATGCAGTTGTTGCAGAATCGGTGTAATATGGGATCTTATAGATGATCCCGCTAGCAGCCTGGCCTGCATTTTGGACCATCCGAATCTTCTGGGTTGTTGACTTCGGAAGGCCGGCATATAAGGCATTGCAATAGTCCAACCTCGTGGTGACTGTTGCGTGGATTACCGTTGCCAATGCTTCTACCGAAAGGTAGGATGCCAATTTCCTTGCCTGGCGAAGATGAAAAAAGGCCTGCTTACTTATGGCAGTGATCTGGGCCTCCATCGTCAGCGATGAGTCCAACACAACCCCAAGGCTTTTAACAGTGGCAGACGGAACCAGAGCTTCCCCATCGAAATCAGGCAGAGACTGGATTAATTCTGGCGGCTGGCCAGGCCAGAGTATCTCAGTTTTTGCAGGATTCACTTTTAGTCTGCTCGCTCGCAGCCAACTCATCACTGCTTCCAAACACAGCCTAAAGTTCTCAGGAATCGCAGTTTTCCCAGGTTCAAGACGTAAGAGTAGCTGGGTATCATCTGCATACTGGTAGCACTCTAGAACTGACTATATGGGATGGGCAGCTTTGGATATGGGGAGCATGAGAGAAATGAAAGCCATGGAGCAGAGAGGCACACCTGTTTTTGTTCTTTTCAGAGTTCTGGAAAGCTTTCCTGTAGCATTGCAGCTGCCATTTGGGGAGAAAGGAAGTGACTTTGTTTCCCCAATCAACTTTTGGAAAACTCTGAAAGCAGGAATTTGAAAAGTCCTCAAATTATTTTAGGTTTCTCCCCCAAATGCATTGTTCTTTGCAGGGAGGAGGTCTCACTGAACACAAAGACTGCACAGCTCCTGCAGTGCAAAGAGGAGAAGCTTGAAAACTGCAGCCTGTTGTTTCCTTGCTTTTGGGGATGGGTTGGCCACTCTTGGTGTTGTCATAGCTAACATACAGGACAAGCTGTTTCTGAAAAATCTATTCAATGTATTGTCGGAGGCTTTCATGGCCGGAATCACTGGGTTATTGTAGGTTTTTTCGGGCTATATGGCCATGTTCTAGAGGCATTCTCTCCTGACGTTTTGCCTGCATCTATGGCAAGCATCCTCAGAGGTAGTGAGGATGCTTGCCATAGATGCAGGCGAAACGTCAGGAGAGATGCCTCTAGAACATGGCCATATAGCCCGAAAAAACCTACAACAACCCAATCTATTCAATGATTATGCTGGCAGCCCATTTTCACTGCAGTATGTAAACCTATACTACTCCTTTGTTCCTCTTGTGACTTGGACATAAGAGTCATTCTGTGCCTGAGCAGATCTAGTTTTGGAAGCCTACAAAGCTAGCTCATGCTTTTGGCAGCAAACCCACAGCCTCGTTTATTTTATTTATTTATTTAGACTATTTCTACCCCGCCCTTCTCACCCCCGAGGGGGGACTCAGGGCGGCTAACACAAGCAACAATTCAATGCCAACAGTATCAAAATAGCAATATAAAATCCATTACATAACAACTAAACAGTGATATTAATTAAAATTACATAATCACATAGAACAAATCACATAATCACAGGTCATAAAGCCATTTCCAATTTTCAAACAATCCTATTGTCCGAGTTTAGTGCCTAAAGTGCTGCTGTGCCCACTAGCCAAAGGCCTGGCTCCAAAACCAGTCTTTAGTTTTTTCCTAAAAGTAAGGAGGGAGGACGCCGATCTAATCTCTCTGGGGAGCGAATTCCATAAGTGGGGGGTCACCACCGAGAAGGCCCTGTCCCTCATCCCTACCAGACGTGTTTAAGATGCTGGTGGGACCGAGAGCAGGGCCTCCCCAGTAGATCTTAAATTATGAGGTGTAATGTAGAGAGAGATACGTTTGGATAAGTAAGCTGGGCCAGAACCGTATAGGGTTTTATAGGCCAAGACCAGCACTTTGAATTGTGCTCGGAGGTGGACTGGCAGCCAGTGGAGGTGACGCAGCAGGGGGGTGGTATGCTCCCTGTATGGCACTCCAGTGAGTAATCCGGCTGCTGCCCATTGGACTAGTTGAAGTCTCCGAACAGTCTTCAAAGGCAACCTTATGTATAGTGCGTTGCAGTAATCTATTTGGTATGTAACCATAGTGTGGACCACTGTGGCCAAGTCTGACTTCCCAAGTCACACTCCCTTTTCCCTTTGCCCATTCACAAGTTTGTGGCCTCCACGGGCTTCTTCGGGAAACATCTTAGATGTTACTATAAGCGCTCACTGTCTGATAGGCTCTCCCATTGCCTCCTCTGCCTTGGCAAGGCTGATAGAGTTAGTAGTCATGTTTGGAACTGACGAGACTGAGAGAGAAATGGCAGTATTAGACACAACAGGGCAGGGTTCCCACCAAAAGCATGAACTGGCTCTACAGCCTTCCAAATACATAGCTGTACAGAATGACAGCCAGCCTGGTGGAGTGATTTGAACAACTCTGGAGACCTCAACAAAGACCAAGTTACTCATGGAAACTCATATAGAATCATAGAATCATAGAGTTGGAAGAAACCTTATGGGCCATCCAATCCAACCCCCTGCCAAGAAGCAGGGACATTGCATTCAAAGCACCCCTGACAGATGGCCATCCAGCCTCTGTTTAAAAGCTTCAAAAGAAGGAGCCTCCACCACACTCCAGGGTAGAGAGTTCCACTGCTGAATGGCTCTCACAGTCAGGAAGTTCTTCCTAATATTCAGATGGAATCTCCTATCTTGTAGTGCCCTTCGGCAAATCACACTCATTCTTAAAGGGAACCCCCTTAGCCAACCTTGCCAAGAGAACTCCATGATAGGTTTTCTTTAGTATTGTCATAAGGTGAAAATTATTTGAAGGCATGGATCAACAAACATGCAGTATAACATCACCACTCCAAAAAAATCTGTTACAATCATAGGGTTGGAAGAGACCACATGGGCCATCTAGTCCAACCCCGTGCCGTGCAGAAAAAGCAGAATCAAAGTACCCCTGACAAGCAACCAGTCCTTCCTCAACTGTTCTTGTCAGATCAAAAAAGCACCATGAACTGGACTGAATGCTAAATTGATAATTTCATATCTTTGGCCTTTCCATTTTCATGCCTAAGAAGCATTTTCTCGGAGAGATTTCTGAAACCTATTCAAACACTATTATTAAATCAAAATAGGTGAAATGTGCTGGATCTATTTGGAGTAAAAACACTATTTTTTATATCAAATGGCTCCTACCAGGTATATTATTTTCTTGTGAGGAATGGCTTAAGGAATTGTGAGTGTGTTTTCCTTAAGGAAGACAAGGCAATGTGGGAGGCCTCATTTCCAGAAAATAGGAAACGAAGATCTGCATAGTAAAAGCAATGGTATTCCCCGTAGTCACCTATGGATGTGAGAGCTGGACCTTAGGGAAGGCTGAGCGAAGGAAGAGAGATGCTTTTGAGCTGTGGTGTTGGAGGAAAGTTCTGAGAGTGCCTTGGACTGCGAGAAGACCCAACCAGTCCATCCTCCAGGAAATAAAGCCCGACTGCTCACTGGAGGGAAGGATACTAGAGACAAAGTTAAAGTACTTTGGCCACATCATTTATTTATAATGTCAGGCAACCGAACAGTTGTATTACATTTTTGACAGAACAAACAAACAAACATATAAAAGACACAGAGTTTGCAAGCTTGGTAGTTGATTAAATGTCCTTTGACCAGTATCTGGCCACTTGGAGTGCCTCTGGTGTTGCCGCAAGAAGGTCCTCCATTGTGCATGTGGCAGGGCTCAGGTTGCATTGCAGCAGGTGGTCAGTGGTTTGCTCTTCTCCACACTCTCATGTTGTGGATTCCACTTTGTGGCCCCATTTCTTAAGGTTGGCTCTGCATCTCGTGGTGCCAGAGCGCAGTCTGTTCAGCCCCTTCCAAGTCGCCCAGTCCTCTGTGTGCCCAGGGGGGAGTCTCTCATTTGCTATCAGCCATTGGTTGAGGTTCTGGGTTTGAGCCTGCCACTTTTGGATCTCGCTTGCTGAGGTGTTCCAGCGAGTGTCTCTGTAGATCTTAGAAAACTATTTCTAGATTTAAGTCGTTGACGTGCTGGCTGATACCCAAACAGGGGATGAGCTGGAGATGTCTCTGCCTTGGTCTTTTCACTATTGGCTGCTACTTCCCAGCGGATGTCAGGTGGTGCAATACTGGCTAAGCAGTGTAATTTCTCCAGTGGTGTAGGGCGCAGACACCCCGTGATAATGCGGCATGTCTCATTAAGAGCCACATCCACTGTTTTAGCGTGGTGAGATGTGTTCCACACTGGGCATGCATACTCAGCCGCAGAGTAGCATAGCGCAAGGGCGGATGTCTTCACTGTGTCTGGTTGTGATCCCCAGGTTGTGCCAGTAAGCTTTCCAGAAGCAACCAGAAGGCCACATCATGAGGAGACAGGAAAGCTTAGAGAAGACAATGATGCTGGGGAAAATGGAAGGAAAAAGGAAGAGGGGCCGACCAAGGGCAAGATGAATGGATGGCATCCTTGAAGGGACTGGATTGACCTTGAAGGAGCTGGGGGTGGTGACAGCTGACAGGGAGTTCTGGCGTGGGCTGGTCCATGAGGTCACAAAGAGTCGGAAACGACTGAACAAATGAACAACAAAGAAAGGAAATGAGTCAATGGATTCAAGCTTTTAAAAAGAGATTCTACCTAAAAATTAAGAATAACTGTAAGAGCTGATTGATAGTGAAATTGACTGACTTGGAGGGTAGTGGACTCTCCTTCTTTGGAGATGTTTAAATAGAGATTGGCTGGCCATCTTTTAGGAGAGCTTTCGTTGTGGATTCCCACATCATGGGCTGGACAAGATAGACCTTTGCAGTACCTTCCAATTGTGATACTATTATTCTTGTTTGGTGGTAAGTGTCCCTACTGTTGGTGTTAACCTTAAAATAATAATAATAATAATAATAATAATAATAATAATAATAATAACAATAATAATAACAACAACAACAACAACAACAACTTTATTTATACCCTGCCACCATCTCCCCAAGGGATTCGGAGTGGCTTACATGAGGCCAAGCCCAACCACACATCAATAAAAACAACAAGCAATAAGCAAAATAAACAATACAATTAATATAACTCACACATAGACAATAACACACAAGGATTTAAAAAACCTATGGCCGGGCCAGATGTAATAGTTAAAACTTCAAAAATAAATGCTGGACATGAACAGAGGATGTATCTAGAAGGAGGGTTTTAAACAAAAAGTAGAGAGCAACCCAACAAGCAATTAAAGTGCTTCTCAGGATATTTTGCAGGGCATTGTTTCCTTTATTCAGGGAAGGCACACTGGAACAGCCACGTTTTCAGGCTCCTCCTAAAGATTGCCAATGTGGGGGCTTGTCTGATATCCTTGGGGAGTGAGTTCCAGAGTCGGGGGCCACCACAGAGAAGGCCCTCTCCCTCGTCCACACCGATCGCGCCTGCAAAGGAACTGGAAGCGATAGCAGGGCCTCTCCAGATGATCGAAGAGATCGCATGGGTTTGTACACAGAAATGTGGTCACGTGGTAGGCAGGTCCCAAACCGTTCAGGCCTTTGTAGGTAAGAACCTGCACCTTGAATAGGGATCGGAAAATGAACGGCAGCCAATGGAGCTCCTTAAATGGGGGTTGACCGCTCCCTGTAAGTCGCCCCAGTTAGTAACCTGGCTGCCGCCGTTGGACCAATTGAAATTTCCGAGCCGTCTTCAAGGTCAGCCCCATGTAGAGTGCATCACAGTAATCCAATCTGCAGGTGACTAAGGCGTGGACCACCCTCGCCACATCCGACTTCACGAGGTACGGTCACAACTGGCGCACAAGTCTTAATTGTGCGAAGACTCTCCTAGCCACTGCCGATGCCTGAGCTTCAAGCTTACAATTAGCAGGTGTGGGATATGGAAAAAATAAAATTCATTTATCAAACGGGTTTTTTGCAGTCATCCTTATACAGTGTCTCACAATTTAAAGGTTGGTGCCCAGTCCTTCCCCAGGAATTCTCATCCTGAGTCATAGCATCAATCAAAGGAGAAGATTATTTTTTATTTGTCGTGTCAGAGCAACCAGTCCATTATATTACATAACAGAACAAAGCAAACAAACAGAAAAATTCACAACTTGTGAGTTTGGTAGTTGGTTAAATGTCCTTTGACCAGTATCTGGCCACTTGGAGTGCTTCCGGTGTTGCTGCAAGAAGGTCCTTCATTGTGCATGTGGCAGGGCTCAGGTTGCATTGCAGCAGGTGGTCAGTGGTTTGCTCTTCTCCACACTCGCATGTCGAGGATTCCACTTTGTAGCCCCATTTCTGAAGGTTGGCTCTGCATCTCGTGGTGCCAGAGCGCAGTCTGTTCAGTGCCTTCCAAGTTGCCCAGTCTTCTGTGTGCCCAGGAGGGAGTCTCTCATTTGGTATCAGCCATTGGTTGAGGTGCTGGGTTTGAGCCTGCCACTTTTGGACTCTCGCTTGCTGAGGTGTTCCAGCGAGTGTCTCTGTAGATCTTAGAAAACTATGTCTAGATTTAAGTCGTTGGCGTGCTGGCTGATACCCAAACAGGGGATGAGCTGGAGATGTCTCTGCCTTGGTCCTTTCACTATTGGCTGCTACTTCCCGGCGGATGTCAGGTGGTGCAATACCGGCTAAACAGTGTAATTTCTCCAGTGGTGTAGGGCAGACACCCCGTGATAATGCGGCACGTCTCATTAAGAGCCACATCCACTGTTTTAGCGTGGTGAGATGTGTTCCACACTGGGCATGCATACTCAGCAGCAGAGTAGCATAGCGCAAGGGCAGATGTCTTCACTGTATCTGGTTGTGATCCCCAGGTTGTGCCAGTCAGCTTTCGTATGATATTGTTTCTAGCACCCACTTTTTGCTTGATGTTCAGGCAATGCTTCTTGTAGGTGAGAGCACGGTCCAGAGTGACTCCCAGGTATTTGGGTGCACTGTACCTTCCAACTGTGATACTATGTGATACTATGATTCTTGTTTGGTGGTAAGTGTCCCTTCTGTTGGTGTTAACCTTGGCTTACAATATGGAATATGGAAAAAATAAAAATCATTTACAGTTTAAAGTTTGGTGCCCAATCCCTCCTCAGGAACTCTCATCCTGAGTCATAGCATCAATCAAAGGAGAAGGTGAGTGAAGGGAAATCAGCTCAGGGAATTGGCAGATCCTAGTCTTCCTGAGATAGCAGTTTTCTGCCAAGTCTGCGAGTAAAGAAGGAGCAAGCGGTAATGTGTATCAGCCAGCATAGTACAAGTCGGGGCTTGTTATATGGTGTTGACTCTGGCTCAGGTGCTTTTTTCTTTTATGGGAGCAAGGAGTTTCCAAGCTCAGCATAGCAAATGGTAAACTGATCTCCAACAGCACTTTCTAGCTGTGTGCTAAGATCAACAGGTTGCATAGCAGTAGAAAATTTGCTCCACCTTCTAGTGGTGGTTGGACTGCAAATTCCATCATCCCCAATCATCAGTGAGTGATGACAGATTTGGCAGCTCAACAACATATGGAAAATCTCAAGCTGCTCATCCTCACTATACAGGATTTGAACATAGAAAAAAGGGCACCAGCTACAGTCTGATTTTGGAAGATAAGCAGGGTTAGCCCTGGTTAGTACTCGAATGAGAGACTGTCAAAAATGCTAAGGACTATAGGATGCATTTATTTATTTTATTTACTTATTTTATTTACAGCATTAGGAGCCCCCGGTGGCGCAGTAGGTTAAAGTCCTGTGCCGGCAGAATTGAAGACCGACAGGTCACAGGTTCGAATCCGGGGAGAAGCAGATGAGCTTCCTCTATCAGCTCCAGCTTCTCATGCGGGGACATGAGAGAAGCTTCCCACAAGGATGATAAAAACATCAAAAATCATCCGGGCGTCCCCTGGGCAACGTCCTTGCAGACGGCCAATTCTCTCACAACAGGAGCGACTCCTGACACAACAAAAATACATAAAATAAAATTACAGCATTTCTACCCCACTCTTCTCACCCCCGCAGGGGGACTCAGAGCAACTAACAATGGCAATGATTGGATGCCGCAATAATTACAATCATAAAAGCAAAATAAAATCATACAATATAATACATTACAACAACAGTAGTTATCCAATCATAAAGGCATTTCCATTATAACAACCATATGGTCCAATTCACTGTTCAGGTGTCATTATATCCATTAGCCAAAAGCCTGGTTCCACAACCACGTCTTTAGTTTTCTTCTGAAAGAAAGGAGGGAGGGAGGACGGCGATCTAATTTCACTGGGGTGCGAATTGCACATGTGGGGGGGGGGGGTCACCACCGAGAAGGCCCTGTCCCTCGTCCCCACCAGCCGCGTTTGCGAAGCGAGTGGAACTGGCAAAACAGTTCAGAGAGTGGAACTGGCAAAACAATCTCTGAGTATTTCTTACCTAAGAAAACCATGGGGTTGCCATATGTTGACAGATGAATTGAAAGTAACAAGCACACACAAAGAAAGTGGAAAAGTTAGTGATGAATCATAGAATCATAGAATCAAAGAGTTGGAAGAGACCTCATGGGCCATCCAGTCCAACCCCATTCTGCCAAGAAGCAGGAATATTGCATTCAAATCACCCCTGACAGATGGCCATCCAGCCTCTGTTTAAAAGCTTCCAAAGAAGGAGCCTCCACCACACTCCGGGGCAGAGAGTTCCACTGCTGAACGGCTCTCACAGTCAGGAAGTTCTTCCTCATGTTCAGATGGAATCTCCTCTCTTGTAGTTTGAAGCCATTGTTCCTGCGTCCTAGTCTCCAGGAAGCAGAAAACAAGCTTGCTCCCTCCTCCTCCCTGTGGCTTCCTCTCACATATTTATACATGGCTATCATATCTCCTCTCAGCCTCCTTTTCTTCAGGCTAAACATGCCCAGCTCCTTAAGCAGCTCCTCATAGGGCTTGTTCTCCAGACCCTTGATCATTTTAGTCGCCCTCCTCTGGACACATTCCAGCTTGTTAATATCTCTCTTGAATTGTGGTGCCCAGAATTGGACACAATATTCCAGGTGTGGTCTAAGACAAAGGAGGTGCCACCTTCTACTGAGACACACTAGTGACCTTCTTGAACATTGGAAATTGCTCTTCAGGGTTTGGCCATAAGTCATTCCCAGACATGACTGAAACGTAATATTGAACCAGAATAACTCAATTGCAAATTGTATGCTCCCTAGTAGAATTTTTCTTCCTTTCAAAGAGTTGAATTTTGTGGGAGAACAGCACCTCCTTCAGGCTGAACAGCACCTCCTTCTGTGTCGATTTTGTACCTCTGCCATGTCTTCCTACTGCACCAGTGGTTCTCAGCCTGTGGGTCCTCAGATGTTTTGGCCTTCAACTCCCAGAAATCCTAACAGCTGGTAAACTGGATGGAATTTCAGGGTGTTGTAGGCCAAAAGACTTGGGGACCCACATTCTTCCTAGCTAAGATGTTCCTACATTTAACTCTTTTGCAGGCAATTCTCTCCAATTTAATGCCAGAATTATGTCTGGAATTGCAATTCTATTAGTAAGAGAAGTACTTCCAGGGGTTGATATAGCACCGGAACTATGAATGCCCTTACTGACCTGGTCACAGGTTGTCTGCACAACATAATTACTTCAGTTTCATACTACTACAACTGTTGGCGCTCCGTCCTGTGGAATCGTGGGATTTGTGGTTTGGCCAGGTACTTAGCATCAAATTAGAAATCCCAAAGTTTCAAGTGGAACCCAAGTGCTATAATGCTCCAGTGTGGATACATTCTCAGTATCTTCTGAAGCTGGGTTGTTGTAGGTTTTTTGGGCTATATGGCCATGTTCTAGAGGCATTCTCTCCTGACGTTTTGCCTGCATCTATGGCAAGCATCCTCAGAGGTTGTGAGGTCTCTTGGAGCTAGGAATATTGGGTTTATATATCTGTGTGCTGATTTTCCTAGTTCCAATTTTCCTAGTTCCAACAGGCCTCACAACCTCTGAGGATGCTTGCCATAGATGCAGGTGAAACATCAGGAGAGAATGCCTCTAGAACATGGCCATATAGCCCAAAAAAACCCAGTGATTCCAGCCATTAAAGTATTTGACAATAAATCTTCTGAAGGATTTAACTACAAGTAAAGCTGAAGAAGCAAAAGGTGAAGCTAGATGTAGCAGCAGGACCATGGCCATTGGCCACAGGACAAGGCCTGGAGCCCAGTTAGGATAAACAGAGTGGATCCACAGGAGTCAACATTGGCTGGAATCTTGATATCTTACACAGATGTCACTTTGCTGACAGAAGGGCTTGACTTTTTTTTGTCCAAAGAAGAACAGCCATGTTATGTCAAATTATTTGTTGCTCATGTGGTACCATTGTGCATTTTGTCATATTTTGCAGGGATGTATGTTGCACTTGTTGTGCATATGCATCAGGTCAGACTAAGTCAGAAGCTCCTCATGAACTAGCACTGTGTGATTAGCATGAACTCTCCTGAGCATAGAGTTGTGTTTCTCCTCAGTATATGATCTTAGTCATTGTTTGTTGCAAGTTCCATTGACCATTGAGGTGTATTTCAGGTTGGACCAGGGATGGTAATCAGGCAGGACTTCAGGTCTTCCTGTATTGCAAATCCAGTCACTCCCACCATGGGCTACACTAGTTAATTGCAATCTTGGATGATAAAGATGGTTTTCACCAATGGATTAGGTTATCTTGAATGACTGGGATTGGTTGGGGACAGACAAATTTGAGGCTGGGAGAAGGCAGCAGAACTGTCATAGCATTACCTTTCTGTGATGGTAGGATTGTGTGCTTCTGTAAGGCAAAGGGCCATGCTAAGAGTAGCGGTGCTTTTGGTAGGGTTTCCCATGTCAGACCAAGGAGCCACACTAAACATGCCAAACAACTACAGGGCAGGAATAAGATGACACTGGCAAGGAACTCTCAGAGGCAGCAGAACTGGCACCATAACTAAAACTTAAGATGGTGCAGGAAGAGGAACGGTAAACATTAGGCTTGTTTGGTCAGTTTCCTTTGGCCAATCCGGCTTGTTTGGTTTGCCCAGCTGGCCGTAACAGCAAGGGGCCAGCCACCATATTCGTTTCAGTTCCAACAGAACAGCAGCTGTCGAATAATGGCTACTTTGATTACAGGTGGAGTACAGGAGGGAGGCAGCTGCTAAAAGGAGAAGTGTCAGGGAAAAAAGGCACCACTCAAGGCAGGGCAAAGAGAGGGCTTTTTAATGGAAGCCCTGGGTAGGATAGCTCCAGGACGATCACTCTTCCTTCCCTGGGAAGTGGGAAACCTCCTTGAAATGCCAAAGTTGCGTGCTGCAGGGAGAGAGTAAGTGCCCGTCTGCAGCACCTGTCTCTTCTAGAGTAGAAACAGCTTTAATGAAGCATTAAACTGGTCTCCTTTGTCTACAGAACGAAGGGAAAGAGTTGCAGGAAGAGTGGCATCTTAAGCCCCTTTTAAAAACGCAGGTCTCCTCTACAGGCCAAAGGGAAAGGATCTCAGAAAGAGTGGTATTTTAAGCTCTTTCTTTAAACCCAGGTCTCCTCTACAGACCAAAGGGAAAGGATCGCAGAAAGAGTGGTATCTTAAGCCCTTTCTTTAAACCTAGGTCTCTCCTACAGACCGACAAGAAAGCATTACAGAAAAAGTGTTAAGTCCTGTCTTTAAACCCAGGTCTCCTCTACAGACCAAAGGGAAAGGATTGAACCCGTTTTTGGGTGGTGCGTGAAAATGGATACAGGGGTCTATTGGAATGCAGCCAGTAGAAATGGATCGAGATTCAGCCAAATTGCAGAAGCCTCGTTAACATCCCCTTGAATGTCTTTTAGCATGAAAACCTTGTGCTGAGACTGCTAAAAACCTTTAAAACCAAGTCTTTAAAAAATATTAAGTAAGCTAGGCTGTTTAAACATCCCCGGTAAAATTTTGCTTCTGTTCCCAAAATTTCTAGCATTGCAAACAGTGAGGCACTGACGTTTCTACTCAGAGCGCATTTATTTTCTGTCTTCTCCTTCCCTTGGTAAACTTTGCCTGCCTCTTTCCTCTGGTGGTGGCACGAAAGGTCCAAAAAGCAAGGGATGCTCTCCTTGCATTTCAGGCACTTTGGAACCGGGAAGCCGGTGATCCTTGGGATGGCAGGGAGGAGATGGGGTCTGCATCTGGAAGCCTGATTTGGCGGCAGAAGCCTGCTTTTAGTTCCTGTATACTTTGGACAGATGGATCCAATCTGGGAGCACTACAGAGAAGGTGGAGGGGACGGCAGCCCTGTTGCTGCACAACCCAGCTCCTTTCATGATCCTCTCTGATCTTATGGGGAAGCAAAAGGCTCAGGGTTGGGGGAACCTTGGAGACATACAGCACTTGCAGAAGGAGCAGCTGGGAGGACGTCTGGTCCCTGGAGAAAGGACTCATCCAGTACTAGCCATGAGGCCAGGGCCCTTTCTCTCCTCCAAAAGGTTTAGTGGGAGCTGGGGGCCGGTGGCTGGAGGCATTGCCCTCTTCTTTCTCCTGTCTACAGTTCTCTGGAGTCTGCAATACACCAACCCAAAGGTGAGTGAACACTTTGCTTTCCTGTAAGGCAGTGGTTCTCAACCTGGGGTCCCCAGAAATCCTAACAGCTGGTAAATTGGCTGGGATTTCTGGGAGTTGTAGGCTAAAAACATCTGGGGACCCCAGGTTGAGAACCACTGTAAGGAATTGGTGGTGGTGGGCTTATGCCTGAGGAGTGGGAGCAGCAGATTACCTGACACTTTAATGTCATCCCTAACCTCAGTTCCCTTAATCTGCACTTTCCACTGGCCCCTAATCTAGAAGCACTGCACTAATGTGAGCCTGATCCCAGTTTGACTGTTATCCCAGCCTATTGTCTTAAGATGTTGTTTTGATTGCGTGTATGGTGGCATAGTGGGTTAAAGCACTGAGCTGCTGAGCTTGTTGATCGATTCTGGGGAGCAGCATGAGCTTCCGCTGTCAGCCCTAGCTTCTGCCAACCTAGCAGTTCGAAAACATGCAAATGTGAGTAGATCAATAGGTACCGCTCCGGCGGGAAGGTAACGGCGCTCCATGCAGTCATGCCGGCCACATGACCTTGGAGGTGTCTATGGACAACGCTGGCTCTTCGGCTTAGAAATGGAGATGAGCACCACACCCCAGAGTCAGACATGACTGGACTCAAGATCAGAGAGGATCATGAAAGGACTACCTTTACCTTTACCTATGTTTTATTTGATTGTTTTTAATGCTGTTTTATCTATAATGTGGTCTTGTTCTCTTGTAAGCCACCCCAAGTCCCTTCAGGGAGATGGTGGCGGGGTATAAGAATAAAGTTGTTATTATTATTTGAAACACAACAAGATGAGTCCACAGCAGACACTCTGCTGGCTGTTGAATTGGATCACACGTCGGACACTTCCCAAGTGTCTAGGATTGTGTGATGTATCGGCGAATAATGCATCCAGATCTCAGTAAGGTGGCCTTCTGCAGCTGGCAGATGGCAATCTTGTCAGCGCCAATTGTGTTTAAGTGCAGGCCAAGGTCTTGAGGCACTGCACCCAGTGTGCCAATCACCACTGGGACCACCTTGACTGTCTTGTGCCAGAGTCTTTGCAGTTCGATCTTTAAATCCTCATATTGTGTCAGCTTTTCTGGTTGTTTCTCTGCAATCCTGCTGTCACCTGGGATTGCAACATCGGCAATCCATACTTTGTTTTATAACACGATTGTGAGGTCAGGAGTATTATGCTCCAGAACTCTGTCTGTCTGAATCCRGAAGTCCCAGAGGAGTTTGGGGTGTTCATTTTCTGTAACTTTTTCCGGCTGGTGATCCCACCAGTTCTTTGTCATAGGCAGATGGTATTTGTGGCACAAGTTCCAATTAATCATCTGARCAATGGTGTTGTGCCTCTGCTTATAGTCTGTCTGCGTTATCTTCATGCAGGAGCTGAGGATGTTGTTGTTGTTGTTGTTGTTGTTGTTGTTATTATTATTATTATTATTATTATTATTATTATTATTATTATGGAAGGTAACTGAAAAGAGTGAGGAAGACAGTAGGGACAGYTTCTCCTTCATAGTTTTGAAATTTTCTCAGAAATGCAAACATCACTCCAAGGGACGAGGAACATCAGTGTGCTTACAGAAAGCTTGGAAGGGATTCCAAAGAGTTGTCATCAAAGGCAGAGCTGAGAAAAGTTACTTTGTGATTGTTGGGGGATTCTGGGAATTGGATTCCAAATAAAATGAGACTTTCTGAGCTCTGAGCAATGGGAGGAAGCTCGTTTCCCCTCATCCACCCTGCTTTTAACAAACTTTCCTTGAGAGCAGAACTCGATCCCGTTTGCTGAATTTGGAGCCTGCATCACTTTCTGGAGAATCCCAAATTGTGGCTGAATAATTTCCCCGTGTGGCTGCCAGCCAGTAAAAACAGCACGTTGAAGTTTAGGGAGAGAGAAGAAAGGCGGCTTTGATTACAAGGGGACTTGGAACGTGGGATGGGCCAAAGAAACCGTGCTGCTTGGCTCTCCATCCTAGATGTCCTCATTGCTTCCTTCTAGGCAGAAGCACCAGCCCAGTCCATTGGAGCGCCCTCTGATGCTTGGCCATCCAACAAAGGCCTGGCCAGGAGGAGGCGCTACGCCATCAACCCTCTAGGCTACAAGTGGGACCATGTGAACCTGACCTACAAGTAAGTGTACATACGTGTGGATTGTAACTTCCCAGGGGCATCACTGGGAGGGTGTGTAAACTTCACTGGATAGGTCCGTCAGAGCAGAAGATACCAATTTGACATCTCCATAAAATGTTTGTGCAGTGTTTTATCAGATTTTTTTTCCTAAAAATCTCTGCACTTAAAATGTTTTCCACAAGCCTATCTTACACTCTCTTTTTGTCAATACAACTATGCATCTAAAATGCTATGCTGATTTACTTTTCATACCTTCTTATTTATTTATTTATTTATTTGCAGTATTTATATTCCTCCCTTCTCACCCCGCAGGGGACTCAGGGTGGATCACAATGCACATATACATGGCAAATATACAATGCCATCAGACATACAACATCTATAGAAAGACTCAGAGGCAATTTAACATCCCAGTTTTTCTGGCTTTGTCGGGATATGCTCAATTCCAGCCACAGGGGGAGTTGCTGCTTCACTGTCCATTTGTGACACCGAGTCCTTGCTGGAGTACTTCCTCATTCTTCTGCACATTGCTGGAAGGTTTTATGGCATCATAAATTAGTTAAATTAGCCTCCTCACATAAGGTGGTAGCTAATTTTCCTATTTGACAGATGCAACTGCCTATTGGGGCTGCTAGGTCAACAACAAGCTAGACTATTAATGGTTGGGAGCTCACTCTGACCTGGGCTTGTTTCGAACTCATGACGTTTCGGTCAATAGTGATTTAATGCAGCTGGCTACTAACTAGCTGTGCTACAGCCCGGTCGGAGCTGTCATGCTCAGAGGTGGCCCTAGGTAATTTTCAACGGTAAGCAAACAGTATCCCCCCCAACCAATCACCGATATATATTTTCTGTTCGGCGTGGGAGTTCTGTGTGCCATATTTAGTTCAATTCCATCATTGGTTGAGTTCAGAATGCTCTTTGATTGCAGGTGAACTATACATCCCAGTAACTACAACTCGCATATGTCAAGGTCTATTTTCCCCCAAGAGCACCTCAAGAGCACCCTTGGGCAAAATCAACTATACTGCAAACGCTTACTTTGCGTAATGGGTTGAGCCGCCCCTGGTCATGCTCCATGAGTTACTATAGTAGGTGACAACAGTCCCAGTGATATCTCTGGAGCTGTGGGCTATCCCAAGAATATGGTTCCATGACCGAGGTGACCCACAATGACAGAGACAATATACAACCAAGATAACTCTTGGAACTGCAGTCCTAAATGTCTAGTTTCACAGAGAATTAGCGCTGAAAATCATTAACACCTAGAACCTGCTTGTCTGGTCTATTGACTTACTCTCTGTATTCTCCTCTTTTGACTGCAGGATTGTACAGTTTCCCAACACTCTCAACAAGGGTGACACCGAACGTGCCATTGCCAGCGCTTTCCGCATGTGGAGTGATGTTTCACCGCTCAGTTTCCGGCGCTTGGCACCCACCCAACAGGCAGACATCACTATAGGTAGGTCTCTTGAAAGCCACAGATCCTGGCAGAGCTGTTGGGGGAGAGGGAAGCAAGCAAAGAACATGTGTGTGCTTGTGTGTGTATCTATGTACTTACATATTATGTATGTGTGTGTATATGTGTGTGTGTGCGTGCGTGTGTGTGTGCGTGTGTGTGTATAACACTTTATTTGTACCCCGCTACCATCTCCCCAAGGAACTCGGTGCGGCTTACATGAGGCCGAGCCAAAATACAACAATACAAGCAATACAAGCAATAATAACAACAATACAAGCAATTAAAATAAAAACATGGCCAATAAAAAATGCAACAATTAACAATAAGACAACACACAATTAAAACTGTGGGTAGGCCAAATGTAAAGTTAAAATTGGAAGTAATGCCAGGGCATGGGCGAAAAGGTGAAAGTGGCGTTTGTGGAAAACATACAAGCAGACCTAAAATGTAAAGTGCTTTGGAGGACAAAGTGCTATGGGAACATTATTCTGGGAAGGCACGCTGGAACAACGACGTCTTTAAACTCCTCCTAAAGACTGCCAGGGTTGGGGCCTGCGTGATGTCCTTAGGGAGTGAGTTCCAGAGTCGAGGGGCCACCACTGAAAAGGCCCTTTCTATATATATATAGAAACGGCCCTGGACTAGGACTATGGATTGCATTGTTTTATACTGAATGTAATGTTTTTAAATGTTTAATATGTATTAATTTTAAGTGTAATTTTAAATTTAATTTAAATGTTATTAGAATTCTATATTGTTTTCAGGCTTTGAATAATTGCCTGTATGTAAGCTGCCTTGAGTCCCCTTCAGGGTAGAGAAAGGGGGGGGGGGTATAAATAGGGTAAATAAATAATAAAATTAAAATAATGATTAAAAGAAAAAGACAGGCCTGTCTTGGTGATTCATTTTATAGGTTGCACACGTTAAGTTTGGAATTACTATTTGGATATGGAGCCAGCCTGGACAGTTTTGCAGGTGTCCTTCCATAAAGCAAGCTCCAGAGTCCAAGGCCCACAATTATAGCACTGCAATTCTCTGATTCTCAGATCAAGAAGTAGTATAATAAATAAGAGAAGAAGCCTGGGAAGTCCCACTTCGAGCTTGAAAAAGTTACTATTCTTGTTAACGTTATTTGTACTCCACCTTTCTCTCCAAGCTGGGAGTTATAGCTTCATAAGGTTACTTAATTTATATGGTCTACTAGAGAGCTTTAGTGCCTTACCAAAGTACAAATTGCAGGATTCCACAGGCTGCAATTATGAAAGTTAAAGTAAAGTAAATGTAAAGGTAAAGGTTTCCCCTGATATTAAGTCCAGTCATGCCTGACTCTGTGGGTTGGTGCTCATCTCCATTTCTCAGCTAAAGAGACAGCATTGTCCATAGATACCTCCAAGGTCATGTGGCCAGCATGATTTCATGGAGCGCCATTACCTTCCTGCTGAAGCAGTACCTATTGATCTACTCACATTTGCATGTTTTCGAACTGCTAGGTTGGCAGAAGCTGGGGCAGTGTTAAAATTGCAGTGGAATGAAAGAGATCTAGAACCTCCTATAGTCCCAACAACAACAACAACAACAACACTTTGTTTATATTCCACCCTTTTCACCCCGAAGGGGAGTCAGGACAGATCACAGTACACATACATAGCAAACATTCAATGCCGCTTTGTATAGACAATATACAGACAGACAGAACAGAAGGAGGTGATTTGTTTTGACTCAGTGTCCAGCTGTTTTGGGTGCCATGGAAGGTTGGGCTCGAGTCCAGGGGGTGCAGTTGCACTATCCTCTATGGTCGAACAACATTTTCTGATCTTCTTTTCACCTCTCCTGCATTTAGCGGTACCTAATTTCTCTAATCACAGCTAAAGCTGTTTTCGAATTGCTTAGGTAAACAGTGAGCTAGGCTGACAGTTGGCTGCTCATGTCAACCGGGGGCTTCGAACTTGCAACCTTTTGGTTGATAGATCTTATAATTGCTGATGATTTACCAGTTGTGCTAAGCCTCTGGCCCAAGCTAGGAAACGGAAAAGTTATAACCCATGAAAGGAATTTATCAAAGCTCTTTTTTTGTTGTTGTTTCTGATGTCAAGACACCAAAGGGCCTGAAATAATCAGAAGTGACTCCTGTGAGAACCAGAAGGGCAATAGAAGTGCTGGTCCTCTTGCTCTGTAGCCCAATGTTTGCTTTATTACTGTCTGATTCAAAAGAACTTGAACTTCTAACACAATCCCAAGAAGCCAAGAAAGGTCTTTCGCTGGCAGATTTATTCCATCTGGTCTGGCTGGAAAGAATTCAAAGAAGTCCGACAAAGATGAAGAAGGCGGAAGAGGGAATGCAAGACACATGGAAAGAGAGAGGCAGGAGATTTGACAGGGAGAGAAAATGGTTGGGATGGTTTCTATTAAAACCCAGGAATTGCCGTGTGGCTGTGACTCAGAAGTGTCTTGGGTTTCTGAAGGTGGAGTTGGCAATTAAATAGAGGGCTTTAATTGTATATTTCTCGATGGCAAGGGTTTGGATTGGATGGATCTTGCGGTCTCTTCCAACTGCATATTTTCCACTGTGATTCGAAGTTACCAGATTTCATTTCAGGGAAACTGCTATGTGACTCGATTCCATCTAACACTGATGGATTCAAAGATTTCCTCAGAGCTTTTATGGTGAATCTAGATACCTGAGCTGAAGGGTAACATTTATAAGTTGATCCCTATATTATATATCACCAAATATCACACCGCTGGACACCACTATAAAGGATTATAAGTAATATCACACCACTGGACCCCAGTAAGAAGGAAAATATCACAACCAGTGACGTGAGGCTGGAGGCTTATGGATAATATGTCTGGGTAGGATGATTCTTTCCCCAAAAATTCACCTTCTCCTCAAAAATCCTACCCCTGTGCCTCCAATTTGGTAGCGAGATGTAAATAGATATGTGTAATGGTAGAATGAACACTGCTTGTCTTTTAGTCTTCTTTTGGTTTAAAACTGCCACCAACCCAAGTTGCCTTAGGATTTTTAAAATGAGTTTTTGAGGTAAACCTTTCCCACTTCTGCCAATATTGCTCTTCCCCAAGTTCCCAGAATGACTGTTTGGATAAGAGGCCTTTCTGTAATATCATTATGTTAAAGATGCTGGAATTATCACAAAGGATTACTGATAGATTGAGGAACGAAAGAGAACTTTTGAAAGTTAAATAGAAAAAAGATTTATTTATAAAAACAGACAATTAACTACTTCTGAGAGGCACAAAACGCTTATGTGCTGTTACAGCTGTACCAGGAGCTCCAACTTTATTTTCTTTCTGTTAAAGTTTGCAATCATAGGGCAGGGCTCCTGTCCATCATAATTAAGCTTTGGTTCCGCCCCTTGTTCTGGGCTCTGGGAGGGAAAGGAGCCATTTTTTGGGCAGTCTCACACAAGGTAGCTAAGCTATAGGACGTAGACCAGTTTGTCCCGTAGAAAAGCTTCCTTTCTCAATTACATCCGGGGATACAGAAACAGAAATTTCAGGAGAAAGGTCCCAAAAGCTCTGGCTGAGAGCTCACAGCCCCTCAGCCTCACAGCAATCAGAGGGAAAACAGCCCTGAAGTTTCAAAGATTTCTCAAAGGGAGAACAGCATTACAGATCCACGGAACTCCAGCTGAAATATCTATAAGCCTCGGCTGGTAGGTCTACTCGATACCCAAACACATTTGGAATCAGTAGTAGGTCCCACACCGATGAGGCATAGATAATAGTCAGCCTAGGAGAGGTTAAAAAGGGTTTTCTTACAGAGAAAGTACAGTTAATCAAAGTCGGGTACCAGTCCATTAAGAAAGCCTTGAAGTGTTGTTTGAACCATTGAAGATTTGTTGTTTGTTCCATAATAAAGACTTTGTTGTATCATTAAAGACTCTAAAGACCATCACTTCAGAAAAATCCCTGAGAACCTCTCTTTGAGGCCCCTGGCTTCCCGCTGGGCTTAAAGTATACGTCCTATAGAAAAGACAGCTGTTACAGGCCCAGCACGCGACAGAACAGCTTAACTTGTTACAAAAGTTCCACAGCTTGGTGGTTGCTAGTATGAGTTTCTTCACTTAGTTACAGTCAGAGCTAATCAAACAGAACTAGCTCCTAGTAACAAAACTCCCTCACTCTTCTTCAGAGAAATAGTAATGACTTTCTGACTAACCTATCCTAGGTAGTCCCCTGAATTATCAGCTAACTCTTCCCAGAGTTCTTCCTGCTAAGTAACTCAGTCTAGAGAGGTAATCTCTTGTGCTATCTCCCACAAGAAATCAGGCTGTTATCTGACTTTTCTCCTGTCAGCTAATCAGCCCCTGTCTTACAGATACTCTCTCCCTGAAAACCTAGTTTTCAACTCCCACCAGCTCCCAGTTCTCAACTTCCACAGAAGCTGAAATCTTTTCCCTCCTAAGACTTGGCTCCTCCCATCTGCTCTAGCCAATCCCAGGAGACCTCAAACTCTTCCCATCTTCTAGCTATCCTCACTCAAGATGGCTGTTTCCCTGGCATACACTCTCAAAGTGGAGGTTTGCCATACTGTTATCCAGGCTTCCTATTTGGCCTACTAGGTAAGATTCACTACATTCTGCCTTTCTGGCTCTTCCACACTGCACAACGATATGACCTCATGTGGAATCATGAGTTTCATAGTTTATGGAGATACTGGAGCTCTCTGGCTGAAAATTCAAAATGTCTCACAAAAGTAGAAAGCCCAAAATTCCATAATGTAGAGCAGGCATGGGCAAACTTTGGCCCTCCAGGTAATTTGGACTTTAATTTCCACAATTCCTAACAGCCAAGTCTAAAACACCTGGAGGGCTCAAGTTTGCCCATGCCTGATGTAGAGTGTCATAAAAACGTAATATAGTCCTTCATGTTGTAATAGAGTTCCTCATGTTCTGGTGACCCCCAACCACAACATGATTTTTTGTTGCTACTTCCTAACTGTAATTTTGCTACTGTTAAGAATTGTCATGTAATATCTGATATTCAGAATGTATTTTCACTCACTGGACCAAATTTGGCACAAATACCCAATACGCCCATATTTGAATACTGGTGGGGTTGGGAGTGGGGAGGCAATGATTTTATCATTTGGGTATTGTAGTTGCTGGGATTTATAGTGCACCTACAATCAAAGAGAATTCCAAACTCCAACAACAATGGAATTGAACCAAACTGGGCACACAAAACTCACATGACCATCAGAACATACTGGAAGGGTTTGGTGGGCATTGACCTTGAATTTTGGAGTTGTAGTTCACCTACATCCAGAGAGCAGTGTGGACTCAAACAATGATAAATGTGGGCCAAACTTGGCACGAATACTCAGTATGCCCAAATGTGAACAGTGGTGGAATTTGGGGAAAATAGACCGGTGAGAAGATAACGGCACACCATGCAGCCATGCTGGCCACATGACCTTGGAGGTGCCTACGGACAATGCCGGCTCTTCGACTTAGAAATAGAGATGAGCACCAACATCTAGCTTGTCAATTTTGTAGATTTTCTGGTTTTTCTCTATCTTCTCTACAGGTGAGCTGAGAGCAAACTGTGGAACAATTGGTTTGATGTCACACATACATACACACCTGTGATTCATTGAATGACCTTACCTCTCCTCTCTGCTTAATAGAATTGTTAAGCCAGATTGGAGAAACGTTGCATACTGCTGATGGAAGCCATTACTAGCAATACTAAAGCCCTCTCTTGTCTTCTTTCTGATTTTGGCAGGTTTCTACACCTTTAACCACACCGACTGCTGGTTCTCTCCCCTGCATCCTTGCTTTGATGGGCTCAACGGGGAGCTGGCTCATGCCTTCCTCCCTCCCCGTGGTGAGATCCACTTTGATAACCATGAATTTTGGATATTTGGACGCTCCCGCTTCAGCTGGAAGCAAGGTGCCGCTTCCTTGACAGTGCTTATTCATTTAGCCTACTATAAGAAAGGGAGGTGGATAAGCACCCATTGCCATTATGGCCTGTGGATGACACTACCTGTTTGCCATAAGAATGTGCCATGATGACATACAGGACAAGCAGGAAGGCCCATGCTACACATTCCTCCGATTTGTTCTCTGCTCTTCTTGATGTGTTCGAAATGGTTTTCTGATTTCTAGAACCCCCTAGGGAAGTGGTTCTCAACCCTCCTAATGCTGTGACCCCTTAATGCAGTTCCTCATGTTGTGGTGACCCCCAACCAAAAAATTATTTTGTTGCTACTTCATAACTGTAATTTTGCTACTGTTATGAATCATAATGTAAATATCTGATGTGCAGTGTGTATTTTCGTTCACTGCACCAAATTTGGCACAAATACCCGATGCGCCCAAATTTGAATACTGGTGGGGTTGGGGGGGGGGTGTTAATTGATTTTGTCATGTGAGAATTGTAGTTCCTGGGATTTATAGTTTACCTACAATCCAAGAGCATTCTGAGCTCCACCAACAATGGGGTTGAACCAAACTTGGCACATAGAACTTCCATGACCAACAGAAAATACTGGAAGGGTTTGGTGGGCATCAACCTTGATTTTTGGATTTGTAGTTCACCTACATCCAGAGAGCACTGTGGACTCAAACTATTATGGATCTGGAACAAACTTAGTATGTTTACTCAGTATGCCCAAATATGAGTACTGATGGTGTTTGGGGAAAATAGACCTCAACATTTGGGAGTTGTAGTTGCTGGGATTTATAGTTCACCTACAATCCAAGAGCATTTTGAACCTCACCAACGATAGAACGGGGCCAAAATTCCCACACAGAACCCCCATGACCAACAGAAAATACAGTGTTTTCTGGTGCTCTTTGGCGACCTCTCTGACACCCGTCTTGTAACCCCCCCCCCCCCAGGGATCCCGACCTCCAGGTTGAGAAACACTGCCCTAGGAAGCTCTGGAATATTTTTGGATCGTAACTCCCAGCATTCCTCACTTCTGGKAATGCTGGTTAGGGTTGCTGCGAGTGGTAGTCCAATGGCATACAATTCCAGTTTCACTTTAGAACTAATGAATGTTGTGTGATGGGCAGTGAGGATTTTCTAGTTCTCTTCCTCTTCTTTTGTTCATTGCTTCCTCTTTTTGGCAGGTGTCTGGCTAAATGACTTGGTCCAGGTAGCAGCTCACGAGATTGGCCATGCTTTGGGCCTGTGGCACTCCCGGGACGTCCGAGCCCTGATGCACCCCAATGCCACCTACAGCAGGACATGGCAGATTGGCCAGGATGATGTTTGGGCGATCCAGCGCCTGTATGGTGAGTAGCACACCTGGCAAGACAACACCTGGTGCCATGAGGCATTAGGCTTCAACATAGGAGTGTCCCTAGTTGTAGAGATGAGCTTTGTCTTGTGTAGATTGTGATCTCCTTCTCCATGGGTACAGCTGCATCTAACCCAAAGAGAGGAAGTTAATATATGGTCTGAATCAGGGGTGGGCAAAAGCCTTGGGGCCAAGAATCCACTGTGAAAATTGGAGGTGGGTAGGAGGAGATATCATAGATTTGGAAAGGGACCTAAATATCATCTTTTCTATACTGCATACCTGTAAAATTGCATACCTGTAAAATTAATGAAGCCCCCAGTGGCACAATGGGTTAAAAATGGCTCCTTTGTGTCAGCAAGACTGCTGACTGAAAGGTCAGTGTTCAAATCCAGGGAGTGGGGTGAGCTCCCATCTGTCAGCTCTAGCTCCCCATCCGGGGATGTAAGAGAAGCCTCCCACAGGATGGTAAAACATCAAACATCTGGGCGTCCCCTGGGCAATGTCCTTGCAGATGGCAAATTCTCTCACACCAGAAGCGACTTGCAGTTTCTCAGGTCGCTCCTGACACACACACAAAAAACCCTATTAAATTTGGATTTTGGAAATAAATGAATGCTATTTCTTCTGTATCGCATACATGCAAAAATCTGAGCTTGCAAAACTATGGCAACACTTTGCACACATAGCTCCAAATTAGAACCCACTTTTTGCTTGATGTTCAGGCAGTGCTTCTTGTAGGTCAGAGCACGGTCCAGAGTGACTCCCAGGTATTTGGGTGTGCTGCAATGCTCCAGTGGGATTCTTCCCCAGGTGATCCTCAGAGCTTGGGATGGTTGTCTGTTCTTAAGGTGAAAAGCACATGTCTGTGTTTTAGATGGATTAGGGATCAGCTGGTTTTCCCTGTACTAGGCAGTAAGAGCACCTAAAGTTTTGGAGAGCCTCTATTCAACCATTTCAAAGCTCCCTGCTTGGGCGGTCATGACACAATCGTCAGCATAGATGAAACTCTCTGTCCCTTCTGGCAGTGGCTGATCATTTGTGTAAATGTTTAACATGGAGCATGCATGCACCCCTGAGGCAGGCCGTTCTTCTGTTTTTGCCATTTGCTTCTCTGGTCTAGGAACTCAACAAAAAAGCTCCTGTTTTGTAGCAGATTTCCTATGAAGTGGGCGAGGTGGAAGTTCTTTGTGATATTATAATTTTTTCTCAGGAGAAGGTGATGATTTACAGATTCATATGCTGCTGACAGGTCTATGAAGACAGCTCCTGTGATCTTTTTTAATTATTTGATTTATAGCTCACATAATTCAAGTTAGTTCCCAATAAGATTAGAAGCAGGTACAGATAATATTACTTATTAAAACACAGTTAAACAAATAATTATACTGAACACACATTTGAATAAAAAACGATAAACATCTTCATCCATCACCAGCCTCTAACAGATAAGCAATTGCCAATCACTCGTCTTTGCCTGCTAGTTGAAGAAGAACAAAAACACAGTGGGCTCTAGTGATTTGCTTGCTGAACTAGGACTCAGGGTTGTTATGTGCCTCCAAGCTATTTCTGACCGATGGCAATCCTAAAGCAAACCTAACATGGGATTTTCATTTGTGGTTAGTCATTGCCTTCCTCTAAATCTGAGAGAATATGATTTGCCCAGGATTATCCAGAGGTTTTCCAGATTGGGTAGTCTTTGACCGATTCCCTTCAGCAAAATGTGGACCTCCACGGAGAAAAGGTTCCCCACTCTTGTGGTAGCTGATCTGCCTTTCCTTTCTGAAGCCAGGCTTTTATCCCCTTAGATAGCAAAGACATAGGGCTTATTTATTTATCGTGTCATCCACAACCAGAACATTGTATTACATTTCTAACAGAACAAAACAAACAAACAGATAAAAAAAAACACACACAAATTTTGCAAACTTGGTAGCTGATTAAATGTCCTTTGACCAGTATCTGGCCACTTGGAGTGCCTCTGGTGTTGCCGCAAGAAGGTCCTCCATGGTGCATGTGGCAGGGCTCAGGTTGCATTGCAGCAGGTGGTCAGTGGTTTGCTCTTCTCCGCACTCGCATGTCGTGGATTCCACTTTGTGGCCCCATTTCTTGAGGTTGGCTCTGCATCTCGTGGTGCCAGAGCGCAGTCTGTTCAGCGCCTAGGGGGGAGTCTCTCATCTGGTATCACCCACGGATTGAGGTGCTGGGTTTGAGCCTGCCACTTTTGAACTCTCGCTTGCTGAGGTGTTCCAGCGAGTGTCTCTGTAGATCTAAGAAAACTATTTCTTGATTTAAGTCGTTGACGTGCTGGCTGAGACCCAAACAAGGGATGAGCTGGAGATGTCTCTGCCTTGGTCCTTTCACTATTGGCTGCTACTTCCCGGCGGATGTCAGGTAGTGTGATACCGGCTAAGCAGTGTAATTTCTCCAGTGGTGTAGGGCGCAGGCACCCTGTGATAATGCGGCATGTCTCATTAAGAGCCACATCCACTGTTTTAGCGTGGTGAGATGTGTTCCACACTGGGCATGCGTACTCAGCAGCAGAGTAGCATAGCGCAAGGGCAGATGTCTTCACTGTATCTGGTTGTGATCCCCAGGTTGTGCCAGTCAGCTTTCGTATGATATTGTTTCTAGCACCCACTTTTTGCTTGATGTTCAGGCAGTGCTTCTTGTAGGTCAGAGAACGGTCCAGAGTGACTCCCAGGTATTTGGGTGCTGCAATGCTCCAGTGGGATTCCTTCCCAGGTAATCCTCAGAGCTCGGGATGCTTGTCTGTTCTTAAGGTGAAAGGCACATGTCTGTGTTTTAGATGGATTAGGGATCAGTTGGTTTTCCCTGTAATAGACATGGGGCTGATGGACGGGCACTTGATCTAGCTGCTTTCATCTCTCTTATCTCAATCTGCAGGTTGTGTCGATGAGAAGAAGCAATGCCGGCCCTGGGCTCAGCAGGGTTTCTGCACACGCCGGAGGGCCTTCATGAAGAAGCACTGCCCCAGGATCTGCAACGCCTGTTTTGGTGAGTCTGGGGCTCCTAATGATAGCCTCTCAAGCTAGAAGTAGAATGCACCATCAGCTCGTTGGGTTTCTTCCCGGACTAAGGGAGAAGGAGGCTATCCTCATCTTTCGAAGTTGACCCGTTGAGTCGCTATATATAATGAGTAGGGGGATTCTTATTCGGGGGAAATAAAAATAATCCCCCAAAACAAAAGGCTGTGATAGAAAGCTGGCACTTTCTTCCTGGCTGAAAACCCCTTTTTGAAAGCGCACTGGCCCTTGGCTTATTTGAGGTAACTTATGAAAGAGCGTGATGGTATTAGCCCTTAGGCTTGTGTGTCTGAGGTACCTTTTTAAATATAGTTCTTTAAAACAAATGCTGCCACCATTTAGTTCTTGTTTCTGCTTAAAGCTGCTTTTGAAACTTTAAGCACAGAGGCACACTTGAGTCAGATGTAATGAAAAATAGACAATGAAGTTTATTTACAAGAACATCCATTGGACCATTTGAAGCTTTTGAATCGTCTTCAAAGGAAACCCCACGTAGAGTGTGTTGCAGTAGTCTAATAGTCACCACAAGTACCTGCACTTACTCTTTGAAATAACCAGGGCCACAGGAGAGGGAGTTTAGCAGAGACTCAAAGAGACTCACCTGAATTTCCAAGAGCCCCCTTTCTCATGGTTGAGTGTCACGGAAGTTGGATGTTACCCGGTGGAGCCACTGTCAATGTTGTAGAACGGTTTTAGATCAGATCCATCAATTATTTCAGGTCCCTCCTGCCCAAATATTTTGGATTCCTATGGGATTTATCCGCTCTGGAATGTACATTTATGAACAGATGTTCTGTCTCGCAGGAGCCTGATTTGCCTTACTTTACAGTTGCTTGAGGTTGCTCCCTCTTGCATTTTCTCCCAAGGCTGCTGCAGCTTTGCAAGAGCCCTGAAAGTTGATAGTATCAGAGTCTGCGAAGCCAGTCTGCAGGCCTCCTTTGCAGCTATTGGTTCAGAAAGGTATCTTTTTGGGTCTAGGGACCTCCTTTTCTCCCAGGGAAGGGATCTCCATTTTGGAATCTCCCCTGCCTTTTCAGTTTAGAGGAAAGACTTCAGATGCACTGATGGTTAGGCAGGTAGCTCTGGGAAAACCATTGCAAAAACTATACATTAAGTTAATATACATTATTGAGTATTAAGCTATACATTATATATTGAGTATTAAGCTATACATTATATATTGAGTATTAAGCTATACATTACATATTGTATATTAAGCTATATTAAGTTAATATAGATAGTATATTGTGTATTGAGCTATATAGAGAAATTATAGATAGATTAATAGAAAAGCTATTGAGAAAGTATTGAGTATTGAGTTTATTGAGAAAGAACTATTGAGTTTGATAGATAGTATTGAGCATTTGCCCCCAAAGCTAACTTTGAGCAATAGATAGGGAAAAAAACCTACTTTTTTCTGACCATTGGAGCTCAGGGTTAGGGTAAGGGATTCCAGAATTCCTTTTACTTTTTGGAGGAAGGGAAAACTCATCTCTATGCTTTACCAATTGATTGTTTGTAACTTTGATGAACTGTGCCAAGTCTGCAAGGACTTTGTATAAACAATTAACCTTTTTTGATGTTTAAAACCAGTAATAGCCTCAGTTGCTGAGTATCCCAAGCTTCTCAAGAAAGACACCTGCAGTTCGCTCAGACATAGAGAGAAGCACGTCGCAGTTTTATTTTTTATAGCGTTTGGGTGGACAGCACAACAGATTTTTTTTAGCAAATATGAAAAAAACACATTTAGGTTTGTAGACCAAACATGTGTGTAGACTTTCCGGACCGATTGGCAGATTTTTGTCTATTTAAAAAAGACATGCCTTTAAAAATTGACATGCCTTTGTGATATGAAACAAATGTTAACAATTGTAAGTGCACCACTCATACTTTTGTTTTATTCAATTTGCAAGTGAAATCGTCAGCGTTATCCTGAGTAATTATTTGGGGATCCCTTGGGCAATGTCCTTGCAGACAGCCAATTCTCTCACACTAGAAGCAACGTGCAGTTTCTCAAGTCACTCCTGACACACACAAAAATAAATCCTGAGTAATGGTGTACTAGTAGGGAATCAGCACCAGAGGGAGCAAAAAGTGGGTGCTAGAAACAATATCATACGAAAGCTGACTGGCACAACCTGGGGATCACAACCAGACACAGTGAAGACATCTGCCCTTGCGCTTTGCTACTCTGCTGCTGAGTATGCATGTCCAGTATGGAACACATCTCACCACGCTAAAACAGTGGATGAGGCTCTTAAAGAGACATGCCGCATTATCACGGGGTGTCTGCGCCCTACACCACTGGAGAAATTATACTGCTTAGCTGGTATTGCACCACCTGACATCCGCCGGGAAGTAGCAGCCAATAGTGAAAGGACCAAGGCAGAGACATCTCCAGCTCATCCCTTGTTTGGGTATCAGCCAGCACGTCAACGACTTAAATCTAGAAATAGTTTTCTAAGATCTACAGAGACACTCGATGGAACACCTCAGCAAGCAAGAGTCCAAAAGTGGCAGGCTCAAACCCAGAACCTCAATCAATGGCTGATACCCAATGAGAGACTCCCCCCTGGACACACAGAGGACTGGGCGACTTGGAAGGCGCTGAACAGACTGCGCTCTGGCACCACGAGATGCAGAGCCAACCTTCAAGAAATGGGGCCACAAAGTGGAATCCACGACATGCGAATGTGGAGAAGAGCAAACTACAGACCACCTGCTGCAATGCAACCTGAGCCCTGCTACATACACAATAGGGGACCTTCTTATAGTAACACCAGAAGCACTCCACATGGCCAGATACTGGTCAAAGGACATCTAATCAACTACCAAGCTTGCAAACTCTGTGTCTTTTGTATGTATGTTTGTTTGTTCTGTCAAAAATGTAATACAACTGTTCTGTTGCCTGACATGATAAATAAAAGCACCAGAGGGCGGTATTGCTTTGCAGATTAATCTACTTTTCCATCCTCCAGTTTATTTGGAATTCAGGTTAGAGAAGTGCCTGTGAACTCTTAGCCGTCCAGATAAGTATTTTGAACTTCACCTCACATAATTTTTGTCCATAAGCTGGGTGGAGCTTCTGAGAGTTGAGATCTAAAAGATTTAGGAAACCCAGCTATGAGAATCATAATATAGAAAAGCAAAGGGAAGCCAATGAAGAAACACAACATACAAATGATTTACAGACTCACTAAGAAAATCCAACGAATGCTACGTTCAGCAAAGGACAAGAGGGATCCTCTCACCTCTGCAGGAGTCTACCGTATACCATGCAGCTGTGGACAAGTCTACAGAGGGACCACCAAACGCAGCAGCATTGCCCAACACACGAATCAAGGAACATGAAAGACACTGCAGACTAATCCAACCAGAGAAGTCAGCCATAGCAGAGCACCTGATGAACCAACCTGGACACAGCATATTATCTGAGAACACAGAAATGTTGGACCATGTCAGGCTACACAGAGAAGCCATTGATATTGTACACAAGCATTTGGACAATATCAAGAGAAAGGAGGAAACCATAAAAATGAACAAAATTTGGCTACCTGTATTTAAAAAACTCTAAAATCAGGACAGTGAATAAAGAGCAACACTCAAAAAAGCAGGGGAATTCCAGACAAGAGTCAATCAGGGCCAGCTAACACTGCCTAACAAAGAATTCTCCCAGGCAGCAACCAGCCAGGCCAGGCCTGTAGCCAGGATTTCGTTGCGGGGGGGGGGGGGGGGGGGGCTGGATTTTTTTCAGGGGGGGTTTCGGGGGGGGCTGAGTTTCGGGGGGGGGGGGGGCTGAGTCTGAGTGAAAGAGGGTCTAGCCTAGCAAACCTTTTGTATCACTACCCCAATACACCCATGCATATGGGATATATTGAGTAGGGTGATCAGATCATGATATGAATAAACATAACAGTTTAAATAATGCACCAGTAAGGCCTTTTCGCGAACCACCATGAGAATTTCGGGGGGGAGGGGGCTGAAGCCCCCCCCCAGCTACATTCCTGAGCCAGGCTTTGAAGCTGCAAGGCCATTAAATGCTAAATAGAGCGGAACTGGTTTTTAAATTGGTTTTAATATATATATGTTGTGTTAATAGTTTATGCTTATGTTTTATGTTTCACATTGTATGTTTCTTGTATTATTTTGCATATGTGGAAACCACTCTGAGTCCCCTAGGGGACATAGCGTGGTATATAAATAAAATTTCATTATTATCATTAATCAAGGTGGCCAATTGCAACATTCACACATTTCCCTGGGGAGTGAATTCCACAGGTGGGGGGGGGCACCACCGAGAAGGCCCTTGTAAAGATCCCTTACCTTTCCAGCCTGGATGGCAGGGCCTAGGAGAAGCAGGCCAGTTAGTTGCAGCTTTAGTAGGCCTGGCAGAGGGCAGCAGGAGCCATTTTAGTTCAGGGAAAACACCATTTTAGAGAGGGGGAGTGTCCTAGGCCTGAGTTAGCATTAGAACAGCCAGGATTGGTTCAGAAAAGGGGGCGGAGTTTAGCAAGGTTTGGAGGGAAAGAAAGAGGGCTTTTTCAGTCAGTCTGTTGGTGTTAGCAATTAGAGTAGGAAGGTAGTTTAGGAGTTCGTGTGTTTGAGATTAGCTAAGAAGGCAGTTTGCCTTAGGTTTGCCAGAAAGGGAAGCTGTAGCAAACTAGAATAGCTATCAGGGAGAGATAGCTGGTTTTGTAGTTAGCTAGGCCTCAGTTTAGGGTAGCTAAGCTACAGTTGTATCTTGACAGAGATTCAGTTCCTGTCAAGAGTACTTGGTTTAAAGAGAAGAAAATCTCTGTGTTGTAACAAAGAAAGAACCATTTACATGTAACCATTACGCTTGCAAGACAAACCAGAATTTCTCTGTAACCGCCAAGATTCTAAACAGCATCTACTTCTTTCTGTATTTTCATCAATAAACTTTCCTTGTTTATTTTAAAACTCAAAAAGCCTGAGTCAAGTGTGCCATTCGTGGATATAGTCCCTTTCTCAAACAATCTCAATTGTTTTCCTTTAAAGAAGAAAATAGGAAGACACAGTGCTTGGTGGTCTTAAAAGCCCTTTTTATTATTTAAACAGCTAGGGTGTTCCTGTACCTTTTCAGTGTTGGTGGCAGCGGACGTTAACTAGAGAGACATCCCCTCATCACATTTATATTGGTGCCAGTGAATTCTTTATTTTTGGAGGGACAGTTGGTGGGATCGGTTTGCCCCCCTGTCAAGATATATTAGTGGTGCCATATCTGAGTCTTTATAGCCCTGTCCCTTGTCCCTGCCCCTGTCACAAACGAGACTGGCGGGGACAAGGGACAGGGCCTTCTCGATGGTGCCCCCCCCCCTGTGGAATTCACTCCTCAGGGAAATGTGTGAATGTCCCCGCCAGTCTCGTTTGTGACAAGGGCGGAGCCGAGAGCAGGGCCTCTCCAGAAGATCTTAAATTCCTAGGCGGACGTAGAAGGAGATACGTTCGGACAGGTACGCTGGGCCGGAGCCGTATAGGGTTTTATAGGTCAAGACCAGCACTTTGAATTGTGCTTGGAACTGGATCGGCAGCCAGTGGAGCTGACATAGCAGAGGGGTGGTATGCTCCCTGCATGACGCTCCGGTGAGTAGTCATGCAAGGAGCTGGCCCTGATTGTTTCTTATCTGGAACACATCCTGGAAACCTCACAGCAAGCCAGTGATTCTGGCCATGAAAGCCAGAACAAGCTCATACTAAAAACCCTGGATTGGGGAGAGGAAGCTGGGAAGTAATAATTTCAGTCAACATTTCAGCCTGAAAGAGGAAGGTTGTGACGGCGCGAGTGGCTCCACCTATGTATAGAACTGTTAGTTGCAAGATTTAAACTGTTGTATCATGCTTAATCCTGCCCCTTTTACCCTGCTTATGTATAGTTGTATGGATTGGTTACTTATAGCTGTCAATCAGTACTGTTTGGCTCCACCTCTTCCTGCAGGAGGGGAGTGCTTCCTTTCTTTTTCATTCTGCCATCAGAGTTCCTACCATGTGGATGTGAGTAAGAGACTTGACTCTAAAGGACCCTGATTTAAGTTACCTCTTAGCATCAATTCTGAGGTTTTTTACCCTTGGGACTCATGCTTTATGTCCAGATCGTCCTGGACAACATTGAGGAGACCCAAGCGCCTTCAAACCGGTTCTTTTGGCACCAAAGGAAGATCCTGAGTCTTCAAAAGATAGGCCATCTGAACTGGGGTTGTGGTTTGCTCCGGCATTCACAGCCATTGAGGAAAGAGGAAACTTGGTGAGGCTTCTCAGCTTCAAACCCCTTGAACCTAGGACTAATTGAGACTGTAATGTATATTTTCCTTAACCCCTCTAAAGTTTCCAGCTTACTGCTTTAAGAGATAACTCTTTGTGATCAATAAAACTTATTCTGAGTTATTTATAGTGTTTTGGGTTTTTGAGAGTTCCAGTTTCCTATAGGAGGGCAAGAAGCAATCCCTTGGGGAAAAGATGCCACGTCCATCCCTCCTTCATTAAGAATAATAGCCCCCAAGCGCGACGGCACAAAGGTGAAGTCAAAGCTGATTCAGGTTTTCTGCGGAAGAAGGCAGGGACTTTCTTTGGAATTGCAGATCTTTGTCAAAAGTGAAAGCTTCAAGGCAGATCTCTTCCTCAGAATGAAATAGCCGCGGAGTCAGATGAACTATCTTGATGACTCTGATGTTGTTGATGCCTTCAAGTCATTTCGGAGTTATGCAGAACCTATCACAGGGTTTTCTTGGTAGAGTTTCTTCAGAGGAGTGTTGCCATTGTTTTCCTCTGAGACTGAAAGAATGTTGCTTGGCTTTCCGTGGCTGAGTAAGGATCCAAACCTTGGTGTACCAGCGTCATAGTCTCAAACCACTACGGCATGCAGGTTCTTCCTAACTATGAAGAGTATGGCTGATGCAAACTGTGGTCCAACAAGTTCTGGAAGCCTAGACTTTGCCCAACCTTTATCTTTATATGTGGTTTTGTAGGTTAGGAACATAGCCCATTCGCTTCTCCAGTTTGTATATTTCACAATCTTCCTCGTGGATACCGCATTATTGAGTTGATGAAGGCTGACCCAAAGAGATTATGGTTGTGTTTTGATTATTGAGCTTGCACGTGCCGCAAAGGTGATCTACTTATTTCTTTAATTTCCGGTTCATTACGTATGGATTGTCAACTGCAGGATGTCATTCTGGTATATATAGGTCTCCTCCTATATGGGGCAAATATGTCAAGAGATTGTGGTATTTATTACTGGGGTTCTCAGTGTGTTTGTTTGTTTTAAATTATGCAAATGATGTTTTTGTTGTCCCAGTCTCATGTTCCTGCATGAGAATCTGGAGCTGACAGATGGGAGCTCAACCTGTTCCCCGGAGGCCCAAGCTGCAATGTTTTATTCTCACCCTCTTCTTTTTAATCCCAATACATAGTGGAACATTTATTTCTGTTTTATTGAATACTAGCCGTCCCCTGCCACGCGTTGCTGTGGCCCTCATGGAGGTTCTGTGTGGGAGGTTTGGCCCAATTCTATCGTTGATGGGGTTCAGAATGCTCTGTGATTGTGGGTGAACTATAAATCCCAGCAACTACAACTCCCAAATGTCAGGAT
>NW_026846588.1:10208753-10290504 GCF_025583915.1 Anolis sagrei ordinatus
ACTCCAAAACTCAAGGTCAATGCCCATCAAACCCTTCCAGTATTTTCTGTCACTTATGGGAGTTCTGTGTGGGAAGTTTGGCCCAGTTCTATTGTTGTAGTAGTTCAGAATGCTCTTTGATTGTAGGTGAACTATAAATCCCAGCAACTACAACTCCCAAATGACAAAATCAATTTTTTTGAGTGAAGGACATACATTGGGTTGTTAGGTGTCTTGTCCCCAAATTTGGTGTCAATTCATCCAGTGGTTTTTGAGTTCTGTTAATCCCACAAACGAACATTACATTTTTATTTATATAGATTCTAAAGCCTTTGACTGTGTGGATTATAATAAATTGTGGCAAGTTCTTGGTGGCATGGGCATACCAAATCACCTTGTCTCTCTCCTGAGAAATATGTATAAGGACCAAGTAGCAACAGTAAGAACTGACCACGGAACAACAGACTGGTTCAAGATTGGGAAAGGCGTATGGCAGGGTTGTATACTCTCACCCAACCTATTCAACTTGTATGCAGAACACATTATGCGATGTGCGGGGCTTGAGGAATGCAAGGCTGGGGTGAAAATTGCTGGAAGAAACATTAACAACCTTAGATATGCAGATGATACCACTTTGATGGCCGAAAGCGAGGAGGAGCTGAGGAGCCTTCAAACTAAGCTAACGGAAGAAAGTGCAAAGGCTGGGTTGTAGTTAAACATCAAGAAAACCAAGATGATGGCAACAAGACTGATTGATAACTAGCAAATAGAGGGAGAAAACGTGGAGGCAGGGACAGGGTTTGCATTTCTAGGTGCAAAGCTTAGCGCAGAAGCAGACTGCAGCCAGGAAATCAGAAGACGTTTACTTCTTGGGAGGAGAGCAATGACCAATCTCAATAAAATAGTGAAGGGTAGAGACATCACACTGGCAACAAAGATCCGCATGGTCAAAGGAATCGTATTCCCTATGGTGGTCTGTGGGTGTGAGAGATGGATCATAGGGAAGACTGAGCAAAGAAAGATAGATGCTTTGGAACTGTGGTGCTGGAGGAAAGTTCTGAGAGTGCCTTGGACTGCGAGAAGATCCAACCAGTCCATCCTCCAGGAAATAAAGCCTGACTGCTTATTGGAGGGAAGGATACTAGAGACAAAGTTGAAGTACTTTGGCCACATCATGAGAAGAAAAGAAAGCTTAGAGAAGACAGTTATGCTGGGAAAAATGGAAGGAAAAAGGAAGAGGGGCCAAACAAGGGCAAGCTGGATGGATGGCATCCTTGAAGTGACTGGATTGCTCTTGAAGGAGCTGGAGGTGGTGACTGCCGACAGGGAGCTCTGGCGTAGGCTGGTCCATGAGGTCACGAAGAGTCGGAAACGACTGAATGAATGACACAGCAACAACTTGCACTACCACTCAAAGCGGATGGGTGGGGTATTGAAAAAGAAGGAAGACAAAATTTCAGGCTGCCCACCATCAGAGGTTCTGCAGCCCCTGATGGACTGCATTATTTACTCTGTTCAAATATCCAATGCAGTTAACATCAGGCATTGGCAAACTTTGGCCCTCCAGGTAGGCTGTTTGGCCCTCCAGGTAGGTCCTCCAGTAGGCTGTTAGGTATTATGGGAGTTGAAAGTCCAAAACACTTGGAGGGCCAAAGTTTACCCATGCCTGGGCTGTTGGGACTTCCTGGCTAGAGATGGTTAGTGATTTGTAAATCACCACCAACATTTTGTTGTAAGCTGCCTTGATCCCTCTTTGGGGGTGAGAAGGACGGGATACTCTAAATAAATAAATAAATCTATATAAATAAAAATGTAATGTCCATTTGTGGGATTAACATAACTCAAAAACCACTGGATGAATTGCCGCCAATTTTGGCCACAAGACGCCTACTAACCCAAGGAGTGACCATCACTCAAAAAATTTGATTTTGTCATTTGGGAGTTGTAGTTGCTGGGATTTATAGTTAATCTACAATCAAAGAGCATTCTGAACTCCACCAATGATGGAATTGAACCAAATGTGGCACACAGGACTCTCATGAGGAACACCAGAGGCGGCCCTAGGTAATTTTCAATGGTAAGCAAACAGTATTTTGGCCCCCCCCCCAACCAATCATTGATATATATTTTCTGTTTGTCGTGGGAGTTCTGTGTGCCATATTTAGTTCAATTCCATCATTGGTGGAGTTCAGAATGCTCTTTGATTGTAGGTGAACTATACATCCCAGTAACTACAACTCGCATATGTTAAGGTCTATTTTCCTCCAAGAGCGCCTCAAGAGCGTCCCTGGGCAAAATAAACTATACTGCAAATGCTTACTTTGCGTAATGGGTTGAGCCGCCCCTGCATGACCTACACGGGCATTGATGGGCATTGACCTTGAGTTTGGGAGTTGTAGTTCACCTACATCCAGAGAGCACTGTGGACTCAAACAATGATGGATCTGGACTAAAGTTGGCACGGATATCCTATATGTCCAAATATGAACACAGATGGAGTTTGGGGTGGGGGGTGGGGGATATATCTTGACATTTAGGACTTGTAGTTACTGGGATTTATAGTTCACCTACAATCAAAGAGCACTATGAACTCCACCAATGATGGAATTGAACCAAAAGTGGCACACAGGACTCCCACGACCTACACGGGCATTGATAGGCATTGACCTTGAGTTTGGGAGTTGTAGTTCACCTACATCCAGAGAGCACTGTGGACTCAAACAATGATGGATCTGGACCAAACTTGGCACGGATATCCTGTATGCCCAAATATGAACACAGATGGAGTTGGGGGGGGGAAATAGATCTTGACATTTAGGAGTTGTAGTTACTGGGATTTATAGTTCACCTACAACCAAAAAGCATTATGAACCCTACCAATGGCAGAATTGGGGCAAACTTCCCACACAGAACCCCCATGACCAACAGAAAATACTTAAGGTTATCCAGTCTAGTGTATTCAGTGTATTCTAGTGAAAGGAAGAGGGGCCGACCAAGGGCAAGATGGATGGATGGCATCCTTGAAGTGACTGGACTGACCTTGAAGGAGCTGGGGGTGGTGACGGCCGACAGGGAGCTGGTCCATGAGGTCACGAAGAGTCGGAGACAACTGGACGAATGAACAACAACAACAAACATCCAGTCCAACTTCTTCACCAGGGCAAGAAAATGTCATCAAAGCCCTCCTGACAAAGAGCCATCCAGCCATAGATATAGATAGATATATATGATTCACCCACACACACAGATACAGTATCCTAGATTTTAAAGGGACCCCTAAAGAAGGACAATAATATCTTGCATGTTCCAGAGTAGGCAAACCAGACAATCTCCACATCAACACTGACAAAGAAACAGCAAGAAATACTATTTACCCACAATCATAAAGAAATTACATATATTAGAAACCAACACTTTCTAATTACTTCATTTTCCAGACCACCGGACTGGGCCACAGCAACGCCTGGCAGGGGACGGCTAGTAAATAAATAAATAGTTCCCAGTAGCAAACCAACATCCAGTTCAGGTTTTTCAAATACTGAAGTAACATGCTTGCAACCGTGTATTTTAGTTAATAACATGGCTGGTACATTCTTGAGCAGGAGTGTCTGAACATTTTTCAAAGATAATTCCACATTATCATGTGCAGTGTTGCTAATGTTGGTTCATTCCCCATTCTGTTTTTGGAGATTAAACGAAATGGACCACAGAATATTGCAAATCATTTGGTTGAAATTGATTTGGGCTCAAGCCTAATATCATCTATTGTCCATATCGATTGATTATCTCTTTCTTACAGAGCACCCTGAGGCTGCCGCTGCTCCTTCTTTGTCTCCACCAGTCCACCCTCCTCGTGAACACATCAGATACATCTCTAAAGGCAAGGTTATGACTTTCCGTTGTGGGTTGAACTCTTCCAGACCCCAGGTGAAAGTCAGGTGAGAATCTCCAGCAGCTTCTACTATGTATTGTCGAAGGCTTTCATGGCTGGAATCACTGGGTTGTTGTAGGTTTTTCCGGGCTATATGGCCATGTTCTAGAGGCATTTTCTCCTGATGTTTCGCCTGCATCTATGGCAAGCATCCTCAGAGGTAGTGAGGTCTGTTGGAAGTAGGAAAATGGGTTTATATATCTGTGGAACAATCAGGCACATCAAATCACTCTCAACAAAAGATTCCCCCCAGGCACTTTCAAGCCATTCAATGCTAATCAAGGTGGTCAGTTGAAACATTCACACCTAGCTGAAGCAAACAAGAGTCCTTTGTCCTACCCTGGTCATTCCACAGATATATAAACAGGCTCTAAGTAAATGGAATTGTTTGGGAGGATGGGTCCTGCCCAATTGCACACAGGTGTAAGAAGGGAGGGGGTATTGCCTTTTTTATACTTTGAAACCATGATCATTACATTACGAGGAGGAGGAAGAAGAGGAAAGTAAAGAGGGCGAGGGGGTGGCTCTTCTTCCCCCCTCACCCTCCTTACCTTCCTCTCCCTCCTCTTCATCACTGCTTGGGCCTCTTGCCACCGTTCAGTGTTCCCTCACTACTTAAATTCTTTTTTTAAAAACCCGCAAAACCACGAGTCCGCAATAGGCGAACCGCGAAGTAGCAAGGGAACACTGTATGTCATTTTCTTTGACTGATCTGTGCTCTTTCTCCTCTCTGGCAGCTGGTATAAAGATGGGGAGCCACTCTCCCGCTCCGTCCAAGGCTTTGAGCTACTTCCCAGCAAGGATCTCCGCATCATCGCCACAGAGTTCAGCGAAGGCCGATACGCCTGCATGATCCGCCGTGGCGGCAAGACTCTTTGGGTTAATTCCTGGCAGATCAAGCTCAAGGACTGAAGTCTGTTTTGTTTTGTGCTGGGGTCACACAAAGGCGTCTCTCTGCGATGACAAACTGAAGCTTCATGGCGGGGCAGGAGTTGACCTGCTTCGGTGACTTGTAACCAAAGTGCACAACTTGCTCACTGGCTTGTCTCAACTATGGCAATATTTCAAAATAGTAAGCATTTTTCTGTTTCAGAGTGCCTCCCCAAACAGTGTTTAGGTCTCCAGCTATACTATTAGACAGTAATTTTAGTAAAAAATGTGGGCCCAATTTCTTCCCTTTTTTTCAGTAGGAGGGTCATCCTGTGGGAAGGTCAAGAGCTGCATGATGTTCACCCTGCTTCAAGCTATGGAAGTGCAGGAGGAAAGAGCTGCTGGCTTCCCTACTCACTGCTGTTAAGATCCATATGGTGATGTGTGCCTATTTGACAACTTTTTCTAGCTGAGTTAAAATAAATTCAGGACGTTATTCCAAGAGCTATATAAAACAGGGCTTTTACTTGTGACCACTTTTAATTGTTGACATTTTGATTCAAAATATTGCTGAAACACGTTGAAGTGTTTGGTTTCTTGCAGTGTAGGAATCTATCCTTGTTTTTCCATGTCGTTTCTGCTTCTGGCAGAAAAACCAAGGTAACGGCAACCAGACAGATAGATAACTTGCAAATAGAGGGAGAAAACGTGGAGGCAGTGACAGACTTTGTATTTCTAAGCACAAAGATTACTGCAGACGCAGAGTGCAGCCAGGAAATCACATTCCAAGACCTTTTGTCTAAGGCTAGCAAAAGGGGAAATGCCAAGCCAATAATATATTTTATAACGTTGCCCTTATTTCTCACATCTCAAAATGTATCTCTTCTGCCCATTCTTGCTTTTCGATACAATCTTTGACTCAAGGACTGAAGTCTGTTTTGTTTTGTGCTGGGATCACACAAAGGCGTCTCTCTGCGATGACAAACTGAAGCTTCATGGCGGGGCAGGAGTTGACCTGCTTCGGTGACTTGTAACCAAAGTGCACAACTTGCTCACTGGCTTGTCTCAACTATGGCAATATTTCAAAATGTGCCCCCTCCCCACATGGGCATAGGGGTGAGTTATGATATGAAGGAGAGCTCACAGTACTAATTGGTTGTAGTGCCAAGGAAAGTCAAAAATACAAGCTGCAGCGGTGGTCCCTATCTACACTCCAGGATTTTCTAACTGAATTTTTAGTAAGCATTTTTCTGTTTCAGAGTGCCTCCCCAAACAGTGTTTAGGTCTCCAGCTATACTATTAGACAGTAATTTTAGTAAAAAATGTGGGCCCAATTTCTTCCCTTTTTTTCAGTAGGAGGGTCATCCTGTGGGAAGGTCAAGAGCTGCATGATGTTCACCCTGCTTCAAGCTATGGAAGTGCAGGAGGAAAGAGCTGCTGGCTTCCCTACTCACTGCTGTTAAGATCCATATGGTGATGTGTGCCTATTTGACAACTTTTTCTAGCTGAGTTAAAATAAATTCAGGACGTTATTCCAAGAGCTATATAAAACAGGGCTTTTACTTGTGACCACTTTTAATTGTTGACATTTTGATTCAAAATATTGCTGAAACACGTTGAAGTGTTTGGTTTCTTGCAGTGTAGGAATCTATCCTTGTTTTTCCATGTCGTTTCTGCTTCTGGCAGAAAAACCAAGGTAACGGCAACCAGACAGATAGATAACTTGCAAATAGAGGGAGAAAACGTGGAGGCAGTGACAGACTTTGTATTTCTAAGCACAAAGATTACTGCAGACGCAGAGTGCAGCCAGGAAATCACATTCCAAGACCTTTTGTCTAAGGCTAGCAAAAGGGGAAATGCCAAGCCAATAATATATTTTATAACGTTGCCCTTATTTCTCACATCTCAAAATGTATCTCTTCTGCCCATTCTTGCTTTTCGATATAATCTTTGACTCACCTTTACTGATACTGTACTAAAATATATCCTACCAAAATACACACAGACATATAGTCTTAAAAAATCCCAAACCCCATTTTGCTTCCTTTCCCCCCTTTGCCATTCATTTCCACTCTCTCTCCCATCCTATAACTACCTATACCATAATTCCCTCCTCTGTGCTGGATTCCCTGTCCCATCACCTGTGTCAGTCCATCTAGGGTCTAGATATCCTTGCCTTTCTGGGACACTCAAGTAGATGTCTTACTACTCTTTTCTATAATTTCATATTTTTATTCCCCATAAGTGGATCCAGGGAGATAGGAGCCTCTTGGAAGCCTTATGTGCCCCAATCTATATATGTACCCCTAACCTGTGGGGACCAGGCCTCCAGAACTGGGTACCCCTGTAACCACAGCTCCTCATGTGTGAATATGTATAATCTTGTCTATGCTTCGTATCACTTTATGAAGTTATTGGAGAAGTCACCAGCTGAAGTCTTCTCAGGACAAGGAAGGGCAGGAAAAGGTCATCACCTTTTGCCTGCACTTCCTTATCCTGGGAAGATTTGTCAATATCAGTCATCTTTTCATCCATTGTTCTAAGACCTGCCAGCCCCTTTGCAACCATTGGCAGTGCTCTCCCATTGGCTGGGGCATGTCGGACTCCCACCTCCACAAGGAGACCTCATTGACATCATCCAGCACTGGCCAACCCACAGACAAGCCAGGTCCATCTGTGGGCGGTGGGGATTTTGAACCTGAAAAGTGTATACAAGTACATGTTTGACTGTTTTATGTATCTGTTGCACTCCAGAACAGGAACAAAATCAATTTTTTGAGTGAAGGACATCCATTGGGTTCTTAGGTGTCTTGGGTCCAAATTTGGTGCCGATTCCCCCAGAGGTTTTTTATTTCTGTTAATCCCACAAACGAACATTACATATAAATCCCAGCAACTACAACTCCCAAATGACAAAATCAATTTTTTGAGTGAAAGACATACATTGGGTTGTTAGGTGTCTTTTGTCTAAATTTGATGTCAATTCGTCCTGTGGTTTTTGAGTTCTGTGAATACCACAAATGAACATTACATTTTTATTTATATAGATAAGTAAAAAGCAGCAAAGTAAAAAGCACTTTAAAGAAACATGTAAATCCAATTAGGTAAGAAGATAAGCAGGAACAAATTAGTCCAAGGTAGAGTTCAGCAACGTCCATAAAAGCAAAGTCCACACATCTCCAATACAGTCCAAAAAATCAGGAATACATTGATCCAAGGCTTTGATAAGCAATCATGAAATATAAGAATCCAAACCCATGAACAAGAAATATCTTAGCATGAAACTTCAAAGCAAGGTTTCCATAAACGAGAACTTGGCATGATTCTAAATGATGCTTCATCTGACTCCACATCCCACACTGCAGACTTTTATTCTCTTGTCACTAGCAGTCAGAAATTGGTTTTTCTTTAGTTGAGGCTTTGTTATTGTTTTCTGCCGACGCCCGGCAGATCGCCTAAGCCTTTGCACAGCCCTCCTGTTTTGACTGAATTCTTCTAGTCTATCTCTTGGCTCGTTATCTATTTGCTCTCTTGGCTCGTCATCTGTTTGCTCATTAATTTCTGCAGGTACATCCCCACACCCTTCAGGGACATTCTCATGGGAAACTACAGGGATCTCCTGGTCATTCTCTGCATCAATATCACTGACCAAACCATTGCCATCTTGAAACTTATATTGAACCTCATTAACATCATTCCCTACATCCAAAGCACCCTGATCCTGAAACACAATCACAGGCTGATCTCCAACACTATCTCAGCTATCTTTCAGCAGGCTACCGCAAGCTGGCATCACTTCTAGCTGAAATTAAATAAATACCTCGGTGGCTTCTGCTTCAACTTGGTGAGATTTATTCTGGAATATTGGCTTCTCTTTCTCACCAGGCTAAACCCACAGCGGCTTGGATCTCACAATCCACTGCCGTTCTAAATTCCTCGATAACAGGAATGGGTGCAGTGGAAGATTTGGCCTGCCCTAAAGCTGTGTTGGCTTAAAAACAGATGGATAATGTGGGAGAAACCTTGGTAAAGTTGCCCATCTATCTATCTATCTATCTATCTATCTATCTATCTATCTATCTATCTATCTATCTATCTATCTATCTATCTATCTAAAAATGCTCTGTGCATAATGAGTACCTTAAAAACAAAAGAACCAGTGAACGAAATCACACCAAATTTGCCAACAAAACGTCTCACAACACAAGGAGTAACCATCACTCAGAAAATTATGATTTTGTCATTTGGGAGTTGTAGTTGCTGGGATTTATAGTTCACCTATAATCAAAGAGCATTCAGAACTCCACCAACAATGGAATTGAACCAAACTTGGTACACAGAACTCCCATGACCAACAGAAAATACTGAAAGGGTTTGGTGGGCAGTGTCCTTTGGTTCTGGAGTTCACCTACGTCCAGAGAGCACTGTGGACTCAAACAATGATGGATCTGGACCAAACTCTACACAAAAACTCAATATGCCCAAATGTGAACACTGGTGGAGTCTGGGGAAAATAGAATCTTGATGTTTGGGAGTTGTAGTTGCTGGGATTTATAGTTCACCTACAATCACAGAGCATTCTGAACCCCACCAACGATGGAATTGGGCCAAACATCCCACACAGAACCCCTATGACCAACAGAAAATACTGTGCTTTCTGGTGGTCTTGAGTGACCTTTCTGACACTGCCCTGGTGACCCCTCCCCAGGGGTCTTGACTTTCCAGGTTCAGCTTAAGCGGCTGAGGGGGAAAAGGAAAGGGCCGGAGGCTGTTAGGAATTGTGGGAGTTGGAGTCCAAAATACCTGGAGGACCAAAGTTTGCCCATGCCTGGAGTATAAAGTTGAGTTGAGAGTATGAACAGACACTTCTCGAAAGATATGCAGGGCTTCTTTATTCATCACTTCCATAATATCTCTTTTGAAAGAAGCATACCAGAATTGGACTTCCTGTTGAGGAATCTACCGAAGGAGGCAAAGCTATTGCTCAGGATTGTAAAGACAGGATCTTTCGAGGAAAAGAGGAAAACACCATAGACTTCCCTAAAGTAAAAAAAAAGGTACAAGCTGCTCGAGCAAACAAGAACAGGTCACATGCCAAATTCTTTTTGAGGAACATCACTTTTCACTTCTCAGTGACAAGCCAAACACATTATTTCACACGTTGCTATGTGTACTTTTTAATTACCCTGCACCAAGCTCCGCATGATGCTTGTTTCTTTATGTGCCAAGCGTAAAGCAGGAGGAAAGGGGAGCGTCTACAAAGACTTGGATATGTTTGGCACCTAAGTTCTATACTCCTCCCACATTCTGAATTCTTTTCTTCCCAGAATAGATCAGTTTTAGTCCCCTTCCACACTGTGCTGTCACGCGCTGGGCCTATAATAATTGTCTTTTGAACAGGATGTGCTCTTTGTGCCCAGCGGGAAGCCGGGTTGCCTTGGCTGAGAGGCCCTAAGGATTTTCCTATACAAAAGTCTTTAGATGCTTGAAAAGTTTAACAAAGTCCTTTATTATTGCTTAGATCTTCAACAATTTAAACAAACACTTCTCAGATCTTCAACAAGTCAAAAAAATGCTTCTTAACTTGTCCAAATGGACAGGTAACTGGCTTCGTGAACTGTTTCTTTTCTTTTAAGAGGAAAACGCTTTTTAACCCCTGCCAGGCAATCTACTTTCTATGCATGCTGGTGTGGGCTCTACTCCCGGCTCCAATTGCTTCTGGTTACCCGAGTAGACCTACCAGCCAAGGCTTTGTAGATTCTCCAGCTGGAGTTCTTTTGGATCTTTTCCATGAAAGATGTGGAGCTGTTTCCCCCAGATGATGTGAGAAACGAAGCTCGTCTACAGATGGAGATGATCCACGTCCTGTAGCTAAGCTTTCCACTATAAGACTGAACTAAAAATGGTTCCCTTTCCCTCCCAGAGCCCTGGAAAAAGGGGTGGAACCAAAACGTAACAATGATAGGCAGGTCATTGGCCCTATAATTGCAAACCTAGGGAAGCCACCTTACTGCAAAATGCATGGAACCTTGGAATATATGCAAACACTCAATAGAAAGAAAATGAAGCTGAAGCTCCTGGTACAGCCGTACCAGCACACACAACTGAATAAAATCCCACATTTTCTGCTTTGAACTGGAATGTATGGCAATCTGGACTCAGATAACCTAGTTCAAAGCATATATTGTGGGATTTTCTATCTTGATATTCTGGGTTATATGGCTGTGTGAAAGGGTCCTTAGAACTGGAGGCAGAATAGACTGATGCAAAAGATTGTAGAGAGGAGAAGGTGGCTGGTGAACATTTCCATTAGGGTTGGACAACTTCACAAACCTAGTGGCCAACCAGAAGTGGGCTGGGTGCCATATCCAAAAGGTGAATTGTAGCGGCTGATCGGAGAGATAATACCAAGAGTGATCCTTTGTAGAAGCAGAAAAGTACATTTTTATTTTCAGCTGAGACCCTGCCGTGGAATTTCCTCCAAAAGTAAAACAGAGTGAGGATAAAGGCATTGACTTTCCCTTTTATACATCTTCAAATGCAGGCAAACAAAGAAACATTTATTTATTTATTATTTACTAGCCGTCCCCTGCCACGCGTTGCTGTGGCCCACATGGGGGTTCTGTGTGGGAGGTTTGGCGCAATTCTGTTGTTGGTGGGGTTCAGAATGTTCTGTGATTGTAGGTGAACTATAAATCCCAGTGACTACAACTCCCAAATGTTAGGTTCTAGGTGAACTACAACTCCAAAACCAAAGGACACTGCCCACCAAACCCTTCCAGTATTTTCTGTTGGTCATGGGAGAACTGTGTGCCAAGTTTGGTTCAATTCCATCATTGGTGGGGTTCAGAATGCTCTTTGATTGTAGGTGAACTATAAATCCCAGCAACTACAACTCCCAAATGTCAGGTTCTATTTTCCCCAAACTCCACCAGTGTTCACATTTGGGCATATTGAGTATTCGTGTAGAGTTTGGTCCAGATCCATTACTTGAGTGAACAGTGATCTCTGGATGTAGGTGAACTACAACTCCAAAACCAAAGGACACTGCCCACCAAACCCTTCTAGTATTTTCTGTTGGTCATGGGAGAACTGTGTGCCAAGTTTGGTTCAATTCCATCATTGGTGGGGTTCAGAATGCTCTTTGATTGTAGGTGAACTATAAATCCCAGCAACTACAACTCCCAAATGACAAAATCAATTTTTTTGAGTGAAGGACATACATTGGGTTGTTAGGTGTATCGTGTCCAAATTTGGTGTCAATTCATCCAGTGGTTTTTGAGTTCTGTTAATCCCACAAACGAACATTACTTTTTTATTTATATAGATTTACCGTATTTCTATACCGCCTTTCTCAGCCTGAAGGTGACTCAAGGCGGCTTACATTCGGCACAATTCGATGCCCCCAACATATAAAATACAATTAAAAACATTAGCATATAAAATATGAGTTCATAAAAAGTGAATAAAAACACAAATCCTTAGCATCTCCTTACTGAAATCTCTATTCCATTGCGTTGTCAGTCATTCCGTGGTGTGTCATTGCCTGATTACATTGCAATTGCAAATGCCTGCTCAAAAAGCCAGGTTTTAACCTTTTTGCGAAATGTTAAGAGGGAGGGGGCCGATCTAATATCCCCAGGAAGGGTGTTCCTTAGCTGAGGAGCCACCACTGAGAAGACCCTGTCTCTCCTTCCCACCACTTTACACATGTAAGTTCTGCACACATCTGTAGTTCAAAAGCGTGTCTTAAAAGTCAACAAAGTTCTGCCACCCCAACTCCACCCCATATTGTTAAGGCAAGACTACTAACAGAGTAGGATCCCAGCTACCATGTATATGTGTATGTGTGAGAGAGAAAGAGAGAGAAATGTACGAATAAGTGAATAAGATGAACATGTATATATGCATGTTTGGATGAATGTGAGTAAATGGGACATGTATTATGTGAAAGAGAAAAACAAGACCTGGGATTACATTCTTTTCTCACTCCTGTCACTCTGCTAATCCCCTGAAATAATCAGTTGTTACAGGGATTACATATGGCTTCAATATATGACTAAGAGATAAGATTCTTTTAATGCTACAGTTGAGGGTTTTTTTAGATCAAGATCTTGCATGGAATCTAAATTTAATCTCAACATTGGAAGTCAAAATGCCAACATAAGATGCTCAACAGGAAGTAATTTTAGAAAGTTTTGTTTTGTTTTGAGTATAGGTTGTTGTAAGTTTTTCAGGCTATGTGGCCATGTTGCAGAAGCATTCTCTTCTGACGTTTCACCTGCATCTATGGCAGGCATCCTCAGAGGTTGTGAGGCCTGTTGGAAACTAGGCAAGTGGGGTTTATAGTTTCCAACCGAGCTCACAACCTCTGAGGATGCCTGCCACAGATACAGGTGAAACGTCAAGAGAGAATGCTTCTGGAACATGGCCAGACAGCCCAAAATACATACAACAACCCAGTGATTCCGGCCATGAAAGCTTTCGACAATACATTGTTTTGAGTATGTCGGATGATGCAGTGGTACCAAAAGGGGCAAAGCAGGTCACTAAGTACCAACTTCTGCTTTGAAGACCCTTGTAGCCTTTTTGGACTTTCAGATATTGTTGGGGAGGAATGGCTTATCATATATATAGAATCATAGAATCAAAGAGTTGGAAGAGACCTCATGGGCCATCCAGTCCAACCCCCTGCCAAGAAGCAGGAATATTGCATTCAAATCACCCCTGACAGATGGCCATCCAGCCTCTGTTTAAAAGCTTCCAAAGAAGGAGCCTCCACCACACTCCGGGGCAGAGAGTTCCACTGCTGAACGGCTCTCATAGTCAGGAAGTTCTTCCTCGTGTTCAGATGGAATCTCCTCTCTTGTAGTTTGAAGCCATTGTTCCATTGCGTCCTAGTCTCCAGGGAAGCAGAAAACAAGCTTGCTCCCTCCTCCCTGTGGCTTCCTCTCACATAGTTATACATGGCTATCATATCGCCTCTCAGCCTTCTCTTCTTCAGGCTAAACATGCCCAGCTCCTTAAGCCGCTCCTCATAGGGCTTGTTCTCCAGACCCTTGATCATTTTAGTTGCCTCCTCTGGACACATTCCAGCTTGTCAATATCTCTCTTGAATTGTGGTGCCCAGAATTGGACACAATATTCCAGGTGTGGTCTAACCAAAGCGGAATAGAGTGGTAGCATTACTTCCCTAGAATATATATATATATATATGGAGGGTCTGTGCCAGATGCACTGGATTAGTGCCAGGCACAATGGATGTTGGCAGAGGAATTTCAGATTCATAATTCTGTGTAGAAGGAAATCACCTCATGGAGATCCACATACCAAAAATGAGAGTAGTGCTGCACTGATGCTAAACCCAGTTAATGTTGTTGTTTATTTGTTAGGTCTCTTCCGATTGTTTGTGACATCATGGACCAGCACACACCAGAGCTCCTTGTTGGCCATCACCACCCCCAGCTCCTTCAGAATCAAGCCAGTCACTTCAAGGATACCATCCACCCACCTTGCGCTTGGTCAGCCCCTCTTCCTTTTTCCTTCCATTTTCCCCAGCATCGGTCTCTTCTCCAAGCTTTCCTGTATTCTCATTATGCGGCCAAAATCCTTCATCTTTGCCTCTAATATCCTTCCCTCCAATGAGCAGTTGGGCTTTATTTTCTGAAGTATGGACTGGTTGGATCTTCTGGCGGTCCAAGGCACTCTCCGAATTTTACTCCAACACCACAGTTCAAAAGTGTCTCTCTTCCTTGGCTCAGCCTTCCTTGGCTCAGCTCTCACATCCATACGTTATTATGAGGAATACCATTGCTTTGACTATGCAGATCTTCATTGCCAGTGTGATGTCTCTACTATTCACTATTTTATCGAGATTGGTCCTTCTCTCCTCCCAAGAAGGAAACGTTTTCTGATTTCCTGGCTGCAGTCCCCATCTGCAGTAATCTTTGCACCTAGAAATACAAAGTCTGTCACTGCTTCCACATTTTATCCCTCTATTTGCCAGATATCTATCAGTCCAATTGCTAGAATCTTAGTTTTTTAAAAAATGTTTAATTGCAACCCATCTTTTGCCCTTTTTTCCTTCATATTGGTTAGAAGGCTCCTCAGCTCCTCCTCACTTTTGGCCATCAAAGTGGTATCATCTGCATATCTAAAGTTGTTAATGTTTCTTTCAGCAATTTTAACCCCAGCCTTGCATTTGTCAAGCTGCGCAGATCGCATGATGTATTCTGCATACAAGATGAATAGGTTGGGTGAGAGTAGACAATAATAATGGTGGTGCTACCAGTTTATCAAACTAGAGTGTTGCATTGATTTAGGACAGAATACGTGGGACTCTCAATCTTTCAGAGTTTCACAATTATTATTTTTTTTGTTTTAAAAAACAAGAATTGTTGTGTATTTTGGGGTCTCTATATAGATGAGCTGGAATGGTCTTGGGTCCTTCTCAAGGATGAAGAGTTTTGGAAAAAAATTGTATAAGATCTGGGGATGACATAAAACTGGAGCCAGTCGATTTTGAAATGACCATGACAGTATTGGAAATGGAGATATAATGAAGGAATAAATACATTTATTCTGACACAAATTGCTCTTGGGAAATTAAGTGAAATGTACAAGTTCAGCCCTTGGGACTGACTTTGATGACGAGCCGAATATGACTCATTAACATGACATGTTTGCCAAAAAAGGCAAATACATTTGTAATGTGATTAATAGCATTCTAATTCTCATGCCAATAGAGAACTAATTGTTCCATCTTATTCTGCACTAGTCATACTTTGCCCTGATTAATGTGTGTCAGATAGCAAGCAGTAGGAATAACAAATCCCATGTTGCAATTCTAATAGAAATGAGCATGGCATAACCTACTGAAAACAGGAGAGAATTGGGCTGTGTCTTCAGCTTTTGTCCGGCGCTTCAAACTGATTCCAAATTGCAAAAGGAGTCTACATTTCATATATAGCAGAAGGTAACACATTTATTACTGAGAAACCACCTCCCTTTACACTTATGTACTCTCTTGAACTTTTATGGGACTTTTTCCCTTCTGAAGGATTCTTAGAAACTTTTTGGAAACTTTACCTTTTCAAGCCCCATGAACCTTTGGACTTTTTAAAGCTTTTTCCTCTCCCCAGCCCCATGGGCTCTCAAAATGGCTTTATGAATTCCCAATGCACTTTGGTGGGTGGGTGGAGATGAAGATGGGCTCTTTCTCTTTATATGAATGTACCCTCATACGATTCTCTTGCATGTTTTCCCCTTCCCCATACCCCTTATATGAAATATGAAATGCCACTCTTCGTGACCCCAGCGCCCAAAGCCTTAGGGAAAACTTCACATTCCTATGAGAAGATAATCCTTTGATTGAAAAGGGTCCTGACAGAAACTACTTGCATGGACAATATAAAGGAAATATGCCCCAAGCCTCGGAGCTGGACCTCTTGGGGCATACATCCGTCTGGTTAATCCCATCAGAACACAAGGGGCAAACAAGTCCCCAGTTGCTTCATCCTTTGTTTACTTCCACACCAAAACTGCAACACAGATCATGCTTATTGTTTCCAAGGCCAGTCTGGAAAAATCCGGATCCAAGAACAATTGGGACATTAGTCCATTCATCCCTTCCTTGTCTTCGCTCGTCCCGCCTCCCCTTCTCCTGATTGGCCAGGACCGAGGCAACAGCGCCTCGCTGATTGGCTGAAGCGCGCTAGAGACAACCAAGCTTCCTCCCAACTGTTAAGTGCATCAGCCAATCAGCGCCAAGCTGGCTGATGGGTGGGCAGCGGGGAATTTGAAATCTACAGCTCTGTATTTTCTATAAAATGGCACAGCTTTTATTGAATGTATGCTTGCCTGACGAAATATCGCGGCTTTGCATCCTTTCTAGCTGGATTGCAATAAAGCAACTCGGTGGCGTTTTCTTCAACTTTGGTGAGATTTATTTGGGAAATCAGGAAAATTCCATATTGCATGTCTTCTTTTTCGCTCACCAAAGTAGTGGGCCCTCCTTGTTGGGTCTGTGGGCTCTCACCATCCAGGGCGAGAGCCACTAAATTCCTGCTTGATATCATCATGACCCTCCAGGGGTCCCAACCCCCAGGTTGAGAAACACTGCAGTAGGCTCAGACAAAAGAAAACTGCTGCAGCCTCTCCTAGCTTTTCTGTCCTTCCTCATGATCAGCTTTTGTCACCTTGAGCTGACTCTATTGTTGCTCTTCGCCACAGGTGTCCCAGTTTTCTTTTCTGAGACTACAGCTCCCAGGATCTTCCAACCAACCACTGTGGCCACATTGGCTCCCATTACATCAAGTTTTCCATTTCACAATTCCTTTGTATCCTTTTTGTGAACCAACACATTCACATTTGCTTAATTAATTAGTCTCCTTGTGCATGTTAAGTTGAATAAATGAATACATTTACCACCTGGGTTAGCAGGAATAACTGGAAAATAGTGAACCAGAGCCAAGTGAAGGCAAGTAGGAGAGGTGTTTGTGGAAACTGGTTTCCTAGTATGCATCACCCTTGCTGAATCAGGGAGATATATGACTCACCACGGTTTCCTGTGAAATCATCCCTAGCAGTGAGGAGCTATGGGAACCAGAATAATGACATGCACATGCTTTAATGAAATGATGACCTGGCACGTGTGAAAGAAGCACATTAACATTAATTAGAAGTCAGCCAGGCAAGTAGCACATAGTTCTTGGAAGAGCTGCCCAAGTTACAGGGATTGTTTTGTTTTTTAAATAAATATAAATATTTTAATATTACTTTATAATTTCAATATATTGCTTATGAGCTTCAAAAGGTAAAGTGTTGTGTGCTAACATTAGAGCAGTGGTTCCCAACCTTTCTTTTTGACCCGGGGCCACTTTGACCAGCAGCCACTCTCCAACATTGGTACCAAAAGGCTTACAAATAATTTTTTTCGTCAACTTTAAATTCAGTTTGGTTATTTGGGGTGCTGATTCAGAAAATTGCATTGGATAGACCACATCAGCTCTAGTTTCAGTTACAGAGAATATGCCATCCAGTAGTTACCATCTGCTTGCCCACAGAAAACCATATTTAATAAGCCTTGGCACTATAAGAAGGTTTTGCGAGACCAGTTGCTCTCATTGCAATGGTGAGGCTGTGGACCATATTTGAATTTTTGCAGACCACTGGTGGTCCACGGACCACAGGTTGGGATCCACTGCATTAGAGGCACAATTGGCAGTTGTAGAGGGACTTATCTTGTGATTTTATGCATTGACTGTTTTCTTTAAATGATTTTTGCCTTGATTCTACAATGAAAGATACTATAACTTGAAGTTATCTTTAAAAACAATTAGTTATAGTTAAACTTTCAGCAGCTAAGATGTTGCTGGCAGGACCGTAGGCAGGAAAAAATGGGGGGGGGGCAGTTTGAATTTTTTTTTAAGCAGATCATGACACTTACTTACTTAGGCAATCCCTCATAGTCTGAGGTGTAGTATCCTGGCAGTGGGTCCATAGGTGACTGTGGAGCCCTATTCTTGATCTACATCTTCACCTGCAGTGAGGGCATCGGTTTCCAGGTGGAAGGCGGTCCCGATTGGGGTTGGCTTTGTTGCGCTGAGTCAATTTGTTGCGCAGTAGCAATGTCCAATATGCCCAAAAACCCAATGCCAAAGACACAGACCAGTCAGAAGAAATAAAACAGTAGAACTTTACTCTTGGATGCAGAGTTGAAAAATAAAACAGTTTGGCACACTTACATAGTCACTGTAAGTAATACAGAATAAATCTTCTGTGTTTTAAATCATAGAGCATAACAAAATAAAACATGGTTACTTCACCATAACCTAAGCTTCTTGCTTCTTCTCTCTAGCAATTCAAACTTCCAACTGCCAGCCGTCTGCACAAGCCTCAAATTGTTACATTTAAAAGGTGTGGCCTAGCTAGCATTCTGCAGCTGCAGTTAATCATTAATACTTTGCAAGGCTTTTCTGTTTAGGCTTTCTTTAACACACACACACACTGGGCTTAAAGCAATATACCGTAATAGGCTTGACACGCCTTCCTCTTGGTACATTTCTCTCTTTCGCCTTCCATTCGTGCCTCTTCAAATTCTGCAGCACTGCTGGTCACAGTTGACCTCCAACTAGAGCGCTCAAGGGCCAGGGCTTCCCAGTTCTCTGTGTCTATACCACAGTTTTCGAGGTTGGCTTTGAACCCATCTTTAAATATCTTTTCCTGTCCTCCAACATTCCATTTTCCATTCTTGAGTTCGGAGTAGAGCAACTGCTTTGGGAGATGGTGGTCGGGCATCCGGACAAAGCCCGTCCAGCGGATTTGATGGCGGAGGACCATCGCTTCAATGCTGGTGGTCTTTGCTTCTTCCAGCACACTGATATTTGTCCGCTTGTTTTCCCAAGAGATTTGCAGGATTTTTCGGAGGCAGCGCTGATGGAATCGTTCCAGGAGTTGCATGTGACGTCTGTAGACAGTCCACGTTTCGCAGGCATATAGCAGGGTTGGGAGGACAATAGCTTTATAAACAAGCACCTTGGTATCCTATGGATGTCCTGGTCCTCAAACACTCTCTGCTTCATTCGGAAAAATGCTGCACTCGCAGAGCTCAGGCGGTATTGTATTTCAGTGTCAATGTTGACTTTTGTGGCGAGGTGGCTGCCAAGGTAGCGGAAATGGTCCACATTTTCTAATGTTACACCATTAAGTTGTATTTCTGGCATTGGAGAGGGATTGGCCGGTGACTGTTCAAAGAGCACTTTGGTTTTCTCGAAGTTCAATGACAGGCTGAGCTTCTCATATGCTTCTAAGAAGGTGTTTAGAGTGGCTTGTAGGTCTTCTTCTGAATGTGCACAGATGATGTGCAGATCATGAAAAGTAGTTCCATAACACAAAATAATTTAAATAGTATGGTTCATTCTATATTTTATATAGACTTAATTAAATTAATTTTCTGGTCTCCTTCATGGGGGGCTTCAAATCCGTCCATGCCTTAGGCTTTGCCTACCAGTTGTGGCTTGGCCAACTTGATTGCTTCCACTATGTCAGCTATTGCTGCAAGTACTGACTGTAAATAAATTGTCAATTTTTTTGAGATAGTGCTTGCAGTTCTGGAGGGACTCGTTTAATTTTGGCTTCTGACAGACTTAGCAGGGGGATTTGGTTAACCAGTTAAAAATCATGAGTTCACATTAAGCCAGAAGCAGTGCCTTAAAAAATCAGCAGAAAGTCTGGAATAAGCCAGAAAAACTGCTGCAGCTGATTAGAGTCCTGCTGATCAGAGTCCTGCATTTACTTGAGTCTAATGTGCCATCAAACTAATGTGCTCCTCAATTTTCAAAACCCTGAAGGTAAAAAAAGTATTTGTTGCTCAATGTAATGTGCATTCTTTGCAATTTAGAACACTGTGATGCAACCCAGGGATGCATCTATGCTGTAGAATGAATCCACTTGGACTGCCCTGGCTCAGTGCTATGGAATCATACCTTGGGAAGTCTGACTTGGCCACAGTGGTCCACGCTCTGGTTACATCCAGTATAGACTACTGCAACGTGCTCTATGTGGGGTTGCCTTTGAAGACTGTCTGGAAGCTTCAAATGGTCCAACGGATGGCAGCCAGGGAGCATACAACTCCTGTGTTGCGCCAGCTCCACTGGCTGCCAGTCTGCTACTGGGCACAATTCAAAGTGCTGGCTTTAGCCTATAAAGCCCTAAACGGTTCTGGCCCAACTTACCTGTCTGAATGCATCTTCCATTATGAACCTGCTAGGACCTTAAGATCGTCCAGGGAGGCCCTGCTCTCGATTCTGCCTGTGTCACAAACACGTTTGGTGGGGACGAGAGACAGGGCCTTCTCAGTGGTGGCCCCTCGGCTATGGAACGCCCTTCCTGGGGACATTAGATTGGCCCCCTCCCTCTTAACATTTCGGAAGAGAGTCAAGACTTGGTTGTTTAAGCAAGCATATGAACATAGGAATTGGAATGACTGGATGGCCAGATGGGAGAATGTTTCTTATTAGGAGATGCAAACGATTTATGTTTTTAATACTCTTGTTATGGTTTTATATTATGTGTTAATGTTTCAAAATGTTTTATGGTGTTTTTGGGCATTAAATCGTTACTATTGTAAACCGTCCTGAGTCGCCTGAGGGTTGAAAAGGGTAGCATACAAATACAGTAAATAAATAAATAAATAAATAAATAAATAAATAAAGACAGGTTGGTTGCTGCTTGAGAGGAAACTAGGAGAAGTTTTTCCCAGCAAATGTTTTTAAACAGGTCTGTTCTTTAGTGAAACTTTTGCAAATGGCATATTTTTCAACAATAAGCTTTTCACCTAAGCACAGGAAAACCTTACCAATGGAAAAGAGTTTGAAAAGAGCTTTTGAGGTCAGAAAACAGCAAGTGAAGGAGAAATGGATGAGAAAAGTGAGTTTTTTTTTAAAAAACAATAGAATAAGAAAGAAACAAAGATGAAACTCTGAGAAAAATAGTTTCTCTGTTAATGGATGAAATGAAACCGAAGGCTCAGTGGCTTGGTGGTTGGGACATGTGTGGTAGGTGGGAGGGAGTCTTGCCAAGCTGCTGAGCAGTAAAGAGAGAACAAGCCCTATGAGGAGCGGCTTAAGGAGCTGGGCCTGTTTAGCCTGAAGAAGAGAAGGCTGAGAGGAGATATGATAGCCATGTATAAATATGTGAGAGGAAGCCACAGGGAGGAGGGAGCAAGCTTGTTTTCTGCTTCCTTGGAGACTAGGACGCAATGGAATAATGGCTTCAAACTACAAGAGAGGAGATTCCATCTGAACATGAGGAAGAACTTCCTGACTGTGAGAGCCGTTCAGCAGTGGAACTCTCTGCCCCGGAGTGTGGTGGAGGCTCCTTCTTTGGCAGCTTTTAAACAGAGGCTGGATGGCCATCTGTCAGGGGTGATTTGAATGCAATATTCCTGCTTCTTGGCAGGGGGTTGGACTGGATGGCCCATGAGGTCTCTTCCAACTCTTTGATTCTATGATTCTATGATTCTATGAAAGCTTTCTGAAAGGGGCCTTTTTGTGTGGAGCACAGAGGCCACCATGAAGGACCTGGAGTTTCCTCCAAACTTAGAAGTATTCCCTGACTTTGCTCAGTGTGGAATAAATTAAGGACAAAGCCAAAAAGTCAAAATATTTACTGGAAGTCCTTTTGAGTTGTGAAGACTGCTCGCTCTGAATTTGGAATATGTTGGGTTTAAAAAGCAACAATTGGTACTTACATTGATCCAGCCAGTCCATACATCAGGAAATAAAGCCCGACTGCTCATTGGATGAAGGATATTAGAGGCAAAGATGAAGTATTTTGGCCACATAATGAGAAGACAAGAGAGCTTAGAGAAGACAATTATGCTGGATAAAATGGAAAAAGGAAGAGGGGCCGCCCAAGGGCAAGATGGGTGGATGGCATCCTTGAAGTGACTGGCTTTATCTTGAAGGAGCTGGGGGTGGTGATGGCCAAAAGGGAGCTCTGGCGTGGGCTGGTTCATGAGGTCACAAAGAGTCGGAAACGACTGAACGAATGAACAACAAACAACAAAAAGTGTAGACATAGGCAACATTGAATTGTTGAATTCTTGAAGTGACTGGGTTGACCTTGAAGGAGCTGGGGGTGGTGACGGTCAATGGCCAACAGGGAGCTCTGGCGTGGGCTGGTCCATGAGGTCACGAAGAGCTGGAAACGACTGAACGAATGAGCAACAAACAACAAAAAGTGTAGACATAGGTAACATTGAATTGTTGCGTATGTGTAAAGCTGCCTTGAGTCCCCTTCGGGGTGAGAAGGGTAGAGTACAGCTATAGTAAATAAACAAATAATAAATAAATAAGCCCTCTCTCATCCATTTGCTATATTACCTAGGGGCTGATGGGACTTGTACTCCAGCTATATCAGAGGGCCTCCTGCTCTCTACTCCCATGATTGTGTGAATATCACATGGCTGGTCATGGCATATATCATCATGGAGAGTGCACAAGGAATGAAACTCTGGTATGCTATTAGGTTATTTGGAAGTCATTTAATATTATTAGGTTATGCAACAGCTAAGTAAATATGGTAAAGGAGGGAGAGAGCTGTTTCATTAGATTGCAAGGACAGGATTTTGACTCAGTGCATTGGCTCCAGATGTAGTTGGTGGAAGCAGAACCTGTCACTTTATGACAGTCTTTCAAGTCTCCTAGAGTTGCTTCAAGTTTGGAAAGTTATTTAGTAAATTAATTTGTTATGTGACTTGTTGTGAAGCAACTAATTATTAATTATACCTATCTCAGAAGAGTAACTCGTTGTGTGCATTATAGAATTACTATTAATTTTATTCAAAAAGGAAATACAAAAGTATTGACGAAGGCTTTCATGGCTGGAATCATTGGGTTGTTGTAGGTTTTTTCGGGCTATATGGCCATGTTCTAGAGGCATTTTCTCCTGACGTTTCACCTGCATCTATGGCAAGCATCCTCAGAGTTAGTGAGGTCTGTTGGAACTAGGAAAAGGGTTTATATATCTGTGGAATGACCAGGGTCTTGTCTTCTGGAGCTAGGTGTGAATGTTTCAACTGATCACCTTGATTAGCATTTGATTGCCTGGCAGTGCCTGGAGCAATCTTTTGTTGAGAGGTGATTAGATGTCCTTGTTTGTTTCCTCTCTGTTGTTGTGCTGTTGTAATTTTAGAGTTTTTTTAATACTGGTAGCCAGATTTTGTTCATTTTCATGGTTTCCTCCTTTCTGTTGAAATTGTCCACATGCTTGTGGATTTCAGTGGCTTCTCTGTGTAGTCTGACATGGTGGTTGTGAGAGTGGTCCAGCATTTCTGTGTTCTCAAATAATATACTGTGTCCAGGTTGGTTCATCAGGTGCTCTGCAGAGTTAACTAGTTGACTGGATAAAGAATGGCCGGTGTTTGTCAAATGGCTGGGTGATAGCTTTAGGCTCTCAAGCCTGGCCTAGGTTATTGTTTGATTCCTTGAATTAACATTCTTATCTCGCCCCGAGAGGCCAGGTCCTTTGTCACACTGTCCTGCAATATGGAGTTCATTGATGAAGTAGATGCTAGTTTCGGGAGATCAGGATGTGGCACAGTAGGGAGGTGGATGATATATCCCTGGTTCCTCGCAGAGATGTCTGTTGTGTTGGGTGATCCAAAGTGTCCATAGACTCCATCATTCCAGATGGCCTGGCTATTAGCCCTCCGAGGTCTGGTCAGACAGATCCATTTACTTATTGTCCATGCAAATGGTCTTGTGAAATCCTTTGTTAGGGGATTATTGACTCAGGGAGTTTGGAAACCCCAAGAGCCATGAATTGTTGGTTCATGAAAAGGTTGCTTTCCTTCATATTTTCTTACATAGACATACATAAATATAGGGAATGAGGAATGGGCAAGGAAGCACACACAGAGTTCATAGGAAAAGGAGGAATCATGCAGGGTCTAAGGGGAAGTCATGTCAGCTCCCCCCTCCCCAAAGTCTATAAAAGTTCACAAAGTTTGGCAAGAGTTTATAAAAGTTCCTATAAAGTTCATGAAAGTTCATAAGAACTCATAAGAGTTCATGGGGGGTGCATGGAAGTTCAGGGGAGCACTGAGTCCATTCATAAAAACAGGAGGAGAGATAGGGGATTATGAGATCAATTCAGCCTGGTGTCCTTGGCAAAATTATGAATTCCCTGATTTTGAACTATCTTTTACAGAGCCCTGGGGAGTGGGGGGTGGGGATGGTCACCTCCGATCACATTGGGAGGTTGCTATTTCCAACAACCTCTACCCAAGGTTGTTGAGTAAGTCGGCATATGTGCAAATAGCCTTACCATATCATTTTAAAGCTGAGAACGACAAATTCCATTATATGACCGAATGGACCATTTTGCCCATCTCTATCTGGATAATGACGCGACACCAGCAAATACAGAAAGTGTAGGTTCTATGTATTGTCGAAGGCTTTCATGGCCGGAATCACTGGGTTGTTGTAGGTTTTTTCAAAATACAACCCGAAAAAACCTACAACAACCCAGTGTAGGTTCTGTTTGCGAAGTAGCATCTGTGAAATTCCCCGGTTACCTACAAAGTTGCAACTGACAGCACTGACCCCTTGATATCTATGCCTTGCGTATGCCAATCTCAGAATTGTCTTCTCTTTCCTGACTTTGTTCAGCTTTAATAAACCGTAGGAGGCAAAGCAAATTCTAATCTGCATTTGTGTCAGGAATTAGAGAATTGTGTTTTTGGCATCCCTGCATGAGAAAGTAATTACGGTAACAGTTTTCCCCTTGAATATATAAGAAGCAAATCACATGATGTTTCATAGTTTGGGCCAAATAACATAAAGAGAGAGGATGGAGTTTCAGTCCAACAGACAAATCTATTTTCATTCAATATCCATGTCTTGTTATTTTATTTTGAAAGAATAAATACATAGAAAAATGTCTATGGAAATAATATTTTAAATGCGTATTAATTCTAAAATATGCATGAAATGCATTCAGATTTACATTAAAATGTTGCTATACTTGTTTATATTGTGGATTATATTGGAACATTAGGGAAATGTGAATGTGATGGCGTGAGTGGCGCCACCTATATGTAGAATTGTAAGTTGCAAGATTTGAACTGTTTATCATGCCTGATTTTGTCTTTTTACCCTGTAAATGTATAGTTGGATTGATTGGTTATTTATAGCTGTCAATCAATGTTTTTTGCACCAGTTGAATTGCTCCTCCTGCTCAATTGTTTGACCCCACCTCTTCCTAGAGAGCAGGACAGTGTTTCCTTTTCCATTCCACCATCAAACTTTCTATTAGATGGACGTGAGTAAGAGACTTGGCTCTAAAAGCCCCTGATTAAGTTACCTCTCAGCACCAATTCTGAGGTTCTTAGCCTTGAGACTTATGCTTCATGTTCAGACCAACCTGAACGACATTGGGAAGTCTCAAGCGCCTTCAAACCAGTTCTTTTGGCACCAGAGGAAGACCCTGTGTCTTCAAACATAGGCCATTTGGACTGGGGTTGTGGATTGCTCCGGCATTCACAGCCATTGAGAAAGAGGGACCTGGAAAAGCTTCTCAGCTGCAAAACTCCTTGGATCCAAGACAACCAGAGACTGTAATGCATATTTTCCTTTACCCCTTTGAAACTTCCAGCTTATTGCCTTAAAGGGATAACTCTTTGTGAACAATAAAACCTATTTTGAGTTATCTACAGTGTTTTGGTCCTTGGGAGTTCCAGTTTCCTAAAGGAGGGCAAGAAGCAATCCCCTGGGGAAAGATGTCACGTCCATGCCTCTTTCACTAAGAGTTATAGCCCCCAGGCGCGACGGCACCGTGAAAGCCAGTTAATAACTAAAAGTCATTCTGCAAGTTTATCTGTGTGGTGTTGGTCAGGTTAACTTACGAAGGGCACCTTTTGATCTGGTCCTCATTACCTTCAGACTTTTGTCTGTTAAGGCATTTCATCTGTGAACTCCCAGATCCAGGTCAGGTTAACTTACTTGGATCTGGGAGTTCACACAGATGAAAAGACTCAAGCATCCTTAACAGACAAAAGTCTGAAGGTAATTAGGACCAGATCAAAAGGTGCCCTTTGCTCAATCATTCAAACCAGTTGTATTGGTTAATTTCTTTAACCAATGAGTTTCATATGAAGGAATTTCTTATTTAGAAATTTGAAGTTATGGATGGGTCAATCTAGATAATTGCTCGATATTCGCAATCGTTATTTACACTCTCATCAAATGGCCTGCCTCCGGTGGCACAGTGGGTTAAACCCTTGTGCCGGCAGGATTGCTGCCTGAAAGATCAGTGGTTCGAATCCAGGGAGCGAAGTGAGCTCCCGTCTGTCAGCTCCAGCTTCTCACGCTGAGACATGAAAGAGGCTTCCCATAGGATGGTAAAACATCCGAGTATCTCCTGGGCAATGTCCTTGCAGACAGCCAATTCTCTAGAAGTGACTTGTAGTTTCTCAAGTCACTTCTGTCATGAAAAAAAATTAGGGCGGGCTCCTAATTCACTTGTGGCATGGAGCCCACCGGCTCCCATCCCATGATGTTGATCTGCTTCCGGCAGCGCTCGATGACCCAAGTGAAGTGGGAGCATGGTAAGCCATCACTACAACAACATGGGAGGCTTCCCATGTTACATAGGCAGCAACATGGGTGGGGAGAATGGAGGGGTTGGTTCCTCTCCCCCTCCCTAGTTGACCCATCTTCCCAACTGATGTTACTGCCGTGGCCGCCCAGTATATTGGACTAGTGTAGATCTCCCCAGGAGAGGTTACTTAGGGCGGTTCAAGACAACACTACATCACAGGTTTTAAACAGGGGCAAAAATCCCAGGACTTCAGACCAAGTCCACATAGAGACCTGTTGGTCCTGGGATTTCTGGCCAGACTTAGAATAATAGAATCATAGAATCATAGAGTTGGAAGAGACCATGTGGGCCATCCAGTCCAACCCCCTACCAAGAAGCAGGAAAATTGCATTCAAAGCACCCCAACAGATGGCCATCCAGCCTCTGTTTAAAAGCTTCCAAAAAAAGAGCCTCCAATACACTCCGGGGCAGAGAGAGAGTTCCACTGCTGAACGGCTCTAACAGTCAGGAAGTTCTTCCTAATGTTCAGATGGAATCTCCTTTCTTGTAGTTTGAAGCCATTGTTCGCAACAAAGACTTGATGCTCAGTTCTTGTGGGTTTTTTCGGGCTATATGGCCATGTTCTAGAGGCATTTCTCCTGACGTTTCGCCTGCATCTATGGCAAGCATCCTCAGAGGTGAGGTCCTCACCATGAAAGCCTTCGACAATACAAAGACTTGATGCTTTGTCGTAAGATTTAAAGGCTCCCAAGATGGCTCCTGTGGGACTTCCTCTGGAAACTTTGGTGGTTTTTTCAACTCTCAAGATGCAGATATGTGGAGAATCACTGCAGTGAAGCCCTCCAGACGTTTCATAAAGTATCTGCCACATGCACAAAGTTTACAAGGTAGGACCACTTCTGCTCAAGTCAGCACTGCACAATCAAACAGGAACATACACTTTCAAGCCAGGAACAAAACTTTGCAATTATTGACACTTTTTAAGAGCCTGGCTGTCTGGCCATCTGTCCAGACAGATTTGGTTGTGTTCTCGTGGCATCAAACACAACAGGATGCTGTTCCTGGGTTATACATGGCTATTCCTGATGGCTCTGTTTGTGAAAAGATTTACAACATTGACTAGGGGGCGAAAACTTGTCCTGGCCAGAGAAAATGTGCCCTCCACATGGTTCATGAAGTGTCTGGCTCACAAAGTTTTCGCCTTCTACTCAACTGTTACCTTCTTTTTAGGAACCAATGATCAAGGGTCTGGAGAACAAGCCCTATGAGGAGCGGCTTAAGGAGCTGGGCATGTTTAGCCTGAAGAAGAGAAGGCTGAGAGGAGATATGATAGCCATGTATGAATATGTGAGAGGAAGCCACAGGGAGGAGGGAGCAAGCTTGTTTTCTGCTTCCTTGGAGACTAGGACGCATGGAACAATGGCTTCAAACTACAAGAAAGGAGATTCCATCTGAACATGAGGAAGAACTTCCTGACTGTGAGAGCCGTTCAACGGTGGAACTCTCTGCCCCGGAGTGTGGTGGAGGCTCCTTCTTTGGAAGCTTTTAAACAGAGGCTGGATGGCCATCTGTCAGGGGTGATTTGAATGCAATATTCCTGCTTCTTGGCAGGGGGTTGGACTGGATGCCCCATGAGGTCTCTTCCAACTCTTTGATTCTATGATTCAGTGAATCAGGAACAAACATCTAAAACCTGGGAACAAACCTAGATAAAAAATACAGTGATTTTCGATTGCAGTGACATCCAGACATTCGAAGATGAGGATATTCGGTTCAAAACTGTGATATTCCCACATCTGGAAATCTCATGTTAGTTTGTTTTTTTGCCTTTTGTAGCAATTGCTTCTGTGTTTTCAGGGAACGGTGTCTGGCTACCCTCCTATTTTTTGTGTAAGCTCCCGAGATAAAGGTACTGTCTGGATGGTTCCTTAGTTGGATTAAGTATACTTAAGTAAGCAGTGGATACAGAAATCTGGCCTTAAACAACAAAATAAACAAATAACAACATGGCTATAGACCAGTGTTTCTCAACCTGGGGGTCGGGACCCCTGGCGGGTCGCCAGGGGATGTCACAGGGGTCGCCAAAGACCATCAGAAAACAGTATTTTCCGATGGTCATGGAGGTTCTGTGTGGGTAGTTTGGCCAAATTCTATTGGTGGGGTTCAGAATGCTCTTTGATTGTAGGTGAACTATAAATCCCAGCAACTACAACTCCCAAATGTCAAGGTCTTTTCCCCAAAACTCCACCAGTGTTTACATTTGGGCATATTGAGTATTCATGTCAAGTTTGGTCCAGATCCATCATTGTTTGAGTTCACGGTGCTCTCTGGATGTAGGTGATCTACAACTCCAAAACGCAAGGTCACTGCCCACCAAACGCTTCCAATATTTTCTGTTGGTCATGGGAGTTCTGTATGCCAAGTTTGGTTCAATTCCATTGTTGGTGGGGTTCAGAATGCTCTTTGATTGTAGGTGAACTATAAATCCCAGCAACTACAACTCCCAAATGACAAAATCAACCCCCACCCCCAACCTCACCAAAATTCAAATTTGAGTATTTCAGGTGTTTGTGCCATATTTGGTTCAGTGAATGAAAATACATCCTGCATATTGAATATTCACATTATGATTCATCACAGTAGCAAAATGACAGTTATGAAGTAGCAACAAAAATAATGTTATGGTTGGGGGTCACCACAACATGAGGAACTGTATCAAGGGGTCACGGCATTAGGAAGGTTGAGAAACCCTGCTATAGACTTATCCTTCCTTTCAAGGTTGTTCAAAAACCTAGAAAGAGTGCCTTGAAAAGAACAACAACCACCCTCATTTCTTCCAATGGCTCACCTGCTCCAGAGGCAATTAAACTCTTCCTTGCTGTATCTAGGCATCTAATAATTTGACTTTGCACGTGATGGAGCAGCTTTTATGATGAAGTCTGCATTCCTAGGTTATAAATGAGCCTGAGAGCATGTCAAACACTGGATTGTTCTGCCTGCCTAATTACAGTGTATCTTTAGCTATCCTCTCTTCCATATGATGCAGTAGGATATAAGACAAGCATAAGCTGGGCGTGATAAAGCTTTGAGAAGGACCAAGAAGACATCTCTGAAGGGAACTATTGACCTAAGATATCTCTGAGGAACACACTTAGTAGACGGGCAGGGAAAGGACGGTTTAGCAAAGATGTGGACTAGTGGCTTGCTTGTTGCTACGTTCATCTGTCTTCTGGTTGTACGGTTTGTAACGCTTCTCTGGGCACGGCGACGGTTTCCTCCTGGACCTATTCCCATCCCCTTCATTGGAAGCCTATGGAGAGTTGGCTGGAAGATACGTCAGGATACGCTTATGAAGGTATTTCTCTAAAATATCAATCATACAATTGTTATTATTGGCCTAAACTCTGTTGTTGTTTTTCCGACTAAAGCAGAGCCATTGAGTTAGCATCTTGACCCAACATTCAACAACTGTTTGTGAAGTCTAGCTGGGGGAATTCAGCCAGAGTCGGGGTGGGTGAAGAACTAACATAGAATGACGAGAACAGTGAAATGTATTTCACACAGGAAACATGTTCTTTGTCTGTGATGACTCTGTTTGAGGCGACTCTCGCATGGAATGGTAGATAAAAGCAAATGGGATTTTGGCCTGCATCAATAGGAGCATAGTGTCTAGATCTAGGGAAGTCATGCTACCCCTCTATTCTGCTTTGGTTAGACCACACCTGGAATATTGTGTCCAATTCTAGACACCACAATTCAAGAAAGATATTGACAAGCTGGAATGTGTCCAGAGGAGGGCGACTAAAATGATCAAGGGTCTAGAGAACAAGCCCTATGAGGAGCGGCTTAAGGAGCTGGGCATGTTTAGCCTGAAGAAGAGAAGGATGAGAGGAGATATGATAGCCATGTATAAATATGTGAGAGGAAGCCACAGGGAGGAGGGAGCAAGCTTGTTTTCTGCTTCCATTGGGATTAGGACAAAGAACAATGGCTTCAAACTACAAGAAAGGAGATTCCATCTGAACATGAGGAAGAACTTCCTGACTGTGAGAGCCGTTCAGCAGTGGAACTCTCTGCCCCGGAGTGTGGTGGAGGCTCCTTCTTTGGAAGCTTTTAAACAGAGGCTGGATGGTCATCTGTCAGGGGTGATTTGAATGCAATATTCCTGCTTCTTGGCAGGGGGTTGGACTGGATGGCCCATGAGGTCTCTTCCAACTCTTTGATTCTATAATTCTAGGTATATGTGGGAGTTGTGTCCAACAATGGTATTAGGAAAGGCAGAACGGATGCTCTTTCGTTTCCATTTCTTGTTATTTTTCTGATAATGCGTAGGGTTGGCAAGGAATATAAGGAAGAAGGTGATCTCTTCAACAGTCATGTAGAACAGGGAATCCTAATGGGAGATTGCTTGTCATGGGCTGAATTTCCCCCTTTCACGCAGCTATTAAAGGAGAGGGGACCCTCTCTTCAAAAGGCAACTCTAGGAGTTTGTAACTTAGCAAAATATGTGTTACTTGGTTGCCTCTCTTTATAAAGCAGTGTGTGCAGTTTCTATTCCTGTAAACCTGTAACCGCTTAAAAGGTTACAATGCTACCATACTCATAATTTTGTGTCAGGAAAAGAGTGGTCCATGATAAACAAGAGCAACAACAACAACAACTTTATTTGTAACCCACCCTATCTCCCAGAGGGGAGGAAGCTGGAATGTGTCCAGAGGATGGCGACTAAAATGATCAAGGGTCTAGAGAACAAGCCCTATGAGGAGCGGCTTAAGGAGCTGGGCATGTTTAGCCTGAAGAAGAGAAGGAGAGGAGATATGATAGCCATGTATAAATATGTGAGAGGAAGCCAGAGGAGGGAGCAAGCTTGTTTTCTGCTTCCTTGGAGACTAGGACAAGGAACAATGGTTTCAAACTACAAGAAAGGAGATTCCATCTGAACATGAGGAAGAACTTCCTGACTGTGAGAGCCGTTCAGCAGTGGAACTCTCTGCCCCGGAGTGTGGTGGAGGCTCCTTCTTTGGAAGCTTTTAAACAGAGGCTGGATGGCCATCTGTCAGGGGTGATTTGAATGCAATTTTCCTGCTTCTTGGCAGGGGGTTGGACTGGATGGCCCACGAGGTCTCTTTCAACTCTTTGATTCTATGATTCTAGGTATATGTGGGAGTTGTGTCCAACAGTGGTATTAGGAAAGGCAGAATCGATGTTCTTTTGTTTACATTTCTTGTTATTTTTCTGATAATGCGTAGGGTTGGCAAGGAATATAAGGAAAAAGGTGACCTCTTCAACAGTCATATAGAACAGGGAATCCTAATGGGAGATTGCTCGTCATGGGCTGAATTTCCCTCTTTCACGCAGCTATTAAAGGAGAGGGGACCCTCTCTTCAAAAGGCAACTCTAGTAATGTGTAACTTAGCAAAATATGTGCTGGGTTGTTGTAGGTTTTTCCGGGCTATATGGCCATGTTCTGGAGGCAATTTTTCTCCTGACGTCTCGCCTGCATCTATGGCAAGCATCCTAAGAGGTAGTGAGGTCTCACTACCTCTGACATCACTACCTCTGAGGATGCTTGCCATAGATGCAGGCGAAACGTCAGGAGAAAAATTGCCTCCAGAACATGGCAATATAGCCCGGAAAAACCTACAACAACCCAGTGATCCCAGCCATGAAAGCCTTCGACAAAATATGTGTTACTTGGTTGCCTCTCTTTATAAAGCAGTGTGTGCAGTTTCTATTCCCGTAAACCTGTAACCGCTTAAAAGGTTACAATGCTACCATGCTCATAATTTTGTGTCAGGAAAAGAGTGGTCCATGATAAACAACAGCAACAATAACCACAACAACTTTATTTGTAACTCATAAAATCTCTAATTCTAACCCTCACCATAACCTGAACATCAGAGGCCACCTGCAGTCCCACAGCCAACATGTTTACATCACATGCCTTGCCTTTTCATGCACAGCTTTATATTGCTGAGACAAGATTTTTCAGGGCGGAAAATTAGGTGAGCAATTGGCTCTGCGTCTGTTTTAAAGTTCCTCAGCTTGGTTGTGATCAGTTTTGTTGCTATACTGTTTGTAGTACCCTATATTGCTTAGTAGCGTTATTCACAAGTAATGGTTGTTTAGTTTTAGCTGTCCTGGAAGCTAACTAATATATGTGTGTTTGTGCCCATCCAGACAGGGCACAAAACACGCACCCTTCCGGATATTAGCAGTGGGTATCCAAACAATGCCCCATGAATCATGAATGATTTTGGAACAAAGCAGGAAAACCCTGCTTTGTGCTGAGGTAATTTGATAGTGGGTTTGTTCCGCGCCTTCTTGAAATGTGCGGGTTGAACCCACTATGGCCGCTGTGTGGACTTCAGAGGGGGCAGTCCACAYGGTCGTTGTGTTTTCCAGGTTGATTCAGGCTGGAAAAGTGTTGAGGGCATCAACTCCCTCCCCAACCTGCCCCCAAAAGAGCCCCCGGTGGCGCAGTGGGTTAAACCTTTGTGCCGGCAGGACTGAAGACTGACAGGTCGCAGGTTTGAATCCGGGGAGAGGCAGATGAGCTCCCTCTATCAGCTCCAGCTCCTCAGTTTTTTGTTGTGTCAGAAGCGACTTGAGAAACTGCAAGTCGCTTCTGGTGTGAGAGAATGGGCCGTCTGCAAGGACTTTGCCCAGGGGACACCCGAATGATTTGATGTTTCCTCATTCTTGTGGGAGGCTTCTCTCATGTCCCCGCATGAGGAGCTGGAGCTGATAGAGGGAGCTCATCCGCCTCTCCCCGGATTTGAACCTGCAACCTGTCGGTCTTCAGTCCTGCCGGCACAGGGGTTTAACCCACTGCGCCACCGGGGGCTCCTGCGGGGACATGAGAGAAGCCTCCCACAAGGATGATAAAACATCAAATCATCTGGGCGTCCCCTGGGCAACRTCTTTGCAGACGGCCAATTCTCTCACACCTGAAGCGACTTGCATTTTCTCAGGTCGCTCCTGACACGACAAAAAACAAACAACCCTGCCCTCAAAGCCTTTAATAATAAAATATCTTATGGGGCTGGCATTTCCYTGCTGCTGGCTCTCTCCGGGTGCTTAGGAATGACGTGCCAGGAGTAGGGGAGGAGGAGGACAGTCACTCCTGGCCCACCCTTCTCCTGGCACATCATTCCTAAGCACCAGGAGAGGTCTGGCAGCACTTTAATGGTGGCCAGGTAAGTTTTTAAAGGATTTGGGGGGGGGGGTTGGGAGGTGGGGTCTGAGTGTCTTGCTGTCCTCCCAGAAGGTTCTGGGAGGGCATATAGACACCCAGCCCCAAAAGCATGCATTTTCCAGCTTGGTGTGCAGGCTACAGTCCACCCTGACCTAGGTTTTTAAAATTTGGGTCAGCACGGATTTTACCGCTGTCTGGAAGTGCCCTAAGTTATTTGTCAACTTATGCTGACTTCATGAATTTCATAGGGTTTCTTAGACAAGAGGTGCTTTTGATAGTTCATTCCTTTGATAGTTCATTCCTTTGAAATACAACCTATAGCACCTGGGCCCATTGGTGGTTATCATATACAGGCTTAGTCAGTACTTAAAATATATGAACTTCATTTCAAACAACAAAGTTGCTAACTATATCATAGATAATGTCAGATCTGATAAGCAGTAACCGCACCATACATTTATAGGTAATACAGTTTGTTCTGTCGCGCGCTGGGCCTGTAAATAATTGTCTTTAGAACAGGACGTGCAACCTTTGCTCAGCGGGAAGCCAGGGGGCCCAAGGAGAAGTTCTCAGAGGTTTTCCATCACAAATGACCTTTAGATGGCTTGTGAAGTATAACAAAGTCTTTTATTAATGAACAATCAAACAGAAACTTCTCTTGTCTTCAGTAAAGTTAAACAAATGATTCCAAGCTTTTATGCAACTGGTGACTTCCTAATCTTGCCCACGAAGGACAGGCAACTGTCTTCAATAACTTCTTCTTTAAAGGAAAGTCCCCTTTTTAACTTCTCCCAGGCTGACTGTAATCTAACCCTTACTGATGTGGGCTCCGCTACCGGGTCGAACTGCTTCTCGAACGCCGAGTGGACCTACCAGTGACAGCTTAGATCTCCAGCTGGAGTTCTTTGGTCTTTAGGGCTGTTTTCCTGGAGACTCTTAAGACTGTTTTCCCCTGGAAAGTCCTCAAAGCTGTGGGAAGGCTTCCCTGGAGTTCTCTGGTTTGCTCTTAAGACTGTTTTCCCCCAGAAAGTCTTAAGGGTTGAAGCTTTTGTACAGGGGAAGCTTGCACACGTCCTGTACATTAGCTTTCCTTGCTGAGACTAACTAAAAAATGGCTCCCTTCCCTTCCCAATTGCCCTGAGCAAAGGGTGGGACCAAAACTTAACGATGATGGACAGGTGACTTGCCCTATGACTGCAACCAAAAGAAGCCACCTATCTGCAGGACCCTGAAACTTAGGACTGCAAGCAAACATTAAATACAAAGCAAATAAATATGGAGCTCCTGATACAGCCGTACCAGCACACAGTTCAAATAATATGGGGGTTTCACTACTTTGTGAAGATAAAGCTTCAATTACCACTTGGGTGGGCCTCTCCGACATAGGCATAGCAATCACAATCCTTTAGCCCACCCTCAGTCTGTTTTGCCATGAGAATGACCTTGAGATTACTGATAATGCACTCATCGCTTAGAGCGGCATGGTTTATATGCCAGATCTAGATAAATGTTCTTCGCTAATGAGAGCTTTCCCAAGAGGCCCAAAAAATGTAAGCAATATCAACATGCTCAAAGCATGGCAACACCCATAATCCAATATACATATGTATAGCTGTGCAGGCATATATATGAGCTAGTACACAAATGAAGAAATGATAGGAATACATACATAAGATCATAGAATCATAGAGCTGGAAGAAACCAAAAGGATCATCTAGTCCAACTCACTGGGCCCTTCCACACAGCCCTATATCCCAGAATATCAAGGCAGAAAATCCCACAATATCTGCTTTGAACTGGGTTATCTGAGTCCACACAGATAATGTGGGATTTTCTGCCTTGATATTCTGGGATATAGGGCTGTGTGGAAGGGCCCATTGTCATACATAAACACACAAATCAGAGCACTCCTGCCAGATGGTCATCTAACCTCTGCTTAAACAACTCCTGAGGAGACTCCACCACACTCCAAGGCAGAAGCGAATTCCACTACTGAACAATTCTTACTGTCAGGAAGTTCTTCCTAATGTTTTGGTGGAATCTCTTTTCCTGCAATTTGAAACAATTGCTTTGTATCTTAGGGCCCTTCCACACAGCCCTATATCCCAGAATATCAAGGCAGATAATCCCACATTATCTGAGAGCGCTTCCAGACAGGCAGTTATCCCAAGACCACCTGCGTTTTAAAAATGCAGATGTTCTTGTGGGCCTGTCCACACCCATCCCAGAAAGTGTATGCTTTCTGGGGTGAGACTGGCCTGCAAAAACATCTGGAAGCCCCCCCCCCCCAAAAAAACCCCCCCGCAAAGCCCTTTTAAAACTAAAGAAAACTTACCCGGCCACCAGTACAGTCTTACAGCAGCTCTCCTGGTGCATAGAAATGATGTGCCAGGAGAGCAGGGAGGGGAGGGGGAGGAAAATCGCTCCTCCCCCCTCTCTCCTGGCGCATAATTTCTACGTGACAGGAGAGCTGCTGCAAAACTGTACTGGAAGCTGGGTAAGTTTCTTTACTTTCAAAGGGGTTTGGGGATTTTGGGGGAAGGGGGTAGGCATTCCCACAGTTTTCCAGACTAATTTAGTCCAGAAACTGTGGGAATGGTGTCCCAGGGTTTTCCTGGTTTGTGGCAAATTAATTCAGGACTGTCCAGAACGTTATCTGGACAGCTCTCTTTTTATTGCGGAAGTTTCCACGATAAAGGGGCTGTCTAGATCCACCCTGAGTGTGGACTCAGATAACCCAGTTCAAAGTAGATAGTGTGGGATTTTCTGCCTTGATATTCTGGGATATAGGGCTTTGTGGAAGGGTCCAAAGAGACATCCTTTCCAATATAAACTATTTTTTGTCCACTACTAGCTTCGATCGACATTAAATGGTCAGTGTATATGAGGTCTTAAATTCATTTAGATCAGCCAAATATTACTATATTGCCTCTTTACCTATTCTGTGCTGCATTTCCCCACTACGTCCTCTGCTCCATCTTTCCCAAATTGGGAGAAGACTGTGGGCTCTTCCAGTCAGGCCCTAAATCTCAGGATCTGATCCCAGGTTTTTTTCTGTATCCCAGATTATCTGGCAGTGGGGACTCATATAATCCAGTTAAAGCAGAAAACCTGGGATCAGATCCTGGGATATAGGGTCTGTTTGGAAGGGCACTGAAACAAATAAAGTGTTGCGTAGTTCTACCTTTCCTCTGTCCCTTGTTAGCATTTTGCCATCACCTGTACACAGTGGTCCTATCATTTAGGTTCACCTCACCTCAACCCACCTTGTAAAACTGTATGCCAAGTTATATATAATTATATATATATAATTTATGCATGTCATTATGGTGATTGGTGGAATAATTAACCGAAGTTGATTTGATTAGATGACAGAATTATTTTCCCTTAGTTTGCTTTTGACTGAAGACTCTAATTGAGACTTCATTTTGATGTATCCTCCCCCCAATTTAGGTGGCAGGATAAATCAGGCATGGGCAAACTTTGGCCCTCCAAAGCAGCTAAGGGGGGGAAAGGAAAGGGCCTGAAGCTTTTAGGAATTGTGGGAGTTGAAGTCCAAAACACCTGGAGGGTCAAAGTTTGCCCATATGTGGCATAGGGGAGAACAAAAGAGGACTTGGGAACTACAAAAACAATGGAGGGTGCTGTTGAGTTGGCATCTGTCACTCTCATTTTCTATCAGCTGTTAAGAGCTTTTACTTGGGGTATTTGCAGACTACTTCTCTTCTATAAAAGCAAACAATGACTGGAGTAGCAGACCCCACATGTGCATCCTGTGTGCATGCATTGCTTACGTAAGTTGTTTTCAACATGCTTCAAAACCTTCAAAGATGAACACACGTGGTTTCAGGACAAGAAAAACAGGTCTTGTTGCCAGCTTGCTTGGTTTATGGCTTGAGGGCTCCTTGAGCAATAAACTAATGCTGTTCAACCTCCCTGCTTTCTTTGTGCAATGAGCAATTCTATGTGTAGTACAAGCAAATCATTTTGGTTTTGGATGAGCAATTGCTGGAGACTAGGCTTGTGCATGGATTCGGATTGGTTGGTTCCCTTCGGCCAATCTGGTTTGTTCGGCTTGGTCAATTGGCCGTAAAGGGAAGGGCTCAGCCATCATGTTTTTTTGTCCACAATGGGGCCATGTGGCAGCAGATCATGGCTCCTCCTCTCCTATTTGGCATGTGGAGAGGATGCCGTGTGCTGCTCGCATGGGGTTTCCCTGTGAGTCCTTGCATGTTGGGCCAATCAGCGAAGAATAAAACTGTGACGCGTCTTACACAAGCTGTGTCGGCGAGTGCCTCAATTGCTCTCAGTTGTGTCCTGACTCTAGAGACGTGCTTCAGTCCGATTGTCTTGCCACTCACTCTCAGCTTTATTTTTTGGCTTAGCCTCTCTTTAGCATTGAATCTCTTTGATTTTCCTTTATTTCCTTTTATTTTCTTGATTATTTTTATTTAGTGGGACTGACTGGAAGTTGGGAAAGTGCAGGACGTGTGGTTGGGGTGCACTCACACATAAGACTTAAAATAATATGCTCCAAAACATGGTTTTTCCCCAAAACATGACTTGATTTCCTGCAATACATTTTTGTATCCCCCCCCCCAGTGGATCATATAGGAGTGTTTTTTCTAATAAGGGGATAATGTTAAAAGAAAATGGTTCTGGCCCAACTTACCTGTCTGAACGTTTCTCCCCTTACGAACCATCGAGGACTCTAGGATCGACTGGGGAGGCCCTGCTCTCGGTCCCGCCTTCGTCTCAAGTACATTTGGCGGGGACGAGAGACAGGGCCTTCTCAGTGGTGGCCCCTCGGCTATGGAACACCCTCCCTAGGAAGATTAGATCTGCTCCCTCCCTTTTAACATTTCGGAGGCAAGTTAAAACATGGCTGTTCGAGCAAGCGTTTACAAATGCAAAGTAGCTAATATAGGAACGATTTGACAATGGAACTGGACAATGCTGGATAATAATGAGACACTAATGATGTTGTTTTTATTGCTTTTGTGGTGTTTTATATTGTTTAAAGTTTTAATATGTATTATGTTTTGATATGTACTGATTTGTTGGAAACCGCCTTGAGTTGCCGATTGGCCGAGAAAGGCGGTATACAAATACAGTAAATAAATAAATAATAAATAAATGTTTTCTTGCTTGCTTAAAGGAGATTTTATTTCTAGAAAGAAAAAAAAATCCAAAAAACCAGGGGATGACCCAAACGTTATGAAACTTGGTGGGCTAACAGTGGTAGATGTGTCCTCCAAGTGTAGTCATTTTCACTCCAATAGCCCTACGAATGACAGGAAGGGGAGCCTGGGAACCTCCCCCATTGCTGCCAATGGGCCAGATCTAGCTACATTATTTGGCTGTGGACCGAAAATGGCTATTTGGCTACTTGCCCATTTTCAGAAGGCATGTAGAGTTTGTAGATTGGCCCATGAATAATATTTCTTTTGTGTGGTTTCATCCCCCTTACAGCTTGCAAAGAGCTATGGAGATGTTTTCACCTTATGGATAGGACACTTTCCCGTGGTTGTTTTGACAGGATTTAAAAATGTGAAAGAAGGACTAATGGACAATTATGAAAGACTGTCTGGACGACCCATGATGCCCTTTTTTAAATTACTGGGCAACAAAAATGGTAAGTTTTTCCAAAAATAGGTGAGTTCCTCTCCTTTTAGTCATTTGAGGAGCTGGCAGATGCTTCACACACTTGATGGGACAGATCTTTGTCAGCACTTTGGAAAGCTCAATTACAATTCAGTCTAAAACCCAGTCTAAAAAGTCTATGCACAATTCAGGACTTGTGTTGTTGAAGGTTTTCATGGCTGGAATCACTGGGTTGCTGTGAGTTTCCTGAGCAGTATGGACCTGTTTCAGAAGCATTCTCTCCTGGCGTTTCACCCACATCTATGGCAGGCATGCTCAGAGGTTGGGAGGTCTGTTGGAAACTAGGCAAGTAGGGTTTATATAGCTACAAGGCTATTCAATTCTAATCAAGCTGGCCAATTGCAACATTCACACTTACCTCAAACAAATAAGAATTCTTTCTCCCACCTCGGACTTTCCACAGATATATAAACCCCACCTGCCTAGTTTCCAACAGACCTCACAACCTCTGAGGATGCCTGCCATAGATATGGGCAGAATGTCAGGAGGGAATGCTGCTGGAACATGGCCATACATCCCGGAAAACTCACAGCAACCCAATTCAGGACATGTTCCATACAAAATTCACCTATCTCTATCTTTGCAGCAGAGATAGTTTTTCTTTGCACAACAATCACTTGCAAATTTGGCAGAGGCTATGACGATTCTCATCAATCCAAGATTTTTCTCACTAGAGATTCTTGATATTTTTTTTAAAAAAATAGAATTCTGGATCATTTTTTCAAATAGTTTCCAATCTTTCCATCTCTGGCATGGAATGAGCATGATTTAGCATCTTCGTTGATGGTATTTGCTGAAAAGTGGGGGCAGGCATCATTTCCAAATTCTGTGCTTATGGCACTTCTTAATTCAATTAGAACAAGCAAGAGGCCATGCATGTGCTTGAGAGAGGGTGTAGATCAGGCATGGGCAAACCTGGGCCCTCCAGGTGTTTTGGACTTCAACTTCCACAATTCCTAACAGCTGGTAGGCTGTTAGGAATTGTGGGAGTTAAAGTCCAAAACACCTGGAGAGCCCAATTTCCCCATGCCTGGTGTAGATCAATCTCCTTTTAGAGCTAGACTGGGCAGTGAATAACTGATATCTATTAAAACATCTCTATGGTTCTTGGTTGTCACAGGTGTCATGTTTGCCAATGGCAAAACTTGGAAGGATCAGAAGCATTTTGGACAAGCGACCATACAGACATTAGTCCAAATGCAGAAGGACCTGCAGCATCAAATAAATGAGGAGGCTAATCTTCTTGTGAAAACCTTTGCACGGGAAAATGGTAGGTACATAATGGCTGAATGCTTGGACAGTGTGCAAGCTGAACTGCTTGGCAGCTGTCGCTTGGGTTGAATTGATGTGAAAGACTATGGTCAATTCTGGCAGTTGTAATCCCATCCAACTATAAGTCTCAAAGTGACATCATTTCTTTGGAAGAATATTCTGTCTCAGAGATCGGAATGCTGTTTGAAGATTCAGAAACCAATTCATTTATTGTGCTGGTACGGTTGTACCAGGAGCTCCAACTTCTTTTCCTTTCTATTGAGTGTTTGCATGTATTCCAAAGTTCCATGCATTTTGCAATAAGGTGGCTTCCCTTGGTTTGCAATCATAGGGCCAATGACCCATCAATTATCATTATGTTCTTTAGTTCCGCCCCTTTTTCTGGGTTAAGGAGGGAAAAAGGGGACCTCTAGTTCAGTTCACACAGAGAAGCCTTTCGTACAGGACATGAATCAGTTCCACCCGTAGAAAGCTTTGTCTTTTACAGCTTTGCTGGGGGATCCGGTCCCACAGCTCTACAGAGAACTGCAGCATAGCCTTTGCTGGAGAAATACAGCTCCACGGTTTTACAGCCAGCCTTCGCTGGGAATTGAAAGCCTTCTTTCCTCTTGGAAATCTACTAAAGGACTCTGTTTGGTAAGGACCACTCACGGCAGCCTTAAAGTAATTTGGACTGGGTGTAGGGGCCCATGACAGCAGAGCTTAAATTAGATTGCCCAGGGAGAGATGAAGGATTTCCCTTGTAGAAGAAAGAAACAGTTTATGAAGAAAGTTGTCTGTCCCTTGTGGACAAGATTCAAGCAAGCTACCAGTTGATTCAAAGCCTTGAAATATTTGTTTGATTTATTGAAGATTTAAGCATGAATAAAAAACCTTGTTGAACTTTCTAAGGTTTTAAAAGAACTTTGTGTGGGGAAATCCGAAAGGCCTCTCAGCCGAGGCACCCCCGGCATCCCTTTGGGCATTCAGAAAACACGTCCTGTCTATAGACTCTTTCACAGGCCCAGCGTGTGACAGCACTTTTATGAATGATGGCAGGATCTAATGGCTGAGACCTTGCTCCTCTGGTTGGTGCAGTATAAAAATAGGGAGCATAGTTATGCTAGAATTACTAAATAGCATCATTGCACAACTAATCACAGAAAGGATATTTGTTGACTTTCACGTTGTGAGAGAGTGTATGCAACTCTCTCATACACTGCTAAGAACTACACTCATGGAATCTCTTCGACAATGGGATCCCTTGCAAAATGTCCATGACAGTGTTGCAAAGTATCATAATTGTAGTTATTATGGGTATTATGTACAATTAGTATGTAGCAGAGTTGTTAAGAAATCCTATTAGGGAATCTGTAGCTAGGGATGTTTCAATGCACACTGGATTCTACCAATCCACACCACTAAACCTTAGCCAATATCCATATCAAACTCAGCACAGAAGGACTGATATGGACATTGGTCCCATTGTGCATCAGTCGTGTTATGCACTGGTCCAATGTGCATCTGGTATGTTAATGGTTTTCCTCATTAGTGATGTAATAGTGCCTGAATATGGACTTTGTGAAGCAGAATGATTTTAATTCCCACAAGTGGTTATAAAGATATACTGTAAATCCCAAATAGGATTCTGGCCATTTTCTCCCTTTCTCCAAAAATTGGAAATCAATGAAACTTACAATTTAAAAAATGACAAAGTGGATGAAAGATACACAAAATGAACAGGGTCCCCATTGGTATCCTCAATTACTGAAATGGAACTACCGGCAGATCTGGAAAACAGTAACTTCTTTTATATTGTATTGTTGAAAGCTTTCATGGCCAGAATCACTGGGTTGTTGTAGGTTTTTTCGGGCTGTATGGCCATGTTGTAGAGGCATTCTCTCCTGCATCTATGGCAAGCATCCTCAGAGGTTGTGAGGTCTGTTGGAACTAGGAAAATTGGGTTTATATATCTGTGGAATGACCAGGGTGGGACAGAGACTCTTGCTTAGCAACTCCTTATAAAGGCCCGGAAGGCCGGGATAGCTTGCATGAGAGAGCAGGTGTGCTCAACAGGGCATCAGGCTTGATTTTAGGGAGAAAAATATTAAGCTCACGAAACCCAAAAGGCTCAGTGAGAAGGAAGCACAGAGAAAGTTTCACAACCCAGAAAGTCAAGGTCAAAGAAATGCCTTTGTGTTTTGTGCTCCTTAAATTAGAAAGTGTCTCTATGAGAATTCAGATCAGGCAACACTGCTAGATAGTGAGGATCTCAAGTCCTGTTTCCAGTTCATGTTTAGTCTAAGTTCTTGGTTTTTCTGGATTCATGTTCATGTTTTAATTTTTGTTTCCCTGGATTTATGCTCGTTGTTATGACTCTTGTTTCCATGTACCTTTTGGATTATTTGGATTATTGCCTTTGAAGTGTTTTACTCCTTACCAGCTTGGTTGTGCTGTTTACTTATGGGCTACTTTTTCAGATTACCTATTGGATTTTGCCTTTCTTCTCCCTTTTGGTGATTTCCCCTTTTTTATAAGTACTTTCTTCAATAAAATGTTTTTTACAGTTTTTGGAGGCCTGTATTGTCGAAGGCTTTCATGGCCGGAATCACTGGGTTGTTGTAGGTTTTTCCGGGCTATATGGCCATGTTCTGGAGGCAATTTTTTCTCCTGACGTTTTGCCTGCATCTATGGCAAGCATCCTCAGAGGTAGTGAGGCCTGTTTTGGAGACCTGTTTGGTGCTAAGGGGAAGGTGAACTCTGGCAGAGGTACAACATTGTGTGGGAGATCTACCATATTTACCTGAGTCCGATGTACCATAAAATCTAATACACACCTCCATTTTCAAAACCCCGAAGCCTAAAAATGTATTTGCTGCTGAATGTAATGTGCAGTGGCAAAAAGTGCACACTTTGTCATTTGGTCATTACATTTGCTGCCTGCTTAGAAATCCCTTCTTTAAAAACAAATCTGTTAGAACACCAAAGCATTCAGCAACTGAAAGGAAAACTTCGGGTTGCAGCTATGCTGTAGACTGAATCCATTTTAACAGCCCTGGCTCAATGCTATGAATCATGAGACTGTAGTTTTACAAGGTATTGAGCTTTCTCTGCAAATTAATGTTGATGCCTCACCAAACTACAAATAGCATAGAGATGAGGTCTCTCAAATAGGAGCACCAGGTGCTTCTGAAGCAGCTACAATTACTTTATTACGTGAATCTAATGTGAACCCTTATTTTGGCAATGTATTTTAGCCAAAAAAGGTGAGCATTAGATTTGAGTAAATAGGGCAAATGCAGTCATGTGTAAATTGGTGCTAAAAGATTAACACACCAAAACAGTGGTGATTTTGCATTGATGTGACATTGGGGGCTGTGTGGTGGTGGTGAGGACATGGAGGGATGGATGTGTTATTTTGTGTTGTGTGCGGAGGAAGGCATGCTATTGCACAACGACAATGGGACTGTGGCATAGCTGGCAGGGAGTCAACTACATTAAGATCACTACTGACCAAAAGGTCATGAATTCAAAGCCAGCCTGGGTCGGAGTGAGCTTCCGATGAATTTGTGTAGCTTGCTGTTGACCTTTGCAGCCCGAATGACAGTTGCATCTATCAAGTAGGAAATTTAGGTATTGCTTTTGCAGGGAGGCAAATTTATGATGCCATAAAAATCTCCAGCAACCATGCAAAAAATGAGGAAGTATGCCATCTGTGTCACAAATGGATGGTGAAGCAACAGCTCCCCTGGTGGCCAGAATACCCTTATGAAAAAAAGCTGGAATGTTAAATAGCCTCTGTCTGTCTGTCTATATATGTTGTGTGTCTATGGCATTGAATGTTTGCCATGTATATGTACATTGTGATCCGCCCTGAGTCCCCTGCCGGGTGAGAAGGACGGAATATAAATATTGTAAATAAATAAATAAAGCTATTCTATTCTATTCTATTCTATTCTATTCCATTGTTCTAAAGACCAAGGTAATACATGCGCCAATTGTTGTTATGTCTGCAGGACAACCGTTAGATCCTTCATTGGCTCTCATGCGTTCAGCCTCCAAAGTGATTTGTACTGCAGCATTTGGCCATGATGCCCCCATTGAGGATGAAGCTTTATGCAAGTTGACCGAACATATCAGTACTGTCACCAAATTTAGAGGCAGTTTTGGTGAGATGGTGAGTAGTGATCTATTCATTATGGAACAGGAGATTCCCCCCCCCCCCCCCAAAATGGGATGATACTGTATTATATACAAACCTATTACACTGTATCAGATTGCTGCCTTCTCCCATCCAATGTGGTCTACATTTTCTGGTAGCAACTCTACTTGTCCTCAGATCAAAATAAGTATTTTCTACTATGGTGATCTTTTCCCCCTACAAACGATGAGGACCGAGTTGAGAATATTGTCCTTACAAAAAGCTGAGTGTACTCTGTCAATTAGCTGTGACCTCCACCAAGTGAAATCTATACATATAAAAGTGAAAATATGTATGTAGGTTTGTTTCACAAAGGCTCCCTACATGGTCTGATGGATCTGGACCAAACTTGATACACATACACTGTATTTATTTATTTATTTATTTATTTATTTATTTATTTATTTATTTATCGTGTCATCAGCAACCAGACATTTGTATTACTTTTTTAACAAAAACAAACAAAACAGACAAAACACAGAATTTGCAATCTTGGTAGTTGATTAAATGTCCTTTGACCAGTATCTGGCCACTTGGAGTGCCTCTGGTGTTGCCGCAAGAAGGTCCTCCATTGTGCATGTGCAGGGCTCAGGTTGCATTGCAGCAGGTGGTCAGTGGTTTGCTCTTCTCCATCTCGTGGTGCCAGAGTGCAGTCTGTTCAGCGCCTTCCAAGTCGCCCAGTTTTCTGTGTGCCCAGGAGGGAGTCTCTCATTTGGTATCAGCAATTGATTGAGGTTCTGGGTTTGAGCCTGCCACTTTTGGACTCTCGCTTGCTGGGTGTTCCAGCAAGTGTCTCTGTAGATCTTAGAAAACTATTTCTTGATTTAAGTCATTGACGTGCTGGCTGATACCCAAACAGGGGGTGGGCCGGAGATGTCACTGCCTTGGTCCTTTCACTATTGGTTGCTACTTCCCGGCAGATGTCAGGTGGTGCAATACCGGCTAAACAGTGTAATTTTTTCCAGTGGTGTAGGGCGCAGACACCCCGTGATAATGCGGCATGTCTCATTAAGAGCCACATCCACTGTTTTAGCGTGGTGAGATGTGTTCCACACTGGGCATGCATACTCAGCAGCAGAGTAGCATAGCGCAAGGGCAGATGTCTTCACTGTGTCTGTTTGTGATCCCCAGGTTGTGCCAGTCAGCTTTCGTATGATATTGTTTCTAGCACCCACTTTTTGCTTGATGTTCAGGCAGTGCTTCTTGTAGGTCAGAGCACGGTCCAGAGTGACTCCCAGGTATTTGGGTGCACTGCAATGCTCCAGTGGGATTCCTTCCCAGGTATCCTCAGAGCTCGGGATGCTTGTCTGTTCTTGAGATAAAAAGCACATGTCTGTGTTTTAGATGGATTAGGAATCAGCTGGTTTTCCCTGTAATAGGCAGTAAGAGCACCTAAAGCTTCGGAGAGCTTCTGTTCAACCATCTCAAAGCTCCCTGCTTGAGCAGTAATGGCATGATCATCAGCATAGATGAAGCTCATACATTCCCTGTATAATCCAACTTAAAATACTGGTGCTAGCTCCAGTAGTTCTAGAGCATTAAATCTATGCCTGGTTTTAGTTTAAACTTTAAGACATTATCCAAATTGTTAAACTTATAGTAGGTAGGGTCCAGCAAATCCTTTGAAGGTCAGACTAAAACCTGGAATGAATTCACCAGGTTACTGGTATCAGCACCATAAGTTGCCCAGTGAGCATGTGACTCCATATCTAGGAACCACACAAACCGGGATGTAGAAATGGTCACTGGACTACAGCCCTCCGTTTTCAGCAATAGCCATATAAGTGTTTTTATTGACTTTTCTTGCAGATATATAACTTCTTCCCTTTGCTCATGCAACACATCCCTGGACCTCACAAGACAGTATTCTCCTCTTGTGAATTTATACGTTCCTTTATCAAGAAGGAGGTAGAAAACCATAAGAAGAAAGTTGTAGCAGACCGTGAACCACAGAACTTCATTGACTTCTATCTGGCCCAGATCAACAGGGTAAGTCCTCTCTTATTTGTTGTTGTTGTTATCATGCCACCACTACTACTACCACCACCATCATCGGCCAGAATCCTTTGGATACTTGTGTCTTTGCCTCAGATGTTTTGAGCTTATAAATCACGTTCGCTGGAGCAGTCCACACAGCGGGATAGGAAGGAAGTCCCCCGTTTTCCATGACTGCAGGGTTATAAGTCATTTTGCACATTTTTTTTTGGGTGGAATTGAGTTTTAAGTGAATCTTTGAAACATGTGCTTTTCAGCTGTTAACCCGATTCCACACGCACTTTCTCTAAACGTCATTTAGCCACCTCCACTCCTTTTATCCCAGTTACTTCTGGCTTTTACTGCATGTGAAAAAGGGCCACTGAGAGTCAAAGAGATGGCATGTTTAGCAGATATTTAGAAGAGGTGCTTTTCTTTCATTGGTGAAAGACACATGCTTGTCATAATACATGATTGCCCCCAATCATTGGGTATAGGGAGCGCACAACTCCTCCTCTGTTGTGCCAGCTCCACTGGCTGCCAATTAGCTTCCGAGCACAATTCAAAGTGCTGGTTTTAACCTACAAAACCCTATAGGGTTCCAGGCCAGTTTACCTATCCGAACGTATTCACCCCTATGAACCATCAAGGCTATTAAGACACACTATTTATGTCTTAATATTTGCACTAAAATGTGCGAAGCAAGGCCAGAAAGTTATTTTTGTTCTTTACAATATGTTCTGTCTACTTGATCTTTATGAAACAAATTGTATTATTTGTTTGGAGGGGCCCTGCTCTCGGTCCCATCACCCTCACAATCACGTCTGGTGGGGACGAGAGACAGGGCCTTTTCTGTGGTGGCCCCCTGGCTATGGAACTCTCTCCCAATTGAGATCAGATCTGCCCCCTCCCTCCTGACCTTCAGGAAGCTAGTGAAATCCTGGCTATGGAACGAGGCATTCCCAGAATGATGGCGGAGACTGGCAATTGACTAAAGTTATCGACCATATATGCAGACTGAGTGGGACATGATTTTATCTTGACGAACTGGCTTTTATGTATTTTAGTCTATATGTATTTTAATTTATTGTTGCTGTACGATGTTTTAGATTGTATTGTTAGCATTGAATTCTTACTGTTAGCTGGTCTGAGTACTTCTGTGGAGGTAGAGAAGATTGGGATACAAAAGTTTTAAATAAAATAAATAAATATATATATTAAATTTGTTTTGTAACCATTTTGGGGAAATGTTTACCCTTCTTGAGTTGTAAATATGATTGCTAAATCACAGTATGTGTGTGTATGTATGTGTGTGTGTGTGTGTGTGTATACAGAGAGAGAGAGAGAGAGAGATCCCATGGTGAGAGGAAAAAAGTATCCATCTCTGTGAATGTGCATTCTGCTTTAGATCTCATTTGATCCTATGTCTACTTTACTCATAGTATTTTGGTTGTAATGTTGTGCTTCTAATCCACAGGAGAAAGTGGACTCCTCAACTACATTTAATGAGGACAACTTAATTCAAGTGATTGCTGACCTGTTTGCTGCAGGCACAGAGACAATTGCTGTTACCCTGTCGTGGGGTTTGCTATTTATGGTGACCCATCCTGATATTCAAGGTGGCATACAAACATGTGATGGATGCTTATGCTGGCTCTATTTATTGAAAAACAAAATCTTAGGATTGTAATCAAGGAGACCCAATTGTGTTTCTGATGGCCAATACTCTTGCCAAAATGACAGCATTTATGATCTAGAGCAGTGGTTCCCAACCTTTTTTTGACCAAAGACCACTTGAACAGGGGCCACTTTGATCAGGGACCACTCTTCAACATTAGTACCAAAAGAGTTACAGATCCATTTTTGGTCCACTTCAGATTCGGTTTGGCTATTTGGAGTGCTGATTCAGAAAACTGCATTGAATATCAGCTCTAGTTTCTGATACAGAACATATGTCACCCAGTAGCTGCCATCTGTTTGCCCACAGATAACCATATTCAATAATCTGATGTGGTAGTAGTAACCTTTCGTGGGTAGTCAGCCTCTCCCGTCCTGACATCCCCGTTGCCTCAGCACTCTAAGAGGGTTTCGTGAGACCAGTCACTCCCATTGTCATGTAGTTTTGAGGCAACTGTGAAGTAATGGTGAGGCCGCAGACCATATTTTCATTCTTGCAGACCATTGGTGGTCCACGGCCTACAAGTTGGGAACCACTGATCTGGAGAGAAGTATCAGTAGATCTGGTTAATTCTATGGTATGTTGATGTACACTGTAATAGGATGAACGAGGAAATTACAGGTGATGAGAGAGACCGGTGTGTGTGTAATGTTAGGTTTGCTGCCACCACCCCAAATCACAGTTTGAGGAATTGTCTTGTTGTTGTACTTGAGGTAAAATGTCCCTATACACCGGCTCTTCCTTTTGGCTCCCTTTCTGGTGACTGAACTGTAGAGATGTGGAGGCTTACTGGATCTAACCTTAAATGATGAAACAAGGCTGAGGCAGATTAACAGTAAACTAGAGAACAGGTTTATTGACGTATTTGAAGCAAACAACTGACTACTGAGAGGTACATACGCGTAATTTGTTTCTGAAGCACAGACTTATTAAGCAAATGGTTTCTTTAGAAGGAGTAACTTTTCCTTATCATGAGCTACTTTCCTCACACTATCCTGTAACATGTAACAGTGCGTTTCTTTGACCAGCCGCCCCTGGCTGCCTTCCAGAGTATCTAGGTTTTCCCTGGACTACTCTGAACCTTTAGGGAAATAAACCCACTTGTATTCTATCCTAATACAAGTAAACAAGCCCTCACTTTGACTGCCCTAGTCAAACTATACAGAAGCGCTTGCTCTTTAATTATTCCCTAACAGGCTAATTCCTAGCTCCCTAAGAAACTCTCTTCTCCCTGTCTGAAATCCTAATCCTTTCTCTGCTAGATCAAATCCTTCTCTCCCCCTTCTGTCAGAAATGACAGCCTATTTACACTCTCCTTCAACTCCTCCCCTTGGGGTCTGAACCAATCAGGAGTTAGCTGACTCCTCCCCTTGCCTCTCTGCCTATACCATCATGTCTGTCACCCTGAGCTGCCTTCCCAACATGGAGGCCAGCTCACTGACTTCCACGCTGCAGCCTACGAAGAAAAGGTATGAGTTCATTACATACACACATACCCATATACAAAGAGTAATGGAGAGAGGGAAACTGTGGGGAACACACACATACCAAAAGAATTAAATGAGAGTGGCGTGTGTTCAGTGGCCATAGTGTAATTTCTTTTTATTTTTAAATATTTTATTTATTAGGGTATAGCAATTAATCAGCATTGAAATACAGTGCAATGCTATTCATTAGTCTGTTGACTATGATGTTAAAAGAATAGATGGGATGTCACTTTTAATTCTGGGTCTCTCCAGCAACAGCAATTGACAGCAATAGCTAGGTTTAAAAAAAAAGAAAGTTGGGGATGAGTGGGAAGGGAGATAAATAATGGAGTATTCTGGAAAAGAGAATGGATAGCTGCTTAAACTTTGACCAAACTTTATTTCAGAGCCCTCTTGTTAAAGTGTGAGATGGCACAGTTGGTGGCTTCAAGGATATTCCTTACCTGGATTCACCTTCGTAGCTCAAACTTTATTTCTTTCTTTCTTAGGGCCCTTCCACACAGTCTTATAACTCAGAATGTCTACTTCAGACATGGGAAAGCTTTGGCCCTCCAGGTGTTTTGGACTTCAACTCCCACAATTCCTAACAGCCTACCGGAGGGCCAAAGTTTGCCCATGCCTGGTCTACCTTCTACCACCCAGATAGAAGGGTTTCTGAGGCACTTGAGATCAGGACACTGAGAAATGACAACTGCAGCACCTTCTAGTTGTGAAGTACATTGAGATGGCTGGCTGGTTGAGTTATTGATAGCATCAGTCTCTCATATTAATTCTTCTTAAATATTATCTGGTTTTTTGAGCAGTTTAATGTACTTTGGCCAGACAGAATCTGAGATACCTATGGAAAAAGCACTTATAAAGTAAATGTATCTCTCATTTATGAACCGGAATGTTCTTCTTGTTCCTCAGAGAAAGTCCAGAAGGAGCTACAAAGTACTCTGGATCCCTCCAAATTGATCAGCTATGACGATCGGAAGAAACTGCACTATACTAATGCCGTGATTCATGAGATCCAACGCTTCAGCAACATCGTATTATTTGGCCTGCCCAGACTGTGCATACAAGATTTAAATATATTTGGACATTTCATTCCAAAGGTACAGAGCAAATTATAGCACTAATATTGTGTTTCCCAAGAAGAGGTGGGCAATTGTACTGGAACATGATGCACCAAACAGGATCAGGAGTTACTCTGTAAACATTGACTAAGATTCTGTTTCATGCTGGTGGAGCGTAAGAGCAGTTACATAGTCACTAGAGTAGGCATCAGTAAACTTGGGCCCTCCAGGTGTTTGGACTTCAACTCCCACCATTCCTAACAGCCTCAGACCCCTTCCTTTTCCTCCTCAGCCACTTAAGCAGAGGGGTTGGCTGGTGACTGCTGGAAGAGTCACCAGTCACCAGCCAACCCCTTCAGCCCTCATTTCTCCTCTAATTATAGTGGGTATTGGTGCCATGTAAGTATGTTCTTCCCTGTATGTATCTATCTGTTCAAGAAAACATTTGAACCCACCTTCTTCTTTATAGGATACCCTGGTGGTCGCAGATCTGTGCTCTGTCCTTCTTGATCCCAAGCAGTGGGAGACACCTGAACAGTTCAATCCTAACCACTTCTTGGACAAACATGGAAAATATACAGCAAGAGAAGAATTCTACACATATGGAACAGGTGAATGTACTAAATTATTACTTAGGCGATCCCTCGTTGTCCAAGTAGGATAGTCTTCCAGGATCAGTGTACTGGCGGTGGGTCCGTAGGTGACTGTGGAGCCCTATTCTTGACCTGCATCTTCTCCCACAGTGAGGACATTGGTTTCCAGGTGGATGTAGGTGAACTACAACTCCAAAACAAAAGGACACTGCCCACCAAACCCTTCCAGTATTTTCTGTTGGTCACGGGAGAACTGTGTGCCAAGTTTGGTTCAATTCCATTGTTGGTGGGGTTCAGAATGCTCTTTCGATTGTAGGTGAACTATAAATCCCAGCAACTACAACTCCCAAATGACAAAATCATTTTTTTTGAGTGAAGGACATACATTGGGTTGTTAGTGTCTTGTGTCCAAATTTGGTGTCAATTCGTCCAGTGGTTTTTGAGTTCTGTTAATCCCACAAACAAACATTACATTTTTATTTATATAGATAAATAAATGAAATGGCCTTCCAGAGACTTATGTACAGTATGAGATTCTCACTGTTTCCTTCTCCATCCTGCAGGATGCCGGGCCTGCCTGGGGAAGCAGTTAGCACAGTCTGAGCTCTTTATTTTCTTCACCTGCCTGATGAAAGCTTTTACCTTCCGCTGGCCAGAAGGAGTAAAAGAAACTGATGTGCAACCTATAATGGGCCCTGTGGTACAACCCAGCCCGTTTAAGATTTGTGCCGTTCCTCACCAGGCGGCAGTGCGACAAAGACCAACAAAAGACAACTCAAAGAATGCCTGAATATTTGGCACTGTACATTTTTTGAAGTCCTACTATTTAACTTGTCTGCTTCTCTTTATTTTACCACCTCACATTTCCACTCTGCAGTGTTTGTTTGTAAAGACACAGTGACCAGCCTGTTGTTATGTGTTTTAGCGTCTACTCCAAATTATGGTGATTCTCTCTTAGCGTTTTCTTGACAAGATTGTTTAAGAGATTTTAAAAAATCCTCTTAGGCTGATAAGAATGTGACTTCCTGAAGGTTTCCATGGCTAAGCATGGGTTGGGATTCTAGTATCCAGATGTCTAGTCCAAAACCCAAACTGCCAAGCCATATGGATCATGACTTACTTTGGGTCATATAGATTATGACTTACTTTTGTCATATACATTGCAATTTTGGTAGAAGTTAACCATAGAGCAGGCATGGGCCAACTTGGGCCCTGCAGGTGTTTTGGACTTCAACTCCCACAATTCCTAACAGCTGGTAGGCTGTTAGGAATTGTGGGAGTTGAAGTCCAAAATACCTGCAGGGCCCAAGTTGGCCCATGCCTGCCATAGAGTCATGCTGTGGGATCTAGAGTTTCCTGAAGATAACATACTTGTAATACCTGTATTTTCATATGCAAATAATGGGATATGTTGGAGACTGGACTCAAATCTAAACACAAATTTATGTTTCATATATTCATTATGCATGTAGCCTGAAAGTAATGGTATGCAATATTTTTTTTAAAAAAAATTGTGCATGAAACAAAGTTTGTGTACATAGAGCCATCGATAGTTTTGGACTTTGGTGTATTATGGATTTCAAAGTTCTGGACAAGTGACACCTATATGGAGAAACTAAAGACATCCTTCTTTGCTATTCTCTTCTTTGTATAGACACTATGATTTTTTTCCTTCTTGTAAATTTTGTTGCTATTTATTTATTTATATTATTTATGTTGTTTAAAATATTTATATCCCGCCTTTCAATACAGATTCAAGATGGTGTAAACAAAAGTAGAGTAATAAACAATGCAACACTAAAACGAATGTCATTAACAATGGACCATGGACCAACTAAATATATTATTTGACTAAAGTAATGAGAAAGTGGGCAGAGGTTCTACACAACCTTTAATGGTTGTACTCGTATAGATGACAAGGTGTCTAATAGCTTGGTGGTATAAGAGACTTCTCATTTTTTCTTGAAAATAACACAATTAACTTTTCCACGTGTTACTGATATCTGCTGCCATCAAATTCCAAAATACAAGGTGTTGTTGCACTCTGGTCTGAATTTACCACTGCACCCAGCACCACACAAGAGTCCAGTCATACTAACTAAACAGTTTATTGAAGAATGCAAATATAAAAAGGCAAAAGGCAATGTAAAATGTAATGTCCAAAAAGGAAAAAGGCTTTCAAAAGGCAATAGTCTATATATCAAAGTTCTGTTCAAAAGTGACAAGATACATGAAAAACAAAAAACAAAACAGGAATCAAAACATAGGCATAAATTCATAACCAGGAACACAGGAACTTCTTCCAAAACGTGAATCCATGAACATGAGTACAAGACTTTCCCAAAGGTCTTAGACTTGAATGTGGAACAAGAACAAGATTCAAGGTGTACACCTTAACACAGTGTTGCCTGTTCTAACCTTTTTAGTAAACAACACTTTAATTTAAGGTCCACAAGCCATGCATTTGACATCTGGTCTGTTTCAAGGAATTCTCACGGATTCTCTGTGACCTCCGTAATCTGGCTCATTCCTCCCATAGATTGGGGGCCCTTCCACACAGCCCTATATCCCAGAATATCAAGGCAGAAAATCCCACAATATGTGCTTTGAACTGGGTTATCTGAGCCCATACTCAGATAATGTGGAATTTTCTGCCATGATATTCTGGTATATAGAGCTGTGTGGAAGGGCCCAGAGTCACATCCTCCACCTCACTTCAGGTGTTTTCCCAGGGGAACGATCTTTCCCTTCCAGCTCCTTATCTTCCATTGCCAAGAAATGACCAGGGTAAAAGTCCTTGGATTTACAATTTCAAAATCAGTATTTAGAATTCTCTGCATAAAAAATGTAGTGTCTCACCAAATTACGAGCACCATGATCCCGCAGAATGCAACCATGGCAGACACAAGTGGAATCACAGTGCTTCAACTGTGTAAATGTAAAAGGTCTGGTTGATTTATGTTTTCTAAAATATCAACATATAATACACCTTACCGTAATCACGCCACATTGAGGATATTGTTCTTTCAAGCAGAAGTAAATAATTTTAACATTTTAAAAATTCCTTCAAGAAAGTCCTTAAGGCCTCCAGTTTTAGCAGATTACTAGCTTAGGCTACTGCCAATGCCCGGGTTTGGTCTTTTGTGATGATATTATACAAAGTCATTGTTTGTTTTGGGGTTTTATGAATATTCTCATTAGAAACTGTATAAGAATGAGGGTGACTCCCATCATCCTAGATCAATCCTCCTCTTCCAAATGCTTCCAGTATTAAAAGTTGATCATGTTGGGTCTGTGCACCAAGTCTGGTCTAGAACCATTGTTGGTGGGGTTCAAACTGCTCTCTGGTTTGGAGGCTTTTGCAGTTTGGAGTTTTTAAATGAGAAAAGATAGCAATTTGCCAATTTATCAATAAGGAATGGAATATGGCAGTATTCCAGCTTAGATAAAAGAGGGCATACTATGTCCCCCTAGTTTCCCACACACCCTTTCTTCAAAGTGCACCTCTGGCCTGTTTCAGGCGTAACTTCCGAAGTTCTGATCCCTTTACCTTGTCCTTTCCGTCCAGCTACTGAACTACAGATTTGCACTGTAGTGACTCCTAGTGGCTTACTACAGCTACTAATCTGAACAATTGTACATAAATACAACAGAAAAGGACAGTGTGATATAGTGGTTGGAGTGTTGTGCTAGGACCTCAGGGTTCAAATCCTCACATGGACATGAAAACCCACTGGATAATTCTGGACAAGTCATATTCTCTCAGCCTCAGAGGAAGGCACACACAAACCTCCTCCGAATTAATCCGGCCAAGAAATCCCTGTAATGAGTTCACCTTAGGATCTGAAATAACCTACGAGTACACAATACAGCAGAGTTGTTTACATATCTACAAAATGAATATGTCCTATCTATTTTACTTCTGAGAAGCAAATACCCTCAACAACAGAACAATGTTGTCTCCTTCCATTCTGCTCCATTGTTCTGTTCTGCTTTGGATTTCTTGATTCTTTTTATTTAGTGGGACTGACTGGGAGTTGGGGACGTGCGAGACAGCTGGGTAGGGTTTGTGTGCACATTCGGGGCCTTGGGAGAGTCACCCTTTAAGCTTTTTTTTTCTCCTTCCCATCCTCTCCTTCAAATACTTCTAAAAGATAATCATAATTATCATTAATCCCAGCAAACAAAAAGAAAACCCTCATTCTCTAAAAACTACGAACTCTTAGTTACCTCTCCTCTAGAGTAGAAAGTAGGAACAGCTTTAAGCATTAAACCCAAAGGAGAAAGGCATGAGGGGGAAAATCAAGAGAAAAGCGAGGACATTTTTAAGGAAGCCCAGGGTAGGATAGCTCCAGGTCATCGCTCTTCCTTCCCTGGGTAGTGGGAAATCCCCTTAAAATGCCTTGGAAAGCTACGTACAGGGAGAGAGCCTGCGCGCCTGCAGTGGCTATAGTGGTTGTCTCCTCTAGAGTAGGAACAGCTTTAACAAAGCATGAAACCCAGATGTCCTCTATGGACCAAAGGGAAAGGGTTGCAGAAAGAGTGGTATCTTAACTCTGATGCTTTTAAATACAGGTCTTAATGGAGGATATAAGGACAAATGATGGCATTGCCTAAAATGACTGGGAAGGGGAGCCCAGGGAGACCCCTCCCCATTGCCACCAATTTATTTATTTATTTATTTATTTATTTATTTATAACTTTTGTATCCTGTTCTTCTCTACCTCCGTGAAGGGACTCAGAACGGCTAACACCAAAATTCAATGTACAATAAAGAACATCATAAAAACAACATATGAAATAAATAAATTCTAAAATACATATAAAACAATTTGTCAAATTAAAACATCATCCAACTCAATCCAAATGTTGTCCATTAACTCTTAGTCTATACAGGATCATCCATCTATCTGCGAATGCCTGATTCCAAAGCCAGGATTTTAGCTGCTTCCTGAAGGACAGGAGGGTGGGGGCAGACCTAATCTCGCCAGGGAGAGTTCCATGGCCAGGGGGCCACCACAGAGAAGGCCCTGTCTCTTGTCCCCACCAAACGCAACTGCGAAGGTGGTGGGACCGAGAGTAGGGCCTCTTTGGAAGATCGTAAAGTCCTTGATGGTTTATAGGAGGAGATAGGTTTGGAGAGGTAAACCAGTGGGGCCGGATCTGGCCGTATTTTCCTGCTGAGGTACAAACACAGTTACCTGTCCATTTGTGGGAGGCATGCAAAAATGGATACGAGGGGTTTATTGCATCCGGTCAGCATAAATGGATCGAGGTTCAGACAAAATGCAGAAGCCTACTAGGTGTCAGTCATTGCAAGTGATATCCTTGTTCTTCTGTCAATTGGGACCCAGACGACTGAAAATTCCAGTACCACCAGTCTCCTAGAAGAAATCTTGAGTATGAAGTGAGATAGGGATCCTACTTCTGACTGTCACACTGGAATTCACTAGTGAGAGTACAGTAGAAGCAGCCTACTGTGTCCCCATCAACACCAGAGCAGCCTTCCATCACTTATGTCAAGTTGTAAACCAGGAAGAGATGCGGATCAGGCCAGAAGAGGCTATTTAGTTGTATCCAGAGCTGATCCAGAACCATGTTTGGAAAGGTTGGAACGGTGAAATGGATGTGGAGAGTAGTACAGAAAACACCTTCTGTGGCCTCATTGTAGGTTCCATTCATCCTTTGGTTTCTGTTGTCATGCTTAAGAGCAAATTATATGTAACATCAATACTTTTTTTTAATAAACAGGAAATTAGCTGACTGCATAGTGATTATAAACTGAGTCTTCTTACATTTCCATAAGGAGCCTAGATGATTACAACACATCAGATAGCGATAATTGCACATCTGCTCACCTGATAACCAGTCCTTATCATGAAATGGAACCACAGAATTGGAAGAGACCAGATGGGTCACCTAATCAAACCCCTTGCAATGCAGGAACAGCACAATCAAAGTACTTGTGACAGATGGCCATCCAGCCTCTATTTAGTAGCCTCCTGAAATACATATCAGAAGATGGATCTTATGTTTTATACAATATAGATTTATGGATGAAGGCTTGTATTATAACTCCCTTACAAGATTAGACCAATGTGTATGGTGTACCACTGATGCCTCATGGGTCCAGTTGCATCCACAATATCCTGGATATTATAGGTTTTCCTTAGATACACCACCATCTTATTACAAAACTCTGGGTAGTCTCAGAGCCGTGAGATCCAAGCTACATATGTTATATAGATCAATCTAATCATAAATATGATTAATACTTCACTGTACCATGGGGTTCTGATGGATCTCTGATCCAGGGAGTCTGACTAAGGTGTGTGAGTAAGGCCCCTTCTATGTTTGTATATCAAATCCAGATTATCTGTTTTGAACTGGATTATATGGTAGTGTAGAATGTGCCTAAATCCAATCACATCTTGACAGGAGAGTTACTCTGATTGTGACCCAGAGTAGGCTATTCCAGATCAGCTTTGGTGGTAGCTCCACCGTCAGTCCCAGAGCTGCATTGGTGAGTGGTGCCAAAACCTGTTTGATGTCACTCACCCACCATTCGTAACTTGCCCCTTCTAAGGCTGGATCTACACTGCCCTATATCCCAGGATTTGGTCTACTTTGAACTGGATTATATGATTCTACACTGCCAAATAATTTGGGATAAGCAGATAATCTGGGTTCAGATCCTGGGATATAGGGCAGTATAGATCCAGCCTAAATTACCTTAGCAGTGCTGACCAAACACCAAAGTGCCAATTAGACACTGAACACTTCTCAGTGCTTGGAATGATGATATTCAGCACACTGGGAAGAGGAGGAATTGCACCCACCTCTGATCCTCTTGACACATTTGATAGTGGCATTCCAAGAGAAGGTGCCATCCCCTTTCTTGAGGCTGACTGAGCAAAGAAAGATCGATGGTGTGTAATGGGAAGTGGCACAGTTGATTACATGGATCTGAAGTAACTGGATAATCCTAAATTTTCGGATTATCCAGCAACTCCTTGTAACATGGGTCAAGACAGCATTATGCCGGATCAGCTCTATTCGTCATTTAATGATTATGGAACTGATCTGGTGCTCCTACGCCATAAAAAACAATCAAAACACACTCTATGATTATCTCTAAACTGTAGGACGAGAGTCTGATTGATCTCTGATCTAGGGAGCCCAGTTCACACGTGAGCGCATGATCAAAAGATATGGGAAAGTCCCATCACAATTATGACTAATGCTTCACTTCAAGATGGGTTTTTCTTGTCCCCATTGAAAGAAGCTGTGATTTAGAAGTCATTATTGAAGTAAACACTTGCAAATTATAGACCAGCATCTTGTTGATCTGATTTGGTTAAGGTAACGCCATATTAGGTCACCTACAGGCATTATTTGATGATGCTGGTTATTTTGATTATCAGTCTGGTTTCCAGGCTGGCTGAGGCCCCGAAACTGTTTGTCATTTCAGTTGTAGTACTGATGGCCATTGCTGGCCAATTAAAGGCTGGCCAAAGCAGGTGAACCTAAACTTGCTTTCTTCTCCTTGTTGTCTCACCAGGTTGTCTCACTTGTTGTCTGGACCACTTGTGTGTATGAAGACCTGCATTTTAGTGGTTTGTTGCTACTTTGTCGGTAGGTACACATGCCAGAATGTGTAGAAAACCTGAGACTGTTGGACTATACATCCCATTATACTTTTCAAGTTGAGTGAAAAAAATGAGATGGAGACCAACAACATCTAGACTGCCACATATTCTGAACGTGGCATTCCACATACAGAGGAGATTGAGGGAACCATTATACTGTGTAGTGCATATTCTGTGGAAGTCTATATTGTTGCTTTTCTCTCTTATGCTAATTTTTGTTTTTGTATTCCATCTCATTCCTGTAGAGAAGCTGTTATTGCACTCTAGCCTTGGGATACCTTTTCACCCAGCACCACACCAGAGTCCAGTAGTACTAACTACAGCAGTTTATTAAGAAAAGCATGTACAAATGGAAAAAGGGCATTTCCCAAAAGAGCAATAGAAAAGGAACTACAAAATAGCAGCAGTCCATATACAAAAGAGCAGTAGTTCAAAAAGAGCAAGTACATGAAGTCAAGAGAGTCAAAATCACACGTACAAATCCATGAGCATGAAAACAGGAACTTTGTCCAAGACAAACCTTTCCAGGAACATAGGCAAACAGAGGAAACTTGAATCATGAACTGGAGAGGTCATACAGGAACCTACACCTTATGGCATAGTTGTCTCTTCTAAGAGACACCAAGTAAACACCACTTAATTTAAGCTCAAGACTGACCAAGAGCCATGCCTCACACATCTGGATTTCAAGGAAACCCTTTCTCCGAAGGATTAATCAATCTATCTTTCACTCTCTCCATCTGAAGACCTAGACCTAATCTCATATCATGGGAAAACTTCCCAACAGCTGAAGGTGATTTTCAAGAGAAATGCGCTTTTCACTTTCCTCTGTTTCCTCCCTCCCTCCCTCCCTCCCTCCCTCCCTCCCTCCCTCCCTCCCTCCATCTATCTATCTATCTATCTATCTATCTATCTATCTATCTATCTAGTGTATTATTATTATTAATAACAACAATTCTATTCATTTATATATTACTTTACTGAATCATGGGCTCCTAGAACGTTATCTTTCTGCATTTATGCATCCACAGATCAACTAGAGTATGCTTAATTTGAAATTATTTTCTGAAGTGAATAAATCATCCTGAAAAGGTCTGAACAAACTTTTCAATCACACGAATACATCCGTATTAAGAGATTTCTCTATTCTCAGTCAAAATATTTTCCATTGCTTCCTCCCTGAATGTGTTTTGCGTTCCTTGTGCACTACCCCCAGGAAGGGAAATTCAGCCCCTTAATAAGGTGTCTTCATTGAAGCTTTATCACCAATTCTGGTTTACACAACAACACAAAATTTTCAAGACCTAATTGTCACAGGGATAGAAAGTGACATGAAATCTTCTGAACCAGTGGTTCCTAACCTGTGGGCCACAGCCCACTGGTGGGCCATGAGACCTAAAATAAGGTACGCGGCTCTAATTATTAAATATGGTTTTCTGTGGGGGAGCAGATGGCGACTACTGGATGGCATATGTTCTGTATCAGAAATTAGAGCTGATGTGATTGAGCCAATACAATTTTCTGAATCAGCAAATAATCAAACCAAATCTAAAGTTGACCAAAAACTGATTTGCAACCCTTTTTGTACTCAACAATTCCATAAGCGCTGCCTCTGAAAAATCCTGCAAATCTTTTGGGAAGACAGGCAGACAAATGTCAGTGTTCTGGAAGAAGCAAAGACCACCAGCATTGAAGCAATGCTCCTACGCCATCAACTCAACTGGCCACGTTGTTCAAATGCCCGATCACCATCTCCCAAAGCAGTTACTCTACTCCCAACTCAAGAATGGAAAACATAACATTGGAGGACAGGAAAAGAGATTTAAAGATGGGCTTAAAGCCAACCTTAAAAACTGTGGCATAGACACCGAGAACTGGGAAGCCCTGGCCCTTGAGCGCTCTAACTGGAGGTCAGCTGTGACCAGCAGTGCTGCAGAATTCAAAGAGGCACGAATGGAAGGTGACAGGGAGAAACGTGCCAAGAGGAAGGTGTCTCAAGCTAACCTTGACCGGGACTGCCTTTCACCTGTAAACCAATGTCCTCACTGTGGGAGAACAAGCAGATCAAGAATAGGGCTCCACAGCCACCTACGGACCCACTGCCAAGACACCACCCTTGGAGGACGATCATCCTTGGGCAGAGCTTTTCCTTTTCCATTCTACCATCAAACTTTCTATCAGATAGATGTGAGAAAGAGACTTGGCTCTAAAGCCCTTAATTAAGTTACCTCTCATCACCAATTCTTAAGGTTTTTACCCTTGGGACTCATACTTCATGCCCAGATCGCCCTGGACAACGTTGAGGAGACCCAAGTGCCTTCAAACCGGTCCTGTGGCACCAGAGGAAGGCTTTGTGTCTTCAAATATAGGCCATTTGGATTGGGGCTGTGAATGTTCAGGCATTTACAGCCATTGAGAAAGAGTGAACCTGGAAAAGCTTCTCAGCTGCGAAATCTCCTTGGACCCAAGACAACCAGAGACTGTAATGTATATTTCCTTTACCCCTTTGAAACTTCCAGCTTATTGCCTTAAAGGGATAACTCTTTGTGAACAATAAAACCTATTTTGAGTTATCTACAGTGTTTTGGTCCTTGGGAGTTCCAGTTTTCTAAAGGAAGGCAAGAAGCAATCCCCTGGGGGAAAGATGTCATGTCTATGTCTCTTTCACTAAGAGTTATAGCCCCCAGGTGCAGCGGCATAGAGGGATCACCTAACTAAGGTACTAATGTTCCTCTGGTCAGAAAAAGGTTGGGAACCACTGTTCTGAACAGATAGCAAAAAATATTACAGGGATATTAACATTTCTCTATGCTACACAGAACTAAAAAAATGACGGGAGTTACACTTAAAATGTACCTGTTCCAACTTACATACAAATTAAGAGTAAACCTACAGAATCTATTTTGTTCATAATCTGTCTGTAAATCACAAATATTTTTGAGGGGAGACATATGTATGAAGGTAGTGAGGAAAAGCAAAACATCTCAAGACACTTGAAGAACTTTCCATAGATATCTGAGAGTGTAATGTAGCTATATACCATATATAGGAAGCAAAAGGAAGAGGGGCCGACCAAGGGCAAGATGGATGGATGGCATCCTTGAAGTGACTGGACTGACCTTGAAGGAGCTGGGGGTGGTGATGGCCGACAGGGAGCTCTGGCGTGGACTGGTCCATGAGGTCACGAAGAGTCGGAGATGACTGAATGAATGAACAACAACACCATATATAGTTTGCAAGATACAGCAAACTCATTTGTAGGATATGTGTGTCACATAATTGATATTATATTAGTGGAGGGTTGGGTTATAATGATGACCTTTGATATTAACCTTCCCCTCAATTATTTGAGTGACACTTACAAAGCGATTAACTGTGTTTATGTTTACATCTATGTTTGGTGCTATAATACCTATCTGGAGGACCACATTCCAGGGCTTCTTGAATAAGGTGTCAGAAAGTAGATTCCACAGGGTGACTTAAATAAGGAGTCCTAAGAAACAGAATGCATAAAAGGATGCCGGCAGACACAAGGAGAGGTGGCAGCTAGAAACATCTCTCAAGAAAGCGGAACAGCATATTTCGAAGACCAATACATTTATCTAAGGAGGTTCATTGATGGAGGACAGCAAGAAAATGTTGGGGAAACTTGGATTTTTGGTTACTTTGATTCCACGCCTGATTCTGAGATTTCTGAAGCAGTTCTGGTCTTGCAAACGATATCCCCCAGGGCCTTTTCGGCTTCCTCTCATTGGAGGTGTTTGGCGGTTTGGGGTAAAGCTAACAGAGGATACATTCAAGAAGGTATGCCTTTTCAAACAATTAATCAGCTGAGTAAAGGGATGAGAGAAAATAATTAATATTATTTTCTATTTATTGGAACCCAGTTTACTTGTGCACAAGTGGTTTCTATTAAGGGGTGGTCTATCTACTAGGGCTGGGCGGTTTCGTTTCGTAATTTCGTAATTTGTTAAAAATTCGTTATTTTTATAACGAAGCGATAACGAACCATTCAGGAGCAACTAAAAAACGAAACGAATTTTTAAATTCGTTTCGTAATTGTTTCAAATTTGTTATGTATTCATTTCGTTATTGTTTTGAAATCGTTTCGTTATTATTTCCGCATGTCTGGGGCAAGTTTTATAGTTGTTGTTTGTTTAATCAGTGAAAAAAAATTATAAATCTCACACCAACAGTCAACAACAGAGGGAGAGGGAAGCTTCAGAAGTTCCCCCTGTCCCATTTGGAGGTTTTTTAGCGTATTGCGCGGTCGCGTCCGCCATTAACGAATCGATTCGTAATTGTTTCGTAATTGTTTCGTATTGTTTTGTAATTTACGAAATTTCGTAAATATCGAACTTTTTAAAAGAAAAATTTCGGAATTCTTTTAAAAATCGAAACGCAAAAACCCCCAAAAAACGAATCGATTTTAGAAACAAATTTTTCCGTGGTTGGACAGCCCTACTATCTACATATTTGTCTGTCTGTCTGTCTATCTATCTATCTATCTATCTATCTATCTATCTATCTATCTATATCTATCTATCTATCTATCTATCTATCTATCTGTGTATCTATCATCTATCTATTTATTATCTATATCATCTATCTATCTATTCTATCTATCTATCTATCTATCTATCTATCTATCTATCTATCTATCTTTTTATCTATCAGTCCATCCATCCATCTATCAGTCTATCTCACTCTCTCTCATATCTATCTGTCTATCTATCTATCTATCTATCTATCCTATTTCTCTCTCTCACTCTCTCTCTCATTTATCCATATCTATCTATCTATCTATCTATCTATTTATCTATCTATCTATCCATCCATCCATCCTATTTCTCTCTCTGTCTCTCATATCTATCTATTCTATCGATCTATCTATCTATCTATCTATCTATCCCCCCTCTCTGTCTCCCCCTCCCTCCCTTCTCTCTTCCATCCTTTCCTTCATACACCTTCCCCTCCTTCCTCCTTCCTCCCCCCCCCCCCTCCCCCTCTCCCCCTATTCTTCTTCTTCTTCCCCCCCCCTCCCCCCCCCTTTAAATAATAACATAGGACCACATCTGGAATACTGTGCCAATTCTGGGCACCAATTGAAGAGATGTTGACAAGCTGGAATGTGTCCAGAGGAGGGTGACTAAAATGATCAAGGGTCTGGAGAACAAGCCCTATGAGGAGCGGCTTAAAGAGCTGGGCATGTTTAGCCTGAAGAAGAGAAGGCTGAGAGGAGACATGATAGCCATGTATAAATATGTGAGAGGAAGTCATAGGGAGGAGGGAGCAAGCTTGTTTTCTGCTGTCCTGGAGACTAGGACACGGAACAATGGCTTCAAACTAGGAAAGGAGATTGCATCTGAACATTAGGAAGAACTTCTTGACTGTGAGAGCTGTTCAGCAGTGGAACTCTCTGCCCCAGAGTGTGGCAGAGGCTCCTTCTTTGGAGGCTTTTAAATAGAGGCTGGATGGCCATCTGCCAGAGGTGCTTTGAATGTGATGTTCCTATATCTTGACAGAATGGGGTTGGACTGGATAGCCCACGAGGTCTCTTCAAAGTCTTTGATTCTATGAAATATAAACAAAAACAATTACTGTGTTTTGTTAGAACCATTCAACATGCAAAATATTAAACTTTCTACCACATTAGAATCCCAATCATGCTATTTTTGAAAGTCCAATCACCAATTTATAACTGCTTCTCAAATTAAGTTGTGAACAACAGGGCCAGCTCTGGGGGATGGTCCTGCAGACAAAGAACAAAAATGTATGTATGTAAATCTTAGCAGACTCTCAAGACAGTAATATACAACAGTATTCTATGTTCTCTATTGGCATAACTTGTCTGAGACTTTATAGCATTAAATAAATATGTTATCAGCACATTAACATAGAGAAATCAACAACAGACTAAAGGTAATAGAGTCCATCCTTTCAGTGAAGAAATTCCAGAGTCTCTATCTTTATCTTCAAAAAAAATATTCTTCTTTTGATAAGACAGTCTCAAGGAATTCTTCTTGGGCAACAAGGTCTTTCATAGGCAACAAAATCTCAACAAGGTCTTCCGGTATGTTTATCCTTGTTTCGAACAATATCTTCCTCAGGGTGTAGTCTGTATCTTATTATGCTTAGTGCACTAAATAAGGAGTAGAAATAACATACAACATAGATACATGAAACTCCCCAAAATAACATAGATTAGAAAAACATTTTGTAATAACAGTAAAGATACACGCTACTCTACTTACATTCTCTTCAGTAATACAGGTTCTGTACTACAGGCTCTGTTGTAGTAGGAGTTCTGTAACGAGCAGTGAGTCATAGCTGGGCTGTCTCTTAAGTAGAATTACATCTCACAAGAAACAAGTGTATTCAATTTTATCATTTAGTCCTAGAGGAACCAGTGTTTGTAGTTTGAAGATCCAAAAAGATTCCCTTTGCAGAAGGAGTTTTTTTGTATCTGCATTAGGTCTGGGTACTATTTTTTCCAAAGCGCAAAATTTAAAGCTATGGTGTGTATGTGCTTTTTCATTAAAATGTACATATAATGAAGAGTCAGTGGACCCATTCCTAATGCGTGAACGATGTTCATTTATCCTAATTTTAAGGGGTCTAGTAGTTATTCCAACATATAGTAATTTGCAGGGGCATTCTAACAGGTACACTACATTATCACTGGAACATGTTGTCAAATGTCGTAATGTGACATTAATATTGAGTGTTGGATGAGAGTATATTTTACTCTTAAGTAATTGCTGGCAGCAGTTACAGTGTCCACAGCTAGTGTGACCCCTAGTGGTAGGTTCATGGGATGTATTAGGAGTGTTATATTCAGAGTGGATCATAAGGTCCCTTAAATTTCTGGATCTTTTATGGGCAATTATAGGTTTGTCTTTGCATCCAGGAATGTCCTGTAGTAAATGCCAGTGTTTTGAAATAATCTTAGTGATCTTGGATGAATATTGTGTCAGTGTCAAGGGCCATATTATGCGGTTGTTATGTTTTCTAGGGCGTTCCTGTAGTAATTCACCTCTGTTGATGGAGTTTGCCTTGTTCATGGCTGTGTTGAGTATGCTATTAGGGTATCCTCTCTCTCTTAGTTGTTTTTTCAGGATACCTGCCGTAGATTCAAAGTCCTTTTGTGTGCTAGAATTACGTTTCAGTCTTAAAAACTGAGAAAATGGTAAATTGGATTTAAGAGAAAAGTGATGAAAGCTGGAAAAATGTAAAAAGGAATTCTTGTCTGTAGGTTTACTATAATTTTTCACTAATAGTTTCTGACCTTTTTTGAAAACCATGACATCCAGGAAGTTAACATTAGTAGGGCTATAGTGGTGTGTAAATTTCATGTGTTTATGTAGTGTATTAATCCAGCTGTAGAATAGGTCAGCTACTGACTGTGATCTCACTACTGTAAATATATCATCTAGATACCTTCCAAAATAAAGGATATCTGAAGAAAATGGATTCTTAGTGGTATTAAAGATGAATTTATTTTCTAAGTATGCAACGAATAAATTGGCTATAGCGGGTGCAAGTGGGCTACCCATAGCGATTCCGAATGTTTGTAAATAAAATTGTTTATCAAAACTAAAATAGTTGTATTCTAGCACAATGTCTAGCAAATCCATGAGGAAGTGAGTGGGAGGAACTGGAGATTTGCGTGTGTCAAGTATATCTTTAACTACTGCTCTGGCCTCATCTAAAGGTATGTTTGTATATAGGGCTTCAATATCTAAGGTCATGAGTATGGCTTGCTCAGGTATAGTTAGGGCTTCTATTATATTGATGAAATGTTTGGTGTCTTTGATAAATGATGTATTTAATGGTACAAAAGGTTGCAAAAAATGGTCAATAAACTGAGCTAAAGGTTCCAAAATAGATGCAGTGCCTGAAACGATAGGTCTACCTGGTGGAGGAAAGGTTCTTTTGTGAATCTTCGGGAGAATATAAAATACCGGTGTTCTGGGGTATGGATTCTGAAGGAACTCATATGTCTGTAATGAAATATATCCCAGTGAGAGACCTTCAGCACATACTGTACGTATAAGGGATCTAATTTTATTAATGGGATCCTTAGGAATACATTTATAGAACATGTTGTTAGAGAGATGTCTTTCTACTTCCTTAACATAGTCAATTCTATTCAGCAATACCACCGCCCCTCCCTTATCAGCTGGTTTCCAAATATATTGTGGCATGTTTGCTAGTCTTTTAATGGTATTCAATTCAGTCATAGACATATTCGGAAAGGTTTTGGACCTGGATTTGGATAGTCTGCTAATGTCCCGTTCCACAACTTTTTCAAATGTTTTTATCATCATATTATCAGTGTTGGGGTAGAATTTGTTTTTAGGTTTGAACACAGTTTCAGGTTTGGATTGTCCTGCAGCCCCACTGATTTGCCACAGAGGCTGGAAAATTGCACCATGTGATGAAGTCGAAAGTCAAAGTGTCTAAGGTTATGGCATCAGAGCTTGGAAATAGGGCTGGGCGGTTTTGTTTCGTAATTTCGTAATTCGTTAAAAATTCGTTTTTTTATAACGAAGCGATATTGAACCATTCAGGAGCAACTAAAAAACGAAACGAATTTTTCCAATTCGTTTCGTAATTGTTTCGGAATTGATTCGTTATTGATTCGTAAATGTTTTGTTATTATTTCCGCATGTCTGGTGCAAGTTTTAGGGTTGCTGTTTGTTTTCTCAGTGAAAAAAAATATAATTATCACACCAACAGTCAACAACAGAGGGAGAGGGAAGCTTCAGAAGTTTTTTTAGCGTATTGTGCGATCGCGGCCGCCATTAACGAATCGATTCGTAATCGATTCGTAATTGTTTCGAAATTGTTTTGTAATTTCCGAAATTTCGTAAATATCGAACTTTTTAAAAGAAAAATTTAGGAATTCTTTTAAATAACGAAATGCAAAAAACCCCTAAAAACGAATCGAGTTTAGAAACAAATTTTTCCGTGTTTGGACAGCCCTACTTGGAAAAGTTACCTCTAGGACTTTAATTCATGACTATCTAATGGTTTCTGGATGTTGTAGTTCAACAGAGTGAGAACCGCAATAGCACAATGGGTTAAACCAGGGGTCCTCAAACTTTTTAAACAGAGGACCAGGTCACAGTCCCTCAAACTGTTGGAGGGCTGGATTATAATTTGAAAAAAAAAAGAATTAATTCCTATGCACACTAGTGCACATATCTTATTTGTAGTACAAAAACTCTTAATATATGCAATAATTAAAATGAAGAACAATTTTAACAAATATAAACTTATTAGTATTTCAATGGGAAGTGTGGGCCTGCTTTTGGCTGATGAGATGGGTTGTTGTTGTTGTTGTTGTTGTGTGCTTTCAAGTCATTTCAGACTTAGGTTGACCTTGAGTGAGGGCCGAATAAATGACCTTTGAGGGCCGTATCCAGCCCCCAGGCCTTAGTTTGAGGACCCCTGGGTTAAACCTTTGTGCTAGCTGGACTGCTGACCTGAAGGTTGGGTTGCTGACCTGAAGGTTGCTAGTTCAAATTCATGAAATGGGGTGACATGAGAGAAGCTTCCCAGCAGGATAGTAACACATCCAGGTGTTCCCTGGGCAACGTCTCTGTAGACAGCCAATTCTCTCACACCAGAAGCGACTTGCAGTATGCTCTCAAGTCGCTTCTGGCACAATTGACAAAAGTACAACAGAGTAAATTTCCCGGGCTCTGAATGGTTTCTGACTTTGCCTACTGTAGTCATATAGTTCACGTGTCTTTTATCTATATTTATTGTAGAAAATATAGGCAGATGGACAACCAGCCTCTGTTTAAAAGGCTCCAAAGAAGAAGCCTCCACCACACTCAGGGGCAGAGAGTTCCACTGCTGAACAGCTCTCACAGTCAGGAAGTTCTTCCTAATGTTCAGATGCAATCTCCTTTCCTAGTTTGAAGCCATTGCTCTGCGTCCTAGTCTCCTATAGATATTAATTCAGAAATATGTAGCCTGAATTAATATCTATAGGAGAAGAGATCAGGGAATTGAGCCAATTTGTAGTGATTGACAAGAGAAGAACATTCAAATCATCACTGGGATATTAATCATGTCTCTTCAAAGTACACAAAAGGAAAAATCCTGATTTTTTAAAAATATGTCGCACAACTCTCTCTACTAGAGAACAAGAGGGTGAACATTGTAACACCATTTTGTTTTAAAGGATTTAAGGATTATCTGGGCATGTTTGGTGGAATGTATTCAATTTTATAGAAAAGTAACAAACAAACATGGATTTTGCAAATATAGTTCCTGTGAACTTTTTACTTTTAGACATTTCTGTTTAAGTAAACATGTGGAAAGGAGAGGCTAGTAGACATTGACTGGCATTCTGGGGGTTTGTCTGAACTCCCACTTAATCAAATGTGAGTGATGAGTAAGGACTGAGGATTCTGCATCTAAAGTGCGGTGGATACCAAGGGCCCAGTGTATAAACCAGGCATGGACAAACTTAGGCCCTCCAGGTGTTTTGGACTTCAACTCCCACAATTGCTAACAGCCTCAAATACCCGATATGCCCACATAGGGGTTGTGGGGGAGGCATTGATTTTGTCATTTAGGAGTTGTAGTTGCTGGAATTTATAGTTCATCTACAATCAAAGAGTATTCTGAACTCCACCAGCGATGGAATTGAACCAAACTTGGCACACAGAACTCCCATGACCAACAGAAAATACTGGAAGGCATTGCCAGGCAATCAAATGCTAATCAAGGTGGTCAGTTGTAACATTCACACCTAGCTCCAACAGACAAGAGTCCTTTGTCCCACCCTGGTCATTCCACAGATATATAAACCCTTTCCCCTAGTTCCAACAGACCTCACAACCTCTGAGGATGCTTGCCATAGTTGCAGGCGAAACGTCAGGAGAAAATGCCTCTAGAACATGGCCATATAGCCCGAAAAAACCTACAACAACTGGAAGTGTTGATGGGCATTGACCATGAGTTTTGGAGTTGTAGTTCACCTACATCCAGAGAGCACTGTGGACTCAAACAATGATGGATCTGGACCAAACTTGGCATGGATACACAATATACCCAAATGTGAACACTGGTGGAGTTTGGGGGAAAATAGACCTTGACATTTGGGAGTTGTAGTTGTTAGGATTTATAGTTCACCTACAGTCAAATAGCATTCTGAATCCCACCAACAATAGAATGGGGCCAAATTTCCCACACAGAACTCCCATGACCAACAGAAAATATTGTGTTTTCTGATGGTCTTTGGCGACCCTTTGACACCCCTTCGCGACCACTCTTAGGAGTCCTGACCCTCAGGTTGAGAAACATTGGTCTATATCAGGGGTCCTCAAACTAAGGCCCGGGGGCCGGATACAATCCTCCAAGGTCATTTACCCGGCCCTCGCTCAGGGTCAATCTAAGTATGAAACGACTTGAAAGCACACAACAACATCAACAACAATCCTATCTCATCAGCCAAAAGCAGGTCCACACTTCCCGTTGAAATACTAATAATACTAATAAGTTTATATTTGTTAACATTGTTCTTCATTTAAATTATTGTATTGTTTTTAAGTGGGTTTTTTTTTTGCACTACAAATAAGATAAGTGCAGTGTGCATAGGAATTCATTCATGTTTTTTTTCAAATTATAATCCGGCCCAACAGTTTGAGGGACTGTGACCTGGACCTCTGTTTAAAAAGGTCGAGGACCCCTGGTCTACATAATGATCCCATAATGTCAATGCCTGCAATTATGGGACGAAGTCTGGCTTTTGTCTTATCCGTACCAGTCCCAATATTTTGGCAAGTATCACACATTAGCAAAAATTGCCTTCTTGTTGACGAAACCTGGGCCAGTAAAAGTTTGGCTGAATCTCTGAATATTTCTGGTGATTCCCAGATGACCACAACAAGAGCTTATGCATACCATCTCCAACAGCGTACTTCACAGATATGGCAGCCATTGATATTTCTCCCACAGTGTTTTGTATCTTTAGTGATTCCCTATAAAGTTTGTCTTGCAGTTTCACATTTCTGACTCAGGTTTCTTTCTGCAACTCTGGAGGTTTGGGATTCAGCTCCATCAAAGGTTTCAGGCTCTCATCCAGTCTCTGCCCATTAATGAAACCACAGGTGTCTTTATCTCCAAAAGAACCAAGCTTAACCAAATCCTGCTTCTTCAAAACAGTTGCCTCATTCTTTTTCTTATGGTCAGCCGGCATAGGATCCTATTTACTAGGCTGATCCCCATTTGCTACACTGGATTACTAAAGTTGTTCTTCTTGTCTCTGACAGTGGTTAGTGACACAGATTCACATCTCATATCTGGATAAACTCTTGCTAATCAAAATGGATGTTTTTGCACCTAGCAGCATTCCAATCTCCATGCCAGTCTCTACATTTCACATTTATTCTTTCACTGAGATAGAAAAAGCAGGACTGTCTAGCCAGGCATGGGCAAACTTGGATCCTGCAGGTGTTTTGGACTTCAACTCCCACAATTCCTAACAGCTAGTAGTTTGCCCATGCCTGGAAACCTTTCAAAAGAACTTTTCCTGAAACTTACAAATTTCTTCATTTCTTTCAGGTCTTTTGTTATTATTGAGCTGTCATTTCATACCCTGGAATGTGGAGGAGGCTCCTTCTTTGAGGCTTTTAAGCAGAGGCTGGATGGCCATCTGTCAGCTTTGAATGTGATTTTCCTGCTTCTTGGCATAAAGGGATTTCCAAGTGTGGAAATATTGTGGTTTTGAGCAGAATATCCGCATCTTCAAATGTCTGTATACCCAAGCAATCAAAAACTATTGGATTTTTTAACATCTAGGTTTGTTTCCGAGTTTTAGATGTTTGTTCCTAATTGGTCAGTTCCTAAAAAGAAGGCGATACTTGAGTAGAAATCAGAAATTTTGTTTGTGTGCCAGAAACTTCATGAAGCATGTGGAGGGTACATTTTTGGTCAGGACAAAGTTGTGGCCTCTTAGTCAATATTGTACATTTTTTCATGAGCAGAGCAATCAGGAATAGCCATGGATAACCCAGGAACAGCACCCCATTGTTAGGTGCCACAAGTACACAACCAAATCTGTCTGGACAGTTGGCCAGGCAGCCAGGCTCTTAAAAAGTGTCAATAATTGCAAAGTTTTGTTCCTGGCTTGAAAGTGTGTGTTCCTGTTTGATAGTGTAGTGGTGACTTGAGCAGAAGTGGTCCTACCCCGTAAACTTTGTTTGTGCGGCAGATATTTCATCAAACAGTTATTCTGGCCAGGGCAAAGTGATTTGTAGCGATTCACTGCAGTGATTATCTGTATATCTGCATTATGAGGGTTTTTTTAAATAAAAAAGTTGAAGTTTCTGGTGGAAGTTGCATGCTGGCCAACTTGGGAGCCTCTAAATCTCACAACAAAACATCAAGTCTGGACAATGGAGGCAGAAATCATGGGACCAACAGGTCTTTATGTGGACCTCTTCTGAAGTCCTGGGATTTTTTTGCCCCTATTTAAAACCCGTAATTTAGTACTGCCTGGAAGCACCCTGAGTCCACATTATCATATAACCCAATTCAAAGCAGATAATGTGGGATTTTATACAGTGTGTGGAAGGGGCCTACATTGCCATATAAAATCCAGACTGCCTGCTTTGAACTGGATTATATGTTACGATAAGTCCTTGCAGGACACAAGTATATGTGGGAAGAAAAACCTTAATGTTTGTAATTAGCTTGTTCAGCTGACTAAGTAGGTCAAGCAGCAATCTTGTGCCACGTCCAAGGGGATATAACTGTTTTGAGTTTTTTGAATATAGTGTGGTGGGTGCTGGGTTTCTGGTGGGTGCTGGTTTTTCTGGTGGTCTGCTGCTGGAGTTCTGTTTCACCAATGTGGAGTACAGCAGGAGATGCTGATGGTGAAATGGCTATTTACTTCAGGTTGTTTTGATTTCCCATTTACTGCTTATAACAGCGTTTCTCAACCTGGGGGTCGGGACCCCTGGAGGGGTCACGAGGGGGTATCAGAGGGGTCACCAAAGACCTTCAGGAAACACAGTATTTTCTGTTGCTCATGGGGGTTACATGTGGGAAGTTTGGCCCAATTCTATCATTGGTGGAGTTCAGATTGCTCTTTGATTGTCGGTGAACTATAAATCCCAGCAACTACAACTCCCAAATATCAAGGTTTATTTTCCCCAAACTCCATCAGTGTTCACATATGGGCATATTGAGTTTTCATGCCAAGTTTGGTCCAGATCCATCATTGTTTGAATCCACAGTGCTCTCTGGATGTAGGTGAACTACAACTCCCAAACTCAAGGTCAATGCCCACCAAACCCTTCCAGTATTTTCTGTTGGTCATGGGAGTTTTATGTGCCAAGATTGGTTCAATTCCATTGTTGGTGGAGTTCATAATGCTCTTTGATTGCTGGTGAACCATAAATCCCAGCAACTACAACTCGCAAATGACAAAATCAACCCCCCACCCCACACTACCATTATTCTACCAAATTTGGGCGTATTGGGTATTTGTGCTAAATGTAGTCCAGAGAATGAAAATACATCCTGCATATCCGATACTTATATTACGATTCATAACTGGCTGCCGATTTGCTAACCGGGCCCAATTCAAGGTGTTGGTATTGGCCTATAAAGCCCTAAACGGTTCCGGCCCAAGATACCTATCTGACCGCATCTCGGCCTATGAACCCACCCGGACTTTGAGATCTTCCGGGGAGGCCCTGCTCTCGATCCCGCCAGCCTCTCAAGCACGGTTGGCGGGGACGAGGGATAGGGCCTTCTCGGTGGTGGCTCCTCGGCTGTGGAACGCCCTTCCTGTAGATGTTAGGTTGGCACCATCCCTCATGACATTCCGTAGAAAGTTGAAGACCTGGATGTTTGTGCAGGCGTTTGAGTAATTCAGTGCAATCTGGTAATTGAACATAGGAACGGAACAATGGACGACGAATTTGGATCACGCTTGGATGATGAGGCGATCGGGGATGGGATTTGTGATAATTGTGTATTTTTTGATAATTGTGTATTGATGATTGTTTATTAGCTAGTAATGGAAATGTGTAATTTAATTGTTATTGCATATTAATTGTTGCTGTTTTTATTGTCTTTGCTGTTGCTGTTTGGAAACCGCTGTGAGTCGCCCTCGGGCTTGAGATACAGCGGTATACAAGAATAGTAAATAAATAAATAAATAAATAAATAAATAAATAACAGTATTACAGTTATTAAAGTAGTAATGAAAATAATGTTATGGTTGGGGGTCACCACAACATGAGGAACGGTATTAAGGGGTCGCGGAATTAGCATGATTGAGAAACACTGGCTTAGAAGATGCTTATGCATATTACAAAGACTGTGTAAATATGTTGCACTGCTGATTTTTATGTGCAGCAATGCCAATTATGTTTCATCTCTGAAAAGTTAAGAGAGTAAAGATTTTCTGTTTACCTTGACTATTGGTCTGAGACTATTTTGCATCTGGGTTTTTGGGCATTAGGTTGCTGGAATACAACATGCTTTGCGTAACAGTGTAGACTCATATAATACAGTTCAAAGCGGATAATGTGGATTATCTGCTTTGATAATCTTGATTATATGCCATTTTAGAAGGGGCCCAAGGCACACATGGTCTCCACAAGCCTGTTTCCCTTGCGGAGTCTTTGATTTGACCAACCTATAGCGTTTTTTTCAAGGTAGTCTGTAGGTTGTAGAAGAGCAGGTGGAGCAAGAAAAATAGTTTGGGCTTCAGCTAGCACAGTCCAGCGAAGGAGGCATCATAGAAGAATGCTTCCTTAGATTCCTGCTGAACCTTGGTGGATGCAAATCAATGTGTGTCTTCCTGTGGTATCATTTTGGATCCTATCATTACGACACTGGAGCTGCCTTTAGAGGGGAATAATAATAGTAAACAGTTGCAGGGAGGTATTGAACAATGCACAGAAGTATTCTTAGAATGTTAGACAACATTTTATTGTCATCAGGTACCCAAGAAGAAAAAAACTTCAGATGCCAACATGATAGATACGTCAATAAGGATGACCACAGTCAGTTGGTCAGTGGAATGTATTATTAATAATATCAGCTACCTGGACCATTAGATCCAAAACAAGAGTTTGAAATGCTTTGGATTACAGCTCTCTCAATTCTGGGAGTTGGAAGCTAAAAGAGAATCCCTCAAATTATGTCCAAAATGTACCTATTGGTAAACAGGAGAGGTCAAGGTATATGCACAAACATGAAACTTCCAGGAATTTAAGATCATCTGGGGAGGCCCTGCTCTCGATCCCATCTGCATCACAGACTGCTTGGTGGGGACGAGGGGCAGGGCCTTCTCAGTGGTGGCCCCTCGGCTGTGGAACTAAATCGGCCTCCTCCCTCCTGACCTTTAGGCAAAGAGTAAAAACCTGGCTCTTCGAGCAAGCTTTTGGAACCTCATTGTAACCAGATATTTTACTTAGGCGATCCCTCGTAGTCCAAGGATGATGGTCCTTCAAGGTCAGTGTTCTGTCGGTGGGTTTGTAGGTGACTGTGAAGCTCAATTCTTGATCTGCATCTTCTCCCGCAGTGAGGGCACTGGTTTCCAGGTGGAAGGCGGTCCCGGTCGGGATTGGCTTGACGCACCTTCTTCTTGGCACATTTCTCTCTTTTGCCCTCCATTCGTGCCCCTTCAAACTCCACAGCACTGCTGGTCACAGCTGACCTCCAGCTGGAGCACTCAAGGGCCAGAGCTTCCCAGTTCTCAGTGTCTATGCCAGAGTTTTTAAGGTTGGCTTTGAGCCCATCTTTAAATCTCTTTTCCTGCCCACCAACTTTCTTTTTTCTGTTCTTGACTTCAGAGTAGAGCAACTGATTTGGGAGACGGTGGTCGGGCGTCCGGACAACATGGCCGGTCCAGCAGAGTTGATGGTGGAGGACCATTGCTTCAATGCTGGTGGTCTTTGCTTCTTCAAGCACGCTGACATTTGTCCGCTTGTCTTCCCAAGAGATTTGCAGGATTTTTCGGAGACAACACTGATGGAATTGTTCTAGGAGTTGCATGTGACGTCTGTAGACAGTCCATTTCTCACAGGCGTATAGCAGGGTTGGGAGGACAATAGCTTTATAAACAAGCACCTTGGTATCCCTACGGATGTCCCGGTCCTCAAACACTTTCTGCTTCATTTGGAAAAATGCTGAGCTCAGGTGGTGTTGAATTTCAGTGTCAATGTTGACTTTTGTGGAGAGGTGGCTGCCAAGGTAGCGAAAATGGTCAACGTTTTCTAATGTTACACGATTAAGCTGTATTTCTGGCATTGGAGAGGGGTTGGCTGGTGACTGCTGGAAGAGCACTTTGGTTTTCTTGATGTTCAATGACAGGCCGAGCTTCTTGAATGCTTCTGCGAAGGTCTTTAGAGTGGCTTGTAGGTCTTCTTCTGAATGTGCACAGATGATGCTGTCATCAGCATATTGGAGTTCTATAACAGATGTTGTTGTAACCTTGGTTTTGGCTTTCAGTCTGCCATCTGTCCGGATTTCCACTCCGGTGTGAGTGTCACACAGTACTCACATCTTTACAGCTGAAAAACAGGTGTCAAAAGTTTCCCTTCTGTTTCATTGCCCAAATGTCAGCAGTCTCATGTATCCTATGGAGTTTGATGCAGAACAATAAGATCCCATGGAAAGAAGTGGTTTTAACTACGACCACTGTCTCTTCTATTCTATGGGCTTTGATGCAGGACCAGAGGATCCCGTGAAAAGCCATGGCTTTAACCTGATGTCAGTCTCCTTTAATGTAAGGGGTTTTAGGCAGGGCAAGGGATCTCTTGGTTTCCAGGTATTGTTGTTTCTCCTAATTAAAAACCAAAAAACAATACTGACCTTGTGATGAATGTGGTCACAGTTGTATAAAATCCACACTATTTGTTTTGGATTATATGGCAGTGTGGACTCAGATAATCCAGTTCAAAGCAGATAATGTGGATTATCTGCCTCGATATTCTGGATGATATGACTATATATATATCCCACGAAACAGTGAGTCAGTGGTAGGTGAACCGCAAAATAGTGAGGGAACACTGTAACTGTTTTTGCAGAACGTGCCTAAATTGTCTTAATAAATCACTATTCCATCTGGTACTTCAGAGAGAGAGAGAGAGAGAGAGAGAGAGAGCGATCTGGGGAGCTTTAGGAGACTGATAGAGCCACAAATGTAGGCCACTGAGCCACTTGTGCCCTGCAGGTCGAACTATTCTTGCTCTTGCTCTATAAACATTACCAGCACTAAGAGGAAATGTAACATAATTGTAAAATTAATTACAGGTTACACAATGGTATTGCAAAATAGAATAGCTACCAGAACTATTACTATAGGTCAACTTTGTCTCTCCTCCACTTTTTTAAAATTTTGGAGTGTGCCTATTATTTACTTACTTACTTACTCAAGAGAATTGCAATGTTCTGAGTAAGCCTGCTTATTGGTCAGTCCTATTCATTTCATCTATTCTATAGGTGTCTAGTGTCTAGTGAAAGTAATAGTATGCCATCTAGTGTTCAGTTTTGTTTCCCAGCTAGAGTAATTCTGGCCCTTCTATACTGCCATATAATCCAGATTATAAAAGCAGATATTCCACAATCTTTGAACTGGATTAAATGAGTCTACACTGCCATATAAACCAGTTCAAAGCTGATAATCTGGATGTAATAATAATAATAATAATAATAATAATAATAATAATAATAATAATTTTATTTCTTACCTGCCTCTCCTCATGGCTTCAGATGGGTTACAGAATAATTAAAACACACAAACATTGCAAAAGCATTACAAATACACATATTATATGGCAGTGTAGAAGGGGACTTCCTCTCCCTGATTTGCCCCAGTCTAAAATAATAGATTGATTTATTTTTCTCCCAGCAGAATATCCAACAGTTCTAACAGCTGTTAAACCAAATGCTATATATCTTAGCATTGCGATTTCACCTTATTTTGTGAGGGATGTAGAGGTTTCTTGGATGAATTCAAAGGGTTCTAGGAGAAGTAATTAAAGGATTTTGATCATCCTGACTCCTACAGTGATAACCAAGCAAACACTTAAACCCAACCTTTGCTTTCTTAAGAGCTGGTCAGAAGTTTTGCAGGAAACAACCTCTTCCAGGTATACTTTCAGCCAAGCATGATGGTCCTTCTTCCCTTCTTTTCCACATCCTTAAAATTGCAACCAGACGTTTCTTTGCCACTGCTACAATTGTTTTGTGGAATTAAAGTGAGCATTTAAGTTATGCAGTAGTGGTACTGTGTTACTGAAATGGCTGGGAGAAGGTTTGAGGAAAAGAGACAAAGAGAGATCCTGAGATCAGAAAAGCACGGCTTTATTCTCGGTTGGTGCCAACCGGATATGGATCCTCCTGGTAAGCCAGGAAAATAGGGTACAGAACAAAGGAAAGGCTTGGTTTATATACCCTTTAAAATAATATGCATACATCATACAGGCATCTTAATGTGCGTCACAAAATTCTACTTTTACATTGACTTCAATGGCATATTTCAATCTCAACACCAGTCAATCTTCAATTTGAGCATCCTTATCTGAGGAGGTGCTATTAATGACGACCATCGCCAGAATGTCTACTAGACCCAATAGCAAGAGTTTCCATCCATTTTGAGATAACTTCTTCCTGAAGCCTCTTGATGGCCAGCTAATTAATTTTATGATAAGGTGCCTGGTACCAAAATGGAACCTCTTGAAATATGTCAGGCGTTTAATTTTTGCAGCTTTTAAGAAGCCAAGTGAAGTGAAGGTCATGCATACATTTCTCTTTGTGATTTCATATATTTTCTTACTCCTATTTCTAATATGGTTACATCAAATATATTTTCTAATATGTGTATTATGTATTTTCATTATGCCTTCATCATTACCAACAATAATATTGTGTTATTATGATTTGTATTTTGTTGCAAAGTTTAGCGAAGACTTTCGTTTCTAGGCTCCTTACACACAGTTGAATAAAATCCCATATTTTCTGCTTTGAACTGGAATATATGGCACTGTGGACTCAGATAAACCAGTTCAAAGCAGATATTGTGGCATTTTCTGCCTTTATATTCTGGGTTATATGGCTGTGTGGAAAGGCCCCTAATTGAAAAATTTGGGCAGTTACTCACTTGAAGTGATGAAGGCTTGATGAAAATACATAATACACATATTGGAAAATATATATTTGATGTAACCATATTAGAAATAGGAGTTAGAAAATATATAAGAGACATGTATGTATGCATGGCCATTTCACTTGACTTCTTAAAAGCTGCAAAATTAGAAACGCCAGCATCTAGGAAAGGAATGTCTTGAGGCTGGCATTTCAAGAGGCTGATAAGGTGCGGTACCAGGCACCTTATCGTAGGCTTGACTAATGAAGTGTCCATTAAGAGGCTTCAGGATGGATGGAGACACTCGCTATCAGGTCCGGTAGACATTCTGGCGCTGGTGTTCATTAATAGCCACTCTTTAGATAGAACACTAATGAAGATTGACAAGGTGTTGAGTTTGAAAATATGCTATTGAAGTCAATGTAAAAGTAGAATTTTGTGACACACATTGTGATGCATGCATAATTATTTCAAAAGGTATATAAACCAAGCCTTTCCTTTGTTCTGTACCCTTCTTTCCTGGCTTACCAGGAGGGTCCATATCTGGTTGGTGCCAACTGAGAATAAAGGCCGTGCTTTTCAAGTCTCAGGATCTCTCTTTTGTCTCTTTTCCTCAAACCTTCTCCCTGCCATTTCAGAAGCTGTCAGTCATTGGGTCCACTTCTGTAGTCTTAGGTCCCTTCTACACTGCCATATAATCACAATTATCCAAGCAAATAATCCAAATTATCTCTTTTGGATTATATGTCTACACTGCCATGTAATCCAGTTCAAAGCAGATAATCTGGATTTTATATGCCAGTGTGGAAGGGGCCTTAGATAATGGCAGAATAAGATAAAAGATGGAAGAGTCTTCAGAAGGAAAGTTGGAAAACAGACTGTTCCAGGGCGAAGAAAGGAATTAGGATCCGGTGAATGAAAAGACTAATAAGAAAGGGAATGGACAGAAAATATAAATTAAAAGAGCCAGAATTAGGAAAGATGCTAAAGTTTGCATAACAACTTGAAATAGTTTGGATTGCCTGATTATGACATTTCTCTTCTCCCCTTTGATCCGAATGGCAGATGGCAAAGCAATATGGAAACGTTTACATGATATGGGTCGGGAATTATCCTGCCGTGGTGCTGTCCGGATACGAAGCAGTGAAAGAAGGGATGATTGACCATTTAGAAGACTTTGCTGAGCGCCCAGTATCACCCTTTCTTCAAAGTGTAGTTAAAAAAAGAGGTATGTTGTGTGGATTAAGGAGTTTTAGTGGGTTTGAATAAAATCATTGAGGGGCTTCAAGAAAAGAAGATATAGTGGGGCTTCTCACATGTTCCAGTTATTTGGAGCCTTCTCCATGATATAGGGTGGTTATATATGTTTCTCACCTCTAGCCACAGCCAACGATTTCTGTTTCATTTCATTATATCTTGTTTTGAAGGTATATACATAATATATTGTCATCTTTTTTATCTGTTGCATTTAAAAGTCATAATGTATATTGATTTCTTAGCTTGTGACCTTTGAAAAACAATATTAGTGATATTGAACAATGCTTTCCCATTGATTCTTGCTGATCCCAGGGATTGTATTTTCAAATGGTCACACTTGGAAGCAACAGAGACGGTTTGGAGTAGTTACGATGCGGAAGCTGGGACTGGGGAAGAAAGGCATGGAGCAGCAAGTTGAAGATGAAGCTCACCGACTTATAGAGTGTTTTGCAAAGACAAAAGGTTTGTACTACTAGCAGATGATGCTATAAGGCAGTGGTTCTCAAGCTATGGGTCTCCAAGTGTTTTGGCCTACAACTCCCAGAAATCCCAGCCAGTTTACCAGCTGTTAGGATTTCTGGGAGTTGAAGGCCAAAACATCTGGGGACTCACAGGTTGAGAACCACTGCTATAAGGTATCTCAGTTAGAAGAACTATTTTTGTGTCCTATTTTCTTTCTTATTCATTGAATGCCTAAATTAATCCTCTTCTGTGTTTCTCATACAG
>NW_026846588.1:10300203-10446650 GCF_025583915.1 Anolis sagrei ordinatus
GATACATGCCTGAGTCCAGGAATAGGAAATTGGAAATATGCAGCGATTGGGATGCTCTCAAAGAAATCCAAGTAGAAGAAAGCTTGCATCTTAGAAGCAGCACATTTGGATCATCCTCCTCTCCTAAAGGGCCTGGTCTAGGGGATTCTGGGAGCTGTAGGGAGTGTAGATATGCTATTGTGTGTGTTGTTTGCCAGGGAGAGTCACTTTTGCACATGCACTGTAGTGTTTTTTTGCTTTTTTGGCTTTTAAGTCCCTTCCACTGTGTTTTTCAGTGTTTTCATGAGTGATGGTCACTTGTTGGCCTGATAGATGTATTGTGTCCAAATTTGGTGTCAATTCGTCCAGTGGTTTTTGAGTTATATCAATCCCACAAACTATCATTACATTTTTATTTATATAGACTGACAACTACTGTACAGTATATAATAAAAGTTCATTTTTTTGTTCAACCATAAATGTGAATTCTTCTTCATGGAAAAATAAGACATCCCCTGAAGATAAGACCTAGCAAATCTTAATATAAGACACAGTCTTATTTTCAGGGAAACAGGGAATTAACCCATTTTCCCTCCCACAACTGGATTTCCTCAGATTTCACTTGCAATTTAAGCTGCAAGTGACCTATTATAAAGCAAAGAGCAGTAAAAGCAAGGAACCCAGTTGAGGATAATCACTTGCTGTGGCAAACAGACATCTTTTGTCACATGCTAAACTTATCTTCAGATTTGATCTTCAATCCGTTTACCATGAAGTTACCTTTTCATAATGAGATTCATCCCTCTGTTATATTTGGATGGTCTTGCTATTCCAGGCAAACATCTTTTATCTCTACCCAACACCAACTTTTTTTTCCTGAGAATGAAAACTGTGTTTATCTTGATGGATATTTCAGCTGTTGTTGTTTTTTCCCCAATCTTTGCAGGGGGCCTTCATTGCTCCAGATTTACGCTCTGTTCTCTTTGATCCTAAGCATTGGGAAACTCCCAATAAATTCAATCCCTACCATTTTTTGGACCAGGAAGGCAATTTTGTGACAAGAGACGCATTTTTGCCATTTGGAGCAGGTAATATACTAATGTCTATGACTGATAATCTTGTGTGAGAATAAAAGATTATAGTCACCACATTTGGAGGGTTAAAATTTGCATATTTGATTATTGGCAGTTTTGATTAATATGTTCCTTCAGGAAATCTCTAGGTCTTCCAGTGAGACTCTGTGGTCAAATTGGAGAGTCGTGCTGGAGAACCTAGAACAGTGGCTCTCAACCTTCCTAATGCCGTGACCCTTTAATACAGTTCCTCATGTTGTGGTGATCCCCAACCATACAATTATTTTTGTTGCTACTTCACAACTGTAATTTTGTCAGTGTTATGAATCGTCATGTAAATATCTGAAATGCAGGATATATTTTCATTCACTGAACCAAATTTGGCACAAAAACCCGATACACCCACCTAAAGTAGAACAGCTTTAAGAAACAGTAAACCCAGTCTCTTCCTCTACAAATAGAAGGGAAAGGATCCATAAACTTAAGAGTGGTAACTCTGATGCTTTTTAAAATCTTAATGAAGGCTATGGAAGGGAAGCCTGTGGGAAGTCCCCTCGCTCCCATAATGGGCTGGATAGGGTTGCTGACACCCAGGCTCCCTTGATGGGGGGGGGGGGGGGGGGGGAAATGAAAGGATCCCAAGGGAAAGGGAAGCCTTGGAAGTTCCCCATTGCACCAATGGGCTGAAAAGAACCATTTTTCAGATGCTGAATGAAAACGCTCATTTGGCAGGGCGTCCATTTTTGGGAGGTGCTGGAAAATGGATATGGGGGGCTTCCGATATCCAGCAAGCAGAAATGGATAACGGTTTACCTGAAATGCACAAGCCTAATGGTTATAGCACCTTGAGAGGGTGCTATTTCGCTCATCTTTTGCTTTTGCTTCTCCATAGACCTCTGTCTACTGTGAAAGATGATGCCAGGCTATATAAATCATTGGTTTGACTCATTACGGCTTTTCCCATGTTCTTGATGGGAGTTACTGTTGGCTCACTTTGGAAGAGAGGTTGAACCTGAACTTATTAGCCCTAGGGAACAAAACAAATTGTGTATTAGGTGCAAAAGATGAATATTCACTTGCGTTTTCTCTATATTTTCCCTACAGGAGCTCGTTCATGTGTGGGTGAACAGATGGCAAGGATTGAGCTCTTCATTTTCTTGACCAACTTACTGAGGGCGTTCACTTTCCACCTGCCGGAAGGAGTGAAAAAACTCAATCAAGAACCTATAGTCGGCTTGACAATGCATCCCCGTCCTTACAAAATTTGTGCCATCCCCCGATTCAGCACAACATGAGCCATAAGAACAATTATTCTGTTCTTTCCTACCTCACTCCTTTTCAACTGACCCACCATTCTGGCTTGTCGTGGTCAGTTCACTTGGTCTTTAAACTTTGCACCATTATCAGAACTTAAGATAGATCTGTGATGGATTTGGTTTCTAAAGCTGTAACCGCACACAGTTGCCTGGGAATAGTTCATACTGAGTACAGTGGGACTTACTTCCCAGCAAACCGTCTTTGAGGATGGATTTGTTAATCTACTGTGATTATCTGAAAAATGTATATTTTTTCTGCTGTTAATGCACAAATGATCACGACAGGGCTCTTTGTATAAAGACTGCTTTTCTAAGAAAAAGTATTTTGTTGTATAAATACTGTGATATTTTCTTCAATTTATAGTGCATCATACATTCTCTCATAGATGGTGACTTAAATGGTAACATAAAATGTAACATCACAATGCCATTTTGGAAGATTAAATATAGCAGGGATGGACACCTGTTTCAGATTTGGGGACCATTTGTATGCCCTGAGACCTTCTGGGAGCCATATGCACTACTAAAATTTAATAATAACAAAAAAACACCAGAATGATCTGAAGTGTACTTCAGATTCTCAAAAATTGGAATTAGATACATTATATAGTGCAGCAGTGGTTTTCAACCTGTGTGGCCTCAGATGTTTTGGCCTTCAATTCACAGATATCCTAACAGTTGGTAAACTGGCTGGGTGTTGCACTCCAAGTCAGGAAAGCTCTTTGACTTTAAACACCACACAGCTGAGTAAGAATTCAAGCAGTTTATTGAAGATATTTTAAAAGCCATAGCAGTAAAAAGCAATTTATAAAATAGGTAAATCCAATTAGGTAGAACGATAAGTAGAAACAAGTAGTCCAGGAAATTAGTCCATCAGAGTTCATGAAAAACAGATACTGAAACTTCCAAGGTAAAACACCAACACTTGAATCATGAATCAAACAAGGTACTTAGCACATGAATCTATCCCAGGCAAGGCTTGCAGAGATCTGAGAAGAAGTATTGACTCAATTCCAACATTGCTTCATCTGGCTACAGATTCTGTACTTGGCACTTCTATCCTCTAATCTACTCTATATCCCAAGCGGCCAGGAACGGATTTGTTTTCAGCCTTGACTCTGTTATCAATCTCTCTCTCAGTCTGGCAGAGCACCCAAGAGCTTGGTTTGTCTGTCTGTGCTGACTGAAAATATTCCTCCTATCTACTGGCTCATTAATTTCTGTAGCTGGCCCAGGTGCCAAGCTTTTCTCAGGCTCAAAGCCTTGGGAATTCTCTGATAGCAATTCAGACCCTCTTCCAGGGACTATACCATCATCCCCAAACCTTTCAGGAACATTCTAATCAGAAAAGTCACTTTGAACAGGAATCCAATTGTCATTCTCTGCATCTAGAGCAACCTCATCATTAGACACATGAACCTCATTGTCACTCCCAACATCCAGAGTACCCTGATCATTGTTAAATGTTTTAATAGTATTTTATGATTGTTTAAATTGTTTTATAATTGTTGAGGCATTGAATCGTTGCTGGCTGTGAACCACCTTGAGTTGCCTCTGGGCTGAGAAAGGCAGTATACAAATATGGTAAATGAATAAATAAATAAATAAATAGACACAATCACGGACCGAACTCCAACACTGGGATTTCTGGGAGTTGTTGGCCAAAACACCTGGGACTCACAGGTTGAGAACACTACAATACAGGGGAGTGTTCTAAGGTCCCTTCCTCACAGCTGGATTGAACTGGATTATATTGCCATGTGGATTCAGATAACCCAATTCAAAGCAAATATTGTGGATTATCTGCCTTGATATTCTGGGTTATATGGCTGTTTGGAAGGGCCCTAAGAGGAGCAGTTTGTCCTCTCTTGGTGCCCATTAACAGCTCAGTATGGGAACTCTGGAATAGCAATAGCACACAGAAATTATTTCTTGATACTAGTGAATCAATGAGAAAATCTTACACAATTTTAAATCCTCTAAGTTTAGTAGTCCATGCACACAGTCCATGCATGCTTTCTCTCCCATGCATGCAGGCCGCACACACTCTTTCCAAGGCAATTAGGCAAGTTGTCTGTTTCTTCCTCTAGAGGAGAGATGCACATACTTTCTCTCCTGGGCTGCACCACGCCAGCAGCCATGCATGAACACTTTCTGATGCATTTTAAGCAGGCTTCCTACTTCCAGCTAAGGAAGAGCAATGACCTCCTGAAGAGGAAAGTAGTTTTCAGGGAATGAGTGTTTTGTTTTTATTTACTGGAGGATTAATAAAAAAATATTAAACCGTGATGCCAAAAAAAACAGAAGAGGAGCTGAGATAGGCTCCCACTTGCTTTCGCGTTGGTTGGGTTTTTGTACTGGGAGGATCATTACTGTTACGGGCTCCCAAAGTACCGAAGGTATTGAAACAAACAGGAAATGGAAGAAATGAATTCCACGCACAAGTTTATTACCCACTACTCCTGATGGTTTGAGGCAGTGTACAGCAAAGTCAAAAACATTTTAACTTAAAATATATACAATAAATTACATAGAAAAACACAAAAATATTTTTAAAAACTTGCACCAAACACAGATACAGAATTGACATATAGTAGTAATACAAACATCTATTTCTGTTTTATTGACTATTCTAAATCCTTTGACTGTGTGGATCATAATAAATTGTGGCAAGTTCTCGGTGGTCTGGGCATACCAAATCACCTTGTCTGTCTCCGGAGGAATCTGTATAAGGACCAAGTAGTAACAGTAAGAGCTGACTATGGAACAACAGACTGGTTCAAGATTGGGAAAAGCCTATGGCAGGGTTGTATACTCTCATCCAACCTATTCAACTTGTATGCAGAACACATCATGTGATGTGCAGGGCTTGACGAATGCAAGGCTGAGGTAAAAATAGCTGGAAGAAACATTAACAACCTTAGATATGCAGATGACACCACCTTGATGGCTGAAAGTGAGGAGGAGCTGAGGAGCCTTCTAATCAAGGTGAAAGAAGAAAGTGCAAAAGCTGGGTTGCAGCTAAACATAAAAAAAAAACCAAGATTATGGCAACAAGAATGATTGACAACTGGGAAATAGAGGGAGAAAACGTGGAGGAAGTGACAGACTTTGTATTTCTAGGTGCAAAGATTACTGCAGATGCAGACTGCAGCCAGGAAATCAGGAGATGCTTACTTCTTGGGAGGAGAGCAATGTCCAATCTCGATAAAATAGTGAAGAGTAGAGACATCACACTGGCAACGAAGATCCGCATAGTTAAAGCAATGGTATTCCCCATAGTCACCTACAGATGTGAGAGCTGGACCATAAGGAAGGCTGAGCGAAGGAAGATAGATGTTTTTGAACTGTGGTGTTGGAGGAAAGTTCTGAGAGTGCCTTGGACGAGAAGATCCAACCAGTCCATACTTCAGGAAATAAAGCCCGACTGCTCATTGGAGGGAAGGATAGTAGAGGCCAAGATGAAGTACTTTGGCCACATCATGAGAAGAAAGGAAAGCTTAGAGAAGACAATGATGCTGGGGAAAATGGAAGGAAAAGGAAGAGGGGCTGACCAAGGGCAAGATGGATGGATGGATCCTTGAAGTGACTGGATTGACCTTGAAGGAGCTGGGGGTGTGACAGGGAGCTCTGGTGTGGGCTGGTTCATGAGGTCACGAAGAGTCGGAAACGACTGAATGAATGAACAACAACAACAAGAAAGCAATACAATCTAAAACAAAACTCATGATTGAAAGCTGACCGTGTAGGCCTGCAGGAAGGGGTGGGTCTTCAATTGTGTCTTAAATTCTGACAGCTCATTTAGCTGTGGAATCTCTTCCTTTGGCAGGTCATTCTACAGTCTTTTGGGGGTGAGGAAGAGGTCCTTTAGGTGACTGTCATTAGTAGGGTTCTGACTGGTTAAAGGAAACGTCCTCCAGAAAACCTGTGTCCTAAAGGGTGGACTGTGCAGGAAAAGACCCGATCCACACAAACCATGTAGGGCTTTAAAGGTCAAAACCAGCATTTTGTACTTTGCCCAGAAACTAATTGGCAATGCATGGAGTGACTTTAGGATAGGTCACTCCTAGATATTCCTGTAACTAATCTGGCTGTCATGCTAATCTGTGGAAATTGCTGGCAATGCTTCAAAATGCATCTTGAGGCCTTCTTTTCCAGATTGGCAGGGACACTGTCAATTGGCAGAGTCATATGGTACCAAGGGAAGGAACGAGTGGAGCCCTTGCTTCTCTCTGCACCGCAGCAACTTCAGACACAGATGTTTGTATATGAATGCTATTTCCATTGGTTAAATAACTCCAATTCCCCACCAGAGGACTCTGCTATGTGTATGAATGGTATGACTAGGGAACCTAATGATGATGGACAGTTTGGTTAAGCGCCTCCAATTCTGCAAGAGAGCACTTTGCTCTGGTATGTATTTGCTTGTAAAAGCTATTCCAATTGGTTACGTCCCTCCAATTTCCTATGAGACGCCTCTCTTCACAAAAGGACTGCCTTCAGTGCCTGCTCTTGTTTACTCAAAGTGTGACCTTCATGGCGAGAGAAAGTTGAAACAGAACCGTGGGCACATCTGGAAGGTTTGTTTTCTTCTCTTTCGCCCTTCTTATCCAAAGTTTGGCTTTAGTTGGCTGCTCGTAAATTCCTTTCTTCCATGTTCAGAACTTGGTGTGCTATTGCGGGTTGATTTGAAGTTACGCATAAAGAGGATAAGAAGGGATATTTACGATGTTCTCGTTGTTGTTCTTAAGCGGGATAAAAAGCTGACTCCTCGACAGTCTTACCTTAGCATGGGGGATTTCTTCCTCCTTGGTGCCACAATGTAATTTTGCAACCCCAAAAGTTTTTCCTGTTTCTTTATGTTACGATGTAAATGGTTTATACCTCCTATTGCATTACAAGCACTTTGTAGACACACCCTATATTGAGAGAAGCTATAAACATGAACTAAAGTCTGAAACAGATTGAGCTGTATTACCATTTCAAACAATTTAAACCATTTGGTATGTATGCCAGATAAAGGTATTCTGCTGCAGAGGCTTCAATAAAAAGTCATGTTTTAACTTGGCCCTGGAATGGTGATCGTCATCATCTTTCTGCCCACAAGCATCTAAAAAATGAAACAAAAGGAACACAGTACTTACAAAACCTAACAACAGCTTGCAAATACATCAAAGAAAAAAAAGTCATAGGGGGACATTGGGTGGGTGTATCCAAACTACAGAATTACAGGAATCAAGGCAATAAAATCTTTTAAAAGCATAGAAGGATATAGTGCTTGGGTCGTCGTACCCATGCTACATAATTACAGGCATTTGATGCTTCTTTAACTGCATTTTTATCGTATCAGAAGCAAACCAAGGGTACAGTTGTAATGTACCATATATTCTGGCGTATAAGACTACTTTTTAAAAAAAATATTTTTTATTAAGTTTTCAAGTATACAAATATACGATAAAATCACATGTCTGGTTTATAAGTCATAAATCGGAAAAAGAATAAGAAGAAGAAAGAAAAGAGCATGAAGAAGAAGAAAAAATAGACAATAAAAGGAAGAGAAGAACATAGAACAAAAAACCAAACTCTCTCTCTCTCTCTCTCTCTATATATATATATATACAGATTTATACACATATACATGCATATATATACATGTCTACACCCACATATACACATAAACATACGCACACATACACCCGCACACCTATACATTCACTCACATAAAGAAAAATATACTATCTAAACACATATAGATACAAACGAAATCGTCGTTCTCGAGACCTCCACCCTTCTCTAGTAGAAATTTTGAAATTTCAAAAATTTCTCTAAAACAGCTTTTTGACGTTGTTTCTTTCCCATTGGCAGGCAACAGTGTTTTCACCTTTCTTTCATTTCTCTTTTCTTCCTTTTTCCTTCCCTTTTTTTCTTGCTTTGTCTATCATATTATTAATCCTATTCCTCTTACTATTAGTTAAGTTCAAATTAGTATCTTTATCTTGTTTTCCTTTAACCAGTCCTTAACAGGGTTCCAGTCTGTTGCTTTTATAGGTGTATTTCGTAGGGATGCTAATATATATGTTAGTTGGTCCATGTTCATGAAGTCCATTATTTTTTCCATCCATTCTTCCTTTGTAGGGATCATGGCTTGTCTCCATACTCTGGCCAGTAGAATGCGGGCTACTGTGATTAGATAACTAAATAGTTTATCTATCTCCTTATCCCACTTATTATCTGTTAGTCCTAGTAAGTAGGATTCAGGTTTTAGGAGTATTCTTCTCTTCAGTATCTTCTGGAGCGTATAAGACTACTTTTGAACCCAATAATATTTTCTCAAAAGTCAGGGGTTGTCTTATACATGGGAGTCGTCTTATACGTGGGAGTAGTCTTATACACGGGAGTTGTCTTATACGCTGGAGTAGCCTTATGCATGGGAGTCTTATATGCGGGAGTAGTCTTATACGTCAGGAGTCGTCTTATAGAGCGGGTGCTGAAACTTCCAATCCAGATTGGAGAATCTGTGGTTGCTGCATATTATGGGGGGAGCTCAACAATGGCAGTGGCCGTCTCCCTGTCATATGCAGCGACTGTATGAAAGCATTAATGGTGACGCTGTACAAGTATGGTAGAAGAAATTCCATTTATCAGGATTCGTGGACTTAATGCGGTCCCGAAGGTGAGGTGAAGGGGTGTCTCACCGGGAAGGTTTAAGTGAAGGGCAGAGCAAGCTGCAGGCATCCAGGGCGCCTGGGGTATGAAAAAAAGAGATGGAGTGGCCCTGGGCCCAGAAAAACACAACTCTTTTACCTGTCTGGCCTGCCCTTGTATCCTATTACCTTATCTCCTCCTCTCTGGAGCCCCCGGTGGCACAGTGGGTTAAACCCCTGTGCCGGCAGGACTGAAGACCAACAGGTCACAGGTTCGAATCCGAGGAGAGGTGGATGAGCTCCCTCTATCAGCTCCAGCTCCTCATGTGGGGACATGAGAGAAGCCTCCCACAAGGATGATAAAAACATCAAATCATCCAGGCGTCCCCTGGGCAACGTCCTTGCAGATGGCCAATTCTCTCACACCAGAAGCGACTTGCAGCTTCTCAAGTCCTGACACGACAAAAAACAAAAAAACAAAAACAAAAACAAAAACAAAACTCCTCCTCTGCCTCTCAGATTTCACTCCTGAAGACTGCAGCAAAGTGGTGCACGGGTGCATGTGTGAGATCTGAGAGGTAGCGAAGGAGGTACAGTAATAGGAAAATTACCATATTGAAATCAAATCTGATGCTTTTAAACATTTTTATTTGGTCTGTGTTGGATGAGGGGTAGTCTTATACGGCGAGTATATCCCAAACTCTATATTTTAACTGGAAAAGTTGGGGGTCGTTTTATAGGCCCAGTTATCTTATATGCTGCAATATATGAGTATTTAAAAAACACAAAGTTTTAAAAACTTGGCATTATACTAAATGTCCTTTGACCAGCAGCTGGCCACTTGGAATGCCTCTGGTGGCCCTCCATTGAGCATATGGCAGGGCTCAGACTGCATTGTAATAGGTGGTCTGTGGTTTGTTCTTCTCCACACTGGCATGTCATTGACTCCATTTTGTGGCCCCATTTCTTAAGGTTGGCTCTGCAGGTTGTGGTGCCAGAGCACAGTCTGTTCAGTACCTTTCAAGTCACCCAGTCTTCTACATGCCCAGGAGGGAGTCTCTCATTTGGTATCAACCATGGGTTGAGGTTCTGGGTTTGAGCCTGCCACTTTTGGACTCTCGCTTGCTGGGGCGTTCCTGCAAGTATTTCTGTCGATCTTAGAAAACTATTTCTTGATTTAAGGCATTGGCGTTCTGCCTGATATCTGAACAAGTGATGGGCCAAAGATGTCACTGCCTTGGGCCTTTCATTATTGGCTGCTGCTTCCCGACAGATGTCAAGTAGTGCAATCCCGGCTAAACAGTGTAACTTCTCTAGTGGTGTAAAGCGTAGACATCCTGTGATAATGTGGCATGTCTCATTAAGAGCCACATCCACTGTTTTAGCATGGTGAGATGTGTTACACACTGGGCATGGCTCCATTATATGGAAGTTGGGATTTATAGTTTGGTGATGTACTTAGAATCCTCTGGTAGAATGCTCTAGTTCTGTAATCCAGAATAATGTATCAGGGAATTTTAAGTACCTCAGCAACCTACACATTTCAGACAATTTAATTGATGTCAATAAGCTTTAATTGCTTAGTATGATTAGCTACATCAATATTACCATACGAATACTGGAAGAGGGAGAGAAGATCACTGATAAGCTACCGTTCTGGAAAAGGATGTGATTCATTCCAACTGCTTTACATTTGATAAGATAAACATCCTATTATCAATATATCTAGACTTCCGGGTTTCATGTTCCCTTATCTGGTCTTGAATATCAAGAGTCACTAACATACAAATGATATAGCATTCCTGAAATCTTAACTATGAAAAAATCCATTGAAAAATCAATTGAAAATCTATGAAAAAACCAGGCACATCTTAACACCTCTCAACAAAAGATTTTCCCAGGCTCAGCCAGGCCTTCAAATGCTAATGAAGATGATCAGTTGAAACATTCACACCTAGCTCCAGCAGAGAAGAGCTCTTTGCCCCACCCCAGCCATTCCACAGATATATAAACCCATTGTCCTAATTCCAACAGACCTCACTACCTCTGAGGATGCTTGCCATAGATGCAGGTGAAACGTCAGGAGAAATGTCTCTAGAACATGGCCCTATAGCCCAAAAAAACCCGCAAGAACCTAGTGATTCCAGCCATGAAAGCCTTTGACAATACAAAAAATCCATTTCTTTTATGTAGGTAGGAGCAACACTGACACTCATTGTCACCATCACCATTCATATCTATGTTGCAATTCATTTTGTTGCCCCTTGCCCGTATTGTTGCTAGTCTTTATATTAAAATATCTTTATTTACACTCCATTATAACTCCCCAAGAAGACTCAGAGTGGATTACAACATACACAGATAGGCAAACATTCAGTGCCTTTAATACAGTGGACATAACAATGACATACAAAGACTAAACAAAACAAAGGTAAAGGCTTTCCCTTTCATTTCCAGCTTTCTGGAGGCGGTGCTCAACTCTGGCCATGGGGAAGTGTTCCTGTTCCATTTCCAAGTCGAGAAGCATGTTGTCTGTAGCTCTGTTTTGTTGCCGCTATGGCTGCATGGGTGACTTTATTACCTTCTCACTTTTTTTTTGTCGTGTCAGGAGCGACTTGAGAAACTGCAAGTCACTTCTGGTGTGAGAGAATTGGCCGTCTGCAAGGACGTTGCCCAGGGGACGCCCGGATGATTTGATGTTTTTATCATCCTTGTGGGAGGCTTCTCTCATGTCCCCGCATGAAAAGCTGGAGCTGATAGAGGGAGCTCATCTGCCTCTCCCCGAATTCGAACCTGCGACCTGTCGGTCTTCAGTCCTGCTGGCACAGGGGTTTAACCCACTGCGCCACCGGGGGCGCCACCGGGGGCGCTTCCCACTGAAGCGGTACCTATTGATCTACTCATATTTGCATGTTTTGGAACTGCTAGGTTGACAGGAGCTAGGGCTAGCAGTGGGAGCTCACCCTGAACCACGGCTTCGAACTGCCAACCTATAGGTCGGCAGATTCAACTGTTCAACTGTTTAACCCGTTGTCACTATTTTTCTTTGTAGCTTCTCGTCTAAAAAAAGCATTATGAAGGATCAAACCATTTTCCCAACAGAAAATATTTAGAGCAGTGGTTCTCAACCTTCTTAATGCCATGACCCCTTAATACAGGTCCTCATGTTGTGGTGACCGCCAACCATAAAATTATTTTTGTTGCTATTTCATAACTCTAATATTGCTGCTGTTATGTGAATCGTAATGTAAATATCTGATAAGCATACTCAATGTGCCGTCGCACCTGGGGGCTATAACTCTTAGTGAAAGAGGCATGGACATGACATCTTTCCCCAGGGGATTGCTTCTTGCCCTCCTTTAGGAAACTGGAACTCCCAAAGACCAAAACACTGTAGATAACTCAAAAAAGTTTTTATTCTTCACAAAGAGTTATCTCTTTAAAGCAATAAGCTGGAAGTTTCAAAGGGGTGAAGGAAAATATACATTACAGTCTCTGGTTGTCTTGGGTCCAAGGTGTTTTGCAGCTGAGAAGCTTTTCCAGGTCCCTCTTTCTTAATGGCTGTAAATGCTGGAGCAATCCACAACCCCAGTCCAGATGGCCTATGTTTGAAGACACAGGGTCTTCCTCTGGTGCCAAAGAAACTGGTTTGAAGGCGCTTGAGACTTCCCTACGTTGTTCAGGTTGGTCTGAACATGAAGCATAAGTCTCAAGGGTAAGAACCTCAGAATTGGTGCTGAGAGGTAACTTTATCAGGGGCTTTTAGAGCCAAGTCTCTTACTCACGTCCATCTGGTAGAAAATCTGATGGTGGAATGAAAAAGGGAAGTACTCCCCTCCTCCAGGAAGAGGTGGAGCCAAACAATTTTGCTGAGAGAGCAATTCAACTGGTGCAAACAACATTGATTGACAGCTATAAATAACCAATCAATCCAACTATACATAGGCAGGATAAAAGGGCAGGATTAAGCATGATACAACAGTTTAAATCTTGCAACTAACAGTTATACGTATAGGTGGCGCCACTCGCGCCGTCACACTCAATATGCCCAAATGTGAACATTGGTGGAGTTTGGGGGAAACAGAGCTTGACATTTGGGAGTTGTAGTTTCTGGGATTTATAGTTCACTTACAATCAAAGAGCATTCTGAACCTCAGCAACAATAGAATTGTGCCAAACTTCCCACACAGAACCCCCATGTCTTGAAGGAACACGGCGGCATGAGCCTCTCTCCAGCCTCACATGCTGTCCCTCACCCACACATGTGCACCACACTGCCATGTGCTGAGCATGCCTGCTCTCCCTTCCCCGCCTGGAGTCTCAGAAACAGCCCTCCCCTTGACTGAGAGGCCGGAAGAGGGCTTTTTGTGGGAAGATTTGCCACCCATTTCCAAAAAGGAAGAGAAGAACATGTGGCGAGACCTTCTCTGTCCAAGGGGTTCCTGGGACCATCAGAAATATATGTTTTCTGATAGTCTTTGGTGACCCCTCTGAAATCGTCTCGCGACCCCCCTAGGGGTCCCGACCCCCAGGATGAGAAACACTGATGAGGCCTAAAGCTAAAGAAAGATGTTAAACTGCCTCCAATTCGAGTGAAGTTTCTAGCTCTTTGCAGCATCATGACTCTAGTCTTTGCAGGATTAGGACCCTGCTGAAGTTCTAGTATAGCGGGCAGAAGGTGATATGAAGAAGAAGGCAATTACAATAGCATGTGAAGAGGAATTTGCATAATCTTGAACTGCATATGTCTGTTACACAATCACAGAAAAACACCCAATTGCTTATGTAAGGTATGTAAGATGACAACAACATGTTCTACTCCTCCCTTTGGTTCTTTTCCTCCCTAAGTCTCATTTTGGCTTACAAATTGCTTTTAAATAGTGAGATAAAGTATACTAAACAATATAATCAGTTGAAATAAATTTATTATTTTAAAGCTTAATGAGACCTAAAGCTTTGGTGATCAGCCAAGTTTTAAGTTGGCCTGTAAAAGGCATGCGTTTGGCATCAGTTGGGCCTTTGAGGTGTTGGGAGGGGCATTCCACACATGTATAGGTTTGTTTGATGCCATGAGATTAAAGCCAATTATATATTGGTCCATTCAAGCTCATATGTTTGCCAGCATTCTGAAAAATACTGGAACAAGGCATACCTTTACATAAAACATGTCGTTTTTATCCCGGCACAGATTATGTTGTTTGCTAAATAGTTGTATCTTGAATAAACTGTATCTTTTATCTCCAGTAATGCTTTCTATCAATATTCCTATCAATGTAGTATCTGGCATAGGATTTCCCAGATTTCTGGTACTAATTTATCTCATGCAGAGGCTCCACTGATCCATGAAACTCAAAGGGTGATCTTGGAGAAGTTGCAGTCTCTAGTTATGTTCCTTTCAGTTTCCTTATACACTGCCATATCAAATCCAAATTCTGTGCTTTGAATTGGATTATTTGGCAGTGTTGTTCATTCATTCAGTCATCTCCGACTCTTCGTGACCTCATGGACCAGCCCACGCCAGAACTCCCTGTTGGCCGTCACCACCCCCAGCTCCTTCAAGGTCAATCCAGTCACTTCAAGGATCCCATCCATCCATCTTGCCTTTGGTCGTCCCCTATTCCTTTTTACTTCCATTTTCCCCAGCATCATTGTCTTCTCTAAGCTTTCCTTTCTTCTCATTACATGTCCAAAGTACTTCATCTTTGTCTCTAGTCTCCTTCCCTCCAATGAGCAGTCGAGCTTTATTTCCTGAAGTATGGACTGGTTGGATCTTCTCGCAGTCCAAGGCACTCTCAGAACTTTCCTCCAACACCACAATTTGGCAGTGTAGACTTTCTGACATATCAGAAAACTGCTATGTGCTCCTATGGAAAATGCCCAGAAGGCAGATTGTTAAGACTACTTGGCTCAAATATGAATCGTTTGTTGAAGTATATGAAGTGTGTTGTCATATGAAGTATATGAAAGAGGTGTGAGTAGGGAAGAGAGGGAGGGGTGGAACCAGCATTGAGAAAAGATATAAGACTGGAGAAAGAGCATCTAACCTTCTTCTTTCAGCCTCACCCATCTCAGGTTGAAAAGAGTCAAAGAGAAGTTTGGAGAATGGAGGGAGTGTGGGCATACTTGATTGCTCTCCTGGTGGTTCTCCTGATCCTGTACTTTTGGAGACAACAGCGATCACTCCGAACGTACCCTCCTGGACCTCTTTCACTTCCTTTCATTGGAGGCCTATGGCGAATTGTGTTTGGATATCGTGAAGATACTCTGATAAAGGTACTTCTTTCTCAAGAATTCACCAGTAGCTGTGTAAGATATTTAGCAAAGACAATGGCGCCTTATTATCTCTCTGTGATGTCTGAGTGCAAACATGCTGTATATATAAAAAAATTAAAAACAATTTTTTAGCATAAGTTTGATATTTCAGAATATCAAGGCAGATAATCCACATTATCTGCTTTGAACTGGATTATATGAGTCTACACTGCCATATAATCCAGTTCAAATCACATAATTTGGTTTTTTTCTGGCAGAGATGGAGAATGGAGAAAGAAAGGACGGAGACTGGAGAAAGAAAGAAAAAATGTCCCCCATATACATTTTGGAAGAAATCTCTCAGTGGTCTAAAGAAAGTTCAAAATGATTTTGAGTGTCTGATAATGGAGAAAAATTAACTGAATGTACTGAGAATTTTCAATCATTTTTATTTTGATTATTCATAGAATCATAGAATTATAGAGTTGGAAGAGACCTTGTGGGCCATCCAGTCCAACCCCATTCTGCCAAGAAGCAGGAAAATCACATTCAAAGCACCCCTGACAGATGACCATCCAGCCGCAGCTTTAGAGCCTCCAACGAAGGAGCCTCTACCACACTCTGGGACAGGGAGTTCCACTGCTGAACAGAACTCACAGTCAGGAAGTTCTTCCTAATGTTCAGCTGGAATCTCCTTTCCTGTAGTTTGAAGCCAGTGTCTTCAAGCCTAGTCATGGCCTTTAAATATCCCTGGTTTCCCCTTTCTCCTTCCATTTATTCCATGCCACGTTTAGTCTCAATCAACATTTCAGAAAATTATTCTCACCTATTTTCATAGATTACACTGGCCAACACACATTTTGGTGCATTGAATGTTAGTCCTGTTTCTGACCTGCCGATTCCAAAAATGGCACCAGTTTCCCCCTATCAGCTCTAGTTTTTAAGATACAGAACATATGCCATCTTCATATGCCCATGAAAACAACATGATTGCCATCTCTAAGAAATTTAAGTTGATGAGGTCTATCAACTGCAGTTTTCTAAATTTGCACCCAAGTAACCCCAGGGACTGGCCTAAAAACAAAGACAGCAAGCAACTTTTTGTTGGGCTGTGTTATATTAGTTAAGCCCTATATGGCTCAGACCCAAGCTGTTTGACACATTTTATCTCACGGTATGAGCTAGTTGAGTCACCTAAGATCCACAATGTTGTGCAAAGATTATTCTGTAAACCTTTACTTCCATATAGGAACTCATAAGGAAGTTTAGGAGAGGTACTGAAATCATGGAGGAATTTAAAAGGGTCTGGCCCTGAAGGAGAGACCTTGTGGACCCACCAAAGAGGGCTCGCTACAATGGTGAGCAAAGAGAAGCCCAATTTAAAAGGTTTTTCCTAAGTTCCCAAAAGAAATCTCACCAAAGTTGAAGGAAGCGCCACCAAGATGATTTTATTGCGATTCAGCTGAAAAGGATGCAAATCAGCAGTATTCCGCCAAGCTGAGCATAATATGTACACAAATAAAAGCCTTTTTATACAGAAACAGAGTTGTCAGATTTGAATTTCCTGCTCCCCACCCCTCTGCCGGCTTGATGGTGATTGGCTGGCGCCTCTACAGCTGGGAGGAGGCTTGGCCGCCTCCTGAGTGCCTGGGCCAATTTCTGGGCTTCTGCCGCCTCGGTGTCCTGACGAATCAGGAGAGAGGGAGGCGGGACGAGAGGGAAACAATGGATTCTTGAGAGGATTATGGAAGTAGGAAAAGTCCAAGTGGTCAGCGAGTCCAGGGGGGCCTGCGAGCCAGCCTTTTCTATTATCTTTGAGTGGCTGCAAGCCTGCCATAATCCAGTTTTTTCCTGTGCTGAGAGACAGGAACAATGAGGGAATTTTGGCTGTGGTTTCAGTAGAAATGAGTTGAATGAGTAACAGGTCAGGACAAAGGGTGGCTTTCCGAAGGCTTCCTTTGTCCTATTGAGATAGGATCATTAATGCCAAGCGACCGCCTCCCCTGGGGGGGCCCAACTCCGAGGCCCAGGGGTCACGATCCATTGTTATTGTCCATGCAAGAAATGTCTTTTGATAAGGTTCTTTTTTCAACTGAGCATTTCCTCCTTTTCCAGGGTCACACAGGTGGCTTCTTATATTTTTATACATTTTTTCAATAAAGGGGAATTGGGCAAAAGGGTCAGGGAAAGCTCAGGTACATAGGGAGAAATATAGAAATCATGATATAGAAAACTTATCCCTCCCACCAGAGTCCCATAGAAGTTCAAGAGAGTACATAAGTGTAAAGGGAGGTGGTTTCTCAGTAATAAATGTGTTATCTTCTGCTATATATGAAACACAGGGCATAAAACCTTGATTAAATGTACACCCTATCTAACATGGGAAGGGTCCTTGTTGTTGTTAGTGTCTTGGCAAATTGACCAAGGCTTAACCCTTATTATCCAGTCTGGTGTCCTTGTCCTTAGCAAAACTATAAGTTACTGTATTTTATTTGGGGGGGGGGTCATGTTCAACTTCAGTATTGTTCTGGGAACATGAAGAAGAGTAGAGAAGACTTCAACAGCAATCTGAGGGGGTATAGAAAACTGGAAAACAGGGCACCAGAGAGGGTAGAAGCTGCAGAAATAAGGGCTCGAGGAGAGTAGATGTTTACATGTTAATCTGAAATAACTTGATTCATCAAGTGAAACATTTCTTTCTCTTATTTTGTTCCCAATGGCAGCTGGCAAAACAATACGGAAACATTTATACCCTGTGGGTGGCAAATTTACCTGTGGTGGTACTGTCTGGATTCCATGCTGTCAAAGAAGGATTGGTCAACCACTTGGAAGAATTATCTGACAGGCCACTGACTCCTTTCTTTAGAGCAATAGGACAAGGAAAGGGTAAGTTATGAAGAGGCTACACTAGACTTTTCTTTAGGGAAAATAGGCAAGGAGAAATGATTGCTCTGTGAAAGCTTCAGCCTCTCAGAATGTGGTGTTGCCACTGTCCTTTTTTCTCCTTTCCTTCATCTTTTTCAACACTAAGAATGTGAGCTATGGAAATACCAACTGTAATGTACCTGCCAGCTTTTTTCTTTGGCACTAGGACTGCCACATAGGCTGAATCTACACTGCATAAGTAACGCAGTTTGACACCACTTTAACTGCCATGGCTCATTGCTGTGGAATCATAGAATGTGTGGTTTGGTGAGTTTCATAAAATCTTTGAGCCTCACCAAACTACAAATCCCAATAAATTTTAATTTCCGTATGTTCACCTATCATTAGATAGTCTCAGATACCCCCAAAAGCACCTTCTCAATGCTGGTTTATATTTAAGAACATAAAATTTTTTTTACAACCTCTTGGGAATAGAAATCTATAAGTAATCACATTGATTAAAATGATAGGACAAATACCTAATCCCATTTAAGGTAGACTGAAAAGGAATCTTTAAAAATAGTCAAAGGAAGGAACCATATCTTTGGACACAAACAAAACCACCAATTAAAAGATACTGCTTCTAATGCTTGTTATTTTGGTGGTATAAATGTAATACCAATTTTCTCTCATGCTGCCATACTTACTTACTTACTTACTTAGGTGATCCCTTGTAGCTCGAGGATGATGGTCTTCCAGATGTGGTGTCTTGGTGGTGGGTCCGTAGGTGGCTGTGGAGCCCTATTCTTGATCTGCATGTTCTCCTGCAGTGAGGACATCGGTTTCCAGATATAAGGTGGTCCCGGTCAGGGTTGGCTTGACACACCTTCCTCTTGGCACGTTTCCCTCTTTCGCCTTCCATTCGTGCCTCTTCAAATTTTGTAGCACTACTGGTCACAGCTGACCTCCAATTAGAGTGCTCAAGGGCGAAGGCTTCCCAGTTCTCCTTGTTTATGCCACAGTATTTGAGATTGGCTTTAAAATCTCTTTTCCTGTCCACCTGTCATATGTTCTGCAATTGATGGTGGTGGGTGATGGAAGGGTTAATGTGAGTATTCGTTCTAGAGGGTTTGGTAATCTGTAAGTGGGAGTTCATGGGTTGCAGCTGGGTGTTACTGGATTTAAATAGCTAACCTTGAGACTTATCTTTGGGAGAAAAGTATCTGTTGTATTTTGGTGGTGGATGCTGCTGGTTTTTCCCCCAGGTCTGTTGGATTTTTCGGTATCCTGACCTGTCTCCTGTAATCTTGGAATCCTGGAACCTTGAACCTTTGGACTGGCTTTTGACTACGGTATAGACTCTTGATCCCTGGACTTTTTTTTATTGAACTCTTGGCATTTGACCACTGGACTGGACCCTTTTGACTACGGAGTTGTTTTTGCTATCAGTTTTTGTTCATTCTGTGGCTGGGTGCTATCTTTATGTTTTATGTTTTGGTCTATTAAAACAGCCAGCAAGTAAGTGCTATTTTAATTAAACTGTTTGATAAAACTGGGAGTTTGGTTCATCTCTACCTAAATAAGGTAGAGCTCTGGCAACGTGACACCACCAACAATATGTTTTCTGTTCTTGAGTTGGGAGTAGAGTAACTGCTTTGGGAGATGGTGATTGGGCATTTGGACAACATGGCCAGTCCAGTGGAGTTGATGGCAGAGGACTATCCCTTCAATGCTGGTGATCTTTGCTTCTTCCAGCATGCTGACATTTGTCTGCCTGTCTTCCCAAGAGATTTACAGGATTTTCCGCAGGCAGCGCTGATGGAATTATTCCAGCTGCCATAATCTTTATCACTCGCTACAACCGACACCTTTCGATTACAGTATGAATTGTAAGATATCTGGGACCATCTGACTTCTCAATACTTTTAGCCCTTCAATGGCTAAGAATGGCTAAGACTTCTTCATGGAGAAAGTAGTTTGATTCAGCAGCAAGTATTTGGATGCCTCTACACTGTAGAATTAATGCAGTTTGACACAATTTTAACTGCTGTTAGGCTTGTGTATTTTGGCTGAACATCGATCCATTTCTACTGGCTGAAGGTTAGAATGGGGTTGGACCACCCGGAACCATTTTTGTGCACCTCTCGAAACTATGGTATACTTCAAAGCATTTTCAAATTATGGCAACCTTAAGATGGTTCTATCGTAAGGTTGTCTTTGAAAAATTTGTTCAGAAAGTTTTTATCTTTGCCTTCCTCTGAGGCTAAGAGAATGTGACCTGCCCACGATCATCTCAAAGGCTAAGCAGGGATTCAAATGCTGATCTTCTGTAGTCATCTTCCAAAACTTAGACCATTACACCATACTGACAGTGACTTCTCTCTGTGTTTCACCATAATAAAGACTGGTTCTGTATCAAGTCAGCAAAGGACGCTCTTGGTATTAAAAGCATATCCAATATATGGACACATTTCATATTCTGTAGTAAAGGTTGCCTTGTCTTGACTAGCAACTTAAATATTTTGGCATGAATTTTGTAGCTACTAATTACATTTGGATGCCTGCAGGTGTTGCACTTTCAAACGGTCACACATGGAAGCAGCAGAGACGGTTTGGGCTACATTCCCTGCGGAAACTGGGATTGGGGAAAAAAGGCATGGAAAGCCAAATCGAAGCAGAAGCCCAGCAACTTGTAGAGATATTTGCACGTGAAAAAGGTATGTAGTATTAGGCAGGCCCGTAACCAGAAAACTTTTTGGGAGGGGTTGAAACATTTTTCAAGCAAAACATGAAAAGTAGGTTCATAACACAAATAATTTAAATTATATTATTCATTCTATATTTTTATATGCACTTAGATCAAATTTCTATTTTAGTTACAAAGATTAAAATCTAAAAAAACCTGAAAATGGCATTTAATTGGTAATTTTGTGGTTACCTCAATACCCCCTTACTGAAAACACTTGAAAACTGTGTTAATACACTTTGGCAGCAATCAGGCTCCATGTATAAATTTTGGAGGACACTCAAGAGTGCAAGTCCAGATTTTCTGCATGTGTAACCTTTTCCCATTTTTCACACCACAGGTCAGATTCTTCCATTAGTGTGTCAGTAACTTGAACACATTCATTGTAAAGTTCTATGCACTTGTTTGAGTTGGATTTTAAATAGTTACATTTAATAGAGAGGTGCCCTTGCAGTTCCTGAACCACTCCTCTGTGCCTTGTAAACCTTTCTTGAAGCTGACTACATAAAAAGTCAACAAATTGGATGAACACATTTAGCCTATAATATTTCATTGGTGTTGGTGAAGTTACTTACATGATGCTTTTACATGTCTGCCTTGAACAGACGTGAGGAATCTTTCACAGATTCTATGTACATCTCTTTTTCTAAGAGACTGTCAACATGTTGCAGACTACAGAAAATGTCCACATCTACTCTTCGTAATGTTTTGCTAAGCTGAAGAGATGATGACAGAAGCTTTCTTAGGTCTTCTGTAGTCACCTTCCAAATTAGGCACAACTTCACCATTCAGAACAACAAAAAGAAGGTGTCCAGCTTGGGATGGAATATCACGGTTGTGTAGAAGACTCTCTTTTAGTTCTTCAAGTGTTCTCACCACCACACTGTCCAGATTAACAAAACGTAAAACTACATCGAGTCGCTCAGCCTAACAGTTTGCACAACGGTTGTCGCCTGAGGGCTGAGAAAAGTGGTATATAAATAAAGTAAATAAATAAATAAACAACAGGTGGTTTGCTCTTGATTATATTTTTTTCTTCAATTTTTTTATTGGCATCATCTATCTAGTCTGATAGATGATGCTCTGAAGAAATTGTACACAGATTATACTGTTCCTTGGCAGTTTCTGACAGGTGGAATGGTGGAAATCTTTGCTAACACTAGATTTAATGAGTGAGCACTGCAGTCAATGCAGCCAGCCATTGGATACTTCTGCAATATAATTGCCTGTGCTCCACTAATATGACCACTCATATTAGCAGCTCCATCATAACCCTGTGCATAAAAGTATTGCAAGTTAAGCCCAATTTTTCCAGTGTTTTCAAAATAATGTCTGCAAGTCCTCTACCTGTCACATCGGTTATCTTCAGAAAGTCTATATCATCTTATTCCTACAAATTTGACATCAACGTACCTTACTGAGAGCAATAACTGTTCTGAGGTACTCACATCCAAAGTTTCATCTGCCAAAATAGAACCCCTAACCACCCCTCCCCTCACTCGGCAACAGGCCTGGTATTAGGTGCTGGTTCTGCCACTTGTCTCAGCCTATAGATATCATTATATGGTATACATTATATGTTCTGGAGAGGAATCGAACATATTTCAATTAAATTGTAATGCAATAGTAAACTCATGATGATGTTAACAATTTATCTCCACCCAAAGAAAGAACAACTTCTATTAGCATAAGACATTGAATTCAGATTAACAGAACTTTTTTTTACAGGGCAACCATTTGATCCTTCAATGGCCATCACAAATTCTGTCTCTAATGTGATATGTGCTCTGACATTTGGACAACGGTTTTCTCTTGAAGATGAAAACTTCAAGAAATTAATTGAAGCCGTTGATCTTGCTTTAAGAGCCATAGGAAGCTTCTCTCATGCAGTAAGTGAGCTTTTTCTTATGAACTAAGTTAGGGGTCTTTCAGACATAACTAAATCCCAGGAGGAACTGGGATATTAAATCCTATTTCTGCCTGGGATTTAGACCCAGGATTTAGTCCGCATCCCCAACCAAAACCCTAGGCTTTCCCTCTGGGGGTGGCTACAAGCCATCCAGGTCAACCTCCACCCTGCCCTCATCTCCTGATGCATCATTTCTGCACATTGAGAGAGCTCACCAGAGGGAACAGTGCTCCTGGCAGGCCCTTCAGTAAGTATTTTCTTTGGCACAGGAATGGAGGAGCTCGGAGGGGAGTGGGTGGGTGCCACCCCACTCCTTCAGGCACCCAAAGAACAGGAATTGCTGTGAGGATTGACCCCAGGGCTGTGAAAGCCGTCGCAGGAGTCAATCCACACAGGGCCCTCACCTGCAAAGGTCCAGATCTTTCCAGGTGTTTTATTGATCTGGAGAAAACTGAGACATCCCCGTTTTCTCCCGGCAGGCCCCTCAGTAAGTATTTTCTTTGGCACAGGGATGGAGGAGCTCGGAGGGGAGTGGGTGGGTGCCACCCCACTCCTTCAGGCACCCAAACTACTGGGATTGCTGTGAGGATTGACCCCAGGGCTGTGAAAGCAGTCACAGGAGTCAATCCACACAGGGCCCTCACCTGCAAAGGTCCCGATCTTTCCAAGTGTTTAATTGATCTGGAGAAAACTGAGATATCCCAGTTTTCTCCAGATTAATTCAGCCTTACCAGAGGTAAAACTGAGGCAGGTTGTGAGTTAAAAGCCTGTCTAGAAGAGCCCAAAAATAGAATTTAATAGGCTATAATCTCTAGGAATTTTGAAAAAACAAATTAGGTTTTAATTCATCCTCAGTCATAGGTCCTTATCTCATGGCCTAAACACAATTGCTTGAAGTTAGGAGTTCATTTTGGTCATTACCTATTGCTATGTTGTTCAGGTCTGATATTTATTTATTTATAGTGTCAGTATCAACCAGACAATTGTATTACATTTTTAACAAGTTTTTAACAAACAGACAAAACAGAGTTCTTGTGGGTTTTTTCGGGCTATATGGCCATGTTCTAGAGGCATTTCTCCTGACGTTTCGCCTGCATCTATGGCAAGCTTCCTCAGAGGCCAAAACAGACAAAACAGAGTTTGCAAGCTTGGTAGTTGATTAAATGTCCTTTGACCAGTATCTGGCCACTTGGAGTGCCTCTGGTGTTGCCGCAAGAAGGTCCTCCATTGTGCATGTGGCAGGGTTCAGGGTGCATTGCAGCAGGTGGTCTGTGGTTTGCTCTTCTCCACACTCGCATGTCGTGGATTCCACTTTGTGGCCCCATTTCTTGAGGTTGGCTCTGCATCTCGTGGTGCCAGAGCGTAGTCTGTTCAGCGCCTACCAAGTCGCCCAGTCTTCTGTGTAGCCGGGGGGGAGTCTCTCATTTGGTATCAGCCATTGATTGAGGTTCTGGATTTGAGCCTGCCACTTTTGGACTCTCGCTTGCTGAGGTGTTCCAGCGAGTGTCTCTGTAGATCTTAGAAAACTATTTCAGGTCTGATACAAACTATATGAATGTGTCTGTCTTCCAACCTTCCCTAAAAACAAGTCCTTTCTTAGGAGAGGGATCCCTGAAATGTTCTAGGGTTTTTGTTTTCCTGATCATCAGTTAAATCTTTAGTTAGTTAAAAAAAAGAACCCATAATCCGAGTTTTTCACTGCAATGGCTGGAACTGGATTGATATTATTCATGTAACTTATCTTCAATGTCTGGTTGTACTTTTTTGGCCAGTGAAATAAGCAAATTTGTTCCCTGGTTGATCCTTATTGCACCAGCAAAGTCCCAGAAGCATAACCATTTCATAAGGGCCTCCTGCTATTGTTAGTTTAGATCACTGTAGAGCCACTGACTCAACTGCAATTACCTATGTGTCAGTTGACCATTCAGTTGATTAAATGGGTCTGATCCAATTGGGACTAACCACAAAAATCCCAGTCATGCAGTTGTGCATTCATGTAAGGTGTCAAATATTCAACGTGCCACTGCATTTGCTTGAACTAGGGAAACATCATTGTGAATTCTGGATGGTTGTCATATTGACAAGAGAAACAATTGGTTGTGCAACTACATCTTTCTAGATTTATGCTACAGGTTGAACATATAGGCCGGATCTCACTTTTGTCTTCCCTTTAGCTGTATGAAGTAATGCCATGGCTCATGGAAAAACTTCCTGGACTTCACAGAAAGGCTTTTGATGCTTCAAACATGCTGCTTTCATTAGCAAAGAAGAAAATAGAGAAACACAAGGAGGACAACTCCTACCATGAGCCACAGGACTTCATTGATTTCTATCTACTTCAAATGGAGAAAGTAAGTTTTGTATCTGGAATTTTCCAGAAAGGGGGAAAGTCTCTGAGACCTTTCCACATAGCTGTATAAAATCTACACTGAACTGGATTATATGGCAGTGTAGACACAGATAGTCCAGTTCACAGCAGATACTGTGGATTATTTGCCTTGATATACTCAGTTATGTGAGAGTTTCCCATTCTTCTTTGGATTTTATCTGTATACCCAAATCCTTTTTAAAAAATATACCTTATTCCTGTCCCTTGTGTTCTTTCTTCTCCATATCTTGGTATTCCTATTTCATATCTAGAACAAGACATTTCAGAAATAGATTTTTAATAATTTCCACTTTATTATTATTCAGAAGTTATAGAGAGTTCTAAAGTGTTTTAGCAAATAACAATGGTTAAATGTTAGGATTATTTTGTTTCACTTCCCCTCTGTTTAATCTTTGTCCTGGAAGCAATAGGTGTGTTTACCAGCAGTGGTTATCTCAGCTAATTCTCAGATTGYAGAATCATACAAAGCAGGTAGAGATATGTAGGAATGCAGCTGATTTCAATATTAATGTCAAAAATACGTAGTATGATTTTGCATAGGATTTGTGCTACATTAGAACAGTCAAGACAAATATCACTTAAGTAAAATAAACATTAAATATTAAATAACCAGAAAAATAAAATAAGGTGTAAACACTAAACTAATCTGGGAATCTGCTATTGCAACCCATCCAATGAAGTGGTTTAAAACCAGTATTAAAAAAAGATTAGGACTAAGTACSTTCCAGTCTACTTGGAATACACGAAGCTCATCCCAGAAGYGTGTTGAAGAACTGGTCCAAGAGTCCAGAAGAGCCTTGACTACCCMTGTTGCACCTCTCAAGTAGGAAATTTAGGTACCGCTTATGCAGGGAGGCTAATTTAACTAATTTACGATGCCATAAAACTCTCCAGCAGCATGCAAAAGAATGAGGAAGTACTCCATTGGTGTCACAAGTGGATGGTGACATGACAGCTCCCCTGGTGGCCGGAATTCAAAAGCATACCCTCATGAAGCTGGAAAGTTAAATAGCCTCTGTGTGTCTGTCTATATATGTTGCTTGTCTATGGCATTGAATGTTTGCCATATATATGTGCATTGTGATCCGCCCTGAATTCTCTGCGGGGTGAGAAGGGCAGAATATAAATACTGCAAATAAATGAATAAATAAATGTTTCACATCAGAAAATCATGTATTAATTAAGTTGTTGCTAATCCAAGAACCCCCAGAAATACTTCAGGATGCTGAAAATGTCACGTGGATCTTCAAAATGAAATTGATTTGTGCAGAAACAAAACTTGGGACTTTCAGAGAGCATTATTTCTCATCTAGAGAGAATCTAAGAGTGCTGCCCTTCCATTCTATTACAGATTGAGCATTTCTTGTCTGGAAATCCAAAATCCAAGGAACCACAAAGTCTAAAAATATCCAGATTTTCTGCTAAAACAATATGTGGCTGCAGAAGTAAAGAAAGGTATGAAGTCATGCCTTTAATTCATTATACATTAAAATTTCACCTTTCTTGTGTTTATTTTCAGAGCAAGAATGATCCTGACTCTACATATGATGAGGAAAACCTGGCTCAGTGCATTCGTGACTTATTTGTTACAGGAACAGAAACGACTGCCACTGCCTTGAAATGGGCAATCCTCCTTTTGACAAATCATCCAGATATACAGGGTAAGAGAGATCTATGTGCAATGGGAGCAAGTCTTACTTTAAAAAACCTTATTGTGAGAATTGTAATGCTGTTAAAATGTATTGCGGGGGTTACGTTCCAGGACCACCCGCGATAAGCGAAAATCCACAAAGTAGGGTATTCAAAGAGAGTACATCCAGAGAGCACTGTGGATTCAAACAATGATAGATCTGCACTAAACTTGGCATAAATACTCAATACAGGGAGGGAGCCCAAGGCCAGCTGAGGAAGAAGTTCCAGGAGGCAAAAACTGGGCTGAAGGCCCAAAGCAAACCCAGTTTCAGCCGCTCTCAGACAAACCAGCCGCTCTCAGACAAACCAGCTGCCGCATCCCCACTGCTGCTGGTGCTGAAATCGCCAGGGAAGGCACGCTGCCTGGTGTGACCTTCCTCAGCCCAGCTAATCAAGGGAGAGCAGGGTCCGCCTCCCATTGGCTGACCACCCCACTGGTGGGAACTTTTCTGAGGGAGCTGCTGGGAAGAAGAAGCCCCCTTTGACACCATAGAGGAGGAAGGAAGGCAAGGAGGGAGGGAGGGAAGAGACCTCACTACCTCTGAGGATGCTTGCCATAGATGCAGGCGAAACATCAGGAGAGAATGCCTCTAGAACATGGCCATATAGCCCAAAAAAACCTACAACAACCCACTGACTTGAACTAGTTGGAGGAAAGGTTTGATGGAAATGAAGCAAACCGACTGTGGTTGAGTGTCATTCAAGTGTGTTGCATTTATATTAATATGCTCATATATATATAATCTCATTGGGTCAAAAATCACCAATGGTTTCTCAAGGTTCTTTTTTGAAGCAAAACTTCCATCCGTTTCTACCGTTTTCCCCAGATAAAGTCCACAAGGAGATAGAAGACGTTTTGGTTTCCTCCTCCATCTGCTATCAAGACTTAAAGAAACTTCCTTATACGAATGCTGTGTTTCATGAGATCCAGCGTTCAAAATATATCTTGTTAGTTGGCTTCCCAAGACAATCAACCAAAGACATGAACCTGAGGGGCTTTCACATTCCCAAGGTACAGAATGTTGTCATGGCTGCACTTGCAAATATCCTAAGATACAGGCATGTAGCCGGGGGGGGGGGGGGCTTCAGCCCCCCCCTCGAAATCCTCATGGTGGTCTGCGAAAAGACCTTACTGGTACATTATTTAAACTGTTATGTTTATTCATATCATGATCTGATCACCATGCTCAATATATCTCATATGCATGGGGGTATTGGGGTAACGATACAAAAGATATGCTAGGGTAGACCCTCTTTCACTCAGACTCAGCCCCCCCCCCCCCCCCCCGAATCAAAATCCTGGCTAGGGCCTGCTAAGATATATCCCATATATGCTCCACTGGATGACTTTTTGAGAAACGTGTTCATATATCTTCATTACTCCTTTCCACCTCATGTCAAGGATGCCATTCTGTTCCTAAACTGGTGCCTGTCATCACTAATGGACTGGATGAGGGCTAACAAGTTGAGATGAAATCCAGACAACACAGAGGTACTCCTGGTCAGTCATAAGGCAGAACAGGGTGTAGAGTTACAGTCTGTGTTGGATGGGGGTCACCCCCCCCCCCGAAGACACAGGCCTGCAGTCTGGGGGTGATCGTGGATCCATTACTGACCCTAGAACCTCGGGTATCAGAAGTGGCCAGGAGTGCCATTGCACAGTTAAAACTTGTGCGTCAGCTGCACCCGTACCTTGAGACACCATACTTGGCCATGGTAGTCCACACCTTAGTCACATACCATCTAAACTATTGCAACACTCCCTGCATGGGACTGCCTTTGAAGACAGTTGGGAAGCTTCAACTAGATCAGCAGCCAGGTTATTAACAGGAGCCCAACACAGGGAGACAACCACTCCCATGTTGTGGCAGCTCAACTGGCTACCAATCTGCTTCCGGGCTAGATACAAAGTGCTGGTCATTACCTTTAAAGCCCTAAACAGCTCAGGTCCAGGCTATCTGTCAAATCACATCTGCTCTTATATATCATCTCGAACACTGCAATCATCAGAGGAGGCTCTTCTCTCAGTCCCACCCACATCTCAAGTGTGGTTGGTGGGAATGAGAGAGAGGGGGCCTTCTCTGTGATTGCCTCCCCCCCACCTCTGGAACTCCCTCCCTAAATAAATAAAAACGACCCCCTCCATCATCTCCTTCAAAAAACAACAATCTTTTCTGTCCTGAGTCCCATCGGGGAGAGAGGGCAGAATATAAATAAAGTTCTATTGTTTATCATTAATATCTTGTGTAGTGCAAAAAGAAAGGTCTTGCTGTCCTTCTGGTGGCAGGCTTAGACCTTTCTTTTCAGAAATGGTCTTAAAGAAGAAAGTTGTTAAGACTGAGCCAGGGAATGCTGTGTTTTGTACAATTTAGTACACTTGTGCAATAGCTTCATTACTTTTTAACTATGCATTGCTAATTTTTATATGCTTAATTTTATTGTAATGTTTATATACATTAGTGTCATGAATACTTTTTAAACCAAGTTCTTTTTATTGCAATGTTCAATTTGAGAGGGTATATCAGAACTTTTACAGCACTTTTACACTTTTACACAAAGAACGACATTGGACATACATACAGACATACAGATTCTATGTAATTACATTGGATTCACAAAGAGCTTACAGTTACATTGGCTAACAAAGAAAGGGCAATTACATTTTTACTCAATATTCACACCACATGTATATACATGCATCCTCATGCATACATCCAAATATTACCATATCTTTTCCCCCTCCTTGGAGAAGAACGCCTGTTAGACTAGACCCTGCTTCCCTGCAGGCTGCCAACACATGGTTCCAGAACTTCCATAACACCAAAATGCCAAAATAACAAGGATCAAATCCCTGTTTTCCATATAGCAGAACCTGACTCCCTGCTATGACTCAAATGACTCCAAAATGTATTCCTTCCTCTTCTCTTGAGAAAAGATCCCAAAGTTTACAGAATCCTGCTTTCCCATAGCAGATCTCACACTCTCCATGGTACACTCTCTCTCCTTCCTAATGGACCATAGCATAGCGGGTGAGCCAGACTCTTCTGGTCTGTCACACTTGAGAATTATTAGATTGAGTCTTTTATAGGAATATTTTGCTGATGTAGTAATAACTTAATTTTTATATCCCGCCTTCATCTTCCCGAAGAGACTCAGGGCGGCTTACAAGGGACATACCCAAACAAATACAGGTTAAAAACAAGCACAAAAAACCCCACCGTCAATATCAAATATCAATAAACATAACATCAAACAACATTTTAAAAACAATTAAAAACAATATCATAGCCAAACAATAAAATGCTGGGTATGGCTCATAATTGCTAAGTGCAGCAATTCCTATGTAGTACCAGGGGAAAGTGCAGCAATTGGAGGGCTGAGCAAGGATGTACAATTGGAGGGCTGGGCTAGGAGTCCTTAGACTATTAAAGTGTTAGAAGTGCCAGAAAGGGACCATGTTAAAATAATTAGCAAATAATTGTCCTGTTTGAAATGATCTTGAGTCTTCATCTCCTGATGTAGATGTTGATCTTCAGGTAACAAACTATTGTGTTCTGAGTTTGACTTGAAAGAGCATTGTCTTTGACTAATGTAAAACAGAGATCATTTCCTTTAGAGTAAATCTGCTTTCTGCTCAGCAAATGTTGACAGATGTAAACATTTATCTTACCACTGTCACAGTTCTTATTACAGTTTACTTTTTCAATTCTCATTAGCAACTTTTAATTACAGTCCATGAAGCAGGCAGTTAATGATTTGGTCATTGCAGGCCTTAATCTTTTAGAATGGTGTTTCCAAAATTATTAACTCTCATGCATTCATCTTTCATTCAATTCCATTCAAACTATATATCATATTTCAAATCTCCATTTATCAAATCTGCTCATCATATTTCTTGTGACATTAAGTTTTAATTCACACATTGCTATCATTTTTAGTGTTGACTGCTTTGAGTCTCTTTTGGCAGAGAAAGCCTGAGGTATAAATATAAATACAATAATAATACAATTATGTGTTAATATCTAGTATTTATTATAGAAATAATCATGAAACTTGTGGATGAACTGAGATGAATACCCATTGTTTGACATATTGATGGTTTTTGGAGTTGGGGATGGAAAAGATGTGAAATGTTGTGAAGCTTTTTGCCAAGTCTCATAAAGACATTATTATTATTATTATTATTATTATTATTATTATTATTATTACTTTATTTGTACCCCGCTAGCATCTCCCGAAGGACTCGATGCGGCTTACATAGGCCAAGGCCTCAAAACACAATACAACAGTACAATGCCTAAAGCAAATTAAAAACAGTTAAGCAGTATGAACAACAAACAATAAACAATTCATCAAGACACTATAAAACTGGGCCGGGCCAAAGTAATGGGTACAAGATTAAAAGTGCTGATGTGGCAGGAGGTATGTAGGATTATAAAGTAAGTGCAGTGTGCGGTGTGCAGCAATGTTAGTTCTACTAAAGTGCTTCTAGGACTTGGTATTGGAGGTTCCTAATCTGAGAAGGCACATCGGAATAGCCAGGTCTTCAAGCTCTTTCTGAAGACTGCCAATGTAGGGGCCTGTCTGAGATCTTTTGGGAGGGCGTTCCAGAGTGGGGGGGGGGCACTACAGAAAAGGCCCTGTCTTGAGTCCCCACCAAGCGCGCTTGCGAYGCAGGCGGGATCACGAGCAGGGCCTCTCCAGATGACCGAAGTGAGCGYGTGGGTTCGTAGACGGAGATGGGGTCATGCAGGTAGGGTGGTCCCAAACCGTTCAGGGCTTTGTAGGTAAGCACCTGCACCTTAAATTGGGCTCGGAAAATAAACGGCAGCCAGTGGAGCTCCTTRAACAGGAGGGTTGACCTCTCTCTGTAATGAGCCCCGGTTAACATCCTGGCTGCTGCCCGTTGGACCAGTTGGAATTTCCGAGCTGTTTTCAAGGGCAGCCCTACGTAGAGCGCATTGCAGTAATCCAATCTAGAGGTGACCAAGGCATGGACCACCCCAGCCAGATCAGCCTTCGTGAGGTACGGTCGCAGCTGGCGCACAAGTCTCAATTGTGCAAAAGCCCTCCAGGACACCGCCGACGCCTGAGCCTCAAGCATGAGCGATGTATGCAAGAGGACTCCCAAACTGCGGACCTGTGGCTTCAGGGGGAGTGTAACCCCGTCCAACACAGGTTGCCACCCTATACCCCGATCCAGTTTGCGACCGACCAGGAGGACCTCTGTCTTGTCGGGATTGATCTTCAGCTTGTTCCTCCTCATCCAGATAGACACAGCGGCCAGGCACTCGTCCAGCACCCGAGAGGCCTCCTTGTAATTAGGTGGAAAAGAGTAGTAGAGTTGTGTGTCATCTGCGTAGAGATGGCACCCAACTTCAAAACTCCGGATGACCTCTCCCAGCGGTTTCATGTAGATGTTAAAAAGCATGGGAGACAGAATACAGCCTTGCGGGACCCCACAGGTCAAAGGCCAGGGATCCGAGCAGGCGTCTCCCAGCTTCACCATCTGGGTTCGTCCCTTCAGGAAGGACCGGAGCCACGACAAAACCGTGCCCCCAAGGTCCATCCCAGAGAGATGACCCAGAAGGATACCATGATCGATGGTATCGAAAGCCGCTGAGATGTCCAAGAGAACCAACAGAGTCGCACTCCCCCTGTCCAGCTCTCTACGGAGGTCATCCACCAAGGCGACATTTCTTTATTAACAAGTTGTTTATGTGAACAATAAGAACATCATCTAGATTACTTTTCCTACCCATCCAATGAAATGTAGGGGACGAATATGTTCTGTTCAAGGTTATATAAGTAAAGTTCCACAAGAGTAAACATTTCATATAGATCTGAGTCATATTGTTAATCCCAGCTAGAGTAGACCTATTGAAGCCTATGTCTTGAACTGGCATTTAACTATGGATTCAGTGGGTCTATTTTAAGTGGAAGTAACCTGAATTCTAGCCATGTAGTGGAGAATTCTTATATTGTGCATATTTATCAGCACATGGTGTCACATTCTTAACTGGGATCATATAAATAACCACAATAGGTGCATCTACGCAGTTTGACACCACTTGAGCTGCTATGGCTTAATACTACGGAATTCTGGGAGTTGTGATTTTACAATGCCTTTCCCCTTCTCTACCTAAGAATGCTGTTACTTCACCAAACTACAACTCCCAGGATTCTATAGTACTGAGCCATGGAAGTTCAAGTAGTGGCAGGATGCAATAATTCCACAGTACTCATTCCTCATTGACCAAAGGGACTATAAGTGCACATATGTGGAACTGACTTTATCTGCTAGTGATGATATTCAGAAGCAGGATGGTAGTTAGCTAGGCTGGCACCTGACTTTGTGAGTATTGGTGTACACAGCTCATTCCCACTGAATTTGCAGATCCAAGAGAAATGTTCTCACGTGTATCACTTTATTTTTCTTTCAGGGGACCGTTATTATACCAAATGTACGCTCTGTTCTTCTTGATCCTCAGCAATGGGAGACTCCTGAAAAGTTCAATCCAAATCATTTCTTGGACAAGGAGAGGAATTTTGTGGCTAGAGAAGAATTTCTGCCATTTGGCGCAGGTAAATCTAGAAGTCCAAACTTGTAGAAATGTTGAGAAACCACGCCCAAAATCCGGTATCTATTTAAGTAGTTAGTTAAGTAGTCATTTTTTCTAACAAAATTCAGTAAATATCTACAATAAAAAGATACTTCAAAGAGATGGAAAGAGTTTACAGTGCATCTTACCATTAATTATGAGTTAACTTAATTAAGGGATGTAACATTGTGATTAAGTAGAGATTGTGAATTCAAATTAGTTACAAACTAGCCACCCCCTGCCACCCATTGCTGTGGCCCACAAGGGGGTTATGTGTGGAAGGTTTGCCCCAATTCTATCATTGGTGGGGTTCAGAATGCAATGTGATTGTAGGTGAAATAAAAATCCCAGCAACCACAACTTCCAAATGTCAAGATTCTATTTTCCTCAAACTCCACCAGTGTTCACATTTGGGCATATTGAGTATTTGTGTAGGGTTTGGTCCAGATCCATCATTGTTTGAGTCCACAGTGATCTCTGGCTGTAGGTGAATTACAACTCCAAAACCAAAGGACACTGCCCACCGAACCCTTCCAGTATTTTCTGTTGATCATGGGAGAACTGTGTGCCAAGTTTGGTTCAATTCCATCGTTGGTGGGGTTCAGAATGCTCTTTGATTGTAAGTTAACTATAAATCCCAGCAACTACAACTCCCAAATGACAAAATCAATTTTTTTGAGTGAAGGACATACATTAGGTTGTTAGGTGTCTTGTGTCCAAATTTGGTGTCAATTCGTCCAGTGGTTTTTGAGTTCTGTTAATCCCACAAACGAATGTTACATTTTTATTTATATAGATGAGTAAATGCAAGCAACAGTTTCATATTCACAATTATTACTGGGTTATGACTGAAACACTACTGCGACAATTACTATGCCCCCATCCCACCTATTTACCAGGTTTCTTCTGCTGGCAGTTGGAGCATGGATGAGAATAACATTTACATCAGGTTTGGGAGAGAAGTGTGAGGTCAAGTCAGGAAAAATAACTTTGGATGCATCTGCATTGTAGGATTAATGTGGTTTCCATTTGTCAGTGGAGGGTTACCCAGAAGTTTCAAGAGAACAGAGACAATTGATACAGACATGGGAATTTTTGCTGGCCTGTATCAGAAGATCCTTGAATGGAAAAGAAGTAGCAATGAATATTTGAATTCAGGGCAAGCGGACAAAAAGTCACGATTAGTCTTGGAATATCTCAAGCAGTAGACGGGGATGGAAAGGACCTCATGTGTGTGTGTGTGTGTATAATTCTAACAAGTAGAAGAGTATCTCCAACAAAGTCTCAAGCTTTTGTCCAATGTAGACGCGCACTTTGGCAAAAAGAATGGACTATTATTGCATCTCAGATCAGGAAACGAGACCATAAGATTAAATCCATCACACTGCACTGTGGGAAAAAACAATCCTTTTTATTGATGAAAAATGGTTACAAAAGAAAGGTAAATGCAAAGTCAAAAAGCCACAGTAGAAACTCAGCAGTCAGGAAAATCTCTGAACTAGAGCAAAATTCCAAAAGCAACAATACAAGAATCAGGAACCTGTTAGCATATCACTAACCGTACTTGAAAACTAGAAGCCTCTGGGAATGCAGGCCATGGAATGCAGGAAATCTGCCAAGGTGATGCCTCAGTCTAAAACGATGCTTGATCTAATGAGACAGCCCTGGGAGGCCCCTTAAACTAAAGAAACTGTTTATTGACACGCCTCCAGACTTTGAAGCCTGAGCCTCCCTTTCCCGTAATCTACTTGACCTTTGTAGGAACTGCGATTCACTCCTGTTTTTCCAAATCTGTTCTCTTCGATCCTCATTAAAAAACCCAGGTGTGAGTTCCTCTGAAGAGCTATCACTGCTTAGTTCTAAAACATCAGGATTTAGAACCCTGATGTCTCATCAGGATGTTTAGTTTCACTTTTCCCGCCACTGACCTCAGAATCAACAGTTTCAAAACCATCAGGGAAAGATACATGTTCAGTAGCATCAGGAAATACAATAAGAGAATCAGGTTCAGGTCCACACAGAGATTGAGGCTCAGGTTCACATGGAGGCTGAACCCCAACAACTATAAGTTCCCATTCATATTCTTTTCCCATAACCACTCAGATATGCTGACATACATATATATATATATATATATATATATACATATATATATATACTCACTTTCTTTATTTCCTCTTCAGGGGCCCGGGTGTGTCTGGGAGAGCAACTTGCGAGAACTGAGTACTTCCTCTTCTTGACCAACCTGTTGAGGGCCTTCCGCTTCCAGCTGCCAGAAGGAGTCAAAGAACTCAACCAAACTCCTATAATGGGAATATCAACACCACCCCATCCATATAAAGTGTGTGCAGTTCCTCGCCACATCCCCTAATAAAATATATCAAGAAAAGAAATTATATCGGTTTATATATCGCTGCATTTTAAAGCTTCTAGAAATTCAATCCCAAACACCCAGAGGACCAAAGTTTGGAAACCAGATGTTTAGACAAGCCAAGTACTTTCAGCAACCGAGCACCTTCTTTGAAGCTTGGGCTAAAACCTGGAGTAGATTCACTGGATAGGTGACACTTTCACTTTGTTCACCTCTTCCAAACAACTTCTTAAAAAAATTCAGGTTTCTTTGGGAAAAATAGCTATAGTCCAAACTCTGAGCTTGTTGAGGGTGTTGATATTCCACTTCCAAGAAAAGGTGTATAGTGCAGAGTGTAACATATATCATGTACTTATTTATTGCTGTTTGTTAAAGCTTTTGAGAATTGAACCTTCTGAAGGATCAAAGTTTGGAAAGTATTGCTTCAAAGAAGCTAAGTAGCTTCAGCACCTAGGGCAGAGACTTTAAAATTTGGGCTAAATCCTGGAATGGATTCCCTGGATAAGTGACACTTTCATTTTGTTTGTCTCTTCCAAGCAACTTTTTAAAAAATTGGAACCTCAGGTGTCTTTGGAAAAAGTAGCTGGAGATCAAACTCTTTATCTTCATGATGAGCTTATTGGGGGTCTCGATATTCCACTTGCAAAAAAAGGGTGCATTGTGCAGAGTAGAGTGTAGAATATATCAGTGGGGACTATAAATATTCATCATTATATTATGTATATGATTGTTAAATAAATTGCTGTTGCCTATTGTCATGCTGTGTACATTATTGTGTGCCTTTTAGATATTAAAAACTTGATATTTATTTATTTAAATGGTGATTTACAGTCAAACAACAAACACAATGGGTTCTGCCAAAGGTGTATAATCTGAAATCACAGAATCATAAAATTCTAGAGTTGGAATAGACTGCAAGGGCCACCAGTCCAACTGCCTGCCCTGCAGAAAGACACAGTTGACTTCTTCCTGGTTCATCTGGTCTCTGTTTCAAAGGTAACTCCACTAGACTCCCAGGAAGTATATTTTCTGCTAGAGTAGGAAGGGGCCCACCAAAAGGCATCCAATCTAACCCCATTCTGCCATGCAGCAACACCCAATCAAAGCTCCTGAAAAATGGCCGTCCAGCCTCTGCTTAAAATTTATTTATTTATTATTTACAGTATTTATATTCCGCCCTTCTCACCCCCCAAAGGGGACTCAAGGCAGATCACAATGCACACAATGCACACATACACAGCAAACATTCAATGCCAATGCCAATATGTGTTTACATATTGCCTAATTGTAGCACTTTATTGTTCTTTGTTTATCTGTTGCCAATTGGCACAAATAACTTGGTATAGCACTTTATGGCCCCTGCCTCTTCGGCTGCTAATTCGAACTAGCACTTAATTCCCTTATCCCTCCATGCCGCACTTTAGATAGCACTTAGAACTATACTTGAGTACTGTTGCACTTTAGACCTGGCACTTTATGAACTACCCCAGTGGTACGCAGCTGTGACGCCTACTGTGTTTGCACTTAAGACTCTTGCACTTTATGAACTGCCCCAACTGTTCGCAGGTGTGACGTTTACTGCACTTTGCTACTGTCAGGTTTTTGAAGTATTCCATCATTACTCATGCGGTACCCTATCCCCCTAATTGTATTGTCCTTGGTATTAGTGACTTGTGGAAGGGGCAAGGGACGAAGTGGGCTGGAGGTCGCAAGTAACAATAAGGTGGGGAGGGGGGAGAGAGGGAATGGAGAAAGCTGGCAAGAAAAAACTCCAACAATCCAAGCAACCATTAATGGAACAGAAAGTGAGACCATGGTCTCGGATTGCGGCATGGAGGAGGGGAGGTGTTCCACTAGCCGAGGGGCCTCCATAGAAGTCGTGGTGGGGAAGGGGAGATGCGGGAAAAGGAGACCACAAATTCGGCCTAATTCGGACCGCATATCTACATTAATAATCCCAAACTGGTCTCCTATGGTAAATTGGTGTAACCAGGCTGGCGGTCCCTCTGGACTGAAGGTGGTGCTGTTGAACGCCAGATCTGTCAACGGAAAAACGACCTTTATCCAGGACTTAATCCTGGATGAGCGGGCAGATCTGGCGTGCATCACGGAGACCTGGCTGGATGAAGCTGGGGGCGTAAATCTTCCCCAGCTTTGTCCTCCAGGCTTCTCCGTACAGCACCAACCGAGATCCGGAGGACGGGGAGGCGGGGTCGCAGTGGTCTATAGAGATTCCATCCATCTGACCAGGAGTCCCATCCCGCAGACCACAAATTTTGAATGCGTCCACCTGAGGGTGGGTGACCGGGACAGAATAGGGATTCTGTTAGTGTACCGTCCACCTCGCTGCACTACAGTCTCCCTACCTGAGCTAGCGGGGGTAGTCTCGAGCCTGGCGTTGGAGTCTCAACGGCTTCTCGTGCTGGGAGACTTCAATATCCACGCCGAGGCGACCCTCACAGGAGCAGCTCAGGACTTCATGTCTGCCATGGCAACCATGGGGCTGTCCCAACAAATATCTGGCCCCACCCACTGTGCTGGACATACATTGGACTTGGTTTTCTGCCAGGGATGGGAGCAAGGTGGCGGGGTGGAGGAGTTGACCATCTCTCCGTTGCCATGGACCGACCACTTCCTGGTCAGATTTAGGCTCACTGCGCCCCCCAACCTCTGCAAAGGTGGAGGACCCATTAAGGTGGTCCGCCCCAGGAGGCTTATGGATCCGAACGGATTCCTGACGGCTCTTGGGGATTTTCCCGCCACCTCGGTAGGTGACCATGTCGAGGCCTTGGTCGCTCTCTGGAATGGGGAGATGGCCAGGGCAATTGACATGATCGCTCCGGAACGTCCCCTCTCAAGTAGCCGAGCTAAACCAGCTCCTTGGTTTACTGAGGAGCTGGCAGTGATGAAGCGAAGGAAGAGGGAACTAGAGAGCGTGTGGCGTTCGGACCCGAGCGAGTCAAATCGAGCACGGTTTGTGTCCTTTCTAAGGGCATATGCCGCGGCAATAAAAGCCGCAAAGAAAACTTTCTTTGCGGCCACTATTGCGTCTGCAAGGAACCGTCCGGCGGAGTTGTTCCGGATTGTCAGAGGTCTTTTAACTCCCGCCATCTCAGACGGGAGCCCTGACAATTCGGCCACGCGCTGCGAAGCATTTGCTCGGTTCTTTGCGGACAAAGTCGCTTTGATCCGTTCTGGTCTGGACACCATATTAAATGCAGTCTCTGAGGATGTGACACGAGCACCTGCTTGTCCTATTTTGATGGATTCTTTTCAATTGGTGAAGCCCGAGGATGTGGACAAGATACTTGGAGGAATGAGGCCTACTACGTCCATCCTAGACCCCTGCCCATCCTGGCTTCTGAAGGAGGCCAGAGGGGGATTGGCTGAGTGGGTAACGGTGGTGGTTAATGCCTCCCTTCGGGAAGGCGATTCCAGCGAGCTTAAAACAAGCTATTATAAAACCGCTGTTGAAAAAACCATCACTGGACCCCACTAAATTTGACAACTTTCGGCCTGTTTCCAATCTCCCCTTTTTGGGCAAAGTCATGGAAAGCGTGGTGGCCTCACAACTCCAGGTATTCTTGAGAGACACGGATTATCTGGATTCGGCACAGTCTGGTTTCAGACCGGGACATGGAACTGAGACAGTCTTGGTCGCCTTAGTGGATGATCTGCGCCGGGAGCTAGACAGGGGGAGTGTGTCCCTGTTGGTGCTCCTGGACCTCTCAGCGGCCTTCGATACCGTCGACCACGGTATCCTTCTGGGGCGTCTTGCGGAAATGGGCCTCGGGGGCACTGTTCTGCAGTGGCTCCGGTCATTTCTGGAGGGCCGCACCCAGAAGGTGTTATTGGGGGACACCTGTTCAACGCCACAGCCTTTGACTTGTGGGGTTCCACAGGGCTCTATACTGTCCCCCATGCTGTTTAATATCTACATGAAGCCGCTGGGTGAGATCATCCGGAGTTTCGGGGTGCGGTGCCATCTGTACGCAGATGATGTCCAACTCTGTCACTCCTTCCCACCTGCTACTAAGGAGGCTGTCGAGGTCCTGAACCGGTGCCTGGCCACTGTAACGGTCTGGATGAGGGCGAACAAATTGAATTCAGACAAGACAGAGGTACTCCTGGTCAGTCGCAAGGCCGAACAGGGTATAGGGTTACAGCCTGTGCTGGATGGGGTCGCACTCCCCTTGAAGGCGCAGGTTCGCAGCTTGGGTGTGATCCTGGATTCATCGTTGAGCCTGGACCCCCAGGTTTCGGCGGTGACCAGGGGAGCATTTGCACAGCTCAGGCTCGTGCGCCAGCTGCGCCCGTACCTCGGGAAGTCTGACTTGGCCACGGTAGTACACGTCTGGTCACATCCCGCCTTGACTACTGCAACGCTCTCTACGTGGGGCTGCCCTTGAAGATGGCCCGGAAGCTTCAGCTAGTCCAGCGCGCGGCAGCCATGTTACTAACAGGAGCGGGACGCAGGGAGCATACAACGCCCTTGTTGTACCAGCTCCACTGGCTGCCGATCTGCTACCGGGCCCAATTCAAGGTGCTGGTGTTGGCCTACAAAGCCCTAAATGGTTCCGGCCCAAAATACCTGTCTGACCGCATCTCGGCCTATGAGCCCACGAGGACTTTGAGATCGTCTGGGGAGGCCCTTCTCTCGATCCCACCTGCCTCACAGGCACGCCTGGTGGGGACGAGGGATAGGGCCTTCTCAGTGGTGGCCCCCCGGCTGTGGAACACCCTCCCTGTAGACATCAGACAGGCGCCCTCCCTTATGACATTCCGCAAGAGACTAAAGACGTGGTTGTTTGAGAAGGCGTTTGACTAAGTGCTACAACAATTGGCAATGATGATTGGAACGGAATATGGATAACGAGATTGGATTGTGATTCTATGATGAGACGTCGCGAATGACTTAGTGTAATTGTATTATTGATTGTTATTGTTGTTTATGATATTGCTTTTATTGTGTTTTTTATATGTTGTACACCGCCATGAGTCGCCCTAGGGCTGAGAATGGGGGTCTACAAGTGCAGGAAATAAATAAATAAATAAATAAATAAATAAATAAATAATACAGACAGAGGTAATTCAGCATTTTTTCCAACTGCAGTTCCTGGAGTTTGCTCAATTCCGACCACAGGGGGAAGCTGTTGCTTCTTCCACTATGATGCTGAGTCTTTGATCATAGTATTTCCTCCTTGCTCTTTGATCTCCGGGATTTTTTATGGTGCCATAAATTGACCTCCCTGCTTTAAGTGGTTCCTAATTTCTCTACTCACAGCAAAGCTGTTTTCGAACAGTAAGCTGGGCTATTAACAGTGGGGAGCTCAAACCCGACTCGGGCTTCAACCTTGCCACCGTCCAGTCAGCAGTGATTTATTGCTGCTAGTGATTAACCAGCTGTGCTACAGCCCGGCCCAGAGAATTTCCAGAGAAGGAGACCCTACCAGACTATCTGGAAGCATATTCTACTGCCAAACAGATCTTATCATCAAGAAGTTCTTATTTATTTATTTACCATATTTGTGCCCTGCACTTCTCAACCCTGAGGGAGACTCAGAGCAGCCTCACATATTGGCAACAATTCAATGTCTTAAAATAAAATACAATTGGTAAACATCTACATTAAAGAACAGAGAATTAAGACATCTAAAAACAGTTCATAATGTTTAGGTGCAATCTTTTTTTTTTTTGCCTTGCAATTTGAATCCTTTTCCTGCTACATTGTGTTTCAGGGTCCTTCCAGACAGGCCCTAGATCCCAGGATCTGATCCCAGGTTTTCTGTTTATCCCAAATTATCTGGCAGTGGAGACCCATTTAATTTAGTTTAAAGCAGAAAACCTGGGATCGGATTCTGGGATATAGGGTCTGTTTGCAAGAACCCTTAGACTCTAGCATCTGAAAAAAACATTGCCCCTTCTCAAAATTACATCTTTATAAATATTTAAATATGACCCTCATGTCCCATCTCAGTCTTCTTTTCTCCAAAGCAATAATTCCAGATCTCCCAGCCACTCCTCATAGGGCTTGGCTTCCAAAACCTTTGATCATTTTTGTCATCCCTCTCTGGATACTTTCCATCTTGTCAATATCCTTCTCAAATTGTGGTGCCCAGAACTGGACACAGTATTCCAGCTGAGGTCTGACCCAAAGCAGGATAGAGTGGGACTATTTTATCAAAAGATGAGCCTGTGGGATAAGGTAAACATGATTGAAATGAATATCGTACCAAGAATAGTTCATGCTATTTGTGGAATTCCATTTCTTATACTAGGGGTCCTCAAACTAAGGCCCGGGGGCCGGATGCGGCCCTCCAAGGTCATTTACCCGGCCCTCACTCAGGGTCAACCTAAGTCTGAAATGACTTGAAAGCACACAACAACAACAATCCTATCCCATCAGCCAAAAGCAGGCCCACACTTCCCCATGGAATACTAATAAGTTTATATTTGTTAACATTGTTCCTCATTTTAATTCTTGTATTGTTTTAAAGTGTTTTTTACACTACAAATAAGATATGTGGAGCTTGCATAGGAAGTCATTCATTTTTTTTCTTCAAATTATAACCCGGCCCTCCAACAGTTTGAGGGACTGTGACCTGGCCCTCTGTTTAAAAAGTTCGTGGACCCCTGTCTTATACCTTGCATACTATTCTTTAATCCACCTTAACCCACACACCTCATAATATAGTTGTAAATCTGGCAGGCCGAAGCCACGTCTTTTCCTTTTTCATCTGTGAGATTGATAAACTTTATTCTTGTTTTTTTTCATTGCCAAATAAGTGTTCTTATGTCTTTATTCCATAATTTAAAAATCTGCATGTTTCTTAAATTTGATATTATCTGAAATAGGTACAACATCTTTGGTTTATTAGAGCAATTCTTCCAATCAATGACAGATTTAGAAAAAAAATTAAAATTTCTAAAAATTTTAAAATTTTAGTTTTTTAAAAAATCTTTCCATTTTGTTTTTTAGTTATTCTTCAAGAGTTGTGAATTTCTTGGAGTTAAGTAAATTCCTAAACATTTTATTTTGTTCACTATTTGCAAGCTGGATCTTTTATAAAGTTCTCGATTCTTTTTTGAAATGTGTTTTGTCAAGAATCTTGTTTTTAGTTTATTTAATTTAAAACCAGATAATTGGCCGAATGCTTCTATTTTATTTAACCAATTCTGAATATTTCCTCTTGGATTTTCTAATATACAAACTAAATCGTCTGCAAAGGCGCTTACTTTATAGGTCTTTTTTCTTATTTTTGTTCCAAATAATTCTTTGTCTTCTCTTATACTGTTTAACAGTACTTCAAGTGCCATTATAAATAATAGCGGGGATAAAGGACATCCCTGTCTTGTTCCTTTATTTATTTTTATGCTTTTTGCTTCTTGTCCATTTATAATAATTTTTTGCTTCTTTGTTCCTATATTTATTTTATGCTTTTAGTTTCTTGTCCATTTATATAAAAAATGCTGCTTGAGTTGTGTATATTAATTAAATTGCATTTGTGAATTGATAGCCCATATCAATTTCTTACAATAATAAGAAAATGAAATCCCACTTGATATTATCAAATGCTTTTTCTGCATCTATAAAGATCAATGCCAATTCTTTTTTATTGTTTGTCTCATAATATTCCCCCTTTAATGGGTTTGGAAAATTTAGAGAATAAAACAATTAAAGAATGTAAACCATTTTAGATCTTTACATATGTTTTGTTGTTGTAATACTAGTGTTTTTTATATTAGGAAAATGGATTTTTTTTACTTTTTTGTTTCTTGTATTTTGTCCTATGGTTTGTAATCTTGCTTCTGTTTGTAAATTTTATGTTTGTTTTTTCTGAATACAAAAATAAAAAAACACTCAAGAAATAGTAGCTTATGTAAAAATAGTTTTTCCATCAATTTTTGAGAAAAAATGACAAAGTATATTCCTTGAGAGTTAGATAGCTTGTGCTCCATTTATAATAAATGGAAAACTAAAATCTTGTACAGGTATACCTTGGTTAACATTCTAGATGTGTTCCTGGTCTTTATGTCTTTAACAGAAACTTTGGTATAAGAGATAGAAAGAGTATGGAGGAATAAAAAACAATCAGTAACTGGTTCCTTTCATAGCACATATTTATTTATTTATTTATTTACAACATTTCTACCCGACCTTCTCAACCCCAGAGGGGACTCAAGGCAGGTTTACAACATAGACAGCTATTTGATGGCATTAAAACAATGTAAAATTACAATATTTAAAATGGGATTATAAAATACATCAGAACATTTAAAACATTAAACCAACATCATCACTTTTAAACCACACTATTCATTCGAGCCATTTCAATAGCACATGCACAAAATTCTTTATTTGTCTATTGCATAGGTTCTGCAAAGGCAATAGAATGTAAATCAAAACTCATGATTGAAAGCTGACTGTGTAGGCCTGCTGGAAGGGGTGGGTCTTCAATTGTGTCTTAAATTCTGACAGCTCATTTAGCTGTGGAATCTCTCCCTTTTGCAGGTCATTCTACAGTCTTTTGGGGGTGAGGAAGAGCTCCTTTAGGTGACGGTCACCAGGTTCTGGCTGGTTGGAGGAAGCATCCTCCAGAACACCTAAGTGTCCAAAAGGGTGGATTGTGCAGGAGAAGCCCCAATTCACCCAAACCATATAGGGCTTTAAAGGTCAAAACCAACACTCAGAACCCTTGCTTCTCTCTGCACCACAGCAACTTCAGTCACAGATGTGTGTATATGAATGCTATTCCCATTGGTTAAATAACTCCAGTTCCCCACTAGAGGACTCTGCTTTGCTATGTGATGAATGGTATTCCAGTTTCGTTAAGTGGGCTCCAATTCTGCAAAGAGAAAACGTTGCTCTGCTATGCATCTGTGTGTAAATGCTATTCCAATTGGTTAAGTTCCTCCAGTTCCCTACAAAACACCTCTCTTCACAAAAAGACTGCCTTTGGTTCCTACTCTTGGTTACTCAAAGTATAACCTTCATGGCGAGAGATAGTTGAAACAGAGCCTTGGAAACATCTGGAAGGTTTGTTTTCTTCTCTTTCCCCCTTCTTCTCCAAAGCTTGGCTTTAGTTGACTGCTGTTTTGAATTCCTTTCTTCCATGTTTAGAAGTTGGTCTGCTATTGTGGGTTGATTTGAAGTCAACAAATGGAAGGAGTGACACATAAAGAAAATTAAAAGGGATATTTAAGATATTCTCTTTCTCAGGTTCTTGTGGGTTTTTTCGGGCTTTATTGCCATGTTCTAGAGGCATTTCTCCTGACGTTTCGCCTGCATCTATGGCAAGCAGCCTCAGAGGTAGTGAGGTCTGTTGGAATTAGGAAAATGGGTTTATATATCTGTGGAATGACTGGAGTGGGGGCAAAGAGCTCTTCTCTGCTGGAGCTAGGTGTGAATGTTTCAACTGACCACCTTCATTAGCATTTGAAGGCCTGGCTGAGCCTGGGGGAATCTTTTGTTGAGAGATGTTAAGCTGTGCCTGGTTGTTTCCTCTCTGCTGTTTTGCTGTTGTAATTTTAGAGTTTTTTAATACTGGTAGCCAGATTTTGTTCATTTTCATGGTTTCCTCCTTTCTGTTGAAATTGTCCACATGCTTGTGGATTTCAATGGCTTCTCTGTGTAGTCTGACATGGTGGTTGTGAGAGTGGTCCAGCATTTATGTGTCTCAAATAATATGCTGTGTCCAGGTTGGCTCATCAGGTGCTCTGCTATGTTTCTATGATTCTGTGTAGAGAGGAAACAACCAGGCACATCTTAACACCTCCCAGCAAGAGATTTTCCCAGGCTCAGCCAGGCCTTCAAATGCTAATGAAGTTGGTCAGTTGAAACATTCACACCTAGCTCCAGCAGAGAAGAGCTCCTTGCCCCACCCCAGCCATTCCACAGATATATAAACCCATTTTCCTAACTTCCAACAGACCTCACTACCTCTGAGGATGCTTGCCATAGATGCAGGCGAAACGTCAGAAGAAAATGCCTCTAGAACATGGCCATATAGCCCGGAAAAACCCACAAGAACCTAGTGATTCCAGCCATGAAAGCCTTAGACAATACATTCTCTTTCTTGTTTTTAAAAGGGATAAAAAACTTGGTGCCACAGTGTAATTTTGTAATCCAAAAGTTATCGCTGTTCTTTATCTTACTTGAGGGGCTGCCGATGTAAATGGTTTGTATCTCCTATTGCATTACATCCACTGTGTAGACACGTCGTGCATTGAGAGAAGCTATAAACATGAACTACAGTCTGAAACAGATTGAGCTGTATATTACAATTTCAAACAATTAAAACCGTTTGGTGTGCATACCAGACAAAAGTATTCCATTGCAGAGGCGTTAATAAAAATTCGTGTTTTAACTTTGCCCTGGAATGGTGATGCTGAGTAAGTAAGTAATTAAGTAAGTAAATATCTTTCTGCCCACAAGCACCTAAAAAACAAAACAAAAGAAACACACTTCTAACAAAACCTAACTGCCTGCAAATACATGAAAGGGAAAAAAAAGACTTGGGGACCTGGTGGGAGTATCCATGCTACAGAATTAGAGGAATCAAAGCAATAAAAACTTTTAAAAGCATAGGAGGATATATGGTTTTGGTTGGTTGTATTCATGCTACATAATTACAGCAAGTTGATAATTATTTAACTTTCATGGCTCTGTTATATGGAAATCGGGATTTATAGTTTGGTGACATACTTGGAATCCTCTGGTAGAGTGCTCTAGGGCTGTAAAACAAGGAATTTTAAGTACCACACCAACCTACAAATTTGAGACAATTAAATTGATGTCAATCAGCTATATTTGCTTAGTATAGCTAGTAGGCCTGGGTAACAACGGAAAAATTTGTTTCTAAAATCGATTTGTATTTGGGGGGTTTTTTTGTTTCGATATTTAAAATAATTACAAAATTTTCCTTTTAAAAAGTTCGATATTTACGAAATTTCGTAAATGGTAAAAAATTAACGAAACGATTTCCGAAACAATAACGAATCGATTCGTTAATGGCGGACGCGACCGCGAAATACGCTAAAAAACCTCCAAAACCTTCTGAAGCTTCCCTCTCCCTCTGTTGTTGACTGTTGGTGTGATATTATATTTTTTTTCACTAATTAAACCATAAAACTGACCCAGACATGCGGAAATAATAACGAAACGACCTCAAAACAATAACGAAACGAATACAATATCGAAATACGAAGCATTTACAAAACGTTTTTGAAAATTCGTTTTTTTAATAATTGCTCCAGAATGGTTCGTTATCGTTTTGTAATTGAAAAAATTAACGAATTATTAACGAATTACGAATTAACGAAACGAAACCGCCCAGCCCTAATAGCTAGCATCAATAGTACCATTAGTATTAATATCAATATGAATACTGACTTAAACAGCATGAATGAGGGACAGAAGATCACTGGTAAGTTTAGCTACTCCCTACTTTCTTGGAAAAGGGCATGATTCATTCAAACTGGTTTACATTAGTGCTGGATTCAGTATCTTCTTGATTAGATAAATAATAATAACAATAATAATAATAATAATAATAATAATACACTTTATTTATAACCCGCCACCATCTCACCCAAAGGAGACTCAGGGTGGCTAACATGAGGCCAAGCCCAAAATATAATGTACACACAATAAATATACATCCTAACAAAATATGAAATTACAAAATCAACAATATAAAGCAGCATAGTAAAACATCCCATTAACAATATATCTGAACTGCTGGGCTTCATTTTCCCATATCCAGTCTTGAATATAAAGAGCCAGTAACATACAAAGGATATATGTTTTTTGAAACCTTAACTATGAAAGAAAATCCTCTTCTTTTATTTATTTATGTATTTACGACATTTATATGCTGCCCTTCTCACCCCAAAGGCTTACAAGTTGTATGTAAATACAATATATTATATTATTAGCATAGCACAATATTAGTACCATACATTCCCATATTGTACTATACCACTATACTGTAGTATTACTAGTAATATTACATGTAATATTATTATTATTATTATTATATTGAATTATATTATAATATTATCAATATTACATGTGTAAACAATATATTATATTGTTAGCACAGCACAATATCAGTATTATATATTAATTTATTGTACTATATCACTATACTGTAATATTATTAGTAATATTACATGTAATATGAAATATATTATAATATTGTATTATTATTAGTATTATATTGTATTACTTTGTAATATTATTATAAATATTATATGTGTATATAATATATTGTTAGCACAGCACAATATCAGTATTATATATTACTATATTGTACTATACCACCCTACTGTAATATTATTAGTAATATTACATGCAATATAAAATATATAATTCTTATATTGTATTATTATTAGTATCATATTGTATTACATTATAACATTATTATCAATATTATATGTGTATGCAATGTATTATATTATCATCATAGCACAACATTAGGTACTATATTAATACTATAATATATTATATCTCTCTATATATAAATGCTCTGTGCATAATGAGTACCTTAAAAATAAAAGAACCAATGAACGAAATCACATCAAATTTGACAACAAAATGTCTCACAACACAAGGAGTGACCATCACTCAAAAAATCATGATTTTGTTATTTGGGAATTGTAGGTGCTGGGATTTATGGTTCACCTACAATCAAAGAGCATTCTGAGCTCCACCAACAATGGGATTGAACCAAACTTGGCACACAGGACTCCCATGACCAACAGAAAACACTAGAAGGGTTTGGTGGGCATTGACCTTGAGTTTGGGAGTTGTAGTTCACCTACATCCAGAGAGCACTGTGAACTCAAACAATGATGGATCTGGGCCAAACTTAGCACAAATATTCCATATGTCCAAATATGAATACAGATGGAGTTTGGGGGAAATAGACCTTGACATTTGGGAGTTGTAGTTACTGGGATATATAGTTCACCTACAATCAAAGAGCATTTTGAACCACACCAACGATAGAATTGGGCCAAACTTCCCACAGAGAACTCCCATGACCAACAGAAATGCTGCCTTAAGGCCATTCAGTCCAACTCCCTTCACCAGGGCAAGAAAATGTAATCAGAGCCCTCCTGACAAAGAGCCATCCAGCCATAGATATAGATAGATAGATATGATTCACATACACACAGAGATATAGTATCAGAGATCTGAAAGGGACCCCTAAAGAAGGACAACGATATGTTGCATGTTCCAGAGTAGGCAAACCACATCAACAATGACAAAGAAACAAGAAGAAATACTGTTTACCCACAAGCATAAATAAATTACATATATTAGGAACCAACACTTTCTCATTACTTTATTTTCCAGATAACCAGACAGGGCAACAGCAATGTGTGGCAGGTTACAGTTAGTTAATATATAAGCCTTAAAGTGCCAGTTTGAATAGCAGTAAAAGTGAAATAGCTCTTGGTCTGCAACCTTTCGCTCCTTTTATGTAGTTATAAGCAACACTGACACGCATTGTCACCATCACTTTTCATATTCATGTTGCAATTCCTTTTGTTGCCCCTTGCCTGTATTGTTGCTAGTCTTTATATTAACAGTGTTGTCTCTATTTTTTTTCTTTGTACCTTCTCATCTAAAATAAACACTATGTAGATTCAGACCATTTCCCCAAAAAAACGGAACTCAAAATCTACATGCAACAAATTAAATAGAAACAGATACATAAAGCCTAAACATTCCATAGTTTAAATAGACCGTAACATTTAAAACAATTTAAAATAAACAAAACAACTATAGAAAATATTTAGAAATATATTAAACTTTGCTGCTGGCTGCCTCTAACTCCAGTGAAGTTTCTAGCTCTTTGCAGCATTATGACTCTATTCTTTGCAGGATCGAGACCTTAGAATCATAGAATCATAGAATCATAGAGTTGGAAGAGACCTCATGGGCCATCCAGTCCAACCCCCTGCCAAGAAGCAGGAATATTGCATTCAAATCACCCCTGACAGATGGCCATCCAGCCTCTGTTTAAAAGCTTCCAAAGAAGGAGCCTCCACCACACTCCGGGGCAGAGAGTTCCACTGCTGAACGGCTCTCACAGTCAGGAAGTTATTCCTCATGTTCAGATGGAATCTCCTCTCTTGTAGTTTGAAGCCATTGTTCCGCGTCGTAGTCTCCAAGGAAGCAGAAAACAAGCTTGCTCCCTCCTCCCTGTGGCTTCCTCTCACATATTTATACATGGCTATCATATCTCCTCTCAGCCTTCTCTTCAGGCTAAACATGCCCAGCTCCTTAAGCCGCTCCTCATAGGGCTTGTTCTCCAGACCCTTGATCATTTTAGTCGCCCTCCTCTGGACACATTCCAGCTTGTCAATATTTCTCTTGAATTGTGGTGCCCAGAATTGGACACAATATTCCAGATGTGGTCTAACCAAAGCAGAATAGAGGGGTTCTTGTTGGAGTTCTAGTATAGAGGGCAGAAGGCAATCACAATATCATGTGAAGAGGAATTTGCATGATCTTGAACTGCATATGTCTGTTATACAATCACAGAAAAAACAACAACCCAATTGCTTATGTAAGCTATGTAAGATGACAACAACATTTTTTCCTCCTTCCTCTGGCTCATTTTCCTCCTTCTAAACCTCACCCTATGTTTCACTGTGGCTTACAAATTGCTTTTTAATAGTGAGGCAATCTAAATAAGATAAAGCATGTTAAACAATGTAATGAGTTAAAACAAGTTTATTATTTTAAAGCTCTCTCACACGCAGAAATTGGCGGAAGAGCATCTGACCTCCTCCTTTCAACCTCTCCCATCGCAGGTTGGAAAGAATAAAAGAGAAGTCTGGAGAATGGAGGGAGTGCGGGTATTTTTGATTGCTTTCCTTGTGGTTCTCCTGATCCTCTACTTTTGGAGACAACAGCGATCACTCCGAACGTACCCCCCTGGACCTCTTTCACTTCCTTTCATTGGAGGCCTATGGCGAATTGGGTTTGGATATCGTGAAGATACTCTGATAAAGGTACTTCTTTCTCAAGAATTCACCACTAGCACATTAAGCTGTGTAAGATATTTAATGGCATCTTCTTATCTCTTTGAGATGTCTGAGTGCAAATGTGCTGTATGTGAAAAAATAACAACTTTGAATGACCCTCTAGTTCAGTGTTTCTCAACTTGGGGGTCGGGACCCCGGGGGGGGGTCGTGAGGGGGTGTCAAAGGGGTCGCCAAAGACCATCAGAAAACACAGTATTTTCTGTTGGTCATGGGGGTTCTGTGTGGGAAGTTTGGCCCAATTCTATCATTGGTGGGTTCAGAATGCTCTTTGATTGTAGGTGAACTATAAATCCCAGCAACTACAACTCCCAAATGTCAAGGTCTATTTTCCCCAAACTCCACCAGTGTTCACATTTGGGCATATTGAGTATTTGTGCCAAGTTTGGTCCAGATGCATCATTGTTTGAGTTGGAGCCTCCGGTGGCGCAGTGGGTTAAACCCCTGTGCCAGCAGGACTAAAGACCGACAGGTCGCAGGTTTGAATCCGGGGAGAGGCGGATGAGCTCCCTCTATCAGCTCCAGCTCCTCATGCGGGGACATGAGAGAAGCCTCCCACAAGGATGATGAAAACATCAAATAATCCAGGGCGTCCCCTGGGCAACGTCCTTGCAGACGGCCAATTCTCTCACAATAGGAGCGGTTGCTCCTGACACGACAAAAAAAAATCCCAAATAGATTACTGCAACGTAAATACAACTCCCAAACTCAAGGTCAATGCCCACCAAACCCTTCCAGTATTTTCTGTTGGTCATGAGAGATATGTATGCCAAGTCTGGTTCAATTCCATCATTGGTGGAGTTCAAGATGCTCTTTGATTGTAGGTGAACTATAAATCCCAGCAATTACAACTCCCTAATGACAAAATCAATCCTCCCCAATCCCACCAATGTTCAAATTTGGGCGTATCAGGTATTTGTGCCCAGTTTGGTCCAGTGAATGAAAACACATCCTGCATATGAGATATTTACGTTACAATTAATAACAGTAGCAAAATTACAGTTGTGAAGTAGCAACAAAAATAATTTTATGGTTGGGGGTCACCACAACATGAGGAACTGTACTAAGGGGTCATGGAATGAGGAAGGTTGAGAAACACTTCTCTAGTTCGATACGGACAATTATTTTACCTTCTACTCCAAGATCAGTTAATGTTAAAAATATAGCTGTTTTAGGACCCTTTTGTACTGCCATAAAATCCACAATATCAAGGCAGATAATCCACATTATCTGCCATGAACTGGATTATATGAGTCTACACTGCCTTATAGTTCAGTTCAAAGCAGATAATCTGGATTTTATATAGTTATGCAGAAGGGGCCTTAATCATAACAAGGGTGGGGACTAAAGAAAGAAAGAAAGAAAAATGCCCCCTAGATCCATTTTGGAAAAAAAATTCTCAGTGATCTAAAAAGCGTTCAAAATGTACTGAGAATTTCTAATGATTTTTATTATTATTATTCACGGCCTTGTATGTTTTTGATTATTCATGGCCTCTAAAATAGCTTGATTCATCTAGTGAAACATTTCTTTCTGATATTTTGCTCCCAATGGCAGCTGGCAAAACAATACGGAAGCATTTATACCCTATGGGTGGCAAATTTACCTGTGGTGGTACTGTCTGGATTCCATGTTGTCAAAGAAGGACTGGTCAATCACTTGGAAGAATTATCTGACAGGCCACTGACTCCTTTCTTTAGAGTAATAGGACGAGGAAAAGGTAAGTTATGAAGAGGCTAACACTAGACCTTTCTTTAGGGAAAATAGTTAAGGAGGAATGATTACAGTGTTGGATCGCTTTTTGCGGACTCGTTTTTTTCATCAGGTTTTGCCTCCCAGTTTATGAATGGTTGCCATTGCCCAGAGCAGCATTCTAATCCTGCCCCCTGGCAACGTTGGAGTGTGGAAGGGGGTTTCGCCCTCCCCCTCGGGAGAGAGGCAGTCAATCAAGAGAGATTGCAAAGCAGACATAGCTAGCAAAAAAAAGTGCATGGTGCTTTTAAATCTCTCCTATACAGTGTTCCCTCACTGCTTTGCATTTCGCGGACACACTGTTTTACGGCTTTTTGCCTCCTGCAACAATGGTGTGTGGAAGGGGGTTTCACCCTCCCCCTTGGGAGAGAGGCAGCCAATCATATAAAAGAGAGAGGAGATACAAAACAGTATGTAAATCATGGCCTTATGGCCACTTTTTTAAAACCAACCAAAAAAGGGGTTGCGGTGCCTGTGCAGGTACAACTGCACCAGGAGCTCCAGTTTTGTTTGTTTGCATTTAATGTTTGTTATAGTCCTAAGTTTCAGGGACTCTGCAGATAGGTGGCTTCTTTTGGCTGCAATCATAGGGCAAGCCACCTGTCAATTATAGTTAGGTTCCCTGGTCCCGCCCCCTTTTTGGGTTTTTGGAGGGAATAGGAGCCTTTTTAGTCAGTCCACACAGAGAAGCCTTTTGCACAGGACATAATACCAAGAGCTCCTGTAGAAAGCTTCGTCTTCTACAGCTTGGCCGGGGAGAAAAGGCCCCACAGCTTGGCTGAGGATTTTACAGCCTTACAGCTCCTTTGCTGAAGGACTTCAGCCAGCCATCACTGAAACCTGAACTCCTTCTTTTCCTCTGGAAGTCTACAAAGCTCTGCTTGGTAAGGGTCACTCGCGGAAGCCAGACACAGTTGGTACCGGGTGCAGGGGCTCCACGCCAACAGAGGCAAAGACAGACTGCCCAGATTAGAAGTTAAGGATTTCCCATTAGTTAGTATACAGTTATGAAGATAGTGCCTGTTCCCTGTGGACAAGATTGAGAGAGAGCCAATAGACTGTTAAAAAAGCTTGAAAGTACCTGTTTGTTTTCATTAATAAAGAACATTGTTGAACCTTTAAGCAATCTAAAGACTCTGTTTGGGGGAATCCAAGGGCCTTTAATCTGAGGCAGCCCCGGCATCCCGTTGGGCACACAGAATTTATGTCCTGTCTACAGTCTTATGCACAGGCCCAGCGTGCGACAGCACAGTGCCTTTAAATCTCTCCTTGCTTCTGTCTCACCCTTGGAACTCGATATACATCTACAGCATCCCTACTTCACGGATTTTCACTTTTTGCGGGTGATCCTGGAACATAACACCACCATAAGTGTACTTCAGCCTCTCAGAATGTGGTTCTGCTACCGTGCTTTTAGCTCCTTTACTTCAACCCTTTTAACACTAAGAATGGGAGCCCTGGAAATACCAACTGTAATGTACTTGCCAGCTTTTTCTTACAGTGACACCTCTCTGTGTCTCACCATTGTAATAAGCAAAGACTGGTTCTGTTTCAAGTCAGCAAAGGACGCAGTTGATATTAAAAGCATATCCAATGTATGGATATATTTGCATATTCTGTAGTAAAGGTTGCCTTGTTTTGACTAGCAACTTAATTATTTTGGCATGCATTTTGTACCTAATAATTACATTTGGATGCCTGCAGGTGTTGCACTTTCAAACGGTCACACATGGAAGCAGCAGAGACGGTTTGGGCTACATTCGCTGCGGAAACTGGGATTGGGGAAAAAAGGCATGGAAAGCCAAATAGAAGCAGAAGCCCAGCAGCTTGTAGAGATATTTGCACGTGAAAAAGGTATGTAGTATTAGGCAGGCCTGTAACCAGAAAAAAAAATTCAGGAGGGTTTGAAACATTTTTTTTAGTGAATCATGAAGTATAGATCCATAACACAAAATAATTTAAATTATATGATTCATTCTATATTTTTATATAGACTTAAATCAAATTTCTGTTTAGTTGCAAAAGTGCAAGTCTTAAAAAACCTAAAAATGACACTTAAATGGTAATTTTGTGGTTACATAAGACTACTTCAATGTCTGTTGGAAACACTTGAAAACTGTGTTAATACACTTTGGCAGAAATCAGGCTCCATGGATAAACTTTGATGGACTCTCAAGAATGCAAGTCCAGCTTTTCTGCATGTATAACCTTTTTCCATTTTCTACACCACAGGTCAAATTCTTCCCATCAGTGTGTCCATATCTTGAACACACTCATTGTAAAGTTCTGTGCACTTGTTCGAGTTGGATTTTAAATGGCTACAATTAATAGGGAGGAACACTTGCAGCTCCTGAAAAACTCCTCTGTGCCTTGTAAACCTTTCTTGAAGCTGACTGCAGAAAAAAAAATCAAGAAATGGGATGAACACATTTAGCCTATAATATTCCATTGGTGTTGGTGAAGTTGCTTGCATGTTGCTTTTACAATTCTGCAATTCACAGATTCTATGGACATCTTTTCTAAGAAACTGTTGACATGTTGCTGATGTTTTGCTAAGCTGAAGAGATGTGACAAAAGTTTTTTCACGTTATTACAAATTCAGCGTTCAGAACAGCTCAAAGAAGGTGTCCAGCTTTGGAAGAATTCTCACTGTTGTGTAGAAGACTCTTTTAGTTCTTCAAGTGTTTTCACCACCACATTGTACAGTTCAACAAAATGTAAAATTGTATCACGTTTCTCAACCTAATGGGTTTCTCAAAGCGGCAACAAGTTGTTTACTCTTGATTCAGGAGAAGAGCCTTATATTTTTCTTCAACAGTTCTGTTTTGATGGATGATGCTCTGAAGAAATTGCACACAGATGATATTGTTCCTTGGCAGTTTCTGACAGGTGGAATGCTTCAAGTCTTTGCTAAAGCTAGATCTAGTGAGTGAGTGCTGGAGTGGATGCAGACAGCCATTGGATACTAATGCAATATCATTGTATGTGTTCCATTAATATGACCACTCATATTAGCAGCTCCATCATAACCATCATAACCCTGTCCACACAAGTATTGCAAGTTTAGCCCAATTTTTCCAGTGTTTTCAAAATAATCTCTGCAAGTATTCCACCTGTCACATCACTTATGTTCAGAAAGCCTATAAAGTCTCCTCTTATTTCTGCAACTTCGACATCAACATACCTTACTGAGAGCAATAACTGTTCTGAAGTACTCACATCCAAAGTTTCATGTGCCAAAACAGAGAAACACTGTGATGCATTTCATCTTTCTACAATTTTTGGACTATCTGATCACCACAAATGTCTATTACTTCATTTTGTATTTGAGGACTAGTATACTGGGCATTCATACCTGCATCTTTGAGATGACATTTCAGGTCAATGTCTCCTGATCTGGCATGAGACCTGGCCCTGAAATTAGTATCATTGTGCAAAGGTTCTTTACAGGTAATAAAGCACATAATGTCTTTCGATGCACTTTATCTCACCCTTCAGTGAATTAAATCCCATTGTTTTTCCCATCCGAACCACCCACCAGATATATCACCCAACTCATCCATCTCACCCTGGGTTTTAAAAATCCTATTCGTTATATTTGGCCCTGCCCACTTGGTTATTATTTTGTTATTTACGTTTTTAGCTTGTGTTTATTTTATATTATTTTATTTCATTTTTTGTATTCTATTTGTTTTATCAATTTATGATTTTATGTTGTATTCTTTTGCTTTATTGCAACTGTTGGGCTTGGCCTCGTGTTAGCTACCCCGAGTCCCCTTGGGGAGATGGAGGCAGGGTATAAATAAAGTTTAATTTATTAGTTTTATTAATAGGTCCTGAATCATTTTCCTCTTGAAGCCAGTTTTTCTCAGTCACTAAGGACAATAGTTTCCACAATTGGCAGAAGTTTCTTTCTGTTTTCTTCTGCTGATTTCTTATTTCCTTTATCATCAAGACATTTTCCATTGTGAATTAGCAAGAAATTTTCAGCCAAGCACAAGTTGTTCTGATAGTACTCTGTTTCTGGTGTCCACTGAAGACTTGTATTGCATTTTCTCATCACGCAGATGGTTTAGCAACCAATGCACAAGCTTCTGATGACCACCTTTACCTGCAACTCTAAACACCTCACAGTATTTACAGAGTACAACTTGTAGATGAAATGAGCAGGCTAACCAGGGAAATCTGCTAAACCATTTGGGTTGAAAACTTAGGTGCCTCTTCTTATTCACAGGAAATACATATCCTGGCAATTGATTCTGTGAATTTTGCACTAATTGAGCTTTCACTTGGTCATTGGAAGCAGCCTTGTTCATATAAAGTCCAAAGTCTAACACTGACACAGCTTCTTATCTTTGTTCCTCTTCCATGATTTCTTTGGCAGGTCTTGGATTAGATTAATTTTGGGGATGGTTTGAACCCCTAACCCCCCACCTAGAGGACTTATATTAGATGCTGGTTTGGCCACTTGTCTCAGCCTATAGAAATTATTGTATGGCCTGTTCTGGAGAGGAATTGAGCATATTTCAATTAATTTGTAATGCAATAATTTGTCAACAATTTATCTTCACCCAAAGAAAGAACAACTCCCACTATTTGCACAAGGTGTTGAATTCAGATTAACATAACTTTTTTTTTACAGGGCAACCATTTGATCCTTCAATGGCCATCACAAATTCCGTCTCCAATGTGATATGTGCTGTGACATTTGGACAACGGTTTTCTCTTGAAGACGAACACTTCAAGAAATTAATCACAGCCATTGATTTTGTTTTAACAGCCACAGGAAGCTTCTCTCAAGCAGTAAGTGAACTTTTTCTTATCCACTAAATTAGGGTCCTTCCAGACATAGCTAAATCCTGGGAGAAACTGGGATATTAAATCCCGGTTCCTACTGGGATTTAGATCCAGGATTTAGTCCCCAACCCAAACCCCAGGCTTTCCCTTTGGGGGTGGCTACAAGTAATCCCAGGTCAACCCCCCATCTCCTAACATGTCATTTTTGCACATCAGGAGAGGTCTCTTGAGGGTCCTGTGCTGCTGGTAGGCCCCTAGGTAAGTATTTTTTGGGGGGTGGAGTGGGAGATGGGTGACTGGGAGGGGAGGAGGTGGGTGCCATCCCACTCCTTTGGGCACCCAAAGAACTGGGATTGCTGTGGGGATTGTCCTCTGGGACTGTGGAAGCAGTCACAAGATTCAATCCACACAGGGCCCTCACCTACAAAGATATGGACCTTAGCTTAACATCCAGATATTTTCAGGTGTTTAATTAATCTGGAGAAAACTGAGATATCTCAGTTTTGTCTGGATTAATTCAGTTTTACTTGAGGCATAATTTGGACATCTCAGGTAAAACCGAGGCAGGCCGCAGGTTAAAGGCCTGTCTGGAATGTTAGGATTATTGAGGTGTGTTTTTCAATGTGTTTCTATTAGAACTTAATAGGCTCTAATCTATAAAGATTCTGAAAAAACAAATTAGGTTTAAATTCATCTGGAGTCATAGGGTCTTATCTCACGGCCTAAACAATTCTTCACAATGCTATGAAGTTAGTTGTTCATTTTGGTCATTACTAACTGCCAAGTTGTTTAGGTCTGATATAAACTATATGAATGTGTCTGTCTTCCAACCTTCCCTAAAAACCAGTTCCTTCTTAGGAGAGGGATCCTTGAAATGTAGAGTTATTGTTTTCCTGATCATCAGTTACATCTTTAGTTATTTAAAAAAAGAAGCAGTGATTCTATTTTTTTCACTGCAGTGACTGGAACTGCATTGGTATAATACATGTAACTTATCTTCAACATCTGGTTGTACTTTTTTGGCCAGTGAAATAAGCAAAGAATACATTTGTTCCCTGGTTGGTGCTGATTGCACAGCAAAGTCCCATAAGCATAACCATTTCACATGGGCCTCCTGCTATTGTTAGTTTAGATCAGTGTTAAGAAGGCATGGACAAACTTTGGTCCTTCAGGTGTTTTGGACATCAGTTGAAGTTCAAAACACTCGGAGGGCCAAACTTTGCCCATGCCTGATGTAGTGCCACTGACTCAACTACTTTTGCCTATGTGCCAATTCACCACTCGATTGATTAAATGGATTTATTATTTATTTATTTATTAAAAAGTTTTGTATACCGACCTTCTCACCTCTCTTGAGGGACTCAGACCGGATCTGATCAAAAGAATCCAAGTCATGCAATTGTGCATTCATGGAAGGTGGAAAAATACTTCTTGGTGCACTCAATGTACCATTGCATTCACTTTGACTAGGGAAACATCATTGTGAATCCTGGATTGTAGTCATTTGACAAGAGAAACAATTGATTGTGCAGCATTGGTATTCAATGGAAGGGTGGCACAGTGCAACCCCTGTGTAACTACATCTTTCTAGATTTATACTACAGGTTGAACGTACAACTTGGATTTCACTTTTGTCTTCCCTGTAGCTGTATGAAGTAATGCCATGGCTCATGAAAAAACTTCCTGGACTTCACAGGAAGGCATTTTATGCCTCAAATATGGTGCTTTCATTGGCAAAGACGAAAATAGAGAAACACAAGGAGGACAACTCCTACCATGAGCCACAGGACTTCATTGATTTCTATCTACTTCAAATGGAGAAAGTAAGTTTTGTATCTGGGATTATCCAGAAGAGGGAGCAGCTTCTGCAAGTATTGAGAATTTACCAGCAGTGCTTATATCATGGATTAATTTAAAATGATCTAGTGAGTAGGAATGAAAAGTTGTTGCTAATGCCAGGAACTCCCAAAAATACTTCAAGATGCAGAAAATGTCAAGTGTCAAATGAAATCGATTTGTGCAGGAACAAAACTTGGGACTTTGAGAGAGTATTATTTCTCATCTGGAGAGAATCTGAGAGTCCTACCCATCCATTCCATTACAGATTGAGCATTTTTTAAATCTGGAAATTTGAAATCCAAAGCATCCCAAAGTCTAAAAATATCCAGATTTTTTTGCTAAAAAAATATGTGGCTACCGAAGTAATGAAAGCTATGAAAGCATGCCTTTAATTCATTAAACATTCAAATTTCACCTTTATTGTGTTTATTTTCAGAGCAAGAATGATCCTGACTCTACATATGATGAGGAAAACCTGGCTCAGTGTATTCATGACTTATTTATTGCTGGAACAGAAACAACTGCCACTACATTGAAATGGGCAATTCTCCTTTTGACAAATTATCCAGATATACAGGGTAAGAGAGATTTATATGTAATGGGAGCAAGTCCTCCTTTTTAAAACCTTATTGTGTGAATTGTAATGCTGATAATAATAATAATAATAATAATAATCATCATCATCATCATCATAATCAAGGAAGCTGATGAAACCATTGATCATATCCTCAGCTGCTGCAAGAAAATCAGACAGACAGACTACAAACAGAGGCACAACTCTGTGGCCCAAATGATTCATTGGAACTTATGTCACAAGTACCACCTGCCAGTAGTAAAGAACTGGTGGGATCATAAACCTGCAAAGGTAGTGGAAAATGAACACACAAAAATACTGTGGGACTGACAAAGTTTTGGAACACAATACACCAGACATCACAATTGTGGAAAAGAAAAAAAGTTTGGATTATTGATGTTGCCATACCAAGTGACAGTCACATTGAGGAAAAACAACAGGAAAAACTCAGCCGTTATCAGGACCTCAAAATCGAACTGCAAAGGCTCTGGCATAAACCAGTACGGATGGTCCTAGTGGGAATCGGCGCACCTACCTGTCCAACACGGTGCTAGACACCTAGAATATTAACAACAGGGACTCAAAGGGTTAAGGCAAGGCAAGGCCTTGGGCTAAAGTGGCCCAGCAGGAAGTACCTCGATGCGGAAGAAAAGTGTGGAAATCACCGAAGGAAGGAGGGAGGAAGCTTCCGCTTTCAGTCCTGCATCTTTTCCCCCTTTCCTCCCTCCTCTTCCTCCTCCTTGTCTTGTCTTTTCACTTACTGGGAATGGAGAGAGAGTTGGGAAGCACTCCTTTAATTGAAGGGGAAATGCTGGAGGAAAAGGGGGCATCAGATACGACGGAATGTCGGATAAGTGAAGGTCGGATAAGCGAGATTCTAATTTATTGAAAATGAAACTTCCATCCATTTCTACCATTTTCCCCAGATAAAGTCCACAAGGAGATAGAAGATGTTTTGGTTTCCTCCTCCATCTGCTATCAAGACCTAAAGAAACTGCCTTATACAAATGCCGTGTTTCATGAGATCCTACGTTCAAAATATATCTTGTTAGTTGGGTTCCCAAGACAATCAACCAAAGACATGAACCTGAGAGGCTTTCACATTCCCAAGGTACAGAATGTTGTCATGGCTGCACTTGCACATGGCTGAGTTTTGAACTCACATTCAACTATGGATTCAGTGGGTCTGTTTTAAGTGGAAGCAACCAGAATTCTAGACATGTTGTTGAAAATTATTGGATTGTTTATATTTATCAGAACATGGTGTCATATTCTTAACTGGGATTATATAAATAACCACAATGGGTGCATCTACACAGTTTGACATCTCTTGAGCTGCTATGGCTCAGTACTATGGCTCCGTACCAGGATGCATTAATTCCACAGTGATGTACCCAATAGATTCTCATTCCTCATTGACCAAGGGGACCATAACAAGTGTGCACATGTCTCTGTGGGTACCAATCATTTTCTTTTTCTTTCAGGGGACCATTATTATACCAAATGTACGCTCTGTTCTTCTTGATCCTCAGCAATGGGAGACTCCTGAAGAGTTCAATCCGAATCATTTCTTGGACAAAGAGGGGAATTTTGTGGCTAGAGAAGAATTTCTGCCATTCGGTGCAGGTAAATCTAGAAATCCAAACTTGTAGCAATGTTGAGAAAGCACACCCAAAATCCTATGTCTTGGCCCAAAAAATCCGAGCTAAATTAGTAAAGTCCACAGCAGAAGCTAGAAATGGAGATGCAGATAGTTTATATATGTTGTACATTTGGCATTGAATTGTTGCCAGTGTAAGTCGCTCTGAGCCCCCTCGCGGGGGTTGAGAATGGCGAGGTAGAAATGTTAGAAACAAACAAATAAAATAAATACATTTGGGATGATACAAATTAGACATTTGTAATTGTTATCATGTCACTACTACTATAATTTTAAAGAGCCAGTATTATGTGGAACAAGTTTTATTATTCATATTGGAAAGGACTGATTGTACTTTTAAAGGTTGTATATTTTATGTCATGGCTTATGGCTAGTATAATAAACCATTTATTCATTCATTTATATCTACTTAAGTAGTTAGTTAAGTAGTCATTTTTCAAACAAAATTCAGTAAATATCTACAATAAACAGATACTTCAACAAAATTAAAAGAGCTTACAATGGATCTTACCATTAACTATGAGTTAACTTAATTAAGTCAGGGGTGATTTGAATGCAATGTTCCTGCTTCTTGGCAGGGGGTTGGACTGGATGGCCCATGAGGTCTCTTCCAACTCTTTGATTCTATGATTCTAAGGGACATCTCTTTCTCTGACCAAAACAACATGGAAACACAAATCTCCTACAGAATAAATCTTCTTCTCCCCATGCAGCCAATGCTTGGTAAAGCAAGTCAAGGAGGAGGAAGTTAAAATTGTGACTAAGTAGAGATTGTGAATCCAAATTAGTTACAAATGAGTAAATGCAAGTAACACTTTCATATTCACATTTACTACTGGGTTATGACTGAGACACTGTTATTACAACTATCTTCCCATCCCACCTATTTTAACGGGTTTCGTCTGCTGGCAGTTGGAGCATGGATGGGAATAACATTTACATCAGGTTTCGGGGAGGAGTGTGTGCTCAGGTCAGGAGAAATAACTTTGGATGCATCTGCATTGTAGATATATACTCACTTTCTTTATTTTCTCTTCAGGGGCCAGGGTATGTCTAGGAGAGCAATTGGCGAGAACTGAGTACTTCCTCTTCTTGACCAACCTGCTGAGGGCCTTCCGCTTCCAGCTGCCAGAAGGAGTCAAAAAACTCAACCAAACCCCTATAGTAAGAATATCAACACCACCCCAGCCGTATAAAGTGTGTGCTGTTCTTCGCCACAGCCCCTGATAAAATAAAGAAAAGAAATTATATTGGTATATATATTGGGAAAAGTAGCTAGAGTCCAAACTCTGAGCTTGTTGAGGGTGTTGATCTTCCACTTGCAAGAAGGTCTGTATAAAGGTGTATAGCACAGAGTAAAGTGTAGCATATATCATGTGCTTATTTATTGCTTTATGTTAAAGTGCCTGAAAATTAAAACACATGCAGGATCTTCAGAGAAGCCAGGTAGTTTCAGCACCTAGGGCAGAGTCTTTAAAATGTGGGCTGAATCCTGGAGCTGATTCCCTGGATAACTGACACTTTCATTTTGTTTGTCTCTTCCAAACAACTTTACAAAATTCAGAGCCTCAGGTTTCTTTGGGAAAAGTAGACCAAACTCTTCATCTTCTTGACGAGCTTCCGCTTGCGAACAATGATGCATTGTTATATAGTGCAGAGTAGAGTGTTTCATAAATCTCTGGGGACTATAACTACTCATCCTTATTTGATGCATATGATTGTTAAATAAATTACTCTTGCCTATTGTCATGCTGTGTAAATTATTGTGTGCCTTTTAGATATCAAAAGTAGATATTTACTTATTTATTTATATGGTGATTTACAGTCAAGCAAGAAACACAATGGGTCTTACCAAAGGTGTATAATATGAAATCACAGAATCATAACATCCTATTTATTTATTTATTTATTTATTTGGAGTGCTTTTACCCCACCCTTCTCAACCCCCTAGGGGGGACTCAGGGCGGCTTACAAAAGGCACAATTCGATGCCTAACAATTACAACATACAATACACTATACAATACACAAATTTACCACATAATATCACAGTTATAACTAATTAAAACCATCAGACAGTATACTAGCAGCAATAAACATTTTGTGGTCAGTGTTCACCAATCCAAGACCGCAAACTATTTAGCATTGTCATTGTCCTTTCCTACCCTGGTCATTATTGGTTGTCTTTGGCCATCTGCCAGCTTACCCGGAACGCTTGGTCCCACATCCAGGTTTTTAGCTTCTTCCTGAAGGAGAGGAGGGATGTTGATGTCCTAATTTCCCCGGGGAGTGAATTCCACAGGTGAGGGGCCACCACCGAGAAGGCCCTGTCCCTCGTCCCCACCAGTCTCGCTTGTGATAAAGGTGGGGCCGAGAGCAGGGCCCCCTCAGCAGATCTTAAACTCCGAGGTGGGACGTAGAAGGAGATACGTTCGGACAGGTACGCTGGGCCGGAGCTGTAAAGGGTTTTGTAGGTCAAAACCAGCACTTTGAATTGTGCTCGGAACTGGATCGGCAGCCAGTGGAGCTGACAACAGAGGGGTGGTATGCTCCCTGTATGATGCTCCGGTGAGTAATCTAGCTGCCGCCCATTGGACTAATTGAAGTTTCCGAACAGTCTTCAAAGGCAACCCCACGTAGAGCGCGTTGCAGTAATCTATTCGGGATGTAACAAGAGCGTGAACCACTGTGGCCAGATTCCTAGGGCTGGAATAGACTGCAAGGGCCACCAGTCCAACTGCCCGCCCTGCAGAAAGACATAGCTAATTTCTGCCTGACAAAAGGTCATCTGGCCTCTGTTTCAAAGGTAACTCCACTAGACACTCAGGCAGTATATTTTCTGCTAAAATGGAAAGGGACCTGGTTTTAAGATGATGGCCAGAAGAAGTTGCTACGCAGCACGTGTTTTATTCCAGCGACCTAACACCCAAAAACCCAGACGCAAAATAGTCTCAGACGAATAGTCAAGATAAACAGAAAATCTTTACTCTTTACTTTGCAGAGATAAAACAAAACTGGCAATACTGCACATAAAAACAGCAGTGCAACATGTTTACACAGTCTTTGTAATATGCATAAAATAAAGCATCTTCCAAGCAGCAAATGGGAAATCAAAACAACCTGAAGTAAATAGCTATTTCACCATCAGCTTCTCCTGATGGTGCTCCACATTGGTGAAACAGAACTCCAGCAGCAGCCCACCAGAAGTCCTGCACCCACCACACTGTATTCAAAACAACTCAGTTATAGCCCCTTGGGTGTGGCACAAGATTGCTGCTTGACCTACTTAGCCAGCTGAACAAGATAATTACAAACAATAAGGTTTTTCTTCACACATATACTTGTGTCCTGCAAGGACTTACCGTAACAGAAGTCCCTGTGCTTTTCAGCTTGGCAGTTCCTTCACCACTCTCAAAGGACTCCCTTCCCAGCCACGGATTTCACTTTGGTCCATAGCATCCCCTGATTCAGAGGCCTCTCACTCATTCTGAGCTTTCTTCATGGCTTCTCCCACACTGCTGTGCTCCACCTTCGCCATTGACTGCCTTGCCCCAATGTCTTGCAGGGAGAAATGCCCTTGAAGTTTGCATCCTTTGGACACCTTTTGCATCTGGGAAAGCAAAAGGACAGCTTTTGGAACCTCTTCCATGTTGATTTGCTGTCTTTCCTGACTTTGTACCTTGGAAGCCATGCTATGCTTTGTCAATACAAAAAAATAATAAAACACTCTACTACAATACAGTAATTACATACAATAATAAAAGGCAATTGAATCAAAGTTCCAGCAGGCAGCCCTCTATATGCTTCTCTGTGTCTCCAAGTCCCCACTTTACCATTTTCTGTAACCCTTTCTTTCCTTTCAAAAGAACAACTGGGGACATTTCATAGAATCCTAGAGTTGGAAGAGACCTCGTGGACCATCCAGACCAATCCCCTGCTAAGAAGCAGGAAAATCACATTCAAAGCACCCCCGACAGATGGCCATCACACCTCTGTTTAAAAGCACCCAAAGAAGGAGGGTTTGAATCCTCACTCAGACTGAATCTACACTGTATCCCACCATATCCCAGCATCTGATCCCAGGTATCTTCTTATCCCAGATGATCTGGCAGATTTATTTTCAACCTTCAAATTAAGATGGCCAAGAATTTTTATTGAACAAAATGGCAGAACAAGCCCTATGAGGAGCGGCTTAAGGAACTGGGCATGTTTAGCCTGAAGAAGAGAAGGCTGAGAGGGGATATGATAGCCATGTATAAATATGTGAGAGGAAGCCACAGGGAGGAGGGAGCAAGCTTGTTTTCTGCTTCCTTGGAGACTAGGATGTGGAACAATGGCTTCAAACTACAAGAGAGGAGATTCCATCTGAACACGAGGAAGAACTTCCTGACTGTGAGAGCCGTTCAGCAGTGGAACTCTCTGCCCTGGAGTGTGGTGGAGGCTCCTTCTTTGGAGGCTTTTAAACAGAGGCTGGATGGTCATCTGTCAGGGGTGATTTGAATGCAATATTCCTGCTTCTTGGCAGAATGGGGTTGGACTGGATGGCCCATGAGGTCTCTTCCAACTCTTTGATTCTATGATTCTAATAAGCATACATATTTCAAAAGAAAGAGTAGGAAAATTGTGGCATCATGTATTACTATTAACAAGAGAAGGGAAGAGAAGTGGGGAATCAAGAAGCAGAAATTGGAGTTGATGCAGGCAGAAGGAGATACATGGCACGAAACAATTACAATACCATGGGATAGAGGGAGTTACATAATCATGACCTGAATATGTCTGTTACACAATCACAAGAAATTACAATTGCTTATGTAAGACAAAAAAAACAAAAACAAACTTCTTCTCCCTCTAGATCCCACTTGGCTTATAAAGTGCATTTAAATAGTAAGATAATTTAAATAAGCTTAACCATACTAAACAATATAATGAGTTAAAACAGATTGCAATATTGTTAAAACTTGAAAAATTATATATAACAGTGTTTGGATTGAATTAATGAGGCCAAAAGGCATTGGTGATCAGCCAGGTGTTAAATTGGCACATAAATGGCACAAGTGTTGGCTTCAGTTAGACTTTTGAGGGGATGGGCCTGGAGGAGCATTCCACAAACTTGCATGTTTATTTGACTCCAATAGGATTCAAGTCAATACAGTAGAGTCTTGCTTATCCAACATAAATTGGCTGGCAGAATGTTGGATAAGCGAAAATGCTGGATAATAAGGAAGGATTAAGGAAAAGCCTATTAAACATAAAATTACATTATGATTTTACAACTTAAGCACCAAAACATCATGTTTTAGAACAAATCGGCAGAAAAAGCACTTCAATACAAGGTTACATTATGTAATAATTACTGTATTTATGAATTTAGCACCAAAACATCCCAATGTATTGTGGACTCAAAACAATGATGGATCTGGACCAAACTTGGCACAAATATTCCATATGCCCAAAATGAACACAGATGGAGTTTGGGAGAAATAGACCTTGACATTTGGGGGTTATAGTTACTGGGATTTATAGTTCACCTACAATCAAAGAGCATTCGGAACCCCACCAATGACAGAATTGGGGCAAACTTCCCACACAGAACCCCCATGATCAATAGAAAATACTTAAGTCCATCCAGTCCAACTCCCTTCACCAGGGCAAGAAAACATAATCAAAGCCCTCCTGACCAAGAGCCATCCAGCCATAGATATAGATAGATATATATGATTCACACACACACACACATAGGGCCGTAGCCAGAAAAAAAATTCAGGAGGGGTTGAAAATTTCGGGGGGGGGGGGGTTTGAAAATTTCGGGGAGGGGGTTGAAACCTGCCTCCTAGCTCACGCTGAAGCAAAGAGTACAGCAGGGGGCAGAGCAGCCTTCAATAGCCTGCAGCTCCGCCCCTGTCAACCACCTCCACCAAGTCTGGCCTCCTTAATGAGAGCATTCAACACCCCTCCCCTCAACTTGGTTGCTTTGCTACATCGGATATTGCTGCAAGTAATGGCAGTGTGAATAAATTGTCAATATTTGCTTGAGATAGTGTTGTAGTTCTGGAGGGACTCTTAATTTTTTGCATCCCATAGACTTAGCATGGGGATTTGGTTAACCAGTTAAAATTCATGAGTAAACCAGGTTGTTGTTTTTAACCTGAAAAATTTCGGGGGTGGGGGGGAGGGGGGTTGAACCCTATAATGTTTACCCACAAGCATAAAGAAATTACATATATTAGAAACCAACACTTTCTCATTACTTTATTTCCCAGATCACCAGACTGAGCCACAGCAAAGCATGGCAGGGGACGACTAGTCATTCATAAAAACACTGAAAAACACAGCAGAAGAGAGTCAAAAAGGCAAAAACCAAAAATGACATTACAACACATGCACAAAACCACATATATATATGCAAACACACATATATACAAATACACAAATAGATACACATACATATACACACACAAAACATATATACACAGACTGGGCCATAGCAATGTATGGCAAGGGATGGCAAGGGATGGCTAGTGTGTGTGTGTGTGTGTGTGTATGCAAATCTTGAAGAACTTTAAGAAGGGTGCTATTAAGAGCTAATGATTACAGTTGGACTACCATATCGATGCGGTCTGCATGTACTTTGATACAAAACAGATTCTGTACTAGCCACTAGTTTATGCAACATCTGACATACCACATATAAACATGTTGAAAACTGCTATGCATTCCACTTGCTGATGCCCAACGGGCAAATTGTTAAGACTGATATGAATCAATTGTTGTTTTAATATTTGAAGTATATTAAAGAGGTGTGAATAGGAAAGAGAGAGAGGAGAGGAGAAAGAGCACATGACCTTGTTCTTTCAGCTTCACACATTGCAGGTTGAAAAGAGTAAAAGAGAAAGGGAAGTCTGGAGTATGGAGGGAGTGTGGGTATATTTGATTGCTCTCCTGGTGATTCTTCTGATCCAGTACTTTTGGAGACAACAACAATCATGCCGAAATTATCCTCCTGGGCCTCTTTCACTTCCTTTCATTGGAGGCCTATGGCGAATCGGGTTTGGATATCGTGAAGATACTCTGATAAAGGTACTTCTTTCTCAAGAATTAGCTGTTAGCATATTTAGAGAAGTAAGATAGTTACAGAAAACAACAGTGCCTTATTTTCTTTCTGTGATGGCTGTGTGCAAACGTGCTGTGTGTGAAAAAACAGCAACCCCCTTGAATAACTCTCTGGAAGACATGTCTGATATGGAAGAGTACTTCTCTTTCTGACAAATGCAGCTCTGTTTCTGGTGGAACTTTGCATGAAGCCTTTCTACTCCAGGTTTAGTTAATGGCATGGCCCGACTTACCAGGCCAGGGATGTTGAGGTGTGGGGCGTCCTCCACCACCATTCTTGCCTCAGGGGGCTTCTCCTTCCCAGAAGCTTCCTGGGCCGGTGGGAAAGTTTCCCGCTGGCCAGCAAAGCACCCAATGGCCAGCCGGCCACGCCTCGCCACCGGTGAGGTCAGTGCTGGCGTTTCCCTCCTCTCGGGCAGCCTATTTAAGTCTGTCCAGAGCCTCCGAGCAGGCATCGTGCCTTCAGCAGCTGACCCATCCCACCCTCCCTGCATGCTGATTGTGTTGCGGTTTGCCATTAGCTTGTTTTGTTAGCTTGTTCATATGTGTTGGTTTCATGCTTCCGTCACAACTCCGTGTTGGCATTTGGCATGGGCCCTGGCTGGCTTGGTATCCCCCCCCCAGTGGAAGGGGGGAATGGCTGGTGGTATCAAGGGGTGCCGAGTTTACGTGGGCCCGGTATTGTGCCGGCGGCACCCTAGTGTGTTTAGCGGTATCGATCAGCAGCGGGCTGCCTGATCATGATCCAGGACCCATGCATGGCTGCCAACCCTTGTTCCTGTTTATCAATAAATGAGTTGTGGCCTTTTTTACCCCAAAAACCTTGTGTGTGTTTTATTGGGGGGGCTGTGGGAGGTGTATTGCCCATGCACACGCAAATGTTAAAAGTATAGTTGTCCCACATGTAATGAGACAACTTGACATGATGGACATAAAGAAAGGAAAGACCACATGACGAAATCTGGTGATTCAGCTTTTAGTGGTGAATAATATGCCCTGAGGTTTAGTCCAAACTTTAAAGGACTTATCCAAGATGATGAATAAAACTTATCTGTAAATAGGTCTGCTAATACAAGATCATCTTGGACCCTGAAGTTTCTAGACCAAAATCTTAGAACTAGGGACAACCCTTGATGGTGTCATTAAGCATTACGCATTCAATACCAACTATAATTGCTCACAGCTTGTCATCTAAACACACAGTTAGGACTTTATTACAAACTCTTAAATCCCACCTCTGATGATCTTTGCCTACTGGTGCCTGTGGGTCCTACCACACGATGCAAGGTCCATTTTGTCAGACACTCATAGGCAAAGAATCTTTTAGAAATATGGGAAACAGTCAACATCAATAATCTTTAATTTTGCCACAGATGTCAGAAATGTGATAGGTAGACCTGTCTGCATCTTATCTTCTGTGCCAATGAGTCTTTCGGGGCATGTTTTGGGATTGGCCTTTTTAAAATCATGTTTGTATCTCTTTTGCTGAAATGGCCAGCAGTATTCTTCCAATGGCAATTCGTGAAAGACCATGAGTAAAGCCAAAAGAGAGAGATATTAGATTAAGGACCTTATCACATGAGTTGCAGAAAGCGAGTGGTATTGTCTTCTTACCATAGCGTATCGTCCTGTTGTGTTTGAAATAGAATCATATCATCTTTCAAAACCCATCACACACCCGTTATTTTTGATGATATCTGCTGAAATCACCTGTGTTTTCAAATATCACAGAAGCACCTGTAGTCCCTGTCCACTATGCATTTTCTTCTTTTTATTATGGTTACTTTGCATTGTTCCAGGACTTACTGCTTCCTATAAGTGGTAAAATAATAATTGTAATACAAATAACCTTGGACTGCAAGAAGATCCAACCAGTCCATCCTCCAGGAAATAAAGCCCGGCTGCTCACTGGAGGGAAGGAGACTAGAGACAAAGTTGAAGTACTTTGGCCACATCATGAGGAGACAGGAAAGCCTAGAGAAGACCATGATGCTGGGGAAAGTTGAAGGCAAAAGGAAGAGGGGCCGACCAAGGGCAAGATGGATGGATGGCATCCTTGAAGTGACTGGACTGACCTTGAAGGAGCTGGGGGTGGTGACGGCCGACAGGGAGCTCTGGCGTGGGCTGGTCCATGAGGTCATGAAGAGTCAGAGACGACTGAACGAATGAACAACAACAATCCAAAAACCAAAAAGTAATAGTGCAATTGCAATAGTCAAGGCTTCAATGAAGGGGAAAATATCGTCACAGCAAAGCAGTAATCTTTTGAAATTGCACTATTCACAATGATTAAATGTAATAAAATATAGTGATTAATGGATCATGCAGCAGGATTTTTACAGAGAACTGGAGCATGAATGCCCCTAAGAACTCCCATTCCTTTACATCACTGAAATGAAGCAACACAAGGGAAGCTGACAGATCCCATCCCACGTGTAAATGAATGCCTTCTCCAGTTTCCACACAAATCAGGAACTCGGAAGGTGGTTTCTTTCTGGCTCCACCTCCCCCCTCATTTTTCCACAGTTTTAAAACAATTCACAGACAATGTATCACAGAGGACAGGTGGAAATAGTTCTGTGCTGTATGATGGGTTGTGTGGGACTCTTGTCTGTGAACTGTTTTACAAGTGTGAAGAAAGGGTGTGTGGGCATCTGATGAGGTCCTGAGAAGGAGATATAATGGAAGTAATCACATAGAAGAAACAGGAGGAATTCCTTACATTGGTGCTTGAGGGGTGGACAAGAGAGAGCCCTTACTCTTCATGACTGCATGACTGAACCATCAAGGTTATTAAGATCTTCTGGAGGGGCCCTGCTCTCGGTCCCACCTCTTTCGCAATCTTGATTGGTGGGAACGAGGGACAGGGCCTTCTCGATGGTGGCCCCTCGGCTCTGGAACTCCCTCCCGATGGAGATTAGATCTGCTCCTTCCCTTCTGACTTTTAGAAAGCTGGTAAAGACATGGCTTTGGAATACTGCATTCGCAGAATGATGACTGAGTCAATAACTGCTGACCAAACTGGCGAATGGCGATGAATTTATGATTTATTCTGACGAAGTGACCTTTTGTAAGTTGTATAATTGTATTTTAATGTATTTTTGTACTGTTGTATTATGATGTTTACTGTGGTTTATCTTATTGTATTTTAACCCTCTTCTGTTGGCCGGCCTGAGTCTCTCTTCGGAGGTTGAGAAGACCAGGTTATAAAAGCTCGAAATAAATAAATAATAAATAAGTTAGTCCTCATGTTTGCTGGCTGTGGAGATTAAAACAGAATATTTCATCTGACAGAACATGTTAGACTAAAGCAGTGTTTCTCAACCTGGGGGTCGGGACCCCTGGGGGTGTCGCGAGGAGGTGTCGGAGGGGTCGCCAAAGACCATCATGATACACAGTATTTTCTGTTGCTCATGGGAGTTCTGTGTGGGAAGTCTGGCCCAATTCTATCGTGGAGGTCAGAATGCTCTCTGATTGTAGGTGAACTATAAATCCCAGCAACTACAACTCCCAAATGTCAAGGTCTATTTTCCCCAAACTCCAGCAGTGTTCACATTTGGGCATATTGAGTATTCGTGCCAAGTTTAGTCCAGATCTATCATTGTTTGAGTCCTCAGTGCTTTCTGGAGATAGGTGAACTACAACTCCCAAGCTCAAGGCCAATGCTCACTTAACCCTTTCATTATTTTTTGCTGGTCATGGGCGTTCTGTGTGCCAAGTTTGGGTCAATTCCATCTCTGGTGGAGTTCAGAATGCTCTTTGATTGTAGGTGAACTATAAATCCCAGCAACTACAACTCCCAAGGTCCAGAGAATGAAAATACATCCTGCCTATCAGATATTTACATGACGATTCATAACAGTAGCAAAATTACAGTTATGAAGTAGCAACGAAAATAATTTTAGGATTGGGGGTCATCACAACATGAGGAACTGTATTAAGGGGTCGTGGCCTTAGGAAGGTTGAGAACCACTGGACTAAAGGAATAAAGACAGAAGCCTCACATCAGCCTGTCTCAAAGGTCTTTTTGTACAAAGAGGTGTCAGCCATCCTATATCTGTGCATTTCATTTCCTCTAAGTGTAGTCCCTTGCATTCCTCTTTGGTGACATTCATTTTGTTAGTTTTAGCCGAGCTCTTTAATCTGCTAAAGGCATTAGGATTTCCTAACCTGGTATCCTCTGCAGATTTGATAAACAAGCCCTCTTTTTCATCATCTTTCATTGTTGTGTAAAGACTATTCTGTGAACATTTAATTTCACATAGGAACTCATAAGTAAGGTTAAGAGAGGTATTGTTCCAGCAACAGAGAGCAGAGTAGAGAAGATCTCACCAGTTTTCTGAGGGGGAATGAAAAACTGGGAAACAAGGGCATGACCTGCAGAAGTAAAAGTTTCAGGACAACTGGCATTCACATATTGATGTAAAATAACTTGATTCGTCTGAGTGTAACATCTCTTTCTTCTACTTTGTTCCTAATGACAGATAGCAAAGCAATATGGAAACATTTATACAATATGGGTGGCAAATTTTCCTGTTGTAGTACTATCTGGATTCCATGTTGTGAAAGAAGGACTGGTCAACCACTTGGAAGAATTATCTGACAGGCCACTGACGCCTTTCTTTAGAGATCTTGGAAGAACAAAAGGTAAATTGTGAAGAGGCTGCATTAGACCTTTCTCAATGGAAAATAGGCAAGAACAAATGAACACTCTGTGAAAGTTTCAGTCAGTGAAAAACAGCACTGTGGTGCTGCCACAATCCTTCTTCCCCACTCCCTTTCTTCTTTTTGACACTAAGAAAGTGAGTTACCTAAACTCTAAGGAGCAAAAGTCTCTTATCACAAAAGGGTTGATTGATAAGCTTGGTTTGAAAATGATGCATGGGGAAAAAATCAAGCAGAGAGAAAGCACGCACGTGAGCAGTTCTGGGAAAGAAACCAAGGAAGTCAAGAGGAGATGAGTTATCTGCAAGAGGAAAGGTGGTAAGGAAATCTATGGCACTACTACAGCTAGGCCACATTGCAAAGCAACTCAAAGTGGTAGCCCCCAAACTGGGCATTCCAAACATGTTTCCAGGAAAGACACAACTGCTGCCTAAACTTGAAGATGACCAAAAGTGTGTCTGTTATACTTTGGACATAACCCACGAAGACATGATGCATTAGAAAAGACAATAATGCTAGGAAAGTGGGAGGCAGCAGAAAAAGAGACAGCATTAGAGGTGGATTGATTCGACGAAGGAAGCTACAACCATACAAGACTTGAGCAGGGCAGATGATTACCAGGGATCTTGGAGGTCTTTCATTCATAGGATCACCATAACTTAATAGCAAATAACAACACAAAAGTGAAACTCACTAAGTTGATTCTGAGATCCACATGGTTTGTCTGTGAGACTTGCAAAATACATTATCCCTCACATCAGCATATTCTGTAGTAAAGAATGCCTAGTTAAGGCTAGCAACCTAAGCATTTTGGCATTAATTTTGTAAGTAATAGTAAAATATGGATTTGTTATGCCTTGCAGGTGTTGTACTTTCCAACGGCCACTTGTGGAAGCAGCAGAGACGATTTGGGCTCTTTACGATGCGGAAACTGGGATTGGGGAAAAAAGATATGGAGAGCCAAATAGAAGCAGAAGCCCAGCAGCTTGTAGAGATAATTGCAAGTGAAAAAGGTATGTAGTATTGGGTGCTGGTTTCTAGTATTTGTCTCAGCTTGAAGAAATTGTTGTGCAGCCTGTTCTGCTCTGTGGAGAGGAATTTAACATATTGTAGTTGATTTGTAATGCAATGGTAAGCTCCCAAAGAAAGAACAACTCCTACTATTAGTGGAAGGTGATGTATTCTTGTTAATAGAACTCTATTTACAGGGCAACCATTCGATCCTTCAATGGCCATCACAAATTCCGTTTCCAATGTGATATGTGCCGTGACATTTGGACAACGGTTTTCTCTTGAAGATGAAAACTTCAAGAAATTAATTGAAGGCCTTGATCTTGGTTTAAAATTCATAGGAAGCTTTTCTCACGCAGTAAGTGAGCTTTTTCTTCCCCACTAAGTTAAATAGAACTCCAAAAGCTCTAATTTATAAGAATCCTGAAAAAATATATTAGGTTTAAATTCACTCTCAGCCATAGGTTCTTATTTCATTGTGAGATATCATTTAGGGAATGCATAGAAGTTAGAAGAGTGAAGGTAGAACATGTAGCAACACTGAACACTTTGGAAGAAAGATGAATCAAAACCAAGCAATAATTGTGGAATAGTTCACAGTATTACCAAATTAAAGCAGTAAAGTCAGTTCAGAGCTTAACATATATATCATAATGGGTTAAGGGTAAGTATGGTGTTGAAATTAGCCCAGTTCATACATTCATCATATTTAGTTGTCTTGAACGAATGCATGAGTTATCCGGAGTAGGTAGCATAAAAAGGGTAATGTGTGATGCTGGGTGTAGAGAAAGCTATAGCACCATTCAGACTAACTGATTTATTTCAGTATGAGCTTTTGTAGATATCAAGCACAATTCTTCCAATTATTCCTTCCAATGGAGCAGAATATTAGAAAAGTCACAAGTATTGAAGCTGTTGAGCTGCCTGCTTGATCCCTTTTTCACCGAAACTCCACACAGATCAACAAGAATAATAAGTTTATAAGAAAAGGGTATCTAATATAAAATAGTGTTTAAAATAAGCAGACTAAGCATTAACTGAAGTACCAGCAAAATGCAGTATGAAAAAGCAGTTTGCAAGTTATATCCATAAGCTAGATTTCTAGGAGCTTAACAAAAATCAATGACCAACACAGAATATGAATTCCAAAAATCCCTGAAGACAAAAGCAAGAAACTGTAATCCAAGGATTGTTGCACTTAAACTAGAATTATATCCAAAATTTTGAAAACATGAGCATGACCATAATCCAAATGTTTTATACTTGAACTTGACCATAATATGAAGGCTTGAAACTGGAAACAAGATTTTTAATCCAAAAAGGAGGCATGGAACTTAAAGGGGAAAACAAGATACAGACCCAAGAACAGATCTTCTAACTCAGAATTCTGAAGAAAGGCAACTTGACACATGAAAAATAAACACTGATCTCCCCACTGAGCATTGACTCCAATTCCTTAAGGATACTCCCTCTTGCCCATGACATCACACTTTTTCACACCTGGGTCCCTTTGTTTAACTTTCAGTCTCTGGGAACAACGAATTTGTCTCTGTTTCGCACTATCCCTTCTGAGCTGTAAACACTGGGTTATCAGTAACCCTCCTGTCTCCTCCACATTCCTTTCAGAGTCAGTTCCTGGGTGAATCTCATGAGAATCACTACCTGTTTCCCTGACAACAGATCTACCCAAAAAATTCCCATCTTTTCGAAAAACACTTTTGCTTTCCCCCACAGAAACATCAGGCTCAAACAGAAAATCCTCAGAGGCTTCACAAGCCTCAACAAAAGCATGGTTACCAGCTGTGGAAGTGGGACCATAGTGAATTGGATATAGAAAGATGCAGATTGTAACCCTGATCTCCCAAAAGTTCATTGAACTCTGAGTTGTCACTTGTCCTATCCAACAGTATTTAAAGGTCCCATATAAGGTTTTACTGGTTTTTATTGTATTCTTATAGCATTGGTGAATATTTTAGCAATGGGGAGAATTGACTCAGGGCCCATTTGCATTTTAGAATTCAAGCTCTTTTATTCCTCCTTTGTTGACATGTCAACATCCTGTGGAATCCTAGGATCTGCTCTTTTGGGGGACATGTTAAGAAACCTTTGCGAAAATGCAACATGATCCTGATTTAGATATGGCTGAGACGAGGAGGATATAACTCATTTCATGAGAAATTCAGACTCTATAAATAATATTATTGTAAATCTGATAATTAAACATATAGAAATTATCTCATTGAATATCTGCCTTGCCTTCCCTCCCCTTACTTCTGTTGCTTGTCTAACAAGAGAATTACACCATAGGATACACTTATGCAACCATGAAGTCTGCAGCCAGAGCAATGTAAAGGTATCATTTCCTTGAGGAAAATCCCTTTTCCCTTCTTCTCCCTGCAAAAAGCATACAGCCATGAAAGAATATATGTATTGGGAGGGAAGTGATGAGAGACACTGGCATCTTTCTCCATTCTCTGGGGCCAAGGGCAAGAGCTGATATGAATGATTTAGTGAGTTTAATTAAATTCTAAATAAATCTTAGAGTTTGAGAGACAACATGGATAAAGTTAGAAATTTGGTAAGAGAAACAATTGGTCGACAAGAGAAACAATTAGTTGCGGAGTGTTGTTGTTCAGCAGAAGGGTGGTATGATGCAACTCCCGTGTAACTGTATCTATCTAGATTTAGTCTACAGGTTGAACATACAGGCTGGATCTTATTTTTGTCTTTCCTTTAGCTTTATGAAGTAATTCCATGGCTCATGAAGCATCTTCCTGGACCTCACAAGCAGGCATTAGGTACCTCGGATATGCTGTTTTCATTAGCAAAGAAGAAAATAGAGCAGCACAAGGAGGACAACTCCTACCATGAGCCACAGGACTTCATTGATTTCTATCTACTTCAGATGGAGAAAGTAAGTATCAGTGATTATCCAGAAGTATCAGTGATTATCCAGAAGGGAAACAAGTCTTTGAAAGTATTTAGAGTTTCCCATTCTTCTTGTTTGGATTTTATCTACATATGCAAACCCTTCCTTGAAATATTCCAGGTCCCTTCATTCCCACTCCTTGTGTTCTTTTTCCTCCCTATTTTTCTGCTGACCTGTCACATCTAGGTAAAAAAAACCTGATTTTCACTAATTTCCAATGAGCATTCTTTATTATTATTCAGGAGGTATAAACAGTGCTAAAGCGTTGTAGCAAAATACACTGGTTAAACATTAGGATTATTTTGTTCCATCTGTGTCCTAGATACAATAGTTGTGTTTAAAGTCAGTGGTGTCTGCTAATTCTGAGAAAGGAGAATAATAAAAGGACAAGTAGAGATACATTACATATCAGAAAATAGTGGATAAATTTAAACTGATCTAGAGAGTAGGAATGAAGAATACTTGCTGCCAGGAACTCCCAGAAATCCTTCAAGATGCAGAAAAGTCATGTGGACCTTCAAAATAAAATTGATTTGTGTAGGAACAAAACCTGGGACTTTCAGAGACCCTTATTTCTCATCTGGAGAGAATCTCTGGGTGATGCCCTTCCATTCTGTTGCTGGTTAGGTATCTCTCATCTGGAAATCTGTATATAAAACATTCCTCAGTTTTCTGATGATTCAGTGCACACAACTTTGTTTCATGCACACAATGATTAAAAACACATTCCATGTGCTAACTATATATGCACAGCTTTGAACTTTCCATTCAGCTCTGCACTGTATAAACATCTGGACCCATATTAGTGTTTTTCTTATTGCAAATATCTGAACTAATATGACACCTAGCAGTATAATGACATGGAAGAGAAACTTCCAAAATAATCTCAAACTTGACCTCACTCATTCTCATATACTATGTTGTCTCACTTCTCTTTAAAGGTGAATGGATGGCCTTAATTATGACAGAACAGAGAACTTCTTCACAGCAGATACTGTACATCCATGCTTGTGTGCAAGAAATTTATTTATGTATTTATTTATTTATTTACAGTATTTATATACTGCTTTTCTCACTCCTGGCGGGACTCAAAGTAGTTTACACAATAACAATGGCAAAATCCAATGCCTTACGTATGTAAGCCAAATCGCAAATCAAATCAAATCGCCATATAACTAAACATAAAATCAATAAAACAATTCACTATAAGATAAGAAAAAGACATTTAAAGTATGAAATATAAGAATTAAAACATCTAATAAAAACATTAAAATCATGTGATCCAAGTGTGTAGACTGGGCCATTCCAATGTCGATTGCACATATTCTGTATTTGCTTCTTACACTGCATTACTTTAATAATAAAAAGCTTGGTTTGATTCCATAACCATGTCTTTGTTTTCTTTTTAAAGGCCAGGAGGGAGGGTGTGGTGAATCCTACCTGGTAGGCTGGAAAGGGAGTCTGGATAACAGTAAGGCAGGCCTCCATTTTAGGAGGGAATGCCAGGGAGGCAGCCATCTTGAGTGAGGATGGTTGGAAGAGGGGAGGGGTTTAGCGACTCCCAGGATTGGCCAGAGCAGTTGGGAGGAGCCAAGTCTGAGGAGGGAAAGAAGGTAGCTTCAGTGAGAGTTTGGAGCTGGGAGCTGCTATGTGAAGGTGTAGAGTTTGAAACTGGGTTTGAGGGAGAGAGCTAGGAGAGAGTGTCTGTGTTAGACAGTGCTATGAGCTGACAGGAAAAAGGTCAGACAGCAATCTGATCTCTTGTGAGAGTTAGCACAGGCTGGTTAGTTAATAGGAAGAACTCTAGGGTAGAGTTAGTTAGTAACCCAAGGGCTACCTAGATAGGCTAGTCAGACTCCTCACTATTCTCCGAAAGAGAGCGAGGGTTTTGTTACCAACAGTTAGTTCTGTTTGGTTAGCTCTGCCTGGAACAAAGTGAAGAGGACTGTTCAAGCAACCAATCAAGCTGAAGTACTTTTGTAACAAGTCAAGCTTTTTGTACCTCTCAGGAGTGGTTAGTTGTCTTTTTTAAAAATAAAACTTATTCTATTTGACTTTCAACAAAGTCTCTACTGTACATCATTCCACCGTCAAGCCTTTGTGATAGTTCCAGCATTTTTAACACCCTGTTACTACAGAAAAACCTCTCAACAAACAGGTGTTTGGTAGCCAGGGATAAAAGCAGGGTTGGCAGGAGTGAGTAAAGTTCATCTCAAATAGTTTTTTTTAAAAAAATCCAAAAACACCTTAGGTTGGTGGCAGCTTTAATTCAAAGGTAAACCTCTGGGAAGATCCATCCTGCCCAGGCATAATATTAATAAGCCTCCAGCCTTGCGTCTTTTGTTATAGAGGGCACTGATCTAATCTCACTGGGGAGAAGGCCCTGTCTCTCGTCTCCGCCAACCGCACTTGTGAAGCAAGCGGGACTGAAAGCAGGGCCTCCCCAGAAGATATTAACCTCCTTGGTGGTTCCTAGAGGGAGATTCATTCAGACAGGTAAGCTGGGCCAGAACCATTATGCTCAGTTATAAAACTTGATTTTCTACTTCAATTATATGTGGCTACAGAAGTAAAGAAAGCTCTGAAGGCATGATTATAATTAATCACAAATTAATTTCAACTTTCTCATTTTCATCATCAGAGCAAGAATGATCCTAATACTACATATGATGAAGAAAACTTGGCTCAGTGTATTCATGACTTCTTTATTGCTGGATCAGAAACAACTGCCACCACTCTGAAATGGGCAATCCTCCTTTTGACAAATCATCCAGATATCCAGGGTAAGAGATATCTCTATGCAATGGAAACAAGGTGTTGCAATCCAGAGCAGGGAACGAGGCCCTAAGATAACTATCCACCACACTTGACTGTGAAAAACAATCCTTTTTTATTGAAGAAAAATGGTTACAAAATAAAGGAAAAATGCAAGTCAAAAGCCACAGCAAAATCAGCAAACATGAATTTAAATGCACAAGAACAAAACCCAAAGCCACACTGCAAAATACTGGAACCTGTTTAGTGATTCACTAACCGTACTTGATATCCTAGAAATCTTCCCAAGCTATGGCCAGGGAACCGGGAGAGCTGCCAAGGTCTTCATCAATTCTGAAACGATGCCTGAACTGAAACAGTCAGCCCGGCGGAAGGCAATTAAAAGCCAAGAATTGGTTCCGTGAACCGCCCCTCTTCTTTGAAGCCAATGTTTTTAATTCTTGAATTCGGGAGGATCGACGCAAGCTGAGTGATTTATTTCTATCTTGCCAAATTTGGCCCCTTCTGTTGTCATTACAGTTAACAGGTGCAGAAGGGAGGGAAAGGTCAAGGCTCCCTCTGAAACATTCTCATGAACACTGGTACTTTCATTTTCCAAATCTACAGAAGTTCCTTCCTCACTAATTTCAGGAACATTGGCATTTTCCAAACCTACAGCAGTTTCTTCCTCACTAATTTCAGGAGCATTGGCATCAAAAGGTACATTTCCACTAGCATCAGTAAATATATTTTCATTAGCATCAGGAGGAACAAACAGAGAATCAGGTTAAAGTTCAAACTCAGGCTGAACCCCAACACAAGGGCTCCTTTTGAAAACCCCTATTGCGTGAATTGTACTGTTTATAAGATTTAACATCTTTCCAAGGTATGTTAAAAAGAGGGGAAATCATATTCAGCTTTTAGTCTAATAGCTTCTGTTCTAAAACAAATATCACTCATCTTGTAAGAGCTCTTCCTTTCAGTCTCACTGTCTTTCCAAGAAAGAAGGGTTTCTCCATCTGCTCACAAGCTTTGCAGCTCTCTCCTTAGGGTGATAAGAGCCCCATCTATACAGACCACTTAGGTCAATGTAGATTTGGATCAGCTCTGTGATGGCTCCACACTGTGTGGGACTGATCCAAGACAAAGTGGGGCAAATATGCTTTAACATAGTCTTCCCCATGTTCTGAGCTAACAAACGTTGAGCATAAGATTGATTTTATTGATTGTGATGTATAATTATTTTAATTGTTTATAATTGTTTTAATTGCTGTTTATATATGTCTTATTTTTATTGCTTGTGTAGGCATCGAACTGTGCCTTTTGTAAGCCTGAGTCCCCCCTCGGAGGTTGAGAAGGGCGGGGTAGAAATACGTGAAATAAATAAATAAAAATATCCAAAGTTGGAGGATATTCTGAATTCTACCCCTGACAGAGGCAGGGAAGACAATTGGGCTACTCATCTCTACTGACCATTTAATACAGTTTGAAGTTAACAAAACCACTTTCTTCAATCTGGTTTGAAACTACATTAAATAATCCGAGTAGATGGGGATTATGAGCAGTGCTATGGCTAAAGAAGCTACTGAAAAAAGAATGGCGAACTCTTGATTTGCTCAGAAGATAAAAGAAAGTCTGAATTTGCATAACCTGTACAACACATGTTATAGGAACATGGAGTCTGAAAAGTACGAATTAGGGAAACCTAAACATAGTAAAACAATAAATGGAACATTGGTGTGAGTCAATGGTGTGAGGAATTACTAATGAAACAAATACATATAATAATTCAACTGTGTCTGTTTTGGATAATCTGGAGTTGATTTTCACCTGAAAATTTTCTTTTGAAAAGATTTGGAGATGCAGGGGCTTTGTCAGTGGTCTGAGTGTGCTGGAAGCAAACAAAATACTCATGGAGTCTATGTGCTCAAAAGGCTGTACTTTTTCAACCTTGAAAAGTCAGACCAAAATGTAACAAAACTAACTAAACTAAGTTTCATTGAAGTGTGTTGCATTTATATTAATACATTCATATGAATAATTTCGGAGCCCCTAGTGGCGCAGTGGGTTAAAGCACTGAGCTACTGAGCTTGTTGATCGAAAGGTCGCAGGTTCGATTCCGGGGAGCGGCGTGAGCTTCCGCTGTCAGCCCTAGCTTCTGCCAACCTAGCAGTTTGAAAACATGCAAATGTGAGTAGATCAATTGGTACCGCTCCAGCGGGAAGGTCATGTGAGTATCGTTACGTTGGGAAGGTAACGGCGCTCCATGTAGTCATGCTGGCCACATGACCTTGGAGGTGTCTACGGACAACGCTGGCTCTTCGACTTAGAAATGGAGATGAGCACCACACCCCAGAGTCAGACATGACTGGACTTAATGTCAAGGGACTACCTACCTATGAATAATTTCATTGTGTGTATCATTAATGATTTTTCAAGGTTTTTGAAACAAAATGTACTATTTCTGACATTTTCCTCAGATAAAGTCCACAAGGAGATAGAAGATGTTTTGGTTTCCTCCTCCATCTGCTATCAAGACCTTAAGAAACTGCCTTATACAAATGCTGTGTTTCATGAGATCCAGCGTTCAAAATATATCTTGTTAGTTGGATTTGCAAGACAATCAACTAAAGACATGAACTTGAGAGGCTTTTGCATTCCCAAGGTACAGAATGTTTACGTCTGCACATGCATGTAGAGCTCCAGGGGATGGCATTTTGACAAACATACCCACCCAGATGTATTTTGAGTAGTGAAAAAATATATTTATTTATTTATTTACTCCACCTTTCTCAGCCTGGAGGAAACTCAAGGCAGCCTTACAATTTGATGCCATATACAATATATTAAAATAAGAGTTACAGTTAAAACCAAGCCAAACATAAATTATTAAAACAACCATTAAAAATCATGCCATCCAAATCATAATCCAGGGCTGTTCCATTTGTCAGTAACTTTGATTCATGGTTACTTATTGCACTGATCTTGATCCCAAAGCTTACAAAATATATTTTGTGAATATATATTCTGCTATTAAGGCCCATTAAAAAAAGATTAAAAGTTACAAACAAGAAAGTAATTAAAATGACATTGTGTATAAACATCCATTTTTTTTTTACAGAAATAGTACATGAAACCTGGGAATGAACTCAGATGCCTAACTCCCATTTGCCACTTTTCAAAGTGGGAGCGGGAAAAGATATAAAGTGTTTTTGAGCTGCTTACCATGGGTGGCTAGTAGGGCTGTGCAAAATCATTGTTAGTTCTCGTAATTTGGATCAAATTAGTTAAATTCGTACTTACGACGCGATATCTGACATGTAGGCTTGGCCCATGCTAAAAACTTAAGAGTCGAAACTTACCCCATACTTTTTCATTTGAATTTTGTAAACCTTGGATGCTTCTCAAAGTCAGTTTCATTTTCAGTGCAAGGAAGCAAAGCATAGCCAAAAAGGCTGCCTTTCATCTTTAAATTAATGCCCTCTTGCCATTAGGAGAGAGAAGCAGCAGGGAGAAAGCAAGAGTTCACTGGGAAAGAGACTGAGAACGTACAACATTCTGGTTAATGTACTTTGTAAAGGGAAGGAGCCCTATGCCAGAGAATTTAAAAGGCCCTGCCCTAAACTACATTTCACAGAATTCCGCTTAGCATCAGAAAGCTCCAGTCAGGATATTATTTATTTATTTATTTACAGCATTTATATTCCGCCCTTCTCACCCCGCAGGGGACTCAGGGTGGATTGCAATGTACACATATATGGCAAACATTCAGTGCCAATTAGACATGCAACGTATATAGACATACACAGAGGCTATTTAACTTTTTCTGGCCGCCAGGGGAGCTGTCGCTTTCATTGTCCACCTGCGACACTGGTGAAGTACTTCCGCATTCCCTGCATGCTTTGCTGGAGTTTTTTTTTGTGGCCTCATAAATTAGTTAATTAGCCTCCCCACATATAGGTGGTACCTAATTTTCCTACTTGACAGATGCAACTGTCTTTCGGGTTGCAAAGGTCGACAACAAGCTACACAATTGGCTGGACACTCACTCTGACCCAGGCTGGCTTCGAACTCATGACCTTCTGGTCAGAGTGATCTTAATGCAGCTGACACTCAGACAGCTGCGCAACAATCCCAATAGGGGAGAGATTTGTCCATTCATAGCAGCAACCAGCCAGAGTTCCAATAAATTGTTGAATATGCAGAGGAGGACTGACTGATACTTCTAGTAAGTAAATCTCTGTGCTGGGCTGAGAAGAAATGCCTAAATGGTAGTTCTATTGGTTAATATGAGAGGCATTCAATGAGATAGCTGTTGTGGCTTTTTCAAAAAAAAATTTTTGTCAAAAATTTAAAAAAATCCCCAAAATCAGTAGATGTCCGAATATTTCTGAAAGTTGGGGGGAATGATCCCTTGTCATCTTGTGTCATTGTATAGAAAATTCAAGGAGATAGATCTTGTACTTTAAAAAAAATGTTGTTTATAAAAACTTTGAAAATTCCCCAAAATTTCGTTGATAAGTAAAACATTCTGAAACTTGATGGGCTAACAGTGGTAAATGTGTTCTATCATTGTAGCAAGTTTGATTCCATTACCTATAAAAATGAGGGAAAGCAGATCCCCTGAAGTTTCTCCACTTGCTCAATGACTATAACAAAAAAGTAACGAAATTTCATTACACTCATTATAGTAACGTAATTTTCACTTATGATACTTTAAAAACACTTTAGAAATGAAATGCTGGTGCCTCTAATTTCGTAATGAGTTTTGAAACTTGTTTTTAGCCTTGGGGCTAATTCTCCTGAAGACACTCCTTTATTCATAAGCTGCTTATGCAGACGATAACAAGAATGTCAAAGGGATTCCTTTTTCCACCCACCCATTAAATGTAAAGCTTTAAACCAAGATTCTGGACTCAGCCTTCTTGCAACACCATTGGCCTAACATCATTTCAGAGGTGTGCCTGAGTGAGGAAATGTGGGTGCAGCTCTTGATTTGAGTCTTTGGGTCACAGTGGAGGAAAAGGAAAGAATCCACTCTTGTTTACCTGCTAACACTTACACATACAAAACATGTTGCCAATATACAGAGCTTGGCAAAGCATCCCAAACACAAAGCTGGGAATCTTGTTGCTGTCACAAACTTGTGTTGGTTCTCTTGCACATCCAGTTGTAATTTTTGACCATTATGCATACATTCATTTTCAGTTCATGCTTGTATGAATAGGTGTAAACATCTCACATGGGTCTCAGTCTTAGGGCCCAGAATATCAAGGCTAAAAACCCCACATTATCTGAATGTGGACTCGGATAACCCAGTTCAAAGCAGATATTGTGGGATTTTCTGCCTTTATATTCTGGAATATAGAGCTGTGTGGAAGGGCCCCTACTGTTAATAGAGTATAACTGTTGAATCCTATGTCTTGATTCAATGAGTTTATTCTAGTTGGGCATAGTACATTTGCTGTGGCACTTTCTTAACCAAGGCCCCTTCCACCCAGCTGTATAAAATCCACATTGAACTGGCTTATATGGCAGATAACCCAGTTCAAAGCAGATATTGTGGATTATCTGCCTTGATATCCTGGGTTGTATGACTGTGTGGAAGGGTCCTCAGATCACACAATTAACTACAATAGGTAAACCTACACTGTAGAATTATTGCAGGCTGACACTGCTTTAGCTGCTATGTCTCATGCTATGGACTCATGGGAGTTGGTATTTTAAAAGGCCTTTCACCTACTCTACAATGAAAGGCTGGTGCTTCACCAAACTACAACTCCAAGGATTCCATAGCATTGAGTCATGCCATTTCAAGTGGTATCAAACTGCATTACTTCTACAGTGTAGACACAAACAATGTGTTCCTCATTGAACAATGGGAAATTAAGCTCACATATGTGCAACTGACTCTATCTGCCAATTGTGATATTCAGCAGTAGTATAACTAGACTGATATCCGATCTTGGTCAGTATAAAATACAGACATTTCATTCTCACTGAACCTGCAGTTCCAGGAGAAATGTGTCTCTGTGGGTGCCAATCATTTTTCTTTTCTTTTAGGGGACCATTGTTATACCAGATGTACGCTCTGTTCTTTTTGATCCTGTGCAATGGGAGACTCCTGAAGAGTTCAATCCGAATCATTTTTTGGACAAGGAAGGGAATTTTGTTGCTAGAGAAGAATTTCTGCCATTTGGTGCAGGTAAAAGTAGAAGTCCAAACTTGTGGGAATGTTGAGAAACTAAATCCCATCAGTATTATCCTATAAGTATTATATTATTAGTATTATTTTCTAAGAAATTCAACACATGGGAATTTACCCCTGCTTGTATCTCAAACTCCTAGGGCAGAAAGAAGTAGCCATGACTTCTTGAACTCAGGGCAAGTAGCCAAAAAAATCATGGCTACTCCTGGAATTTCACAAGTAATGGACAAAGATAACAGTTACTCATATGTGTAATTGAAAAAAAGAAATCTCAATAAATACAGGAACAATTCCAAAGAAAAATCTCAATGTAGAAGAGCACTTGTAGAAAAAAGAATGGACCATAGATTACCAATTAATACTCTGCTCCCAGAACCACCCTTATATGCTGTCAGGGATATATGCATACTCACTTTCTGCTATTCTTCATTTCCTCTTCAGGGGCCCGGGTGTGTCTGGGAGAGCTACTGGCAAGAATTGAGTACTTCCTCTTCTTGACCAACCTGTTGAGGGCCTTCCGCTTCCAGCTGCCAGAAGGAGTCAAAGAGCTCAACCAAACCCCTATAATAGGAATAACAACACCACCCCATCCATATAAAGTGTGTGCTGTTCCTCGCCATAGCCCCTAATAAAAGAAAAAAGAAATATATATATGTTGCCAGTTATTACCTGTATAGGTGCCCCTTGGCTCCATATATCCCCCGCTCCTTTATCAGCTGCATCCCTCCCTATTTCCATATGTGCCAAAAATAAAACACAATTGACTGCTTTATCGACTTGTGTAGTCTGCTTGCTCACACAGCACTCTCATGGGGAACAATGAAGTCTATGAGTCTCTTATAATTAACTTCACAATTCAGTCTTACTGCACTTAGTCCTGATCTTAATACTATTATATACAATACCAGTATCTTGCTCAGGATTGAGAAGAGCAGCCACAGATCTCCCAAAGAAGGACAACAACTACTATTAGTGGAAGGTGATGAATTCTTGTTATTAGAAGTATTTTTACAGGGCAGCAATTTGATCCCTCAATGGCCATCACAAATTCTGTCTCCAATGTGATATAAGCAGTGACATTTGGACAACGGTTTTCTCTTGAAGATGAAAACTTCAAGAAATTAATTGAAGGCCTTGATCTTGGTTTAAAATTCATAGGAAGCTTTTCTCACACAGTAAGTGAACTTTTTCTTCCCCACTAAGTTAAATAGAACTCCAAAGGCTCTAATCTATAAGAATCCTGAAAAATAAATTAGGTTTAAATTCATCCTCAGTCATAGATTCTTATTTCATTGTGAGATATCATTTAGGCAATGCTTTCTCACAATTGCTTTCTTGCAAGTTAGAACTTAGAAGAGTGAAGGTAGAACATGTAGCCACACTGAACACTTTGGAGGAAAGATGAATTAGTATCAAGCAATAATTGTGGAACAGCTCACAGTATTGCTAAATTAAACCAGTAAAGTCACTAGATGAAGCCAGGACAGAGATTAAATATATACTTGATACATGTAAATCCCAGGCTCCTCCCACTCACTTCCTAATGGACCTCTTAGACATTGTGTTAGAATACAACTACTTCAGCTTTGACAAACAATTTTATTTGTAGACCTTTGGGATAGCTATGGGCACTTTAAGTAGCCAATCTATTTGTTTCTCATTTAGAAACTAGATACATTCTAAACACAACTACCAATCAATTTTTGCCAGATATCCTATATTATGGGAGGCATATTGATGACATCTTTACAATAGTTAATTCTCAATCTGTAGATGACCAGTTCTGCACTTGGATCAACACACTTCACAAACACATGAAATTCACTAGCCATTGTAGTAATATCAACACCAACATTTTGAACATCATGGTAATCAAGAATGGACAAAAACTATTAGTGAAAAATTACAGCAAGCCAACAGATAGAAATTCAATCCTTCATTTTTCTAGTTTTCACCATCATTCACTGAAATCCAATTTACCATACTCTCAGCTTTTAAGATTGAAACATAATTCTAGCACTCAAAAGGATTTTGACTCTTCAGCAGGTATCCTGAAAAAACAACTCTGAGAGAGAGAGGATACCCCAATAGGATACTTAACACAGCCATCAGCAATGCTAACTCTATTAACAGGAATGAGCTACTGCAGGAATGCCATAGAAAGCAAAACAACAGCTTGATCTGGCCTCTAACTCTAACACAATACTCATCTGAAATTAAAAAGATCATCATTAAACACTGGCATCTAGTACAAGACATCCAGGGATGCGAAAGCACACCTATAATTGCTCACAAAAGATCAAAAAATTTAAGAGACTTTATGATACATTCAGAGTATCACTCTCCCACCACATTCCAAAAACAGACTGTTAAGGGTCACATTAGTTGTGCCAATTGTGACTGTTGTTCTCAATCTTTGAAGGGCAAAACATTTTCACATCCTACATTAAATATCAATATTACCTCACAGCATTTAACCACATGTTCTACTGATAACGTTGTTTATGTAATTCAATATCCTTGTAAATTACTATACATTGGGATGACCACTAGACCCCTGAAAATCAGAATAAGTGAACATCGTTCTAGAATAAGGAATGGGTCCACTGACTCTTCGTTATATGTACATTTTCAAGAAGAAAACAAACAGTGGAAGACATTGAACATTTCTTAATTGACTGTCCAGCATATACTGAAGATATTTACATCCAATATTATCCAACTGCAGGTCCCCCAACAGAAATGATATTCTGACATCCCTCTTGCTAGGGCAGGAAAGATCCAGCATAATCAGAGTAAGCCTTTTTATTCTGAAAGCTATTAAGAAAAGAGCAGATTTCCTGAAAGAAGAACCAGGAAAATAAGATTCTGACTATAAATAGAAGGTTGGCTGCTGTCTTCATCTTGTTGCCTTGTTTTTTACTCGTGTTCTATTTTGAAATGGTCATATGACTGATCAAATAAATAAATAAATATTATTATTATTATTATTATTATTATTATTATTATTATTATTTTCAAGAAAAAGCACACACATACCATAGCTTTAAATTTTGTGTTTTGGAGAAAGTATAATCCAAACCTAATGCAGATGTCAAAAGATGCCTGTTGCAGAGAAAGTCATTTTGGATTTTCAAACTACAAACACTTTTTCCCTCAAGGGCTTAATAATAGAATCGATTACACTTCTTTCCTGTAAGATGCAGTCTTACTTAAGAGCCGTTCTGGTACTATCACATTTGCTCTTTACAGAACTCAATTCACAACAGAGCCAAAGCTACTAACAGGTATATAAGTAGACAAGTGTGGTTATCAAAACTTCTTTTAAACATTGGCAATTTGGGGATTTTAATATATATACTGTCTGTCTGTTACTTTATTTCTTAGCTAGTGTACCCAAGCATTCACTACAGAACCAAAGCTACTATCAGGAATTGTACTCAAGCATTATAGATAAGACTGGCATAACACCCAAAGAAGGTATAATGAAACAAGGGGAACAATCTGGGAGACCTTGTTGTGTTGCTGTTCCTGGCATTATGAGTTAATGAAGAATCTACTTTAACATAGAAGTCATTATTTTGGAAGCCAGATTTTTTTCGACTACCATTGGTATTCGACTCAAGACCTTTCACAGCTCCAGGACTTATTAGGACTGGTTGTTTCTATATGCTTTTCTTTATGCCTGTTACTTATTTCGTGAATAGCATATCCTTAGTTGAATTATAATATGAGAATTGAACTTTTACTACTGTGAATTTTGAAGTCTTTTCAACATAGTAATACAGCATGAAGTAGCCTACTCTGAGGCACGGTTTTGCGAGTCTTGCACATACATTGTTGTTTTGTTGGACTGTGTCAAAACCCTTACTGAAATCCAGGTATGCTACAACCACAGCATTCCCTGCATCTACCTAGCTTGCAACTCTATCGAAAAAAGAGATTGGATTAGTCTGGCATGGCTTGTTTTTGATAAATCCGTGTTGACTATTAGTGATGACTGCATTCATTTCTAAGCGTTTGCAGACCACTTCCTTAATGATCTTTTCCATAATCTTGCCTGGTATCAACGTGAGGCTCACCGGACGGTAATTATTGGGTCGTCCTTTTTTCCCTTCTTGAAGATATGTCATGAATGACTTTTAAGTAACTTTGAAGCATAGGTTCTTTTTATTGCAATTTCCAGTGTGAGAGGGTATATCAGATTACAGAAAAACATTTTGAAAAAGACTGACATTGGACATACAGACATACAGATTCTATGCAACTACATTGGATTTACAATTACATTGGTTAACAAACAAACAAAGGAGAATTAAATTTTCACTCAACATTCACACACATGTACATGCATTCCTCCACATACATTCAAAATATTACCATATCATTTTCTCCCTCCTTGGAGAAGCACTTTTTAGGCCAGACCTTGCTTTCCTGCAGCCTGCCAATGCATAGTTCCAAACCTTCCAAACGCATAAGATTAAGACCTGATATGTCAGTGTAGTTGGGGCCTCAGCCACTACTTAGCCCTGATGGGCTGGTAGCAGGAGTATTTATTTATTTATTTATTTACTTTATTTGTATACCGCTCTTCTCAGCCCTTAGGCGACTCAGAGCGGTTTACAACAATTTAGGTATACACAATATAAAATCATTAAGCATTTAAAAGCAATAGCATCACAAATCATTAAACATCAGTATCAATACATCACTACATCAATATAACAAATCCATCAGGTCTCATCAATGAAATCAGAATCCAAACTCGTTATCCGATATTCGGTGTTCCGATAGTCAGTCAATCAATCACACTGCTTAGTCAAATGCCTGTTCAAACAGCCAGGTCTTTACTTTCCTCCGGAATGCCAGCAAGGAGGGGGTCGATCTAATATCTGCAGGAAGGGTGTTCCACAGCCGAGGGGCCACCACTGAGAAGGCCCTGTCTCTTGTCCCCATCAGGCGTGCTTGTGAAGCCGGCGGGATCGAGAGCAGGGCCTCCCCAGATGATCTTAATGTCCTAACTGGTTCATAGGAGGAGACGCGTTCGGACAGGTAGGTCAGGCCAGAACCGTTTAGGGCTTTAAAGGCTAAAGCCAGCACTTTGAATTGTGCCCAGTAGCAAATTGGCAGCCAATGGAGCTGGCGCAGCAGAGGAGTGGTGTGCTCCCTGAGTGCCGCTCCTGTTAGCATCCTGGCTGCCAATCGTTGGACCATTTGAAGCTTCTGAGTAAGTTGACTCTAGAGTGGTGAAGGTTATTACGGTAAGTAGTGAATGTGTATCTGCAAAAGCAATGAATAGACTTAGGACCCTATCACACTACACTACTATAGTGTTGTGAATCTGCGACCATCCTTATGGGAACTAGGTTCTTGTAGGTTTTTTCGGGCTATAGGGCCATGTTCTAGAGGCATTTCTCCTGACGATACTCCACCTGAGACATCAGAAGAGCTGCAAGACCAAGAACAAGCCACGAGAGTAAGACCCGTCGCAAACTAGGTTCCTGCGGGAGAAAACCTTGCTAGCACGTCCCTGACGTCATGAGCCTGCGCCTCTCTCCCCGCCCCTTTCTCCGCCCCTTTCTCTTTGCCAGTGTAGCAAATTCCAGCATTGCCAGCATACTCTCTCAGTTGAATTCTGCCAACTGAGAGAGTATGCTGGCAATGCTGCCCTAGCAAAGGAAAAACCACTCTTGCAAGGAGAAAGAGGCGGAGAAAGGGGCGGGGCGAGAGGCGGAGTCTCATGACGTCAGGGACATGCTAGCAAGGTTTGCTCCCGCAGGAACAGAGTTTGCGACGGCACTTAAGATGAAGATCCACCCAGAGGAAAAGTGTTCCTGCCATACATCAAGGGAACCACTGACCGCATAGGGAAGCTGATGAGGAAAAACAACCTACAAACAATCTACAGACCCACCAAGAAAATCCAACAAATGCTACGTTCAGCAAAGGACAAGAGGGATCCTCTCACCTCTGCAGGACTCTACCGTATACCATGCAGCTGTGGACAAGTCTACATAGGGTTCATCAAATGCAGCATTGCCCAAACACAAATCAAGGAACATGAAAGGCACTGCAGACTACTTCAACCAGAGAAGTCAGCCATAGCAGAGCACCTGATGAACCAACCTGGACACAGCATATTATTTGAGAACACAGAAATGCTGGACCACTCCAACAACCACCATGTCAGCTACACAGAGAAGCCATTGAAATCCACAAGCATGTGGACAATTTCAACAGAAAGGAAGAGACCATGAAAATGAACAAAATCTGGCTACCAGTATTAAAAAACTCTAAAATTAAAACAGCAAAACAGCAGAGAGGAAACAACCAGGCACATCTTAACACCTCTCAACAAAAGATTTTCCCAGGCTCAGCCAGGCCTTCAAATGCTAATCAAGGTGGTCAGTTGAAACATTCACACCTAGCTCCAGCAGAGAAGAGCTCTTTGCCCCACCCCAGCCATTCCACAGATATCCACCCCAACCATTCCACAGACCTCACTACCTCTGAGGATGCTTGCCATAGATGCAGGCGAAACGTCAGGAGAAATGCCTCTAGAACATGGCCATATAGCCTGAAAAAACCCACAAGAACCTAGTGATTCCAGCCATGAAAGCCTTCGACAATACTTATGGGAACTGTTTTGACCCCCAAAGCTAACTCTCTCGGGGTCCTTCTACACCACCCAAACCTGAGAGGAACTGAGTTATTTTAACCCAGTTCCTCCCGAGTTTCTGTCCCCACTCCTAACGTGAAACCTCGCATCCAGCCCTCCTCCAGCCCTCCATTGGCAGTGCAGGCCCCTGAGGAGAGTTCTCCTGATGAGGACTGCTGATGCTCTTGATAGGGTTTTTTTTTTGCTATCTTTCCTAATAGTACAATGAGCTTTCAGCTGAGCTTCTATTACTTGCTTGTCAGTAACTGCCAAGAATTATTGAGACAGAGGACTTTCTTAATTTCCCTTTCAACTTGTTATTTATTGACCTAACCATTTCATGAGCAGTTTCCTCTTTAGTAACCAAATGTGACTGTATTCAAATTCCTAAGTGGGTGTATCTAAATATTTCCTCCTTCAATTTTTTGACCATGCCTTTCTGTGGAACTGAGGACTTACTTCATGTTCGTATTGCTTGCATGCTGGTTGCTTCTGGGCGACTTGGAAGGCATTGAACAGACTGTGCTCTGGCACCGCGAGATGCAGAGCCAACCTTCAGAAATGGGGCTACAAAGTAGAATCCTCGACATGCGAGTGTGGAGAAGAGCAAACCACTGACCACCTGCTGCAATGCAACCTGAGCCCTGCCACATGCACAATGAAGGACCTTTTTGCAGCAACACCGGAAGCACTCCAAGTGGCCAGATACTGGTCAAAGGACATTTAACCAGCTACCAAACTCACAAGTTGTGTATTTTTCTGTTTGTTTGCTTTGTTCTGTTAGAAATGTAATATAATGGACTGGCTGCTCTGACATGACAAATAAATAAATGTTCGTATTTGTAGGTCTTCAGCATACAAATATTGTATTACAGTGAATATTGAAATTGAAATAATATGTTTCTATCATTCAAAATATAGTTCTTTCTAAACACTTGAAGGGAAATATAAACTTCTTTCTGAGGAAGTCATAAGCTGGAGTCTTTTATGGCAGTTACAATTGGGTAACACAGAGTTGTGCATTTGTGACTATCATGTTACCTATGTAGCCTCTAGTTTAGGGACCATATAGGAACTGTGAAGGGCATAAACATCCCAAAGGCACCAGAACTTGTCTGATCTCCAAAACTAAGCAGGGTCAGCTCTGGTTAGTTCTTGGAAGGGAAAGAATGTCAATGAATACCAGGGGAAGGTACTGGGGAAACCACCTTTACTATTATTTACATAAGAAAACTCAATAAATTTATAAAATTGCCACATGTCAACACACAACATGAAGGCACATACATATGTTCAGAGCGACCATGAATTCACTGGGTTAATCTCAGGGAGGAGGCAGACTGACAACAAGATGAACATTCCAGCAGGATGTGTTCCATGATTTGATGTTTTCATGTGATAAAGTCCTAAGCCTAATTAAAAATGGGATTTCTGATGTACAAGATATATTGAATGCTGATTTCATAGTCCTTTAATTGGCTGGCGTCTGACCTTGACACATAGAGGACATTTTTTTGAACATACGTGGAACAAAATTGGTCCAATGTTGTGTGTGTGTGTGTATGTATATATATGAGGATGTTTTCAGGAAAGTGAGGAAAGAACATTAAACCATCATTGTTCAACCTTTTCCATAGCTGGTTGGAAATAACCAAAGAGAAAGACTTCAGGAGAATGGAGGGGACTGGGGCATTTTTTATTGTTCTGCTTGCGATTCTTCTGTTTCTCTGTTTTCTGAAACAGCAGTGGTCAAGCCGACATTTCCCCCCGGGGCCTCTTTCTCTTCCTCTTATTGGAAGCGTATGGAGAATTAAATTTGGATTTGGAGTTAATGTGGAGACACCAATAAAGGTACTTTTTTTCTAAACTATTAAGTAATAACTTATGAATCTGACTCAAAATTACTGAAAATCATTGTGCATTTTTTCCTATGGTAGCTATGGACCAAAGAATTGTGACTTTAAAAAATTCATAGTTAAATATATAACATTGAAACATATTATTAATATGTTTGGTTGTTGTACTTTCACTAAAGTTTTGCCAGAGTTTGGAAATTTTGCTTACTCAAGATATAACTTGCAGACTCTTCTAGGCAGTCTAGACATTGTGTGTTATCACTACAGTCCAAAACGTAACTTTTCCCAGCTCTGCTTTTTGTTCCAGAGATTCCCCCAGAGATACCAACAGTGCAATGAACTGTTGACCTTCTGATAAGATCTTCTTTTACTTCTGTGCATGCAATGAGACATCTTCCCTCCTTCTGCTCTGCACAGTCTTCAGTGTTTCCCACATATCTGCTGTGGATGGTCCTTCAAGGCCCCAGAGGAATTTTGATGACATGAAGGGAACCAGGGTGAAAAAACTTCCTCCTTCACAAAATCAGTTCCATCAATAGAATAGCTTCATAAAAACTACATCTGATAAATATAGATAATATAGATGAGGTGTAGGATGTTATATAGAACAGAAGGGGAAGGTGGATGGCAAGAAATCCCATGGGAATTTAAGAGTGTTGCAAAAGTTTTGTATGTAATGGGAAAGCACATTGGTAATGCTTAGAATAACACTGAATAGACATTAAAGAGATGGTTGCGACAGTCCTTTTCAGCGTTAAATTGAAAGTATGAGTATAATGGGGTGAAGGAATTGACCAGCACCTTTGAGCACTAGCTTAGTTACCTGGTAATGCCTGGTTTAGGTATTTGGCAATGACGAAAATTAGAAAAAGTCATTGTTTTGGGGATTTTAGCAATTGTTTCATTAGAAAATGCATAAGGATGTGGGTAAACTATAACTCTCACCATCCTCTGTCATTGTCCCCAAACTATTTAAAGTATTTAAGTATTTAAATTTGATGGAAATGTGTGCCAAGTTTGGTTCACATCCATCGTCCATGGGGGTCACATTGCTCTTTGGATGTGGGTGGACTGCAACACCTACCATCCTCTTCTATTGCCCAGCAAGCCCTGTCAGTACTTGAATTTGGTCATGATGGGTAAATGTGTGCCAAGTCTGCTCCAGATCCATTATTCATCCATAATCAGAATACTCTTGATTATGGATGAACTATAACTCCCATCATTTTCTGTCATTGCCCCCCAAACCCCACCAACATTTGAAGGTGATCATGATGGATATGTGTGCCATGTTTGGTCCAGACTGAGAGACATGTTTCAACTTAGATATAGACAGATAGTTTTTCGTGGGCATCATCCCACTTCTGCAGATGCAGTGATGAAGTATGTGGCTTGATAAGGGTTTCATAGTTACTTTGTCAATTGTAATGAAATCACCAAAGCACATCTACTACTCAATGGTGACTGGCAGAAACGCACAATTGAGCAGACTGGGAAGAGATCTGGTTCAAGAAATTAAGATACTCATACACAACAGAGCTTAAGGAGAACTGGTATAAAATATTTTACAGGTGGTACTTAACACCAGAAATATTATCAAAGATTAGTAAGGGTAAAACAAAAGATGAATGTTGGAAATGTGAAAAACATAAGGCAATTTTATCCACATGTGGTGGAAATGTAAGAAAATAAAGAATTTATGGCACCAAATACATAAGAAGATTGAACAAATCCTACATATAAAATTTGAACCAAAATCAGAATCCTTGTTATTAGGGATTACAAATTTTAAAGTAGATAAGAACATGGATAAGATCTTCTTTTACCTAACAATGGCTGCAAGAATTATCTTGGCCAAAGTATGGAGATCTAATGAAATACCACAGTGGAACAATGGATGTTAAAAGTAATGGATATTATGAACATGGACATACTTACTCAAACAATTTCACACAATAATGTAAAATCTTACAGAACTGATTGGAAAGAATTCTTGGAATTTGTAAAGGGGGAAAATAAATAAATTTATATCAGAAACTTATGAATGAAGCTCAAAGGAATTATCTATATGAAGCTGACGATAAAAGCAAACAAAGACGAGAGAAATGTGACGTTTCCACAACCTGGGGGGACCTGGAAGTACTCTATCCCCCCCACCCCCCCTTTTTCCTACTCTTTTTCTTTTCTTCTTATTTTACTGAGACTTATTGTTCCCACTCTTTTTATGTAAACAAGATGAAAATAAATATCCTTATAGTGCTCTCTTTTTTTCTGCTCCTACTCTTAAGGAGCAAATTTTTATTCTCAATGAAAATAACTTTTAAAAAAGCACAATTGAGCAGTACAACAGACCTGATAAAAGAGGTCATTAATTGATATTTAGTGTTGATAAAAAAGAAACATTTTTTAAAGTCTCCCACAGAGACATTGCAAAAAGGCAGTGACATTATGTGATCAGCCCCAACTGAAGGCACGGCATTTCTGATGTACCGATAAGTGGCTTGAGGGAGACGGTTTTATGAGACAGGAGAGAATGGGAGAAAATCGCAAATGAAATCGAGAGTGGGGATGTTACTTTGGGCAGAAACATCAGAAGTGAGGATCTGAATATGGTTGCTATTCTTATATTAGCCTGAAATCATTAATTCTTTTGATTGTAACTGTTCTTTTTCTTCTTGCATTGATTCATATGGCAGTTGGCAGAACAGTATGGAGACATTTTTTCTATGTGGTTGGGGCATATACCAGTTGTAATATTTTCTGGATTTGAAGCTGTGAAAGAAGTATTGATTGATCGTTCGGAAGACTTCTCAGAGCAGGTACAGACTCCGTATCTTACAACTTTAGGAAGAGGAAAGGGTAAGTTGTGAAGAGCTGTACTAGGGACATCTCTCTCCCGAGAAAAGACAAAGCACTAAAAAGGAAATAAAGCAAAGAGAAATTCATGGCATAGCCATAGCCAGGCCATACCATCCCATACAATGTTGATGTTGCAAATTGAGATATGAGAATTTCACCATGTTGAGTATGAGATCTGCACTTTACTTTGTACTGACGAATTTGTATGTACATTTGCAAGTCTAATGATTGACTGCAAGACACTTTTCCTTTGGACGCTGAATGGGGAAACTATAGTAATAATAATAATAATAATAATAATAATAATAATAATAATAATAATTTTATTCTTCTATCCTGCCACCATCTCCCCAAAGGAAATCGGGGCGGCTTATATGGGGATCAAGCCCAATCAACAAAAACTGGCTTGTCTTCAGTGCTGGGTATAGACATGGCTTTTCATTAAGGCTTTCAGGGACCTATTTTCATTTCAACATATCTCATAATCACTTTTAACTAACAATTACAGTATATACTCATGTATAAATACAATTGTTTGGTTAAAAAAACGGACTCTGAAACCCTGTGTTGATTTATATGTGCACCTGTTCAGCAGCTCAGGCTACCGACTTCATTAGATGTGCTGCCAGAATCACCATGAATCATGGCCAATCCAGTGGTGCCTGGTGGGGGGCCTGGTGGGGGGCTGGTGGCCCCATGCCCCACATCATCTGGCTTTCCCCCACCTCACCCCACAGAGGAACGCATCCACCACCCGGCTTCCCTAGTTGAATCTAATTGAACATGGGAAGCTTCCCATGTCATTGCCTCTGCGACATGCACCAGTTTCTCCATAGCAGTGGTTCTCAACCTTTGGGTCCCCAGATGTTTTGGCCTTCAACTCCCAGAAATCCTAACAGTTGGTAAACTGGCTGGGATTTCTGGGAGTTATAGGCCAAAACACTTGGGGACCCACAGGTTGAGAACCACTGCTCTATAGTTTTGAGCTGGAGCTCCACCAGAAGTAGTAATGGGATGGGAGCTGCCAAGTTCCATTGTAAAACTATAGAGGAACTAGCATATGTCACCATCTGATGAAGTCATATGTCAGACCTTCTCATCTGGGTACATAAATCTTAGAAGAAAAAAAACCATAGGTCCCTTCTCCCAACTCCCCACCCCACAAAAACAAAACAAAACAAAAATTGCCTTTGCTCTCCAATCTCAAGAAACAGTCTGCCTTTATTTTCTCTCCACAGGCTCCATTGGGGTTGGAGGGGTGAGGAGGCAGAGGACATTGCTTCAGGGTTCCTTAACAAGGATCATTTGTAATTGCTGTATGGGACTCCAGCCATTGAGTTTCCCAGAAATAGGGGTCTATGGTAAGAGATCCTGCAACAAAACCCTCTGCCTTTATTCTCTCTCTTTTCCTCCTCCCTGGACACTACTGGGGTTAGGAAGAGAGAAGCAAGGGGCATAGCTTTCTCCTATATCCAGACTACGAGGAAGAATCCTATGAGTCTTCAGTACCTAAGAAGGAAGTTGTGCCAATTGGACCAATTGGGCAATCACCATATTTATTTATTTATTTATTTATTTACTTTGCTTATATACCGCTGTATCTCAAGCCCGAAGGCGACTCACGGCGGTTCACAAACAGTAAAAACAGTAGAAACAGCAGTGGTTCCATACAACATATAACAATTGACTTAACACATTATCCATAAATTACCAATAAGCAATTACAATGCACAATTATTACAAAAAACAACCGTACCCAATCTTCTCATCATCCAAGCGTAGTCCAGGTTCGTCGTCCATTGTTCCATTCCTATGTTCCATTACCAGATTGCACTAAATTACTCAAACGCCTGCACAAACATCCAGGTCTTCACCTTTTTGCGGAATACCATTAGAGATGGTGCTAGTCTAATGTCCGTAGGAAGGGCGTTCCACAGCCGAGGAGCCACCACCGAGAAGCCCTATCTCTCGTCCCTGCCAGCCGAGCTTGAGAAGCAGGCGGGATCGAGAGCAGGGTCTCCCGGAAGATCTCAAAGTCCTGGTGGGTTCATAGGCAGAGATGCGGTCAGATAGGTAGCTTGGGCCGGAACCGTTTAGGGCTTTAAAGGCCAACGCCAGCACTTTGAATTCAGCCCGGTAGCAGATCGGTAGTCAGTGGAGTTGGCGCAACAGGGGGGTTGTATGCTCCCTGCGCTCCGCTCCTGTTAAAATCATGGCTGCCGAGCGTTGGACTAGTTGGAGCTTCCGAGCTGTCTTCAAAGGCAACCCCACGTAGAGAGCGTTGCAGTAGTCTAAACGGGATGTAACCAGAGCGTGGACTACCGTGGCCAAGTCAGACTTCCCAAGGTACGGGCGCAGCTGGCGCACAAGCTTTAGCTGTGCAAATGCTCCCCTGGTCACCGCCGAAACCTGGGGTTCCAGGCTCAGCGATGAGTCCAGGGTCACACCCAAGCTGCGAACCTGCGTCTTCAGGGGGAGTGCGGCCCCATCCAACACAGGCTGTAACCCTATGCACTGTTCGGCCTTGCAACTGACCAGGAGTACCTCTGTCTTGTCTGGATTCAATTTCAATTTGTTCGCTCTCATCCAGACCGTCACAGCGGCCAAGCACCGGTTCAGGACCTGGACAGCCTCCTTAGTAGGAGGTGGAAAGGAGTGACAGAGTTGGATCATCCGCGTACAGATGACACCGTATCCCGAAACTCCGGATGATCTCCCCCAGCGGCTTCATGTAGATGTTAAACAACATGGGAGACAATAATGAGCCCTGAGGAACCCCACAAGACAATGGTTGTGGGGTTGAACAGGTGTCCCCCAACAACACCTTCTGAGATCGACCCTCTAGGAATGACCGGAGCCACTGCAAAACAGTACCTCCAAGACCCATCCCCGCGAGGCGTCCCAGAAGGATACCGTGGTCGACGGTATCGAAGGCCGCTGAGAGGTCCAGCAGCACCAACAGGGACACTCCCCCTGTCGAGCTCCCGGCGCAGATCACCACTAAGGCGACCAAGGCTGTCTCGGTACCATGTCCCGGCCTAAAGCCAGACTGTGCCGGGTCTAGATAATCTGTCTACCAAGAATACCTGGAGTTGTGAGGCCACCACACGTTCCAAGACTTTGCCCAAGAAGGGGAGATTGGAAACTGGCCGATAGTTGTCGAATTTAGTGGGGTCCAGTGATGGTTTTTTCAACAGCGGTTTTATTATAGCTTGTTTTAAGCTCGCTGGAATCTTGCCTTCCCGAAGGGAAGCATTAACCACCACCTTAACCCACTCAGCCAATCCCCCTCTGGCCTCCTTTAGAAGCCAGGATGGGCAGGGGTCCAGGATGCATGTGGTTGGCCTCATTCCTCCAAGTATCTTGTCCACATCCTCGGGTTTCACCAATTGAAATGAATCCATCAAAACTGGACAAGCAGGTGCTCGTGTTACATCCTCAGAGACTGCCATTAACATGGTATCCAGACCAGAACGGATCAAAGCGACTTTGTCTGTAAAGAACTGAGCAAAAGCTTCACAGCGAGAAGTCGAATCGTCAGGGTTCCCACCTTGAGTGGTGGGATTTAAAAGGCCTCTGACAATTCGGAACAGCTCAGCCGGACGGTTCTTTGCAGACGCAATAGTGGCCGCAAAGAAGGCCTTCTTTGCGGCTTTTATTGCCGCGGCATATGCCCTTAAAAAGGACACAAACCGTGTTCGATTTGGCTCACTCGGATCCGAACGCCACACACTCTCTAGTTCCCTCTTCCTTCGCTTCATCGCTGCCAGCTCCTCGGTGAACCAGGGAGCTGGTTTAGCTCGGCTACTTGAGAGGGGACGTTCCGGAGCGATCGTGTCAATTGCCCTAGTCATCTCCCCATTCCAGAGAGTGACCAGGGCCTCGACAGGATCACCTACCGAGGCGGCGGGAAACTCCCCAAGAGCCATCAGGAATCCATCCGGATCCATAAGCCTCCTGGGGCGGACCAACTTAATGGGTCCTCCACCTCTGCAGAGGTTAGGGGGCGCAGTGAGCCTAAATCTGACCAGGAAGTGGTCGGTCCATGGCAACGGAGAGATGGTCAACTCCTCAACCCCGCCACCTTGCTCCCATCCCTGGCAGAAAACCAAGTCCAATGTATGTCCAGCACAGTGGGTGGGGCCAGATATTTGTTGGGACAGCCCCATGGTTGCCATGGCAGACATGAAGTCTGAGCTGCTCCTGACAGGGCAGTCTCAGCATGGATGTTGAAGTCCCCTAGCACAACTAGATGCTGGGATTCCAATGCCAGGCCTGAGACCACCCCCGCTAGCTCAGGTAAGGAGACTGTAGTGCAGCGAGGTGGGCGGTACACTAACAGAATCCCTATTCTGTCCCGGTCACCCAACCTCAAGTGGACACATTCAAAATTTGTTGACTGCGGGATGGGGCCCCTGGTCAGAGGGATGGAATCTCTATAGACAACTGCCATATCTTGTGCCAGTCACTCAGTAAAGTTGCTCAGGGATGTGGACACCTCGTATATGGTTCAAACCACCTACTGCATTTTTGGAATAGCTTTTTCGGCTATCTGTGTTGCATATCATACAGGGAATAAAGATCTGTAACATTGTGGGAAACCGAAACTTTTTGCCCCCCCAGCCACCTGCTTCTGCCTTCAAGACTGAGGTTGTGGTGATCTTGCTTGATAGACTCTCAGCTCCTTAGAGACTGATGGTAAAAGTATTCTGGTTTTGGAGGATTTCAGATTTTGAAGCAACCTAGTCATATTTCATCTGTATTTTGTAAGTGATTCCTTCCACTCTAGGTGGAAAAACATTCATAGTTGCCTAAAATAGACAAGAGTTTTTTCTCCCTACCTGGGCTTTCCATATATATATAAAAAACCCATTTACCTAGTTTCAACAGACCTCACACCTCTGAGAATGCCTGCCACAGATGTGGGCAAAATGTCAGGAGAGAATGCTTCTGAAACATGGCCATACAGCTTGAAAAACATACAGCAATCCAGTTTTTTTTTCTCATGTCAGGAGCTACTTGAGAGACTGTTTCACCATCCTTGTGGGAGGCTCCTCTCATGTCCCCGCATGAGGAGCTATAGCTGACAGAGGCAGCTCATCCATGCTTTCCCTGGATTCGAACCTCTGACCTGTTCGTCTTCAGTCCTGCCAGCATAAGGGTTTAACTCATTGTACCACTGGGGCTCCTGTGATTCTGGCCATGATAGCCTTCGACAACACATTTCCAACATAAATGACCACTTCATACTATCGAAAGCTTTCTCTACCTCCCAATAGATCAAACATAACTATTCCTCAATCTAGGAAATCAAAGATATCCAATGCACTGTATTATCTCATAACAGTTGTTTTGGGGAAAAATACATTGGTGAAGGTGATGGTCCATGGCTGCCTGTGTGTGGAGTGTGTGTGGGTCTGTAATAAAATTTGGGTATTTTAGGGCAGCAACCTAGCCATATTTGACTTGAATTTTGTAATAATTGCATATTGATTCCTTCTGCCCTCAGGTATTGGATTTTCAAATGGACATACCTGGAAGCAGCAGAGGCAGTTTGGTGTAGTTACGCTGCGGAAACTGGGAGTGGGAAAAAAAGCATGGAGGGCCAAATAGAAGAGGAATCCCAACAGCTTGTAGAAGTTTTTGCATGTGAAAAAGGTGTGTGCCAACCTGCAGAAGATTGTGTGAAGTCTGTACTGATCTTTGATGTGGAATTTCTCATATATTAGTCATTTTCTAATATAAACATAAGCAAACATAAATTCAAACATTAACTGACCTTGATTTGCAGGGCAGGCATTTGATCCTGCATTGCCCATCACGACTTCCATCGCCAATGTGATATGTGCTATTACCTTTGGATATCGTTTCCCTCTTGAAGATGAAACTTTCAAGAAACTAACCGATGCCAGTCTTTTTCATTTGGTAAGGATCATTTTGAAAACAATTAGAATAATTAGAATAATGTTTTACGTGTTAGATTTTAATTTGGTCTTGGCAGACTGGAGTAAATCCTGCAGAAGAAAATCCTCACAGTTTACACTAGAGAAGTAAATATTTGACCATTTCATCCTCATGTATGAGGATGAATGCTTTCTGAAGTTTTCTTTCAGTTGCAGGTGGAAACCAAGATTGGAATCCTCTTGAGGAATTACATCTTTGTGAATGGACTTAGGTCTGTAGGAATTTGAATTGAGAAGGTTTTTCATGTCTGCATCCAATAAAGGGATGTTGTTACATTGCTAAAAGTAGTGGTTCTCAACCTTTGGGTACCCAGATGTTTTGGCCTTCAACACCCAGAAATCCTAACAACTGGTAAATTGGCTGGGATTTCTGGGTGTTGTAGGCCAAAACACCTGGGGACCCACAGGTTGAGAACCACTAAAAAAGAGCCAACAAAGTGACTGATGCATAAGGGATTGATGCAGAATGGAACAGATAGGATACACATTGGAGCTGAGGCACACTGCATAATTGTCGATGAGTACTGGACATTTTTGCTGTTTCTTGTTATGCATTGTTATAATTCAGTAGTTTCTTAGCCTTGAGTCATCTGTGGGCTGAGAAAGGCAGTATACAAATACAGTAAATAAATAAATAAATAGCTCCTCTCCTTTGAAAGGTTACTTGACAAGTTATAGATGACTCTGGTGCAATATTTTGTAACCACATTGAAGATTTTTGGAAAATTATTTGGCATAGAAATACATCTGCCATCAAGGCAAGTGATGAGGAAAAGGTAGTTGCTATGTCACAGCTGGAGACCACCATGACTTGGGGGACATTTAGGATAGCAGCCTAGTGGTGCCAAACCATACATGGACACTGGGTTGTTGTAGGTTTTTCGGGTTGTATGGCCATGTTCTAGAAGCATTCTCTCCTGACGCTTGCATCTGTAGCAAGCATCCTCAGAGGTTGAGAGGTTTGTTGGAAACTGGAAAATTGGGTTTATATTTAGAATCATAGAATAGAATCATAGAATCAAAGAGTTGGAAGAGACCTCATGGGCCATCCAGTCCAACCCCGTTCTGCCAAGAAGCAGGAATATTGCATTCAAATCACCCCTGACAGATGGCCATCCAGCCTCTGTTTAAAAGCTTCCAAAGAAGGAGCCTCCACCACACTCCGGGGCAGAGAGTTCCACTGCTGAACGGCTCTCACAGTCAGGAAGTTCTTCCTCGTGTTCAGATGGAATCTCCTCTCTTGTAGTTTGAAGCCATTGTTCCATGTCCTAGTCTCCAAGGAAGCAGAAAACAAGCTTGCTCCCTCCTCCCTGTGGGAGGTCCAGGGTGGGAGAAAGAACTCTTTCTCCCACTCTGTTGGAATGTTCCGACTTTCACAGCCATTGAGAAAGAGGGAACTTGGAAAGCTTCTCAGCTGTAAAACCTAGCTCCACTCTGTTGGAGCTAGGTGTGAATGTTTCAGTTGGCCACCTTGATTAGCATTTGATGGCATGACAGTTTTTAGGTGTGCCTTGTTACTATCTGGGGGAATTCTTTCTGGAGAGGCGATTAGCTGTTCCTGATTGTTTCTTCTCTGGAGTTCCCCTTTGTTTGAGTTTTGTTTTTATTTACTGTTATAATTTTAGAGTGTTTATACTTTTAGAAAAGCCTTTGACAATATATCATACATGGAAGCACTGAGAAGTAATAACTCCCTCTCAGCTCTGCAGTAGCTGAGGGCCCTTCCACACAGCCCTATATCCCAGAATGTCAAGGCAGAAAATCCCACATTATCTGAGTGTGGACTCAGATAACCCAGTTCAAGACAGATATTTTGGGGATTTTTCTGCCTTGATATTCTGGGATATAGGGTTGTGTGGAAGGGCTGTGACGGCGCATCTGGCACCACTTGTATGTGAATGTACAGTTAAATCATTTGGCTATCTACTGCTTTCTATCAATGTTGTTTTGCACTGGTTGAATTGCTCTCCCAGCCCAATTGTTTGGCTCCGCCCCTTTCTGGGGAAGAGGGCAGTGCTTTCTTTTCATTCCTCCATCAAACAACTCAGCAGATGGACGTGAGAAAGGCTTGGCTCTAAAGCCCTCAGTCAAGTCATCTCTTATCATAAATTCTTAAGTTTGTACTCTTAAGATTGTACTCACTGTTATCCCATTTTTCCCACTTCATCCCACTTCATATCCAGCTCACCTGGATGACATTGCGGGATCTTAAGCGCCTTCAAACCAGTCCTTTGGTATCAAGAGGAAGACTTTGTGCCTTCAATATAGGTCATTGGACTGGGGTTGTGAATGTTCCGACTTTCACAGCCATTGAGAAAGAGGGAACTTGGAAAGCTTCTCAGCTGTAAAACTCCTTGGACCCAAGACTCCAGAGACTGTAATGTATGTTTTCTTTACCCCTTTTGAACATCAAGTTTATGCCTAAGGAAGATAACTCATTGTGAACACTAAAGCCTATTTCGAGTTATCTACAGTGTCTTGATCCTTGAAAGTTCCAGTTCTCTAAAGGAGGGCAAGAAGCAATCCCCTGGGGAGAGATGTCACGTCCATGTTTCTTTCACTAAGATCTATAGGCCCCAGGCGTGACGGCATAAAGGCCCTGAGGAAATCTTTTTACAGGTTCCTTTCAGACCGTATCTAGCATCCAGATCAGGCTTGAGAAATTAAATGGAAGGTCAAAGAGGAAAAGTAGGAGAAAGAAGGGTATTTTGAAAGCAACAGAAAAATGGAATAACAGTGAGTTGATCAGTAATGTCCCTGCCAAACAGAGCACTGGAGAATATGCAGTGGTTTGCTAACTACAGCGTAAATAATTCATGGGAAAAGGGAACCAGCTTCCAGCTCTACATTTCTTGTTTACAGCCAATACAATTTTTATCCTAAAGCAACTTGTGTATGTCAAAGCTGCTTTAGCTGATGGATTGAATTTTATTGCCTCTGCTCTAGTAATTGTGGGCTTTTGCTTTTACCTTTGTTGTAGCTATATGAAATGTTCCCATGGCTCACGAAGCATCTTCCAGGGCCGCACAACGAGACTTTGCATGCCACAGAGACGGTGCTTTCATTAGCAAAGAAAGAAATACAGAAACATAAGGAGCAAATGTCCTTTCAGGAGCCACGGGATTTCATTGATTTCTACCTGCTTGAAATAGAGAAAGTAAGTAGCTGCTTTGTATCCAATTATATCAATTCCAAGAAATGCAAAGGGACCTTGTTACAGGATTTCCATGGATAAGAAAATATTTGTGAATGTCCAAATTCAATTGTGGAGTAGTAATATATATTGTGATTGTGTCCAGGTTGCTGCACAAAAGACATGTGGCGTGGTATCAGGATCCTGTTGTCCCTTGTACAGCTTGGTGTATTATTAGAGCTGATGGTTGCTTTAATCCCATTGTTGTGATGACCAGAAAGTTCTGGAGGGGACTTTGAAGTCAAGATGTGTAGGTGAAAGGTTACCTTAGCTCGATCGGTGGTTTGATCCTCAAATTGATTTTGTAAAACATAAAATATTATTTTTACACATATAAAAAGAATCTGGGGATAACTGGAGTCCCTGATAGTGGGAACTGGGGAACCCATGGGGGGTGCGAGGGATGGCAAAGGGGTTAGTTGGGGTGCAGGGAGGTTATATTAAGAGGGAAGGAAGGAAGGGAGCCCCACCCTGGGGGCTATGGGGGCTATGAGCCCATATGGTTCCTGGGGTCGGCTGCAAGAGGCAAGAGGGAGGAAGAGAGAGACAGGAGACAAAGAAGATACAAAGAATCAAAACTAGAGGGTAACACGCCATTGTTGTTGTTGTTGTTGTTGTTGTTAATTTGTTCAGTCATTTCTGACTCTTTGTGACCTCATGGACCAGCCCACGCCGGAGCTCCCTGTCGCGTCACCACCCCCAGCTCCTTCAAGGTCAATCCAGTCACTTCAAGGATGCCATCCATCCATCTTGCCCTTGGTCGGCCCCTCTTCCTTTTTACTTCCATTTCCCCCAGCATAATTGTCTTCTCTAAGCTTTCCTGTCTTCTCATTATGTGGCCAAAGTACTTCATCTTTGCCTCTACTATCTTTCCCTCCAATGAGCTGAATTTATGGAAGAGTTAGATTGTAATAAATGGGGAAAGAATGTATCAAAGCTGCTGCTGGGCTCCTCTGTATCTCTGATTGTTCACAGAACCGATTTCTGTGGGGCTCCGGTCTCCTGCTATCTGCACCTCTCTCGGGGGGGGGGGGGCCACACTCATACTCACTCAGTACTAGCTCTCATTACTTGAGCCCTAATTCTAATGCACGAAACAACCCCACCCCCACCCCAAGGGAAAGCCCCAGTCCTAGGCTATTCTCACTACATCCCAGACCAAAGAGACATATATCCTGGATCAGCACCTCAGTTCTGCCAAGAAATTCTTGGTTAGGAGTCCTGCTGTTGAAACAGCACCCAAATTCACACACTTACAAAACCTATTTTGTGAGTAGAATAATATAGTGCTAAAGAAATAGGATCTAAAAACTGACACCAGATCCCATCTGATCTTGGAAGCTATATAGGGTCAGTCCTAGTTACTACTTGGATAAAACCCATCAGTGACTGCCAGTTGTTGCAGTTCATATTTCAGAGGAAGAAACTGTGAAAAACACCTCTGAGTTGTTCTTGCTTTAAGAAACCATTTGAAATACATGGGGTTGTGATAAATCAATAGGCAATGTGAAGGTACATGTACACACACAGAAAGACAGCCTTGAAGAGAAGCTTTGTAGTCAATCATAAGTCATATTTCATCTTTGTATTATCACCACCAGAGGAAGAATGATCTACCTCTACATATGATGAAGAGAACCTGGCTCAGAATATTAATGACTTCTTTGTTGCTGGAATGGAAACAACTGCCACTTCTCTGAAATGGGCAATCCTCCTTCTGGCAAATCATCCAGATATTCAAGGTAAGAGAGAACGTTGTGCAGGACGAACAAGAACATCAGCAGTAACTTTTTTAACAATGTGCGAAAGCAAAGAAGAGAGGAAATCTGATCCAGCTTTTATTCTTTCTATGAGTATGGTAGACATTTACAGTCAACTGGGCAGGGCCTTTTCCCTTTCTTCACCTGCTTAAACACGTTTAGGGGGAACACGTGAAAAGCAGGGCCTTTTTAGTTGTTGCTTCCAAAATGTGGAACTTCCTACCAAAAGAGACTGACCAGGATGTCCCCTTTCCCACTGGCCTTCTTCCAAAAGCAGGTCAAGACTCTTCTCTGCCAGCAGGCTTTTGGGAAAGCATAAGAGGAACATTGCTGGGGAGACTCTTTTTTGATAGAGTTAAAAGCTGGGTAGATACGGGAAATGCCGTGGATGTAGCGTACCTGGATTTCATTAAGGCCTTTGACAAGGTCCTCCATGACCTTCTGGTAAATAAACTAGTCCAATGTGGGCTAGGCAAAACTACGGTGAGGTGGATCTGTAATTTGTTAAATGGACGAACCCAGAGGGTGCTCACCAATGCTTCCTCTTCATCCTGGAAAGAAGTGACAAGTGGAGTGCCGCAGGGTTCCGTCCTGGGCCCGGTCCTGTTCAACATCTTTATTAATGACTTAGATGAAGGGCTAGAAGGCAGGATCATCAAGTTTGCAGACGACACCAAATTGGGAGGGATAGCCAATACTCCAGAGGACAGGAGCAGGATTCAAAATGATCTTGACAGATTAGAGAGATGGGCCAAAACTAACAAAATGAAGTTCAACAGGGACAAATGCAAGATACTCCACTTTGGCAGGAAAAACGAAATGCAAAGATACAGAATGGGGAACAATGCCTGGCTCGAGAGCAGTACGTGAGAAAAGGATCTTGGGGTCCTCGTGGACAACAATTTAAACATGAACCAACAATGTGATGTGGTGGCAAAAAAAGCCAATGGGATTTTGGCCTGTATCAATAAGAGCATAGTGTCTAGATCTAGGGAAGTAATGCTACCCATGCTCTATTCTGCCTTGGTTAGACCACACCTGGAATATTGTGTCCAATTCTGGGCACCACCATTGAAGAGAGTTATTGACAAACTGGAATATGTCCAGAAGAGGGCGACTAAAATGATCAAGGGTCTGGAGAACAAGCCCTATGAGGAGTGACTTAAGGAGCTGGGCATGTTTAGCCTGAAGAAGAGAAGACTGAGAGGAGATATGATAGCCATGTATAAATATGTGAGAGGAAGCCACAGGGAGGAGGGAGCAAGCTTGTTTTCTGCTTCCCTGGAGACTAGGACGCGGAACAATGGCTTCAAACTACAAGAAAGGAGATTCCATCTGAACATGAGGAAGAACTTCCTGACTGTGAGAGCCGTTCAGCAGTGGAACTCTCTGACCTGGAGTGTGGTGGAGGCTCCTTCTTTGGAAGCTTTTAAACAGAGGCTGGATGGCCATCTGTCAGGGGTGATTTGAATGCAATATTCCTGCTTCTTGGCAGGGGGTTGGACTGGATGGCCCATGAGGTCTCTTCCAACTCTTTGATTCTATGATTCTATGATACTCAAGAGATATTGGAGAGAGAAATTAATAGATTACATACAAACGTCCAAAGTGTCTAATGGACTTTGAGGTTAAAGTAATGAAGAATTTGCAAGTAATTGGCAGCTGGCCTTCGCATATCTTGGAAAGGAGACAAAAGTTGACTAAGAATACTGCAAGGGGAACTATTTAAGGAAGTTACAGGGTATAGGTATCATAATGAGTAGGATGAAAGTCCATGGTGTGGGTGAGGGAGTAGAGGAATTGTATTATTTGCTGTGTTTGTTGCTGTCTCTGTATGTTGCATGCTCTGTCTGTAAATGTATATCACTGTTTTTTTTCTTTTTACTAATACAATTTTAAAACATATTAACTAGAAAAAAGACAAAAGGTTGAGTTTTTATTTTTTTTAATCCTATCTAGACTGGCAACAAAGATCCGCCTAGTCAAAGCCATGGTATTCCCTGTAGTCACCTACGGATGTGAGAGCTGGACCTTAGGGAAAGCTGAGCGAAGGAAGAGAGATGCTTTTGAGCTGTGGTGTTGGAGGAAAGTGCTGAGAGTGCCTTGGACTGCGAGAAGATCCAACCAGTACATCCTCCAGGAAATAAAGCCCGACTGCTCACTGGAGGGAAGGATACTAGAGACAAAGTTGAAGTACTTTGGCCACATCATGAGGAGACAGGAAAGCTTAGAGAAGACAATTATGCTGGGGAAAGTGGAAGGCAAAAGGAAGAGGGGCCGACCAAGGGCAAGATGGATGGATGGCATCCTTGAAGTGACTGGACTGACCTTGAAGGAGCTGGGGGTGGTGACGGCCGACAGGGAGCTCTGGCGTGGGCTGGTCCATGAGGTCACGAAGAGTCAGAGACGACTGAACGAATGAACAACAACAACAACAATCTTTCCCCAGGTTTGTAACTCAAAGTGACTTATAAGAAATTTAAAAACACATTGTTAAAGTAGGATAAGACCAATGGATTGGGGAAAACCAGACTCAGATTCCAAGGGGGGGGCGGAGGAAGGAAGGAGGGGGGAGGAGAAGGAGAGGGGGGAGGGAGGGAGGGAGGGAGGGAGGAAGGAAGGAGAAAAAGAAAAGAATGGAGAAGGAAGAAGGAGGGGGGGGGGAGGGAAAAGCAGACTCAGATTCCCATGGAGCCATGAAAGAGACATGAACCCTTTGGAGTGAATCGCATACACTAATTGCAGTTTGAGAGTTGTTGTTTATTAAATTATAATGGCTAGACCTGTAGTATTATTTTAATCCATGAATAATTATCCTGAAATCAAGTTTAGTATTCATAATAAAACTTTCATCCATTTCCCTCTTTTTCCACAGATAAAGCCTATAAGGAAATAGAAGATGTGTTGTGCTCCTCTTCCTTCAGCTATCAAGATCTGAAGAAGCTCCCTTATACAAACGCTGTGCTTCATGAGATTCAGCGTTTAAAATATCCCTTCTTATTTGGGATCCCAAGACAAACTGCCAAAGATGTAAAGATGAGAGGTTTTCTCATCCCTAAGGTACAGGATATAGATTTTGGGAGATGTACTCACATAGTACAGAGATAGCATGGGATAGTGGTTTGAACATTGGATTAGGGACACATCTATGAACATCTATGCTGATCATTTAATGTTGACTGAAGATTTTGAGAGATGTACCCACATAGGACAGAGCCAGTGTGGGGTAGTGGTTTGAACATTGGATTTGGCGCTCTTCTACATTCATCATTCAACATGGATTGAAAATGTGGTGCCCAAGCATGCATAAAATGCACTTTTGAGGCCTTAAATTGGAATAAGTGTGGAATAACTTGTGTTATTCCCCCCAAATAGGCCACTGTAAACCACATCACATGGCAAAACTGATTTAGGGGAGAGTGGTCTGATTATTTGCACATGCTCATTGGGGTGGAGGCTTTGAAAAAAAAACCCAAATTCTCCACACCTCTGAAGCAACAACTACTATGGATCCTGGAATCATGCTGGCTCCAACTTTTTCAGTCGACTGGCCAGGCCTCCACTCAGTTCCTCTGCCTGACCTGTGATGAAGTGCACATTCACTTCACTTTTGCCTGTGCCACTTTCATCTTGCATTACATGATCCTTGTAGACATGCCCCAATACTCCGCAGACCAGTAGATGATCTTCTGCAAGTCACGCTGTCTTAGTCTTAGAGGATTGCAAAGGCAACCCCCCCCCCCCCCACCCCAAACAAATCTCATCAAGAATTTCAGATTTTAGGGTTCTACCTCTGAGGATGCTTGCCATAGATGCAGGTGAAACGTCAGGAGAGAATGCCTCTAGAACATCGCCATACAGCCTGAAAAAACCTACAACTCAGTGATTCCAGCCATGAAAGCCTTCGACAATACATTGGGATTATTTGTGTCCATAAGGTGATTTGAAGGCACATGCACATACAAACACACATACACACCAGACAAAGGCACAAATCCTACTTTTAGCCCTGACTAGAGTAGACCTATAACCTTTGGATTTATTTTATGTTGAACTCACCATTAGGAATATAATATATATACTCCAGAATGCAGTTACATTTAAGCAACAGGATACCATCTGTATTCTATTCATCCTTGTTCGAATAGAGTTTAATGAGTTTAACCATTTCACATAGACTTCAGTCCCATTGCTAGTTCTTACTACACAGAGCCATTGAGTTATCTGAGGGCCCTTCCAGACAGACCCAAAATGCGAGACCTGTCTTGGTTTATCTGAGGTGTCTAAATAATGCCTCAGGTAAAACCAAATTAGACAGGAGAAAACTGGAGCATGAAGGAGTAGAAGGGTACCCCCCAGTCCCCATCCCCTCCCAAGTAACCAGAGAGGACTGCTGGCAGGACAGGCCCCTCCAAGAGTTCTCCTGACATGCCAAAATGACTCATCGGGGAGGGGGGGAATTTATCTCCTTTTCGCATGTGATTTTGCATGTCAGGAAAATTCTCTGGAGGGGTCTGCGCTGCCAGCGGGCTCCTAGGGTAAGTTTTTGAGAGGAAATGGAAACTGGAGAGTGGCTGGATCCCATTCCAGGGAAACATTTGGTGAACTAAGATGCCATCTAGCCACCCCCCGAGGGAAAGCCTGGGGTTTGGATTCCCTCTGGGTTTGGGGCCTGTGTAGATGTGCCCTGACTTTACCTATGTGTTGAGTTACTATCCATCAATTGACTGAATTATTTTACAGTAATTAAAATTATCCAGGAAGGAGTTCTGCCATGATTTGCACATTCTTGGATGGTGTACTTGTATGGAACTGTTGTCCATTCCTTCGATGCATTGCTTGATTCACTGGGACAGCAGAAATAGCCACTTTGCATTATTTATTGCACAGTGGGACATCAGGCAGGCACATTGGGAGATGGCAAACCTGGATGCACAATATCAGTCTTTTCCATAAGCGTGGTGTACAGTAATATCACATAACTAAGTGGGAGTATGTTCGCATTATCTATGCATGATGGACAATCTCAGCAATTGCAAAAAACAAAACAAAATACCCAAAACAAAACAAACCATAGTTGGAATAAGATAAGGGATCAGGCAGCCCATTCCCACAAAATCCACATTTCTAAGAGAGATGTGCATGTGCTTGTTTGTCTGACATTTTTTTCTGCCTTTCAGGGGACAATCATTGTACCAAATCTATACTCTGTTCTTCTTGATCCAAAGCACTGGGAGTCTCCTAAAGAGTTCAATCCAAAACATTTTTTGGACCAGGATGGACATTTTGTTGCTAGAAAAGAGTTTCTGGCATTTGGTGTAGGTAAAGGTAGTTCATAGTGACTTGTGATTTATCGATGTGTCTTCTGGGGAGTTTCCATGATCAGATCTGCTGCGGTCTCTGTCCTTTGTGAGTCAGTGCAGTTGATGCTCTGGAGCACATATTCATCAAGGCAGCAAAACATTCATTGCAATTATGGCCCAATTAAGAAGCATAAACTAATATACAATGGTGCAGTTATGGGAAATTAGAGATTTTCTGCCAGTAAATCCTATAAAAATCCATGAGAGGAAAAAATGGAGAGAAAGACATGGGTGATGGATGTTGGTATGGGTGAAAAGGGTATTCTACCATTTCAGTTTGCTTTGTTTTTGGGTTGTTGTAGGTTTTTCGGGATGTATGGCCACTTTTAGGAAAAAATGTTTAGCAATGACATGATTGTAAGTGTCCTTAGCTTCCACATCAGTTGTCCTCCCTGGCTTTGTTCCTCCCTATTTTGTTTCCGCTATGTAATAATACTGAAGTGTTTCTTCTGCTTTCTTCTTAATTAAAACCACTTCTTTTATTTATTTATTTTTAATTTTTTTATTGTTTCATAGTGTATGTAGAAAACAAAACAAATGAACCAAAGGAAAAAAAAAAGAAAAAAGAAAAAATATGCAAAAGATTTACAAAAGAGTTAATATTCAGTGCTCATTAAACATGTACAATCAGGTATTCTTGGAAGACACGGATTATCTGGATTCGGCACAGTCTGACTTTTGGCTGGGACATGGAACTGGAACAGTCTTGGTCGCCTTAGTGGATGATCTACGCCGGGAGCTAGACAGGGGGAGTGTGTCCCTGTTAGTTCTGCTGGATCTGTCAGCAGCCTTCGATACCGTCGACCACAGTATCCTTCTGGGACGCCTCACGGGAATGGGTCTTGGAGGCACTGTTCTGCAGTGGCTCCAGTCCTCCCTAGAGGGTCGATCTCAGAAGGTGTTGCTGGGGGACACCTGTTCGACTCCACAACCATTGTCTTGTGGAGTCCCTCGGGGTTCAGTATTGTCCCCGATGTTGTTTAACATCTACATGAAGCCACTGGGGGAGATCATACGGAGTTTTGGAGTAAGATGTTATCTGTCCGCAGATGACGTCCAAATCTGTCACTCCTTTCCACCTGTTACTAAGGAGGCTGTCCAGACTTTGAATTGGTGCTTGGCTGCTGTGTCGGACTGGATGAGGGCTAACAAATTGAAATTGAATCCATACAAGACAGAGGTCTCCTGGTCAGTCGTAAGGCCGAACAGGGTATAGGGTTACACACCTGTGTTGGATGGGGTTACACTCCCCCTGAAGACGCAGGTTCGCAGCTTGGGTGTGATCCTGGACTCATCGCTGAGCCTGGAACCTCAGGTTTCAGCGGTGACCAGGGGAGCATTCGCACAGTTAAAACTTGTGCGCCAGCTGCGCCCGTACCTTGGGAAGTCTGACTTGGCCATGGTAGTCCACGCTCTGGTTACATCCCGTATAGACTACTGCAACGCTCTCTACGTGGGGTTGCCTTTGAAGACTGCTCAGAAGCTTCAAATGGTCCAGCGCTCGGCAGCCAGGTTGCTAACAGGAGCGGCACTCAGGGAGCATACTACTCCTCTGTTGTGCCAGCTCCACTGGCTGCCAGTTTGCTACCGGGCACAATTCAAAGTGCTGGCTTAGCCTATAAAGCCCTAAACGGTTCTGGCCCTACTTACCTCTCCGAACGCATCTCCTCCTATGAACCGACCAGGACACTAAGATCGTCTGGGGAGGCCCTGCTCCCTGTCCCGCCTGCATCGCAGGTGCGCCTGGCGGGGACGAGAGACAGGGCCTTCTCAGTGGTGGCCCCTCGGCTGTGGAACGCCCTGCCTGCAGACATCAGATTGGCCCCCTCCCTTCTGGCATTTCGGAGGAAAGTGAAGACCTGGCTGTTCGAAGAAGCATTTGATTAAACTGTGTAGTTGAACATAGGAATATGGAATAATGGATGACAAGACTGGATTCTGATTTTACTGTTGAGGTGCTAATGGTTGTTATACTGATGTTAATAATTTATGTGATAATTGTTTTTAATTGCCCTATACTTGTTTTGTGATGTTTTGTACTGATATTGTTCACCGCTTTGAGTTGCCTGAGGGCTGAGAAAAGCAGTATAGAAATAAAGTAAATAAATAAATAAATAAATACTCTGTTCTTCCCCTTCTGCTTGTTGGCTCTGGGATGCAGGTGAAGATTGCTGGTCCTTCTGCATCCCCTTTCTTTGCGGGCATATCTCCTCTCGATCAGTGACCTCCTCAAAATCCCTCTTATATTTACGTAGAAATTGTTCTGCTTTTGGTACGTCCGAAATTATGTGTCTTTTTAGATTTATAGTAGAATGACAAACCCTGGGGAAACTGCCATCGGAAGACAATGCCTTTCCTCTTCAGTTTTGTCACTAAAAAGGCAAATTCTTTTCTTTTTCTTAGCAGCCTCATTGGGATCTTCTTAAGAAACAGGATTTTGCGACCTTCCATCATTATTGGAGCTTCATATTGTTTGCTTATAATGAGCTCTTTGAAGGATTTAAAAATGAGCTGGAGGATACAGTCTCTAGGCACTTTCTTAATTCTTGTGTAGGCTGTGTTGACCCTATAGGCTGCTGACACCATTGCGTACACCACATCTGTATCCTTTTCCTCCAGAAGTGTTGTGATGGTCTGAATCAGATAAGATTTCAAATCTCCTTTCTCAACTCCCTCTGGCAGTCCTCTAATTCTAATTGAGTTAACCTTTACTTCCAGTAAATCCATCTGATCTTGTAAAATCTCTTGTTTCTCACGTGTCTCTCTTATCAGGTCACTGTGTCCCTTGGCCTTTTTATTTCAGGGATTTACCCTCTGTCTCAAGTTTTGTTACTTTATTTCCGATGGCGTCTTTCTGTCATTTTCTTGACATCTTCCCTTAGTGAATCCATGCTTCCTTTTAAATCCTGGATCATAGATCTAAGTTCCAGAAGCATTTGCTCAGGGAAGCCACTAGGGGGAGTATTGGCATTTGGTTGCTTTTTTGGCTTTTCAGCTCCACCCACCACTGTGGCATATGATGTCATTAGCCCTTTGGCATTCAGCCCAGACAGGCAAGGTGATTGGCCTTTTATCTCCATTTGACTTTTTGGTGCTGAGCAGCTGCCTTATCTTTCAAGGACACACTTAGCCACAACAATGAAGAAAAAGCTGTACTGAAGTTGAGGGGGGAGAGAGTGTGGCTTTTATCCTTTAATCAGGCAAAGTTCTCTCATTCCAGCTTAAAGTTCATTAGCAAGACAAAATAGCAATTTCCTTTAGAGTTTTAATTAATTCATAATAGGGTCCCACCTAACACTGAGTTTGAGTCCTTTTCTGTCTTCTAGATGGGCTGAGATTAAGGTATGCAATATGAATCCAGACAATTAAACTCCTTCTCATCAGCCAATAGAGGGAATCAAACAGTCTATCTTTCTTTAGCCCAGGGTATGAATACAAAAGATCCTCTTTGAGTGGTGCACTTTAAATTTCTTTGAGAAGAGCAAAGAAGAGAAATAAACAAAAAGTGTCCTTACTGTAAAAACAAAACCGGCAGCCAACTCTGCTGGAGAGAGAATGAGACAGGAGTTCCTTTGGAACCTAGCTGCTGTTTAAATTGATGAAGAAAAATCTTCCGTTTCTTAAACTGCTAGCTTTTGTAGTTCTAGTTGTCTCCTCACGGTCTATTTAAATAACAGATTTGAGTTAAGCACGGGAGAATTAATGTTATCTCCCAACTGTCTCAATAAATCAGCCGAGGCTTGATGGTATGCGACCTCCCCACACTGCTGCCGGCTGGAAGTGTGTCCGTTTCTTTTATTTTTTAATAAAAAGATACCTTTATATTATTTATGTCAGGGAGAAAACAAATCAAAGAGATAGAAGGGATTGCAACTCGTACACTCTTGAAAGATGCCCTTTTAACCTATGTTCATAATTGCCCAGTGATGGGGAGTTCACCATCTTTCAATACAATCTATTCCAATTTATGTTCTTTCCAATGCTTAGGCAAAATGGCTTGTCTTGTAGTTTGAATCTAATCGGTAACTTAGTGGGTAAGCTTACCAATCCATATTCCTCATTTTCTGCCTTTGTTTCTCCTGCAGGGGTTCGGGTGTGTTTGGGCGAGCAGTTGGCAAGGATGGAGTTCTTCATCTTCTTGGTCACCCTACTGAGGGCCTTCTGTTTCCAGCTGCCTCCAGGAGTCAAAGAACTCAATGAAGAGCCTGAAGCAGGACTGATACCACCACCACATCCTTATAAAGTGTGTGCTGTTCCTCGCTGTAGTTCATCATAAAACATTCAAAAATAATTGGAATGGCATATACTTTTTTGCTGTACTTTTGAACCAAATCCACACTTCATTTCATTTTCCAAATTTCTTTCCTATGCTTAGAATCTGAAACACACCTGTGATTTAACTCAGTTATAAAGAGATTCTGTCTCATTCTGAGTTCAAATTTTTCAGTTTCAAGAATTCTTGCTATGTATGGATGTAGTGGGGATAAAGTAGTATAGTGTGTTGTGAGTTGGTCTACTTCTCTGGGGATCTGTTTTCATATCCTCACTTTGCCATGGAAACTCCTAGGTGATCTTGGGAAACCATACACTCTCAGAGGAAGGTCATGATAAACCATTATGAACAAATGCTGCTGAGAAAACCCTGTGATTGGTTCACCTTAGGGTTCCCCTAGATCTGAAAGGCACACTACAGCAACTCATACATTTAGAGAAGTGGCAGAATTCTCTGAAACTTCCCATGTTTCTCAGCTGCAGTAGGAGCCATATCTAGACCACAATATGTATCAGTGTCTGCTGATCATGTTTTCATAGGAAACTCATATGTTGGGTTGACTCAAACAGACAGGTGGGAGAATATAGACAACCTGGAACAAAGAACAATTGAAATGGCCTGAAGATAAAAGGGATAGAAGCATGAAGAAGAGAAGGGCCCTATCTGCATTATATGGCAGTCTAGATGAGGCCAGGAAGATATTGTGGGAAGCAATGTCAGTGAGGTAACAGATTATCTTCTGTGAGCTGCCGCAAAGGTTGCAATCATCAGGGGAGGCCCTGCTCTCAGTTCCACCATCCTCGCAAACCCAACTGGTGGGGATGAGAGATAGGGCCTTCTCAGTGGTGATCCCTTGTCTGTGGAACTCCCTTTCCAGTGATATCAGATCAGCCCCTCCCTCCTATCCTTTAGAAAACAACTTAAAACATGGTTGTGGTGCCAAGAGTTCGAACAATAGATGCAGCGATTGAGCTTGATAATGACTCTGTGTTACTGACAATTGGTTTGACCTGAATTATGATTTGAATTTGCGTGATTTTAAATGAATGTGTTAGTAATTTAATGTTTTAATTACTGTTCTAATTGCAATTGTTATTTATGAATCTGTTTGATGGCATCAAATGGTTGTCTGTTGTCAGCCACCCTGAGTCCCCCTTGGGGGTGAGAAGGACGGAATACAAATATGTGAAATAAATAAATAAATATAGAGAGGGAAACATAGAACAAACACTTCACCCACTTTGCATGTTTCCTAAAGCCATAGACTCCAAGGGAGTGGGTACAAGTTGATATATTATGAAATCAGCATTCATAATCCAGGAACACTATAGGGCATAAGACAATATAGCAATCTTTCTCTGCTATATTGAGACCACTAGATGGTGATAGTGAATAGGCAGTTGCCTTCTTGTTGTATAAACAGCTGTTCCACCTGGTAGCAGCTTCTATAGGCCTTACTACAAGATAGATCCAATGATTGCAAGGTGATTCTAGTGATGATGATGATGATGATAATATTATATCCCACTTTTCTCGCTAAAAAGGACCCAAAGCGGCTCACAACATTTTAAAAACAATACAAATCAACCATACATACAACAAGAAAGCCAAGTATAAAATAAAACATAAATAAACATTTTAAGATCATGTAACTAACAGATACAATTGTTGCGGGAACTCGTCAGTTCAAATAATACACTTCACCCGACTCTCTGAAAGTTAGCCTTTATATCATTCCAAATAAAATTCTTGCGATTTTCAAGCTTTGTGTTCAGACTCTGCCAGGACTGTATTGTGTATACTATTTTCCTGAAAGTGGTCACTATATGGTGATATGCTAGGGAGGTCTGCCCCAGCATACTGGGAAAATGTCTGGATATGCTCTTCCAAGGCTCTTACTTGCGTGACTTGTTCTAGGATCTGTTCTATATCTCCAATCTGTTAACAGGGCATTGTGTTCTCTTCATTCCATTAATAAACATGGAAAATGTCAGTATTATTGGTCACATTGAAACAATATAAAATATATTACCACCACCAATATCTCTTGGACAGAATTATGTTTTAAAAACAGGCCAAAATATGCAAACAGAGAGAGAGATAAAGAGAAAGTTCCTTTTTTCCATCCTTCCCTCTCCTCCTCCTCTAGTTTTGTTTTTATTCTCATTGGTTATGCTGCTAGTAAGATTATCTTGGGAAGAAATGTTAAGTATAATTAAATCTCTCATCTCAAAGAGATTCTGTTTGTTCTTTCTTGTTATTTTGAGTTTTTGGAAGTTGGCTGAAAATATTACCTAAATTAAATTAGATTAATTTAGAACGTTGCCTATAAATATTTCAGATCAAGAATTAAAGAATTAAAATGTATTGTAAAGGAAATAAAAAAGCCAGGATAAATTAAAGGAAATGGTATAAACAACAAAAAGAAGGGGATCTAGATCTCCAAAATATTAAATTATATTATCATGCCAACCAAATAAAGTACATAGTAGAAAGTTTAGCAAAGCAAGAAAAGCTGGAATGGCTAGAAGAGGAGGATAAAAAATTAGAATGGAAAGCAGAGTAACAACAACAACAACAACAACAACAACAACAACAACAACAACAACAACAACTTTATTCTTATATCCCACCACCATCTCCCCAAAGGGACTTGGGGTGTCCTACAGACAGCACAAGGCGTCTAAAAACAACATAAAAGTGAACACAATATAGAATACAATAAAATAAAACATCAATTCAGGCTCAATCAAGCTGTGAACCTCTAACTGTGGTGGTAAATTACCAGCACCATGGCTGGACTGTAAACATTGGAATAAAATAAGTGCCAGCTGCAGTAAAGGAGAGAGTGCATGGGATAAGTGCAGGGTGTGTGTTTACCATGTAGGACAACTAGGGACTAGACATTCTCAAAGGCTTGATTGAAGAGCCATGTCTTTAAGTCCTTACAAAAGGAGGACAGTGTGGGGACCTGCCTAATCTCAGTGGGGAGGGAGTCTCAAAGCTTGTATTGTTATTGCTTGTATTGTTGTATTTTGGGCCCGGCCTCATGTAAGCCGCACCGAGTCCCTTGGGGAGATGGTAGCGGTGTATAAATAAAGTATTATTATTATTATTATTATTATTATTATTATTATTATTATTATTAAGCTGGGGGGGGCACCACTGAAAAACCCCTCTCCCTCGTCCCCACCAACCGCACTTGTGGCGGTGACGGGACCATAAGGAGGGTCTCCCAAGCAGATCTTAGAGCCCACATTGGTTCATTGGGGGGGAATTCAGTCATGAAGATAGGCAGGACCTGAGCTATTTAGGGCTTTATTTATAAGTGATAAGTAGCACCTTGAATTGGGACCAGTAACTTATTGGCAGTCAATGGAACTTGTTTAATAGGGGCATTGTGTACTCCCTATAGCTGGCTCTGGTTAATAGCCTGGCTGTAGATCTTTGGACCAGTTGCAGATTCTGACTGTCTTCAAAGGCAGTCCCACATAGAGTTCATTACTGTAATCCAATCTTGATGTAACCAATGCATGGACCACCATCTGGCTTCTCAAGGTACGTTAGAAGTTGGCGCACAAGCTTTAACTGTGTGAAGGCTCTCCTGGCCACCACCAATACCTGAGCTTCAAGCATCAGTGCTGCATTCAGGAGGACCCCCAGACTACGGACCTGTGTCCTCAGGGGGAATGCAATCCCGTCGAGCACAGATTGCCATCCTATATCCCAATCAGCCTCAAGACTGACCTGGAGAACCTCTGTCTTGTCTGGATTAAGTTTCAGCTTGCTAGCCCTCATTCAGTCCATCACAGTTAAGGGAATGCCTTTGGAGGCTTCTCAGCACTTAGAATTATAGCCTGTTTGTAGAGATGGGAGGTTGTCTGTGTATGTGAACCACACAAACACACATTTTCACTTTTATTGTGTTTATAGATAGATATACCAAAAGACCTCATTTGATTGTGGCTTTGTATATGTCGGAATTTCAGCATCCATGGATTTTCTGTATCCATACTGTGTTGTGTCTCAGGTTAAGTTTCACCTTGCTCTCTGACAAACCAGCCAAACTTGAGAAGAAAGAAGTTTATTGAGGTTTCAAACAAATCCAAGTAAAAGCAGTAAAAAGTTCAATAGTACAAAATAAAGGTCCAATAAGTTCTCTTGAATCAAAGCAGGAAACTTGAGGCAAAGAAACAGGATAAAATCCAGGAAATAGCATGAGGTTACAAAAAGCAGGCAATCCCCAAGGCCCCAGCCCTGGAGCCGAAGGCACAGCGATCCATATTGCGAAGTTGGAACTGACACTGAATCAGCTCCCAAGCAGCTTACTTATAGGTAAAACATCAAAACATGAACATTAAACAGAGCAGCTAACGAGCAGTTTTCCCACCAGCAGATGGCCTCAAGATTTGGCCGCAATCCGTAAACTTCTCCTTAACACCTGCGGCTCACTGTGACCTTCACCGAGTGTGTTATCAGCCACATTCCGTTCCCTTGAGAACAAGGGTTTCTCTCCAGCTACAGACTGTGGCTGAGAAAACTGAGAAATCTGAAATCCCACACCTGCATCTGTATTCCCATTCCCATCATGCCCACTTGCACTCTCAGTCCCATCAGTCCCATCATGCTGTTGCTGAACCACAACATACTGGTTTCCTGAATTGAACCCCAGCGGATACTTTGACCCCCTGTAAATAAGTAAACCAAAGTAGTTGATTAATAATTTTAAATTTGTTAACAAACTCTAGAATTACCTTTCATCACAGCAATACTTGCTTCAGTTCCTCAAATTTCTTTCCCGCAAACACCAATTCAGATGTGGGTGTCTTTTCTACACCTGCTCTTTCACATTCAGCTTCACTACAATCTCCTTATCTTCCCTTTGTAATCCTTTCTTTGCCATATTGTTTATAGACTCCTGGCAACTCTTCTGTGTTGGTACGTTTCCCTCAAGTTCTCTGCACAACTCTTTCATTTCTTGCATCTTTTTTAAAAAAAATATTAAAGGTTTTCTTTGTATACATATAGGTAAGAAAGAAAAGGGAAAAAAACAATTGTGGTAATATAGGGATGGTATTGGGGTAGGCATGGGGGGCTGATAAGGATGGGGGGGGAATGGAGGTGTAGCTTAAAGTCTCTAGGAAGGAGGAGTAGGGTCAGGCCCGTAGCCAGGATTTTGATTCGGGGTGGGTGGGGGGACTGAGTTTGATTCGGGGGGGGGGGCTGAGTCTGAGTGAAAGAGGGTCTACCCTAGTAAACCTTTTGTATTATTACGCCAATACCCCCATGCTGTTTTGTATAGTTACCCCAATACCCCCATGTTGTTGTTCATTCGTTCAGTCGTCTCCGACTCATCGTGACCTCATGGAGCCCACGCCAGAGCTCCCTGTCGGCCGTCACCACCCCCAGCTCCTTCAAGGTCAGTCCAGTCACTTCAAGGATGCAATCCATCCATCTTGCCCTTGGTCGGCCCCTCTTCCTTTTGCCTTCCACTTTCCCCAGCATAATTGTCTTCTCTAGGCTTTGCTGTCTCTCATGATGTGGCCAAAGTACTTCAACTTTGTCTCTAGTATCCTCACAATATGGGATATATTGAGCATGGTGATCAGATCATGATATGAATAAACATAACAGTTTAAATAATGCACCAGTAAGGCCTTCTCACGGACCACCATGAGAATTTCGGGGGTGGGGGGGCGCTGAAGCCCCTCAAGCCTCCCCCCTGGCTACATGGAAAAACAACTTTCATCCAAGACTTAATCTTGGATGAGCGGGCAGATCTGGCGTGCATTACGGAGACCTGGTTGGACGAAGCGGGAGGCGTGAATTTGACCCAGCTTTGCCCACCAGGTTTTTCCGTGCAGCACCAGCCGAGATCCGGAGGGCGGGGAGGCGGGGTTGCAGTGGTCTATAGAGATTCCATCCCTCTGACCAGGGGCCCCATCCCGCAGTCAACAAATTTTGAATGTGTCCACTTGAGGTTGGGTGACCGGGACAGAATAGGGATTCTGTTAGTGTACCGCCCACCTCGCTGCACTACAGTCTCCTTACCTGAGCTAGCGGGGGTGGTCTCAGGCCTGGCATTGGAATCCCAGCGGCTCCTTGTGCTGGGGGACTTCAATGTCCATGCCGAGGCGGCCCTTTCAGGAGCGGCTCAGGACTTCATGTCTGCCATGGCAACCATGGGGCTGTCCCAGCAAGTATCTGGCCCCACCCACTGTGCTGGACATACATTGGACTTGGTTTTCTGCCAGGGATGGGAGGAAGGTGGCGGGGTCGAGGAGCTGACCATCTCTCCGTTGCCATGGACCGACCACTTCCTGGTCAGATTTAGGCTCACTGCACCCCCTAACCTCTGCAGAGGTGGAGGACCCATTAAGTTGGTCCGCCCCAGGAGGCTTATGGATCCGGATTGATTCCTGATGGCTCTTGGGGAGTTTCCCACCACCTCGGTAGGTGATCCTGTCGAGGCCCTGGTCACTCTCTGGAATGGGGAGATGACTAGGGCAATTGACACGATCGCTCCGGAACGTCCCCTCTCAAGTAGCCGAGCTAAACCAGCTCCCTGGTTCACCGAGGAGCTGGCAGCGATGAAGCGAAAGAAGAGGGAACTAGAGAGTGTGTGGCGTTCGGATCCGAGTGAGCCAAATCGAACACGGTTTGTGTCCTTTTTAAGGGCATATGCCGCGGCAATAAAAGCCACAAAGAAGGCCTTCTTTGCGGCCACTATTGCATCTGCAAAGAACCGTCCGGCTGAGCTGTTCCGAATTGTCAGAGGCCTTTTAAATCCCACCACTCAAGGTGGGAACCCTGACGATTCGACTTCTCGCTGTGAAGCTTTTGCTCAGTTCTTTGCAGACAAAGTCGCTTTGATCCGTTCTGGTCTGGATACCATGTTAATGGCAGTCTCTGAGGATGTAACACGAGCACCTGCTTGTCCAGTTTTGATGGATTCATTTCAATTGGTGAAACCCGAGGATGTGGACAAGATACTTGGAGGAATGAGGCCAACCACATGCATCCTGGACCCCTGCCCATCCTGGCTTCTAAAGGAGGCCAGAGGGGGATTGGCTGAGTGGGTGAAGGTGGTGGTTAATGCCTCCCTTCGGGAAGGCAAGATTCCAGCGAGCTTAAAACAAGCTATAATAAAACCGCTGTTGAAGAAACCATCACTGGACCCCACTAAATTCGACAACTATCGGCCAGTTTCCAATCTCCCCTTCTTGGGCAAAGTCTTGGAACGTGTGGTGGCCTCACAACTCCAGGTATTCTTGGTAGACACGGATTATCTAGACCCGGCACAGTCTGGCTTTAGGCCGGGACATGGTACGGAGACAGCCTTGGTCGCCTTAGTGGATGATCTGCGCCGGGAGCTCGACAGGGGGAGTGTGTCCCTGTTGGTTCTGCTGGACCTCTCAGCGGCCTTTGATACTGTCGACCACGGTATCCTTCTGGGACGCCTCGCGGGGATGGGTCTTGGAGGTACTGTTTTGCAGTGGCTCCGGTCATTCCTGGAGGGTCGATCTCAGAAGGTGTTGTTGGGGGACACCTGTTCAACCCCACAACCATTGTCTTGTGGGGTTCCTCAGGGCTCAATATTGTCTCCCATGTTGTTTAACATCTACATGAAGCCGCTGGGGGAGATCATCCGGAGTTTCGGGATACGGTGTCATCTGTACGCGGATGATGTCCAACTCTGTCACTCCTTTCCACCTGCTACTAAGGAGGCTGTCCAGGTCCTGAACCGGTGCTTGGCCGCTGTGACGGTCTGGATGAGGGCGAACAAATTGAAATTGAATCCAGACAAGACAGAGGTACTCCTGGTCAGTCGCAAGGCCGAACAGGGCATAGGGTTACAGCTTGTGTTGGATGGGGCCGCACTCCCCCTGAAGACGCAGGTTCGCAGCTTGGGTGTGACCCTGGACTCATCGCTGAGCCTGGAACCCCAGGTTTCGGCGGTGACCAGGGGAGCATTTGCACAGTTAAAACTTGTGCGCCAGCTGCGCCCGTACCTTGGGAAGTCTGACTTGGCCACGGTAGTCCACGCTCTGGTTACATCCCGTTTAGACTACTGCAACGCTCTCTACGTGGGGTTGCCTTTGAAGACAGCTCGGAAGCTCCAACTAGTCCAACGCTCGGCAGCCATGATTTTAACAGGAGCGGAGCGCAGGGAGCATACAACCCCCCTGTTGCGCCAACTCCACTGGCTACCGATCTGCTACCGGGCTGAATTCAAAGTGCTGGCGTTGGCCTTTAAAGCCCTAAACGGTTCCGGCCCAAGCTACCTATCTGACCGCATCTCTGCCTATGAACCCACCAGGACTTTGAGATCTTCCGGGGAGACCCTGCTCTCGATCCCGCCTGCTTCTCAAGCTCGGCTGGCGGGGACGAGAGATAGGGCCTTCTCGGTGGTGGCTCCTCGGCTGTGGAACACCCTTCCTACGGACATTAGACTAGCACCATCTCTAATGGTATTCCGCAAAAAGGTGAAGACCTGGATGTTTGTGCAGGCGTTTGAGTAATTTAGTGCAATCTGGTAATGGAATATAGGAATGGAACAATGGACGACGAACCTGGACTACGCTTGGATGATGAGAAGATTGGGTACAGTTGTTTTCATAATAATTGTGCATTGTAATTGCTTATTGGTAATTTATGGATAATGTGTTAAGTCAATTGTTATATGTTGTATGGAACCACTGCTGTTTCTACTGTTTTTACTGTTTGTGAACCGCTGTGAGTCGCCTTCGGGCTTGAGATACGCGGTATATAAGCAAAGTAAATAATAATAATAATAATAATAATAGGGTAAAGAAAGGGGGAAGATTTATTGTCTTCCAATCTTCCTCTTCATGGTGAATTTCATCTCTAGTCTCTTTTTCTTTCTATAATGAGCTTCCATATAGCTCTCTGTTTGAGTTATACTATTATCTTTTTTCTTCATTCATATAATATTTGTATTAATGACAGTCTGTTGTTCTCTTAAGATTTCTTGAGTTCTTCGACAATAATTGGGTTAGTTTATCCATGTCTATAATTTCCATAATTTTGATTGACCCTTGTTCTTTTGTTGGTAGTTCCTTTGTTCTCCAGCATATACAATTCTTGCCGCTATTGTTAGGTAGCTGAAAATAATTTCTGTGTTTATATCCATGTTGATGTCCATATCTGTTAGTCCAACTAAGAAGTACTCTGATTTCATTTGTATCTTATATTTGAGGATAATTTCTTGCATCTTTGACACTGTGGTTTAACCATGCTGATGACCTTGGTAGAGTTTTGGCTATGCTTTCTGACTTGAGCCACTAGCTTTTCACTGAGCTTCTATTACTTGCTTGTCAGTATCTCCCACATATTTTGGAGACAGATGACCTTCTTGATTTCCCTTTCTATTTGTTTCACAAGGAGTTTCCTCTTTTGTAAACAAACATGACTGCATTCAAATTGCTAATTGTGTTATCTCAATGTTTCCTATTTCAATTTTTTGATCATGCCTTTCGGTGGAACTGAGGGCTTACTTCATGTTCGTATTTGTAGGTCTTCAGCATACAAATATTGTATTACAGTGAACATTGAAATTACAATAATATATTTCTATTATTCAGAATATAGTTCTTTCTAAACATTTGATGGCAAATGTAACTTTGTTTCAGAAAAAGTCATAGGCTGGGTTTTTTTTATGGCAGTCACCACTATGTAACATGTTTTATAGCAGTTATTTATTTATTTATTTACAGTATTTATATTCTTCCCTTATTTATTTATTTACATTCCACTCTTCTCACCTCGCGGGGGACTTAGGGTGGATTACAATGTACACATACATGGCAAACATTCAATGCCATAGACACACAACACATATAGACAGACAGTCAGAGGCTATTTCACATTCCAATTTTCTGGCCAACAGGAGAGCTGTCGCTTCACCGTCCATCTGCGACACTGATGAAGTACTTTCCGCATTCCCCACATGTTTTTGCTGGAGATTTTTATCACCTAGTAAATTTGTTAAATTAGCCTCCCCACACATAGGTGGTACCTAAATTTCCTACTTGACAGATGCAACTGCCTTTCGGGTTGCAAAGGCCAACAACAAGCTACACAAATTGGCCGGAAGCTCACTCCGACCCGGGCTGGCTTCGAATTCACACATCAGTAGTGATCTTAATGCAGCTGACACCCAGCCAGCTGCACAACAGTCCTGGTGCAGTTACAATTGGTAATACAAAGCTGTGCACTTGTGACTGTCATGTTACCTATGTAGCTTCTAGTTTAGGGACCATATAGGAACTGTGAAGGGCCTAAATATTCCAAAGGTACCAGATTCTATCTGATCTTCCAAACTAAGCAAGGTCAGCCGTGGTTAGTTCTTGGAAAGGGAGTGCTGCCAATGAATACCAGAGGAAAGAACTGGGAAAACCACATTTACTATTCCTTATGTAAGAAAACCCAATGAAATTGGCACAAGTCAACACACAACATGAAGAAACAATTAATTCACTGGGTTAATCCCAGGGAGGAGGTAGACTGACAAGAGGATGCATGTTCAGTAAGGACCGATTACATGATTTGATTTCTACATGTGATAAGCTCCTTAGCCTAAATAAACACAGGACTTCTCATGTATAGATACATTGCATGTACATTCAATGTAGGGCATTTTAAACATATGTGGCACAAAACTGATCTCATGATGGGTTGTTGTAGGTTTTTTTCAGGCTGTATGGCCATGGTCTAGAGGCATTCTCTCCTGACGTTTCACCTGCATCTATGGCAAGCATCCTCAGAGGTAGTGAGGTCTCACTACCTCTGAGGATGCTTGCCATAGATGCAGGCGAAACATCAGGAGAGAATGCCTCTAGACCATGGCCATACAGCCCGAAAAAACCTACAACAACCCAGTGATTCCGGCCATGAAAGCCTTCGACAATACATTGATCTCATGTTGTATATATATTTGTATTTTAGCAGGAAAGAGAGGAAAGAACATTGAACCATCATCTTTCAACATTTTCCTAGCTTACTGGAAATAACCAAAGAGAAGGATGACAGGAGAATGGAGGAGACTGGGATATTTGTTATTGTTCTGCTTGTATTCTTCTGTTTCTCTACTTTCTGAAATAGCAGTGGTCATGCCAACATTTCCCCCCGGGGCTTCTTGGCTGTTATTGGAGGCATATGGAAATATAACTTTGGAATTGGATATAATGTAGGGACACCAATAAAAGCAGTGAAGACATTGTGTGTTATCACTACAGTCCAAAATGTAACTTTCCCAGCCCTGTTTTTTGTTCCAAAGATTCCCTCAGTATTCCTTACATAAGAAAACTCAGTGAAATTAATAAAATTTCCACAAGTCAACACACAACATGAAGGCACATACACGCAGTCAGAAGGTTAATCTCAGGGAGGAGGCAGACTGCGAACAGGATGAACAGGATGAACATTCGAGCAGGATGTGTTGCATGATTTGATTTTTTTCACGTGATAAGGTACTTTAATTAAAAAGGGATTTGGGACGTACAAGATATATTGAATGTTGATTTAATATAGGACATATTTTTAACATACGTGGACCAAAATTGGTCCTATGTTGTGTATATATGTGTATGTATGAGGATATTTTCCATAGCTGGTTGGAAATAACCAAAGAGAAAGACGACAGGAGAATGGAGGGGACTGGAACATTATTGATTGTTCTGCTTGTGACTCTTCTGCTTCTCTCCTATCTGAAACAGCAGTGTTCACGCCGACATTTTCCCCCTGGGCCTCTTGCCTTTCCTCTTATTGGAGGCATATGGAGAGTTAACTTTGGAATTGGATTTAATGTGGAGACACTAATGAAGGTACTTTTCTCTCTCTAAACTTTTAAGCAACAATTTATGAATCTGATTCAGAATTAGTGAAAATCATTGTGATTTTTTTCTACGGTGGCTGTGGACAAAAGAATTGTGAGTTATAAAAATACATAGTTAAATGTTTGACATGAAAACATATTATTGGTATGTTTGGTTGTTGTAATAATAGCATTAAAGTTTTGCCAGAGTTTAGAGATATTGTTTACTCGAGCTATAACTCTCAGAATCTTCTAGGCTGTCTAGACATTGCGTGTTATCATTACAGTTCGAAATGTAACTTTTCCCAGTTCTGATTTTTGTTCCAAAGATTCCCCCAGTGGTACTAACAGTGTATAAATGTACAATGAACGTAACACCCCTGTGCATGCAATGAGATATCTTCCCTCCCTTTGCTCTGCACAATTTTCAATGGTACCCACACATCTTCCTTCACGGACCCGGAGCAATTTTGATAACATGGAGGGAACCAAGGTGAAAAAACTCCCTCCTTCAAAGAATCAGTTCCATCAATAGAATAGCTTCATAGAAACTACACCTGATAAAAATAATATAGATGAGGTGTAGGATGTTATATAGAACAGAAGGGGAAGATGGATGGCAAGAAATTCCATGGAATTTAGGAGTGTTGGGATTTGAAGCTCTGCAAAGTCTTTCATATGTAGTGGGAAAGCCCACTGTTCATTGTTAGTAAAACACTGAATACACATCAAAGAGATGGTTGTGACAGTCTGTTTCAGCGTTTTTTCCAGTAATTTTTTATTTTATTAGTATAATATAGGGTTACATGGAAAGTGGGGGAATATTTCAGAGAGGATAGAAAAGTAGGAAAGAAGAAACAGAGAAGGGAAAAAGAATAATTGGAAATGTGAACAACAGATAGGAACATTTTTTCATATTTGGTGGTCCTGTCCAAAGGCAAAAGAATTTTGGAACATGACAAACAAGGACATACAATTTTGTTTGAAAATACAATTTAAAAAGGAACCAGAATTCCTCCTGCTTGGAATGCTCAATTTTGACGCTGACAAAAATATGGATATAATTTTCAATTATTTAACCACCGCAGCCAGAATTGTATATGCTCAAAAATGGAGACAGAAGGAAATACCAAAAAGAGAAGACTGGCAAAATTATGGAAATAATGAACATGGATGAACTAACTTATTGAATCCCAAAGAAGCACACAAACTGGGACATGGTAAGAAGTTATTTCAAACAACAAAAAATAGAGATTATCTGAGTAAAAGGATGAAAGAAGAAACAAAAAAAAGGAAGCTGTTATTAAAATATGTTTCTACACAAACAGACAAAAGATCTTCAAAGAAATAGAGGGAAGTCCATTTTATTTTATATCTTTTTTCCCCACTTTTCTTTTTTAATCTCAAGGACAACATGGGATGGACCTTTTTTTTTTGCTTTTTTTTTACATTATTCTTTTTCCCTTCTCAGTCTGTTTCAGCATTAAATGGAAAGTATGTGTTGCACAGGGTGAAGGAACTGAGCCACACACAACTTTGAGGTGGAGTGAACTAATTTATTTTGACACTAGCTTAGTTGCTTGGTGATGCCTGTGTTAGTTATTTGGTAAGGACAAAGATGAGAAAAAGTCATTTGGGGGGGGGGGTTAGCAATGATCCCATTAGAAAATGCATAAGGATGTAGATAAACTATAACTCTCATAATCCTCTGTCATTACTCCACAAACTCCCCAACTATTTAAAATTGGTCATTATGAGAATATGTGCCAATTTTGGGTCAGATCCATTGTCCGTTGGGGTCACAGTGCTCTTTCAATGTGGGCAGACTGCAACGCCTACCATCCTCTTCTATTGCCCAACAAGCCCTGTCAGTACTTAAATTTGGTCATCTATATATATAAAAAGCTTAAGGGCATCCTTAAGCGCTCAAAAACGGAGAAACCACCGGACGAAATCTCACCAAATTTGGCCTGCTAATACCTCTTCCCCCAAGGTATGACCAACAACCCTCAAAACACCAATACGCAACAACACAAACTCACAATACCCAAAAAACACGGAGCATGCACAGAGGCCTCAGGAGGAATACCATGAGGAGGAAGGACTCAATTTCCCAGCTTTCCCCACGCCCAAGTCGCCCTCCACATGCGCACTGCCACCTCCCTCCCTCCCTCTACCCCATCGGTCCCGCTGCTGCCTCAGATACACAGACGGAAAAAGACCAGGAGAGATTGCGAGCCCAGCCTGAGAAAGCCCACCAGGCCGATGTAAGCACTAACGGCCGGGGAGGGCATGGAAGCTGCGAGGGGCCGCCGAGGGCAACAAAAACAACATGAGACGGGAGGCCCGCCGTCTTCTCCTAAGCCGGGGCCTCGATTTCCACTGCGGCCTGATGCCCCTCTTGCCTTCGGCGGCCTCCAAACCTGCCTGGTGGGAGGTGGGTCTCGCCCAACTGCTTCTCCTGCCCGCTGCTTTTTCACTTTTATAACAATGTACTCCTCATTTCTGGGATTTACGGATTTGAACCACACTTGGCACACTGAACTCCCATGACCAACAGATAATACTGGAAGGGTTTGGTGGGCATTGACCTTTCCTTTCGGAATTGTAGTACACCTACATCCAGAGAGCACTGTGGACTCCAGCAATGATGGATCTGGACCACATTTGGCACAAATATGAAAACAGATGGACTTTGGGGGAAATACATATTAATTTGGGAGTTGTAGTCCCTGGAATTCACTGTTCACCTTCAATCAAAGAGCATTCTGAACCCCACAAATGACAGAATTGGGCAAACTTCCCACACAGAACCCTATGACCAACAGAAAATACTTAAGGCCATCCAACTCACTTCACCAGTGCAAGAAAACGTAATCAAAGCCCTCCAGACAAAGAGCCATCCAGCCATAGATAGACACACAGATATATAGGGCTGGGCGGTTTCGTTTCGTTAATTCGTAATTCGTTAATAATTCGTTAATTTTTTCAATTACAAAACGATAACGAACCATTCTGGAGCAATTTTTTAAAAAAAACGAATTTTTAAACACGTTTTGTAAATGCTTCGTATTTCGTTATTGTATTCGTTTCGTTATTGTTCTGAGGTCATTTCGTTATTATTTCCGCATGTCTGGGGCAAGTTTTTTGTTTAATTAGTGAAAAAAAATTATAATATCACACCAACAGTCAACAACAGAGGGAGAGGGAAGCTTCAGAAGTTTTTGGAGGTTTTTTAGCGTATTTCGCGGTCGCGTCCGCCATTAACGAATCGATTCGTTATTGTTTCGGAAATCGATTCGTTAATGTTTTGTATTTTTTCACATTTACGAAATTTCGTAAATATCGAACTTTTTAAAAGGAAAATTTTGTAATTATTTTAAATAACGAAACGCAAAAAACCCCAAAAAACGAATCGATTTTAGAAACAAATTTTTCCGTTGTTACCCAGGCCTAATAGATAGATAGATAGATAGATAGATAGATAGATATGATTCACAGACACACAGATATAGTATCATAGATTTGAAAGGCACCCCTAAAGAAGGACAATAATATGTTGCATGTTCCAGAGTAGGCAAACCAGACAATCTCCACATCAACACTGACAAAGAAACAGCAAGAAGTACTGTTTACTCACAAGAAGAAAGAAATTACATATCTTAAAAACCAACATTTTCTCATTACTTTATTTCCCAGATTAACAGACTGGGCCACAACAACACGTGGCAGGGCATCGCTAGTGATGGATAAATGTGTGCTAAGTCTGCTCCAGATCCATTGTGTCTTAGGTTCAGAATACCCTTGATGATGAATAAACTGTAACTCCCATCATTTTCTGTCACTTCCCTCCAAACCCCACCAATATTTAAAGATGTTCATGATGAATATGTGTGTGCCATGTTTGGTCCAGGCAGAGAGACATATTTCAACTTAGAGACAGATGATTTTTCATGGGCATCATATTACTTCTGCAGATGCAGTGATGGAGAACATGCCTTGATAAGGGTTTCATAGTTACTTTGTCAATTGTAAGGAAATCACCCAAAGCACATCTACCACTCAATGGTGACTGGCAGAAAAGTGCAATTGAGCAGTGCAACAGACATGATAAAAGGGTCATTAGTGTTAATAAAAAAGAAACACTTTTTAAAAGGTCTCCCACAGAGGCATTGCAAAAGAGCAGTGACATTATGTGATCGGATCGAATAATTTGTTGTTGTTGTTCATTCGTTCAGTCGTCTCCGACTCTTCGTGACCTCATGGACCAGCCCACGCCAGAGCTCCCTGTCGGCCGTCACCACCCCCAGCTCCGTCAAGGTCAGTCCAGTCACTTCAAGGATGCCATCCATCCATCTTGCCCTTGGTCGGCCCCTCTTCCTTTTGCCTTCCACTTTCCCCAGCATAATTGTCTTCTCTAGGCTTTCCTGTCTCCTCATGATGTGGCCAAAGTACTTCAACTTTGTCTCTAGTATCCTTCCCTCCAGTGAGCAGCCGGGCTTTATTTCCTGGAGGATGGACTGGTTGGATCTTCTCGCAGTCCAAGGCACTCTCAGAACTTTCCTCCAGCACCACAGTTCAAAAGCATCTATCTTCCTTCGCTCAGCCTTCCCTAAGGTCCAGCTCTAATAATAATAATAATAATAATAATAATAATAATAATAATAATAGTGTTCGACTTGTGATTTTGTGATATGAAATCCAGCATGTGTATTTCGTTGGCTGTGTCATACTGTGTTTTTGCATCAATAAAAGAATAACAATAACAACAATAATAGCAACAACTACAACAACATCAACAACTTTGTTCTTGTATCCCACCACCATCTCCCCAAAGGGACTCAGCGTGGCTTATACATGGCACAAAGGTGCCTAAAAACAGAGCATAAAATAAAACAGAGTATAAAATGCAATAAGATAAAACAATAAGCACATAAAACAAGAACTGAAAACTCAATTAAAAACGGCACTACATTTCTAATGTAAGTGATTTGAGGGAGGTGGTTTCATAAGACTGGAGAAAATGGGAGAAGGGCAGTTCTCACCTAAAATCTAAAATGAAATCGAGAGTGGGGGTGTTACTATGGCCACAAAACATCAGAAGTGAGGATCTGAATATGGTTGCTAATCCTATATCAGCCTGAAATCATTAATTCTTTTGATTGTAACTGTTCTTTTTCTTTTTCTGCATTGATTCAAATGGCAGCTGGCAGAACGATATGGAGAGATTTCTGTTTTGTGGGTGGGACATATACCAGCTGTAATATTTTCTGGATTTGAAGCTGTGAAAGAAGTATTGATTGATCATTCGGAAGACTTCTCAGAGCGGGTACAGACTCCATTTCTTACAACTTTAGGAAGAGGAAAGGGTAAGTTGTGGAGAGCTATACTAGGGACATCTCTCCCCAGAGAAACAAAAATGCACTAAACAGGAAATAAATCAGGAAGATAAATCCATAGCACAGTCACAGCCAGGCCATGTCATGCCATACATTGTTGGTGTTGCAAATTGAGATATGAGAATATCATCATGTTGAGTACGAGATCTGCACTTTACTTTGTACTTACAACTTTCTATGTACATTTGTAAGTAATATAATAATAATAATAATAATAATAATAATAATAATAATAATAATACTTTATTTATATTCCGCCTTATCTCCCCGAAGGGACTCAGGGCGGATTCCAATAACAAAAGGCAAACATTCATTGACTGAACTTAACAAAAATACACACATAATAATGAAAATTAACAACCTAAAATATAAACGCAATTAACAACCTAACATATAAAAGCAAATTATAACTTAACAACTAAAGAAGTGAAAAATGCAACCTATTATATCAGACATGAAAATCTGATGACTGGCTGTGCTGGTATGGCTGTACCAGGAGCTCCAAATTTATTTGCTTTGTATTAAATGTTTGCTTGCAGTCCAAGGTTTCAGGGACTCTGCAGATAGGTGGCTTCCTTTGGTTGCAGTTGTAGGGCAAGTCACCTGTCCATCATCGTTAAGTTTTGGTTCCGCCCCTTGCTCAGGGCAATTGGGAAGGGAAGGGAGCCATTTTTTAGTTAGTCTCAGCAAGGAAAGCTAATGTACAGGACGTGTGCAAGCTTCCCCTGTACAAAAGCTTCAACCTTAAGACTTTCCGGGGGAAAACAGTCTTAAGAGCACCAAGACTTTCTGGGGGGAAACAGTCTTAAGAGTCTCCAAAGATTTCCAGGAAAACAGCCCTAAAGACCAAAGAACTCCAGCTGGAGATTCTACTAGCCTTACTGGTAGGTCCACTCGGCGTTCGAGATGCAGTTCGACCCGGTAGCAGAGCCCACATCAGTAAGGGTTAGATTACAGTCAGCCTGGGAGAAGTTAAAAAGGGGATTTTCCTTTAAAGTAAAGAAGAAGTTATTGAAGACAGTTGCCTGTCCTTCGTGGGCAAGATTAGGAAGTCACCAGTTGCATAAAGCTCGGAAGCATTTGTTTAGCTTTATTGAAGACAAGAGAAGTTTCTGTTTGATTGTTCATTAATAAAAGACTTTGTTATACTTCACAAGCCATCTAAAGATCATTGGTGGTGGAAAACCTCTGAGAACTTCTCCTAGGGCCCCCTGGCTTCCCGCTGGGCAAAGGTTGCACGTGCTGTTCTAAAGGAAATTCTTTACAGGCCCAGCGTGTGACAGAACACTGGCTATAAAATACTTTTCCTTTGGAGGTTGAATGGAGAAACTTTAGTTTCTTTTCATTAATGGATATAAACATGGCTTTTTATTAAGGAGTTTCATTTACACAGGAGGTGTTGCTCAGCAAGTGGATTCTAGCCAATGTCCCTTGCAAAAGACATACAGGCAAGAGGAAAAATGAACAGAAAAATCTTTACTCTTAATAGCAGAGGTGAAACATAAATTTGCAGTGTTGCATACAAAAATCAAACAGTGCAAGAAACTTATATAGTCCTTGTAAGAAACATAGAATAAGGGATCTTCAATCACACGAGAGAGCAAAACACAAATCTTGAGCAAACAGCTATTCCACCATAGCCTTCTTCATAGTAGCTTCTCCAAACTGCTCTCCAGAGGAAAGCCTTTGAGCACAGATCTTCTCAGAGCAAAAGCGGAAGTGTATTCTAAAACCCATACAGTTATACCCTATCGGGTGTGGCCCAAACATGCTGGCTGACCTACATTACCAGCTGCACATATTTGACCTGAATTTTGTAATAATTGCAGATGGATTCCTTCCACCCTCAGGTATTGTACTTTCGAATGGACCGAACTGGAAGCAGCAGAGGCGGTTTGGCCTAGTTACACTGCGGAAACTGGGAGTGGGGAAAAAAAGCGTGGAGGGCCAAATAGAAGAGGAATCCCAACAGCTTGTAGAGGTTTTTGCACGTGAAAAAGGTATGTGTCAACCTGCAGAAGTTTGTGTGTAGTCTGTACTCATTTTTGATGTGGAATTTCTCATATTTTGGTTGATTTCTAATATAAATATAAGAAAACATAAATACAAATATTAACTGAACTTGATTTGCAGGGCAGCCCTTTGATCCTGCATTAGCTATCACAAATTCAATCGCCAACGTGATATGTGCTATCACCTTTGGATATCGTTTCCCTCTTGAAGATGAAACTTTCAAGAAACTAACTGAAGGCGTTGCATTTACCTTAAAATGTGGAATGGGTCTTTTTCATTTGGTAAGCAGCATTTTGAAAACAATTAAATTTTTTTTGTTTGTGTTAGATTTGAATTTGGTTTTGGCAGACTGGAGTAAATCCTGCAGAAGTAAATCCTCACAGTTTACACCAAGGGAAGTAAATATTTCACCATTTCATTGTCATGTATGAGGATGAATGCTTTCTGAAGTTTTCTCTCAGTTTGCAGGAGGAAACCAAGACTGGAATCCTCTTGAGGAATTACATCTTTGTGAATGGACTTAGGCCTGTAGGAATTTGAATTGAGAAGGTTTTTCATGTCTGCATCTAATAAAGAGCTATTATTATTATTTTGTGTCAAACCCATTGCATAAATAAGTATAAAACTAATGAAATAGAGGGAGCATAAGCAACAAAATAATTTTCAATAAAGGACGGTTGTTACATTACTAGAAATTAGAGCCAACAAAGTGTTATGCATTTTCATAATTGAGTAGTTTCTTAGCACATTTCCTCTGTAAAGCTACATGACAACTTATAAATGACTCTTGTGCAGTATTTTTGCAGTGATCACTTTAAAAAACTTTGGAAAATTTTTGGCATAGAAATACATCTGCAATGAAGGCCAGTGATGGGGAAAAGGAAGGTGCTGTGTCACAGCTAGAAACCACCATAACTTGGGGGACAGTTAAAATGGCTGCCTAATGGTGCCAAACTATACAAAAAGCACTGCGGGGTAAGAACTCCTTCCTAGTTCTTCAGTGGCTGAGGGAATATTTTTACAGGTTCCTTTCTGATCTTATCCAGCATCCAGATGAGGCTTGAGAAATGGGTCAGTTTAAATGGGGACAAAGAGGTAAAGTAGGAGGAAGTGAGGTATTTGTGGACCGGGGTGTTGCACAGCTAGCTGATAGCCAGCTGCATTAAATCACTATTGACCAAGAGGTCTTGAGTTCGAAGGCAGCCTGGGTCAGAATGAGATTCTGGCCATTAATTTAGCTTGCTGTCAACCTTTGCAGCCCGAAAGACAGTTGCATCTGTCAAGTAGGAAAATTAGGTACTGCTATATGCAGGGAGGCTAATTTGACTAGTATACGATGCCATAAAACCTTCCAGCAGCATGTGGAAGAATGAGGAAGTACTCCATTAAAAAGACTTGGTGCCACAAATGGATGGTGAAGCAGCATCTCCCCCTGTGGCTGGAATTGAGACAGATCAAGCATACCCTCATGAAAGCCAGAAAGCTGGAATGTTAAAATTGCCTCTGTGTTTGTCTATATGTGTTGTATGTCTAATTGGCATTGAATGTTTGCAATTAGGGCGTAATTCATTCAAAATTCTTTTTTTTATAACGAAGCGATAACGAACCATTCAGGAGCATCTAAAAAACGAAATGAATTTTTAAATTCGTTTCGTAATTGCTTCGGATTCGTTTTGTATTCGTTTCGTTATCGTTTTGAAATCGTTTCGTTATTATTTCCGCATTTCTGGGGCAAGTTTTATAGTTGTTGTTTGTTTAATCAGTGAAAAAAAATTATAAATATCACACCAACAGTCAACAACAGAGGGAGGGGGAAGCTTCAGAAGTTCCCCCTGTCCCATTTGGAGGTTTTTTAGCGTATTGCGCGGTCGCATCCGCCATTAACGAATCGATTCGTAATTGTTTCGTAATTGTTTTGTAATTTACGAAATTTCGTAAATATTGAACTTTTTAAAAGAAAAATTTCGGAATTCTTTTAAATAACTAAATGCAAAACCCCCCAAAAAACGAATCGATTTTAGAAACAAATTTTTCCGTGGTTGCCCAGCCCTATTTGCCATATATGTGTGCATTGTAATCCGCCCTGAGTCCCCTGAGGATTGAGAAGGGCGGAATATGAAAACTGTAAATAAATAAATACATAAATAAAAAATATTTTGAAAACAGCAGAAAAATGGGAGTTGAGTAGTAATGTCCCAGCCCAGTTTATAAACTACTACAAAGACGAAGATCTTCCAAGGAGGCCCTGTTCTCGGTTCCATCCCCATCACAGGCACAGTTGCCAGAAACAAGAGAGAGGGCCTTTGTGCTGTCACGCACTGGGCCTATAGCAATTGGCTTTTGAACAGGACATGCTTTTTGTGCCCAGTGGGAAGCCGGGGTGCCTTAAGTGAGAGGCCCTAAGGATTTTCCTATACAGAGTCTTTAAAAGCTTGAAAAGTTTAACAAAGTCCTTTATTATTGCTTAAGTCTTCAACAAAACAAATACTTCTTAGATCTTCAACAAATTAAACAAATGCTTCAAGGCTTTGAATCAACTGGTGGCTTTCTTAATCTTGCCCACAAGGGACAGGCAACTGGCTTCGTGAACTGTTTCTTTTCTTTAAGAGGAAAACCCTTTTTAACCCCTCCTTGGGCAATCTACTTTCTAAACTTTGCTGGTGTGGGCTCTACTCCCGGCTCCAAACTGCTTCTTGGGTCCCGAGTAGACCTACCAGTCAAGGCTTTGTAGATTCTCCAGCTGGAGTCCTTTGGAACTGTTTTCCCCAGAATTTCCCCCGGATGCTGTGAGAAACGAAGCTTTTGTACAGGTGGAGCTAATCCATGTCCTGTAGCTAAGCTTTCCAATGCAAGACTAACCTAAAATGGCTCCCTCTCCTCCCAGAGCCCTGGGGAAAGGTACGGAACCAAAACTTAACAATGATTGATGGGTCATAGGCCCTATAATTGCAAACCAAGGGAAGCCACCTTATTGCAAAATGCATGGAACTTTGGAATACATGCAAACACTCAAAGAAAGAAAAGAAGTTGGAGCTCCTGGTACAGCCGTACCAGCACAGCCTTCTCAATGATTGCCCCCCAGCTATGGAACTCCCTTCCTGGCGAGATTAGATCAGCCCCCTCTCTCATGTCCTTCAGAAAGATGTAAAAACCAGGCTGCAGGACCAAGCTTTTGGAACAGTGCAATAAGGTCATAATAGGAAAACCACTCCGCTGACCGGAGCTGTCATGGTGTTTTGAATTGATTTAAAAGTAAATATAATCTGATTTTAGCGTTTGTGTATATTTTTAGTAATTTTATGTTTTGGCATGGAAAGTATATGTTGTGCTCCGTTCCTGAGTCCCGTTCAGGGTGAGAAGGGCAGAATATAAATGTTTCAAATAAATAAATAAATAAATAAACCTCCCTGCCGAATAGAACACTGGAGAAGATTCAGCCATTTGCTAACTACATCTACATTTCTTGTTTGCAACCAATAAATCTTCTTATCATAAAGCAACTTGTGTGTGTCAAAGCTGCTTGGACTGTATTTTATTGCCTCTGCTCTAGTAATGGTAAGCCTTTGTTTCTGTCTTTGCTGTAGCTATATGAAATGTTCCCATGGCTCATGAAGCATCTTCCAGGGCCTCACAACGAGGCTTTGCATGCCACAGAGATGGTACTTGCATTAGCAAAGGAAGAAATACAGAAGCATAAGGAGCAAAAGTCCTTTCAGGAGTTATGGGATTTCATTGATTTCTACCTGCTTGAAATAGAAAAAGTAAGTAGCTGCTTTGTATCCTATTATATCAATTCCAAGAAATGCAAAGGGACCTTGGTATCGGCTGTGGTATGATTACAGAATCCCTGTGGATAACAAAATAACTGTGAATGTCCAAATTCTATTATGGACAAGGGTGTGGTGTAGTGTGTGTGTTCATTTGGAGCAGACAAAGAAGGTAACTTCCCCTCATACTATGCCAATGTGCAGAAATTAAATGCAGGTATAAAAGGATTGGCTTGTGCCCCTGAAGTGGATGTCAAAAAGGAACAACTCCCTGCTAAGGGAAATCCCCAGTCGTAAGGCATTCTCACTACATCCCAGACGAGAGATATAACAGAGCTGTATAGTATAGACAAATCTCCCAGATCAGTATCTCAGTTCTGCCGAGAAATTCTTGGCTAGGAGTCCTGCTGTTGAAACAGTACCCAAATTTACACACTTACAAAACCTGTTTCAGCAGTAGAATAATATAGTGCTGTAGAAATAGGATCTAAAAACTAGCACCATATCCCATCTGATCTTGGAAGCTAAGCAGGGTCAGTCCTAGTTACTACTTTGATGGAGCCTGTCAATGACTACCATGTGCTGCAGTCCATATTTCAGAGGAAGAAATTGGCAAACCCACCTCTGAGTGTTCCTTGCCTTAAGAACCCTTTAAGATACATGGGTTTGCCAGAAATCAATAGGCAACGTGAAGGCATATGCACACCCATAGAAAGGCAGCCTTGAAGAGATGCTTTGCAGTCAATCATAAGTCATTTTTCATCTTTCATATTGTCACCACCAGAGGAAGAATGATCCTACCTCTACATATGATGATGAGAACCTGGCTCAGGATATTCATGACTTATTTATTGCTGGAACGGAAACGACTGCCACTTCTCTGAAATGGGCAATCCTCCTTCTGGCAAATCATCCAGATATTCAAGGTAAGAGAGAACGCTGTGCAGCAAGAACAACATCCTGCTGTGTCAGTAGTCACTTTTTAAGAATGTGCTAAATCAAAGAAGAAAGAAAATCAGATCCAGTTTTTATTCTTTCTATGAATGTGGTAGACATTTACAATGCAATTTTATGAATCTGAATCAAATACACCAAGAAAGCCTCCCAAGGCCAAGAAACCGCTGGGGAGTGCAACAGCCTGCCTTCCTTCCCTCCCTCTCCTAGCTCCCACATGTGTGCCGCCAGGTGAGTCTTCTCCACCCTGGCCTGGGAAGCTGAGAAAGTGCTGGCAAGGACAACGTGCTGGCATCACCTTCCTTCCTTCTCTTCTTCTCCCCTCTCATACTCCTCCAATGGCGACATTGACCCCCAGCACATGCATAGTTGCAATTTTCCTCCCATGTCTCGCAGAACCACTGCCATAGAGCGATGGAAGTGACATGAACTCTTTGGAGGGAAAGTGGAATATAAATATCATAAATTAATTGTGATTTGGGAGTTGCTGTTTATTAAATTATAGTGGATAGACCTGTATGAATTTTTCATTGAACGTTATTAAAATCCATGAATAATTATTCTGAAATAAGCTTTAATATTCATAATAAATCTTTCATCCATTTCCTTCCTTTTTCAAAGATAAAGCTTACAAGGAAATAGACGATGTGTTGTGCTCCTCTTCCTTCAGCTATCAAGATCTGAAGAAGCTCCCTTATACAAACGCTGTGCTCCATGAGATTCAGCGTTCAAAATATCCCCTCTTATTTGGGATCCCAAGACAAACAACCAAAGATGTGAAGATGAGAGGTTTTCTCATCCCTAAGGTAGAGAATGTAGATATATACTTCTGTATCCCAAGAACAAGGCTGGGAGATAGAACATTTTGGGAATTGTACTCACATAGGACAGAGATAGCATGGAGTAATGGTGTGAACATTGGACTAGTAGCACACCTATAAACATCTATGCAGACAACTTAATGTTGACTGAAGGTTTTGAGAGAGGTACCCATATAGGACAGAGCCAGTGTGGAGTAATGGTTAGAACACTGGATTTGGGGTTCATCTACATTGATCATTCAACTTGGATTGGAATGAAGGTAACTCAAAAACGTGATGCCCAAGCATGCATAATAATGCACTTTTGAGGCCTTAAATTGGAATTAATTGTGGAATAACTTGTGTTATTCTCCAAAATAGGCCACTGAATGCACTTCATTTACATGACAAAACTGATTGAGGGTCAAGTAGTCTGATGGTTCTCCAAAATAGGCCACTGAATGCACTTCAATCGCATTAGGGTGGGAGACTTTGAAAAAAACCCTAAATCCTCCACAGCTCTAGGGATCCTGGAATCATGTTGGTGCCAAATTTTTCAGTGGACTGCCCAGGCCTCCACACAGTTCCTCTGCTTGACCAATGATCAAGTGCACATTAGCTTCACTTTTGGCTGTGCCACTGTAATCTTGCATTACATGGTCCTTGTAGACATGCCCCAACACTCTGCATTTTAATAGCAACATCATATAACTAGGTGCGAGTATGTCTGCGTTATGCATGCATGATGTACGAAGTCAGCAATTGCAAAAAACAAACAAACAAAACAAAAAGTTAGTTGGGTTTAGATAAGTGATCAGGCAGCTCTTTCCCACAAAATCCACATTTCTAAGAGAGATGAGCATGTGCTTGTTTGTCTGACATTTGTTTTTGCCTTTCAGGGGACAATCGTTATACCAAATCTATACTCTGTTCTTCTTGATCCAAAGCACTGGGAGTCTCCTAAAGAGTTCAATCCAAAACATTTTTTGGACCAGGATGGACATTTTGTTGCTAGAAAAGAGTTTCTGGCATTTGGTGCAGGTAAAGGTAGTTCATAGTGACTTGTGATTTATTGGTGTGTCTTCTGCGGAGTTTAGAATCAAAGAGTTGGAAGGGACCTCATGGGCCATCCAGTCCAACCCCCTGCCAAGAAGCAGGAATATTGCATTCAAATCACCCCTGACAGATGGCCATCCAGCCTCTGTTTAAAAGCTTCCAAAGAAGTTTCCATGATCAGAGCTGCTGCAGCTTCTGTCCCTTGTGAGTCAGTGCAGTTACTGCTCTGGAGCACATATTCATTAAGGCAGCAAAACATTCATTACAATTATGGCTCAATTAAGAAGAATAAACTAATACTCAACGGTGCAGTTATGGGAAACCAGAGATTTTCTGCCAATAAATCCTATAAAAATCCATGAGAGGGGAAAAAGGAGAGATCGACATGGGTCATGGATGTTGGTATGGGTGAAAAGGGTATTCTACCATTTCAGTTTGCTTTGTTTTTCTTTGATACCTATGAAAATGCTTTTAGGAAAAATGTTTAGCAGTGACATGGTTGTAGTTGTCCTTCGCTTCCATATCAGTTGCTTCCATATCAGTTGCCTTTTCTGGCTTTGTTCCTCACTATTTTGTTTCCGGTATGCAGTAATACTGAAATGTTTCTGCCACTTTCTTCTTAATTAAAACTGTTTGTTTGATTTTTAAAAAACAGACACCTATTTCTTATTCATGCCAGGGAGAAAACAAGTCAAAGAGACAGAAGGGATAGCATCCTGAAAGATGCCCTTTCAACCTTTGTTTACAATTGCCCAATGATAGAGAGTTCACCATTTTTCAATGCAATCTACCAATTCATAGTCCAGTTTTCAGATCCATCTCTGTTTGCTGCATGGGATAGATACTCACTTTCTTCCACTGTCTCCCTTGTAGGCTCTCGGGTGTGTTTGGGGGAGCAGCTGGCAAGGATGGAGTTCTTCATCTTCTTGGTCAACCTGCTGAGGGCCTTCCGTTTCCAGCTGCCTCCAGGAGTCAAAGATCTCAATGAAGATCCTACACCAGGAGTGACAACACCACCCCATCCTTATAAAGTGTGTGCTGTTCCTCGCTGGATTCATCATAAAATATACAAAAATAATTGCAATGGCATGTACTTCATTGCTGCAATTTTAAAACAAATCCACAATCCCTTTCATTTTCTAAATTTCTTTCATGTGCTTAGAATCTGAAGCAAACCTGTGATATAACTCAGTCATAAAGAGATTCTGTCTCATTTGGAGGTCAAATTTTTCAGTTTCAAGAATTCTTGCTATGCACGGATGTAGTTGGGATAAAGTAATATTGTCTATTGTGGGCTGGTCTACTTCTTTGTGGATCTGTTTTCATATCCTCACTTTGCCATGGAAACTCCTAGGCGGTCTTGGGGAACCGTACATTCTCAGAGGAAGGTCATGGCAAACTGTTATGAACAAATGTTACTGAGAAAACCCTGTGATAGGTTCACCTTAAGGTTCCCCTAGATTTGAAAGGCATACTACAGCAACCCATACATTTAGAGAAGTGGCAGAGCTCTCTGAAATATCCCATGTTTCTCAGCTGCAGTAGGAGCCATATCCAGACCACAATATGTATCAGTGTCTGCTGGTAGTGTTTTCCTAAGAACCCATATGTTGGGCAGAATCAAACATACAGGTGGAAGAATATAGACAACTTGGAACAAAGAGCCATTGAAATGAGAGATGGATGAAAAAGACAAGGTTCCCATCTGCATTATATGGCAGTGTAGATAGGGATAGGAAGATGCTGCGGTAGCAATGTCAGTAAGGCAACATATTATCTTATATAGAAAGGAGGACATAGAATAATCACTTCACCCACTTTTCATTGGTTTCATAATACCATGGACTCCAAGGGAGTGGGTATAGGTTGATATATTATGAAATCAGCATTCATAATCCAGGAACACTGCTTGGCCTCAGACTGCACAAGAAAAAAGAATATAAAGTGAATGCAACTAATCCTCTGTATCCATGCATTCTCCACTCATGGATTCAATGATATATTATGAAATCAGCATTCATAATCCAGGAACACTGCTTGGCCTCAGACTGCACAAGAAAAAAGAATATAAAGTGAATGCAACTAATCCTCTGTATCCATGCATTCTCCACTCATGGATTCAACCATTCATGGTTTGAAAACACACACACACAAAAGGATAAAGCTTGATTTTGCTAACACACACACACACATACACTGCAAGACCTCATTTGATTGTGGCTTTGTATGTATTAGAATTTCAGCATCCATGGATTTTGGTATCCACACTGGTTCCTTGAATTGAACTCCAGTGGATACTATGCTCCCCTATAAATCCATATAAATAAAAAAGTCAGTTAGTTCATTAGCCTCAGAGACAGCAGGGGTTACAGCATTAGATAGCATGAATGACACAAAGTGTCTTCCCTTCTTGTCTCTCTATCCTGATATCTTCTCTTCCCTCTTATTTCTTTGTATTTTAGAACAGAGTTCCCATAATGAAGCCTTTAGTTTGTGTT
>NW_026846588.1:10453390-10473917 GCF_025583915.1 Anolis sagrei ordinatus
CCTTATCTAAGAAAACTCAATGAAATTAATGCAATTGCCAAAATCAACACACAACAGGAAGGGACCATTAACTCACTGGGTTAAACTCAGGGAGGAGGCAGACTGACAACAATAGCAGAACTTATTACATGATGTGATAAGGTCCTTATCATATATTTCTCATATGCAGATATATTTCATGCATATTCAATGTAGGACATTTTTTGACTATACGTGGTACAAAAAGCAAACAATGCACAAGTATCTATAATAACATAGAACAAAAATGTATGTATGTAAATCTTAACAGACTCTCAAGAAAGTAATATACAACAATATTCTCTATTGACATAACTTGTCTGAGACTTTATAGCATTAAACAAAACTGTTATCAGCACATTAACACTTTATAGCATTAAACAAAACTGTTATCAGCACATTAACATAGAGAAATAAGTAACAGACTAAAGGTAATAGAGTCCATCCTTTCAGTAAAGGAATTCAAAGGTCTCTATCTTTGTCTTCAAAAGAGTTCTTCTTTTAGCAAGACAGTCTCAAGGAATTCTTCTTAGACAACAAAGTCTTTCTTAGGCAACAAAATCTCTACAAGGTCTTCCGGAATGTTATCCTTGTTTCGAACAATTATCTTCCTCAGGGTGTAGTCTGTTATCATATTATGTTTAGTGCACTAGATAAGGAGTAGAAATAACATACACAATAGATACATGAAAACCCCAAAATAACATTGCTAGAAAAACATTTTGTAATGACAATAAAGAAACACGCTACTCTACTCACATTCTCTTCAGTAACACAGGCTCTGTTGTAGTAGGAGTTCTATAACGAGCAATGAGTCCTAGCTTGGCTGTCTCTTAAGTAGAATTATAACTCACAAGAAACAAGTGTACTCAATTTTGTCATTTAGTCCTAGAGGAACCAGTGTTTGTAGTTTAAAGATCCAAAAGGATTCCCTTTGCAGAAGGAGTTTTTTTACATCCGCATTTGGTCTGGGTAATATTTTTTCCAAAGCGCAAAATTTAAAGCTATGGTATGTATGTGCTTTTTCATTAAAATGTACATATAGTGAAGAGTCAGTGGACCCATTCCTTATGCGTGAACGATGTTCATTTATCCTAATTTTGAGGGGTCTAGGAAAGGATGATCATTAGTCATTGTTTGTTTTGGGCATTTTAGCAATGACCCCATTAGAAAATGCAGAAAGGTGTGGGTAGACTAAAACTCCCACCATCCTCTGTCAGTGCTACCCAAACTCCCCAAAGTTGATCATGATGGGAATGTGTGCCAAATTTGGTTCAGATCCATCAGTGGGATTCATAGTGCTCTCTGGATGTGGGCAGATTGCAACTCCCATCATCTTCTTTTATTGCCTCCACCCCCAAACCATGTCAGTATTTAAAGTTGCTCATTCCTCGAGGGTTGGTCTCAGAAGGTGTTATTGGGAGACTCCTGCTCAACCCCACAACCTTTGTCTTGTGGGGTTCCTCAGGGTTCAATATTATCTCCCATGTTGTTCAACATCTACATGAAGCCGCTGGGTGAGATCATCCGGAGTTTCGGGGTGCGATGTCATTTGTACGCAGATGATGTTCAACTCTGTCACTCCTTCCCACCTGTCACTAAGGAGGCTGTCGAGGTCCTGAACCGGTGCTTGGCCGCTGTGACGGTCTGGATGGGGGCGAACAAATTGAAATTGAATCCAGACAAGACAGAGGTACTCCTGGTCAGTCGCAAGGCCGAACAGGGTATAGGGTTACAGCCTGTGTTGGACGGGGTCGCACTCCCCCTGAAGACGCAGGTTCGCAGTTTGGGTGTGATCCTGGACTCATCGCTGAGCCTGGAACCCCAGGTTTCGGCGGTGACCAGGGGAGCATTCGCACAGTTAAAACTCGTGCGCCAACTGCGCCCGTACCTTGGGAAGTCTGACTTGGCCACGGTAGTCCACGCTCTGGTTACATCCCGTTTAGACTACTGCAACGCTCTCTACGTGGGGTTGCCTTTGAAGACGGCTCGGAAGCTCCAATTAGTCCAACGGTCGGCAGCCATGATACTAACTGGAGCGGAGCGCAGGGAGCACAACTCCTCTGCTGCACCAGCTCCACTGGCTGCCGATTTGCTACCGGGCTCAATTCAAAGTGCTGGCGTTGGCCTTTAAAGCCCTAAACGGTTCTGGCCCAATCTACCTATCCGAACGTATCTCGGCCTATCAGCCCACCAGGACCCTAAGATCTTCTGGGGAGGCCTTGCTCTCTATCCCGCCTGCTTCACAGGTGCGGCTGGCGGGGACGAGAGACAGGGCCTTTTCTGTGGTGGCCCCTCGGCTCTGGAACGCCCTTCCCATGGAGGTAAGATCAGCCTCCTCGCTGATGGTATTCCGAAAAAGACTAAAAACTTGGATGTTCAAGCAGGCATTTGGTTAATTCGGTGCAATGAATGTGTCGACTACGGATTGGTAATATGGATGATGCAATTGGACCACGATTTTAGTTAGGAGATGTATTGGATTGTGATTTATGTGAAATATTGTGTATTATGTTTTTTACGGTTTTAATTGTATACTGTGTACTGTATATTCTGTTGTAAACCGCGTTGAGTCGCCAGTTAGGCTGAGAAACGGCGGTATACAAGGACAGTAAATAAATAAAATAAAATAAAATAATGGGTTTGCGTGCCAAGTCTTGTCCAAATCCATTGTGAGTTAGGTTCAGAGTACTGCTGATTATGGATGAATTATAACCCCTATCTTTTTCTGTCATTGCCCCCTCCCAAACCCCACCAATACTTAAAGTTGGCCTTGATGAGTATGTGTGTCAAGTTTGGTCCAGATCCATAATCAATTTGGCATGGTGTTCTCTGGAAGTTCTCTCTGGATGAGGGATGAACTGCAATTCCCATCATCCAGGATCAATCCCTCCTCCAGCCCCCCCCCCCAATACCTCCTCCAGTATTTTCTGTTGGTCATGGTGGACATATGCACCTTTGCCAATGGGTTAACATTGTCTCTGGAAAATAGAGACACAGACAAACACAGGCATATTTTGACCTCTATCTATGATTCTATCTATCTATCTATCTATCTATCTATCTATCTATCCATCCATCCATCCATCCATCCATCCATCCATTCATTGATCCATCCATCCATCCATCCATCCATCCATCCATCCATATATCTATACACACTTATACACATATAATTTTTCATGAGCCTCACTGATGAAGAAAATAAGTTGTTCAAGGTTTCTTAGTTACTTTTCCAATTGCAAGGAAGTCACCCAAAGCTCATCTACCGACCACCCAATGGTGACTGGCAAAAAAGCACTATTGATATTTTTCTGAGGAAATTGTAGTATAACAGACTCTCATTGATATTTTAGTGTTGGTAAAAAAGAAACATTTTTCAAAAAGTCTTCCACAGAGTCATAGCAAAAGAGCAGTGACATTATGTGATCACCCCCATCTGAAGGCACTACATTTATGATGTAAGTGGCTCGAGGGAGATGGTTTTATGAGACTGGAGAGAAAGGGAGAAGGGCAGAAATAGGGAGTGGGAATGTTGCTATGGTCAGAAACATCAGAAATGAGGATCTGAATATGGTTACTATTCCTATATTGACCAGAAATCATTTCTTCATTTGACTGCAACTGTTCTTCTTCTTACATTGATTCAAATGGCAGTTGGCAGAACAATATGGAGACATTTTACTTTTGTGGGCGGGACATATACCAGTTGTAGTTTTGTCTGGCTTTGAAGCTGTGAAAGAAGGACTGATTGATCATTCGGAAGACTTCTCTGAGAGGCCACTGACTCCATATATTGCAGCTATATCAAGAGGAAAGGGTAAGTTGTGAAGACTACATCTTTCTCCAGAGAAACAATATGAGAGCATTGTCGAAGGCTTTCTTGGCCGGAATCACTGGGTTGTTGTATGTTTTCCAGGCTACATGGCCATGTTGTAGAGGTATTCTCTCCTGGCGTTTCACCTGCATCTATGGCAAGCATCCTCAGAGGTAGTGAGGTCTGTTGGAAGTAGGAAAATGGGTTTATATATCTGTGGAATGACCAGGGTGGGACAAAGGATTTTTGTCTGCTAGAGCTAGGTGTGAATGTTTCAACTGACCACCTTGATTAGCATTTAATTCGGGTTCGTCTATACAGCCCCCTTTTATTGAGGGAGTTTCCACAATAATCTGGCTGTTTGGATGCACCCTCAATCTCAGTAAATGGTTCCTTGGCATCCTGAAAGGCTTGGTTACAGTGGATTTTGCAAAATGGATGGGGAACATCTACCAGAAGTTTTTTCATTCTTTCTTTTTCTTATTGAAACCCATTTTCCTACTTCCAACAGACCTCACTACCTCTGAGGATGCTTGCCATAGATGCAGGCGAAACTTCAGGAGAAAATGCCTCTAGAACATGGCCATATAGCTCAGAAAACCTACAACAACCCAATATGAGAGCAAGCTTAAAGGCACCAGGAGGGTGAGGGGAGATGATGACCAGAAATCTGTTTGTGATCATTTTCTTATATCTGCATTTGCATTTATGTGTAAGTTGTGAAGAGCTGTACTACATCTTTCTCTAGCGAAACAATATGAGAACAAATGAGCCTTTGAGGAAAATTGTTATCGGTTGGAAATTACACTCATGCTGGATCTACACTACCATATATCCAGATTATCAAAGCAGGTAATCCACATTATATGCTTTAAATTGGATTACATGCGTCTACACTGCCATATAATCCAGTAGAGATGTGAATGCTGGATTGAAGGATCAAATGAAAATCATTTGATAAAAAAGTTATCTTAAAATTTGTGATTGGCTGAAAAATACGTTGCTACGGAGGACGATACATCCCTACAGTCAAATAATTCACAAGAGTTGGTTGTGATAAAATGGTGTGGCCTGCTCTCATCTTCATTTTATAATCCCAAAACAGTTGATGAAATATATAACCAGATGGAGCCACAGACACACAGGTGGCTAAATGGAAGCACGAGTCGACAGCAATGACCTGCAAAGGAAACGAGGTTCAAAAGGGCAAACTTAAAGGCACCAGGAGGGTGAGGGGAGATGATGACGAGAAATCTCTTTGTGAGCATTTTCTTATATCTGCATCTGCATTTATGTGTTGCAATGCATCTCTGAGGTTCAATAAGAAAAAGAAAGAAAGAAAAAACTTCAAGCCTTTCAGGATGCCAGGGAACCATTTACTGAGCTTGAGGGTGCATCCAGACAGCCACTTTATTGAGGAAACTCCCGCAATAAAAAGGGGGCTGTACAGACGACACCCTGGACAAACACGAATTAATCTGCTACAAACCAGGAAAACCCACTATCAAATTAATTCACCACAAACTAGGGTTTTCCTGGTTTGTGGCAAATTAATTTGATAATGGGTTTATTCTGTGTCTTCCTGGAAGGCGCGGGATAAACTCACTACTTCTGGTGTCTGGACTGCAGTCCAGATAGTCTTCCCACAGTTTTCTGGACTAAAGTAGCCTGGAAAACTGTGGGAATAACAACCCCCTCCCTAAAAACTCTACAAAGCCCTAAAAAGAAAAGTACTACCCAGCCTCCATTGGAGAGCTGTCACTCCACTCCCCCTTTCTTCTGGCACATCATTTCTATGTATGAGGAGAGCTGCGGCAGCTCTTCAATGGAGGTTGGGCAAGTACTTTTTTTAAAAAAAGGGCTTTTTAGGGCTTTTGGGGAGGGGGTTACAGTGTCCTGGCGTTCTCCCGGGAAGTCCCGGAAGAACATCTGGACACCCGCTCCAGAAAGCAGGTGCTTTCTGGAGTGTGTGAAGATGGCCCTTGGGAACATTCACATTTTTAAAATGTGGATGCTCCTGGGATAATGGCTGTCTGGAAGAGTCCTGAGAGTACTGTGCTCAGACTTTCCTTCAGGTTCCACGATTTCCCCCCACTACCTTTTCCCAAATTAAGAGGCTATCTGGAAGGACCCTCAGTGGAGTTGCTTAAGGATGTTGCTGACTGTTGCCAGTTCTATCCAGACTACATTTTTGGATTTGTTTTGTGTCTCATTTGTTGGCTATCTGTGTTGCATATGGGATGCAAGACTGGAGAGAGAATAAGGATTTGTAATATGGTAGGAAACCAAATCTTTTTGCCCCCAGCCCCTGCTTCTGTCTTCAGGGTGGTGATTGTGGTGCTCGTGTTTGATAGACTCTCAGCTCCTCAAAGGCTGGCGGCAAAGCAATCTGGGTTGGGGATGGGGTTAAGATTTTGAATAACTGGATAATGGAGGGTCGACTTGTATTTAGGGTATTAAGCCATATTTTAGCTGAATTTTGTAAATAAGAATTGCATATTGATTTGTGTCATCTATTTTGCACAAGTCCATGCCCAACTTCTGCCAGCTCTAATTTGATTGCCCACTGTATCCCTGGGTTTGGATATTGAGATTGGTTTTGATTTATTGTAATGCCGTTTATAGTCTACTGTTTAATTGTTTGGTCAGCTGTTGTGTGTTGACCCATGTTTTTAAATGTGGTTTGGTTAGCTCTGTGACTATGGGACTTGGTCCGATTGTAAGCTGCCATGAGTCCCTTTGGGGAGATGGTGACGAGATATAGAAATAAAGTTATTATATTATTATTATTATTATTATTCCTTTCGCACCCAGTTGTTGGACTTTCAAATGGACATACTTGGGAGCAGCAGAGGTGGTTTGGCCTAGTTACACTGCGGAAAATTGGAGTAGGGAAAAAAAGCATGGAGGGCCAAATAGAAGAGGAATCCCAACAGCTTGTAGATGTTTTCACACGTGAAAAAGGTACGTATCAACCTTCATAAGTTTGTGTGTAGTCAGCACTGGTCTTTGATGTGAAATTTGTCATATTTTTGTTGATCTCAAATATAAACATAAGTGGACAGAAATCCCAAGAGTTCTTTATCCAAAGAAAAATCTAATTGAGACTATTAAGTGGTTGACTGATATTGACTGATATTAACTGAACTTGATTTGCAGGGCAGCCATTTGATCCTGCATTGCCCATCACGAATTCAATCTCCAACGTGATATGTGCCATATCTTTCGGATACCGTTTCCCTCTTGAAGATGAAACCTTCAAGGAACTGATTGATGCCATGACATTTACCTTAAAATTTGCAGGAAGTCTTTTTTATGTGGTAAGGAGCATTTTGAAAACAATTGCAATAATGTTTTGAGTGTTGGATTTTGTCATGGCAAAATGAAGTAAATTCTGCAGAGGTAACAGTTTACATTAGGAAAGTAAATATTTGACCATTCCATTCTCATGTATGAGGATGAATGCTTTCTGAAGTTTTCTCTCAGTTGATGGAGAAAACGAAGGCTGGAGTCCTTTTGGAGAGTTTCTTCATTGTAAGTGGACTTAGGTTTGTAGGAATTTAAATGGAGAAGGCCTATTGAATGCATGGGCAAACTTTGGCCCTCCAGACATTTTGGACTTCAACTCCCAGAAACGTGAGCCAGTTTACTGGCCTTTAGGAATTGTGGGAGTTGAAGTCCAAAACACCTGGAGAACTGAAGTTTGCCCATGCATGGTCTATCGTGTCTGCATCCAATATCGGTCTGCTACTATCAACCAGAGTCAACAAAGTGATTGATGGAGAAGGAGATTGATGCAGCATAGAACATAAGGTATATGCATTGGAATTGAGACACCGTCTAATTGTTGTTGAGCATTGAGCACTCTCGTTTCCTGTTTTGCAATCTCATGATTTGGTTTTATCTTATCACCTCTCTTATATCAAGTTACGTAACGTAACGAGTTATTCATGGCTGGTGCAATATTTTTGCAGTTACCACACTAAACCTGCACATCCCAAAGAATTTTGGAGGAAGTGGAGGAAGTTTTCCCACTGGTTGGCCGGCTGGCCAACCAGCAGCCTGCCCTGCACTACCAGCTGATTGGCCAGGGCTGCCCTCCTCCTTCCATCCGGCAGCCCTTTTAAGGCTGCCCTGCGCACGTGCAGGCACTGTGCCTGCTTCAACTTGAGAAGGAGAGCAGCAGCAGCAGCAGCACCACCCCCACTAGCAGTACCGCAGTCCCAGCGAGGAAGGGGGCGGTAGTGGCATCAGCGGTCATTGGTGGTAGCAGTTAGTGGGCCGCAGGCCCAAATTGTCGTGCGGGTGGTTGGTGGGTGCGGGTTTCACCTTCTTGATGGTGGGAGCTCAGGCCTGCAGCTGTCCCCTCCTTCCTTCCTCGGCCTTCCCTTCCTTGGCGGCAACAGGCCCAGCTAGGCCTGTGTTGCGGCAACAAGCCATGTACCTTTTACAGGCTGCCTCTTCTCAGGCCAGCCTGACTTACTTTCCTGGGCCTTTTGGCTCCTCTCCTTTCCCTTTTGGTTCCTGGTGGGAGGTGTGTCATACATCCACATGCAAATGCAACCCAAAATAGATAAAGAATTGTCAGGGCTGAAAAATCAGGAAGTCATCCAAATAAAAGATGACATAGTGGTCCAAAAAGTATTGGAAAATGCCATTAACAAAATGCTGGAACATGGTAGAAGCATTACATAAAACAAACAGCATTACAGTATATTCAAAATGGCCATATTGGGTTTGAAATGCCATTTTCCATTCATCTCCTGCCATAATCATCACAAGATTATGAGATCCTCTTAAAGCTAGTCCAAAATACAAAGTGTGTGGTCTGAGGTTCATTGCACGAGGGTCACCAATAAGATTACTGGCTGTAGCAACAACACAACAATTGGTTCCAGCAAAGAACTGTTGTGCTGCTTCTGAAAAGTCCTTACAGCTGTGAGATCCTCTTTTGAACCAGCTGACTGGACCTTTACAACTGTATGGCATAAACCCTAAGCTGAAGCTGAGTGGGGAGAGTTAATTCTTGCTCTTTTGTCTGAAGAGCCTCATCCTGCCCAGACTCAGATGCCTCTATTCCTGGAGGGTCATGCTCCTGCTCAACAGTAGCAGTCTCTACAGTGTCAGGCTACCTATCCACCATGAGCTGAGATTCTACTGCTGGGAGGAAACTCTCATCCCCATCATCCTTATCTTGCCTGAAGGTCCTGACAAGATGTAGTCCAGGAATACTTGGCTAATTTTCAGAGGCCAGATGAACTACATCCAAGAGTATTGCAGGAGCTAGCAGAAGTAATTTTATAACCAACGCCAATAATCTTTGAGAATTCTTGGAGGACAGGAGAAGTCCCATCAGACTGGAGAAGGGCAAATGTTGTCCTTATCTTCAAGAAGGGAAAAACAGGACACAAAAAATTACTGTCTCAATTTCTTGTTTACAGCCAATAAATGTTCTTATCCTAAAGCAACTTGTGTGTGTCAAAGCTGCTTTAGCTGATTGACTGTGTTTCCTTGCCTCTGCCCTACTAATGGTAGGTATTTGCTTATTTCTTTGTAGCTATATGAAATGTTTCCATGGCTCATGAAGCATCTTCCAGGGCCTCACAAAGAGGCATTTCGTGCTACAAAGATGCTGCTTTCATTAGCAAAGAAAGAAATACAGAAACATAAAGAGCAAATGTCCTTTCAGGAGCCACGGGATTTCATTGATTTCTACCTGCTTGAAATAGAGAAAGTAAGTATCTGCTATGTATCCAATTATACCAATCCAAGAAATGCAATGGTACTTTGGTATCCTCTATGGTAAGATTACAGGATCCCCATGGTTATCAAAATCTGTGAATGCCCAAATTCCATTCTGTATCTATTTAAATAAAAATGACAACACCATTTGGGGTCCCAACCCATAGTTTGAGAAACTCTAAGATAGATGATGTTGTTCATCTGGAGCAGATAAAAAGGTAACCCCCCCCCCCAACCACACACTCATACATACATACACGGTCTATGTCAATGAGCAGAAATTAAAAGCAGGTATAAAAAGACTAGCTTTCAGATGTATGTACCTCTAATAAGGATGTCACAAAAGGATAATCCCCTGCTAAGGGAAAGCCCCAGTACTAAGGCATTCCCACTACATCCAAGACCAGAGACACAGCAGAGCTGCATAGTATAGACATATTTTCTGGATCAGCACCTCAGTCCTGCCAATAAATTCTTGGCTGGAGTCCTGCTGTTGAAACAGCAGCCAAATTCACACGCTTACGAAATCTGTTTCACCTGTAGAATAATATAGTGCTTCCATGCCTTAGTGTTCCTTGCCTTTGAAAACCCTTCAAAATACATGAGGTTGCAATAAATCAATAGGCAACATGAAGGCACATGTACACACATATAAAGACAGCCTTGAAAAGAAGCTTTGTAGTCAACCATTAGTCATATTTCATCTTTCATATTGTCACCATCAGAGGAAGAATGATCCTACCTCTACATATGATGAAGAGAACCTGGCTCAGAATATTCATGACTTCTTTATTGCTGGAACAGAAACGACTGCCACTTCTCTGAAATGGGCAATCCTCCTTTTGGCAAATCATCCAGATATTCAAGGTAAGAGAGAACACTGTGCAGCAAGAGCAACCTGCTGTGTCAGCAGTAACTTTTAAACAATGTGCTCAATCAAAGAAGAAAGAAAATCAGATCTAGTTTCTATTCTTTCTTTGAATGTGGTAGACATTTACAACTGGTCCACACAGTTTACAGAAAACCTACGTACACTTTATTTATCTTGTCAGAAGCGAATATAGTTAAATACTTGGCATTATACTAAATGCCCTTTGATGAGAAGCTGGCCACTTGGAGTGCACTTTATTTGTTTATCTTGTCAGAAGTGAATTGAGAATACAGTTATAATGTATAGGAAAACCACAAACAGAGTTAAACACTTGGAATAATACTAAATGTCCTTTGACCAGAAGCTGGCTACTTGGAGTGCCTCTGGTGTCACTGTGAGAAGGTCCTCCATTGTGCATATGGCAAGGCTCAGGCTGCAATTAGTAGGTGGTCTGTGATTTGCTCTTCTCCACACTTGCATGCCATGGACACCACTTCATGGCTCCATTTCTCAAGGTTGGCTCTGCATCTCATGGCCCCGGGGCAGTCTGTTCAGTGCCTTCCAAGTTGCCCAGTCTTCTGTGTGCCCAAATGGGAATTTCTCATCAGGTATCAGCCACTGATTGAGCTTTTAACCTGCCACTTTTGGTCTCTCGCTTGCTGAGGTGTTCCTGTGAGTATCTCTGAAGATCTTAGGAAGCTATTTCTTGATTTAAGGCATTGGCTTGCTGGCCAATATCCGAACACAGGGTCAGAGATCATGTCACTGCCTTGGTCTTCTCATTACAGGCTGCTACTTCCTGATGGATGTCAGGTGGTGCAATACCGGCTAAAAAGTAAAATTTCTCCAGTGGTGTAGGGCATAGACATCCTGTGATAATGTGGCAGGTCTCATTAAGAGCCACATCCACTGTTTTAACGTGGTGAGATGTATTCCACATTGGGCATGAGTGTTCAGTAGCAGAGTGGAATATGTACACTAATAGATACCTAACTCCAACCATCACCCTTGTAAAAAAAAAAAAAGAAGCACAATTAAAGTCCCGGTAGACCCCACAATCTGTATCTGCGAACCCTACACTCTTCAAGTTGAACTGAACCACCTAAACTGGTCTCTACAGACCAATGGATACTTCAGTACAGACATTGGAAGAGCTGTGAGATTGAGAACAAGCCATGAGAGTAAAGACAAAGATCCACCCAGAAGAAAGTGTTCTTACCATATATCAAGGGAACCACTGACTGCATAGGGAAGCTGATGTAAACAATCTACAGACCCACCAAAATATCCAACAAATGCTCCTTTCAGCAAAGTATAAGGGAGTTCCTCTCACCACTGCAGGAGTGTACAAGTCTACACAGGGACCACCAAACACAGTGCCCAGACACGTATCAATAAACATGAAAAGCACTGTAGACTAATTCAACCAGAGAAGTCACCTGATGAACCAACCTCCCAATCAGAGGATGCCTGGCTCAGGCTCAGATTCCCATTGAGCCATGAAAATGGCATGAACTCTTTGGAGGGACATAAATATCATAAACTTATTGTGATTTGGGAGTTGTTATCTATTAAATTATAATAGATAGACCTGTATGATTTTTTCATTGGACATTATTAAAATCCATGAATAATTATTCTGAAATAAACTTTAGTATTCATATTAAAATTTTCATCAATTTCCACCTTTTTCCACAGATAAAGCTTATAAGGAAATAGAAGATGTTTTGTGCTCCTCTTTCTTCAGCTATCAAGATCTAAAGAAGCTCCCTTATACAAACGCTGTGCTTCATGAGATTCAGCGTTTTAAATATCCCTTCTTATTTGGGGTCCCAAGACAAACTGCCAAAGATGTGAAGATGAGAGGTTTTCTCATCCCTAAGGTAGAGAATGGAGATATGCACTTCTTTATCCCAAGAACAAGGTTGGGAGATAGAAGATTTTGAGAGATTTACCACATAGATGGAGCCAGCGTGGAGTAGTGGTTTGAACAATGGATTTGGTGCTCATCTACATTGATCACTCAGTGCAGATTGAAGGCAACTCAAAAAAGGCATAACAATTCATTTTTTAATACTTTTGATTAGCGAATTTTTACAACATTAAAATCAGGGGGAGTGGAAATAGGGGGTATGAGGGGAGGAAAAGAGAGAGAGGAGGGAAGAAAAGAAAAAAAGAAAAAAGTGGGGGGAGGGAAAGGAGAGGGGAGGAAAAACAGGGTAGGGGTGTCTTACATACACATACACCTTTACTCACTTGGTTTCACTTCTTAAATTAATAGTTTCACTTTGTTTTCTTTTAGCCATGTCTTCAGTGCTGTCCAATCCGTCATCTTCATTGGTTTATTTTGTATTTTTGATAGAAAATACGTTAGTTTGTCCATATTCATTATATCAAAAATTTTCTTTATCCAGTCCTCTTTTTGAGGTCTTGTTTTTAATTTGCATAGTTTTGCATAGTTTAATCTCGCCGCCGTGGTCATATATACAAACAATTTGTCCTCATTTATATTCCATTGAGTATCTGTGAGACCTAAAAGGAAGTAGTCAGGTTTAAAAGGGATCTTCTTCTTCATTATTTTCTGGCAACTGTCGTGGATTTCTTTCCAATATGCCTTGGCTGTTTCACAGTTCCACCACCTGTGGATGAAGGTCCCTCTGCACTTCCCACACTTCCAGCACTTGTCGCTAAGATTTTTATTGAATTTCGCTATTTTCTACAGGGTCATATGCCATTGATGGAACATCTTTATTATATTTTCTTTGAAGTCGAATGCATACATATAACTGAGTTTTTTAGACCATAGCATCTCCCATTCTTCCAAATGGATAGTTCTTTTTAAATCTCTGTCCCATTTGATCATGCAGTTTTTTTATTTGTTCTCTCACTGTATTCCATGTCAATAACTGTTGGTATATTCTTGTTATTATAACAATTCATTTTTAGTCCTTAAATTGGAATAAAGACCTCTGCATATGACAATTTCAGATTGTGCCATTTTGATGGCAGTCAGTGGCAAAAGGGAAGGTGCTTGCGGCCTTCATAGTGCCCCACGTGCCCTCTCTCCTTCCCCCATCATATGGTGGGTATGGGACAGTGTTGCCCCACCGCCCTTTCCCCCATCAGATGGGGAAAAGGGTCAGGGTAAATTCGGATAGCTTCATCGGCACTTCCCCTCCACTTGTGGGCAGGGCCTGCCATGCATTGTGTGATGAAGTATGGCAGGTTCCGTCCTTGCTGTGAATAAAAGCAGCAAAATGGGGCTAAAATTCCCTGTCTGAAAAGGTCCTAAGCAGATTTGTGTTAGTCTCCAAAATAGGCTACTGTAACCACATGTGATGCTGATTGCATTAAAAGGGCTGAATTCTCTCTGATGCTGTATTCGTGTCTAGATCAGGGGTTCTCAAACTGAGGCCTGGGGGCTGGATGTGCCCTCCAACATCATTTAACCCGGCCCTTGCTCAGGGTCAACCTAAATCTGAAACGACTTGAAAGCACACAACAACAACAATCCTATCTCAACACAGAAGTAGTCCCACAAATATAAAATACTAATAATTGTATATTTGTTAAAATTGCTCTCCATTTTAATTATTGTATTGTTTTTAAGTGGGTTTTGCACTACAAATAAGATATGTGCAGTGTTCATAGGAATTCATTCATTTTTTTCCCCAAATTACAATCCAGCCCTCCAACAGTTTGAGGGACTGTGACCTGGCCCTCTGTTTAAAAAGTCTAAGGACCCTTGGTCTAGATGGTCCAGTGGAGCCAACTACATTTGCCCTACTGGCCCATCCCTTGTCCTATGTGTCTCCACTGTTGCTCCTTCTCAGCCATGGAGCTCCCTGCGAGCGCCTAGCCACAATAGCCACCACTGCAAAAGTCATGAGGAGACAGCAAAACCTAGAGAAGACAGTTATGCTGGGGAAAGTAGAAGGAAAAAGGAAGAGGGGACGACCAAGGGCAAGATGGATAGATGGCATCCTTGAAGTGACTGGACTGACCTTGAAGGAGCTGGGGGTGGTGATGGCTGACAGGGAGCTCTGGCATGGGCTGGTCCATGAGGTCACGAAGAGTCGGAGATGACTGAACGCATGAACAACAACAGCAAAGGTCATAATATGCAATTAACATGGAGGGAGTAAAAGTAAAGCAACCTCATCCTTCTTGCTGATCACATAGTGCCTTGTTAGGACATCAAGAGATACAACACTTATGCAGAAAAAAATGAAATGCAATGCTACAGGATGGGTATGCCTGGCTCAACAGCAGTATATGTGAAAAAGATCTTAGAGTCTTTGCAGACAAGTTGAACATGAGCCAACAGTGTGAGGCAGCAGCTAAAAAAGCCAATTTGTAAGATAGGCAGGAGATATCCACTGGAAGTTTCCTTTTTTAAAAAAAATTGACTTGCTGGACCACATATGCACTGATCCGGATATATGAATGTGCGTACAAGCAGATTTCTTGTCAGTCATTATCTCTCTTCACCCTCTTGCTGCCATCAGAACAAAGGCATTCTCAAAGTGTTCTCATGGGAATTGCTTTCCAATTGTGTTTCCATTTAGTCACCTTTGTGTCTGCAGCTCCATTTGTTTACAGCCCTCATCAGCTGTTTCAGGACAGGAGCAGTCCACACCAGCGAATAAGAAGGAAAGCATGTGTTTTTCTTGCGTGCAAGAATATGCAGTCGTGAAAATATGCACATTTTTGGAACTTTAGCTCATCTTTTTATGTCTTACTCTTTAATGCAATCCAGCACACATTTTAGGCAAATGTCATTTAGCCATCCCTCCTTTCATCCTAGTTCCTTCTGCATTTTAGGCCTGTGTAGAAGGGGCCTAAGAGAGATGTGTATGTGCCTGTTTGTCTGACATTGTTTCTGCCTTTCAGGGAACAGCTATTATACCAAACATGCGCTCTGTTCTTCTGGATCCTAAGCACTGGGAGTCCCCTAAAGAGTTCAATCCAAACCATTTTTTGGACCAGGATGGACATTTTGTTGCTAAAGAACAGTTTCTGGCATTCGGTGCAGGTAAAAGCAGCTTGTTATTTATCAGTGTCTTCTGAGGAGTTTCCATGATAAAATGTGCTGCAGCCTCTGTCTTTTGTGAGTCAGTGGAGTTGATGCTCTGCAGCACATATCCATCAAGGCAGCAAAACATTCATTGCAATTATGGCACAATTAAAAACCATAAACAAATACATGATGCTCAGTTCTTGTGGGTTTTTTCGGGCTATATGGCCATGTTCTAGAGGCATTTCTCCTGACGTTTCGCCTGCATCTATGGCAGGCATCCTCAGAGGTGAGGTCTGCTGGAGCTGGGAAGCAAGGGGTTTATATATTTGTGGAAAGACCAGGGTGAGACATGATGGTGCAATTATGGGAAACCAGAAATGTTCTGCCAATAAAGCCTATAAAATCCATGAGAGGGAAAAATGGAGAGAAAACATGGGTGATGGATGTTGGTATAGGTGAAGAGGTTATTCTGCCATTTCATTTTGCTTTGTTTTTATTTGGTAGTTCATAGCATTATGAAAATGCTTTTAGGAAGTGTTTACAATGAAGGAGCTTTAGGTGTCCTTAGCTTGCACAGCAGTCACTCTTTCTTCTCTTCATTCCTCACTATTTTCTTTCTGGCAGACTTTACTTACTTAGGTGATCCCTCATTGGACGAGTAAGATGGTCCTCCATTATGGGTTTCCTTGTGGGTCCGTATGTGGCTGTGGAGCCCTATTCTTGCTCTGCATCTTCTTCCGCAGTGAGGGCATTGGTTTCCAGGTGGAAGGCAGTCCTGGTTGGGGTTGGCCTGGCGCATTTCTCTCTTTCACCCTCCACTCGTGCCTCCTCGAATTCTGCAGCACTGCTGGTCACAGCTAACCTCCAGCTGGAGCGCTCAAGGGCCAGGGCTTCCCAGTTCTCAGTGTCTATGCCAGAGTTTTTAAGGTTGGCTTTGAGCCCATCTTTAAATCTCTTTTCCTGTCCACCAACATTCCGTTTTCCGTTCTTGAGTTCAGAGTAGAGCAACTGCTTTGGGAGACGGTGGTCAGGCATCCGGACAACGTGGCCGGTCCAGCGGAGTTGATGGCAGAGGACCATTGTTTCAGTGCTGGTGGTCTTTGCTTCTTCCAGCACGATGATGTTTGTCTGCTTGTCTTCCCAAGAGATTTGCAGGATTTTCCGGAGGCAGCGCTGATGGAATCGTTCCAGGAGCTGCATGTGACATCTGTAGACAGTCCACGTTTCGCAGGCATACAGAAGGGTTGGGTTGGGTTTCTGGCAGATAGTAACACCAAAACTGTTGGTGCTTTATGCTTAATTGAAAGCAAATTGCCTCCCCTCTTCCCTTGTTATACCTCTATCTTATTCATGCCACGGAGAAAACACATGAAAGAAACAGAAAGGATTGCAAGGCATACACGACTAAAGCACTCCTGAAAGATGCCCTTTCAACCTTTGTTTACCATTGCCCAATGATGGAGAGGTCACCATCTTTCAATGTAGTCTATTCCAATTTAGACCACACTTTCAAATAACAAGTTCTTTCCAATGCTTAGGCAGAATGGTTTCTCTTTTAGTTTGAAACTGATTGGTTACAGAGGGTGGAGTGGATCATGGCTTTCCAATCCATAGTCCAGTTTTCAATCCATCCCTGTTTGCTGAATGGGATACATGCACACTTTCTGCCTTTGTTTCCCCTGCAGGATCTCGGGCGTGTTTGGGGGAGCAGCTGGCAAGGATGGAGTTCTTCATCTTCTTTGTCAATCTGCTGAGGGCCTTCCGTTTCCAGCTGCCTCCAGGAGTCAAAGACCTTAATGAAGAACCTGAAGCAGGACTGTCAACACCACCCCATCCTTATAAAGTGTGTGCTGTTCCTCGCTGTAGTTCATCATAAAATATACAAAAATAATAGCAATGGCATGTACTTCATTGCTGCAATTTTAAAACAAATCCACAATCCCTTTCATTTTCTAAATTTCTTTCATGTGCTTAGAATCTGAAGCAAACCTGTGATATAACTCAGTCATAAAGAGATTCTGTCTCATTTGGAGGTCAAATTTTTCAGTTTCAAGAATTCTTGCTATGCACGGATGTAGTTGGGATAAAGTAATATTGTCTATTGTGGGCTGGTCTACTTCTTTGTGGATCTGTTTTCATATCCTCACTTTGCCATGGAAACTCCTAGGCGGTCTTGGGGAACCGTACATTCTCAGAGGAAGGTCATGGCAAACTGTTATGAACAAATGTTACTGACAAAACCCTGTGATCGGTTCACCTTAGGGTTCCCCTGGATCTGAAAGGCACACTACCGCAATCAGCTGCAGTAGGAGCTGTGTCCAGACCACAGTATGTATTAGCATCTGCTGCTAATGTTTTCAGAAGAAGCCATATGTTGGACAGAATCAAACAGACAGGTGGGAGAATATAGACAACCTGGAACAGAGAGCCATTGAAATGAGAGATGGATGAAGAAGACAAGGTCCCCATCTGCATTATATGGCAGTGCAGATAGGGATAAGAAGATGCTGCGATAGCAATGTCAGGGAGACAACATATTATCTTCTATAGAAAGGGGAACATAGAATAAACACTTCACCCACTTTCCATTGGTTTCATAATACCATAGACTCCAAGGGAGTGGGTACAAGTTGATATATTATGAAATCAGCATTCATAATCCAGGAACACTGCTTGGCCTCAGACATGGCCTATAGGGCAGTGCTATTCCTGAATTCTCCAGTGAAGGGGGAGGGAAGCTGAAAATGGAACCAAAAACATTTTTGGGCACCGTGCACACCCCTATTAAAGATGAGAAATAAACAGGCAGTCCCTATGTTCTGTACAGAATAGTGTGTGTAGGTTTGTTCTTCAATTGCATCTGTATGTAAGTTGGAACAGGTACATTTTGTAAGTGTAACTCCTATCTATATCTATCTATCTATCTATCTAATTATCTAATTCTATCTATCTATCATCTATCATTGTCTGTCTATCTATCTATCTATCTATCTCTCTCTCTCTCTATCTCTCTATCTCTCTATCTCTCTATCACACACATACACACAAAAGGATAAAGCTTGATTTTGCTAACATACACACACACACAAATACACTGCAAGACCTCATTTGATTGCGGCTTTGTATGTATTAGAATTTCAGCATCCATGGATTTTGGTATCCACATTGGTTCCTTGAATTGAACTCCAGTGGATACTATGCTCCCCTATAAATTTATATAAATAAAAATGTAAATGTCAGTTTGTTCATTACCTCAAATCTCCCAAAATGCTTCACCAATTGTTTTGAAATGTTTGCACCATGTAGCATTCGAACAGGCAAATGTTTACAATGTTTTCACATACCTACAATTATATAGATCTCACACCTGTGACAGGTAAAATATGCTCTGCTTCAAAAACAGTGCCATCTGCTGGACGTTCAAGAAACACACACTATACAATTACACGATTCTATTTCAATCTTTCCAAATGCTTTGCTACGTTGAATTTTCATACACTAGAGAGGTTTGGAGATAATGCACAATGATTTATATGAGTTGTAGGTTCTGGGATGTATAATTCACCTACAATCAATGAGCACTTCGAAATTGGATCAAACTTGGCACACAGAGCCCCATGATGAGCAAAAAGTTCTTTGCAGAAAGTTCACCTTGATTTGGGGGAGTTGTAGTTCACCCATATCCAGAAAGCACTGTGAACCTAAACACCGATGAATCTGGACCAAACTTGGGCACATGTGCCCAATATACCAAAATTTGATTACTAGAGGGGTTTAGGGGGGATGGGACAAACTTTCCCTTCTGGGAGTTGTAGTTCACCCACAACTAGGGAAACTGGGACCTCCATATAGTTTCATTTTGATTTAATTGCATTGGAATTCTCCAGTGCCTGGAATATCATTATGCCAAGAGATCACACTGTAGAACTGAGTCAGTTTGAAACCACTTTCACAATCTTGGCTCAAGGCTATGGGGTTGTGGAAGTTGCCGTTTTTTGCAACACTTTTTGGCAGAGATGGCAAACTACAACAGCTTCCATGACTTCATGCCTTTGAGTTGGGGTGGTGTCAAAGCTACACCCATTCTCCAGGCTGAGAGCTGAAGGAGGTGGCAGCAGTGACTTCTCGCATGGTGCTCTCTGGGGAGCTGCGATGACAACAGGGGAAGGCCAGCAGTGGTGACTCCCAGGACCAGGAGGAACCCAGTCAGTGGCCTCATAACAGAGCTGTGACGACAGAAGGGCTGCAGGGAGGTAGAAGAGGCAGCAGCGTTTGATACCGTTGACTACAATTTAATGATCCACTGTCTCACCATGTCCGGAGTTCGCGGTCAGGTCCTCAATTGGTTCAATTCATTCCTCCGGAACCGGAGTCAGTGTGTGGAATATATGGACCAAGTCTCCGAAAGTTCTCCCCTCCTATGCGGGGTACCCCAAGGTGCAATTCTCTCCCCTCTTCTTTTCAACATCTCCGTTAGACCCCTTGCCAGTTTGGTTTGGAGATTTGGCCTGGACTGCTATCAATATGCGGACGACACCCAACTCCTGTTGTGCTTGGAGCCTGAAGTAACATCAATACCTGACAATTTCACCTTATGCCTGGAGGCTCTGTCGAACTGGCTATGTGCTAGCAGACTGAAGGTGAATCCGGCGAAATCTGAGATCCGATAGGTCCGTCCCATCCGTTACCTACCTTTGATGGCACTGCTCTATCTCCATCACCTACTGTTAAGAGTTTAGGTGTCGTTTTGGATTTACAGCTGATAATGGAAGCTCAGGTCGCTGCTGCCACAAAACAGGCCTTTTTCCATCTATGACAAGCGAGGCAACTGGCACCTTACCTGTCGGATGAGGCTCTGGCAACAGTCATCCATGCCACGGTCACATCTAGGCTGGACTATTATAACACCTTTGTATGTTGGCCTTCCTATTTCTACGACCCGAAAGTTCCGTATTGTCCAGAATGCTGCAGCCAGGTTACTCACAAAAACACCCATGAAATGCCATATAACAGCAGTGCTGGGGCATCTACACTGGCTTCCAATTGATTATCGTGGTTT
>NW_026846588.1:10482039-10611282 GCF_025583915.1 Anolis sagrei ordinatus
GTAGGAAGGGAGGGGAGAGAGAAGGAAAAGGGGAAGAGGAGAGGGGAGGGGAGAGGGCAGAGAAGGGAAGAGGAGGGGAGAGGGAGGAGGAGAAGGGGGGAAAGTAGGAAAAAAGGGGAGAGTTTAATGGTGAGTGGGAAGAGTAATGGAAGATGGGGGTGGAGGGGAGGTAGGGAAATAGGGGTAAGGTGAGAAGAGAAGAGAATTTAAGTGTGAAAAAATTGAAGGTGAGAAAGTTGAGGGGAAGTAAAAAGGGAATTATGATAATTTGAAGGGTATATTTTGGTGTATTATATGGGAATTAAGTAATAATAATGATATGGAGTATTGGACATAAAAAGGTTGGGGGAGTTTTGGATAACTGGGTTAATAAGTATTAAATAGAATTGAGGTATTAGTATTTTGTGTTTTAAAAAAGATTTAGATAATTTCTTATTATTATGAGGATAATAATATTCTTATTAGATGTTCATATTGTCAGCATATTATCTTGGCATCTGATTAGTCAAATTCAGTAATTGTAGTTAGCTGACACAGAATGTATAATTTTATTGAAATATCACCATACAAATCCAATTTGACAGATAATAGATTTAATTCAATGTTCCTATGGTGTGTTGATCTTTAAGCTAGATTCGGAGTTAAATCAAGTGCCGTCGGGCACCTATCATTACTTTCGCATGGATATGGGTTCCCAATCTGGGGCTAGTTGAACTTATCCTCTGCTCCTCCCCAGTAGCATTTTGGCCATCTTCCGACCTGGGAGTCCCATCTTCCAATGGCATACCGACATATCTCTGGTTGTACTGGTCCATTTAGTTTTCTTGGCAAGGATACTGGAGTGGTGTGCCATTGCCTTCCCCAGGGATCACGCTTGGTCTGACCTCTCTGCCACAACCGTCCCGTCTTGGGTGGCCCTTCACGGTTTCGCTCATGACATCATTGAGGTGCTCAAGCTCCAGCGCCCCGACAAGGCGGTGATCCTTTGCTGGAGTTAGGAGGGTTAGATTAACAAATTTCCATCTAAGTCTTTTATTGTATTGTAATTCCAATGTCTGGCTCTCCTGAGTGGTGCCAAATGTAGGCCTTCTAAGGTCAGTCTGCAGGAGGCATCTCACTGTCACAGGTTGGTGATTGCTATCCAATCTGGGAATAACTTCCAAGGGAGTAAACGCTGGCCGGAGTTCCCTGGAAACGCAAATGAAGTCTATAGCACTACTGCCGTTTGCTGAATGGAAGGTGAATGGGTATATAAATTTCTCATTTAAGCCTCTACCGATTGTGAGATCGAATTTTTATAGTAGGGCCACCAATGAAACTCCAGCTTTGTTTCTTTGACAGTCACGGGACCTCCATCCGAAGTTGAACAAGCTTGCATCTGGGGGAATGTTGCTAGCTGATGCAATCTTCAGTTTGGAGTTGCCCAATCTCACGTTGAAATCACCCAGGATGATGGTCTGTGCTGCCGGGAACAGAGTATTAATTTCCTCCAGCGCCCCTTCAAGAATTGGCCATATATCCCATTTATCTGACTTTGATGTTGTAGGTTGTATGTAAACATTTAGGAAGAGGATGGTTGGACTCCTTTTTGCCAAAGGGGCAGAAATATTTGTGAATTTGACTGTGAGGATGTTAATACAGTTTGTAGTACTTTTTAGTGAGATTTCTTCTCCCTGCCAACCTAATGCACCTTTGATTAAAGTGGCAATGCCACCACTAGGTCTGCCGTACTTTGAAAGTTTCATGGTTGGTTTGGACCAGGTTTGAAATCCCGAGAGTTGGCAGATTTGTTCCTCTTCTGTAATCCATGTTTCCTGGAGTGCAATAATACCAAATTGGGACAGAAATTCAACAAATTTTTACATGGGGCATTTGTTCTTCCATCCCGCTATGTTCCATGATATCACTCTGAAACTCCCTAGTCATTCCTGAGATTGTATTTGGTCATCAGCGTCCATGATTACACAACCATTTTTTGGGTGGAATGTGGTCCCCTTTGCTGAGCTATGGGACCATGTGTGGGATGTCTTACTACTCCTTGTGATTGCATCCGCCTCTTGTAATTGTTGTGTAGATGGTAATATGTTGTTTGTGGAGATACCATTAGAGCTTAAATGTCTCAACTGAGTATAATTATTGTTTGGGGACTCTGGTGTTTCTTGTGGATTTTGTGTCATGTTGAGCCCAGAATTCCCTAAATTTGAGGAGTCCTGGTTGTTTGGGGCCACTTGTTGGGGGGGGGGGGATTCATCAGGTTCGTGGCTCTCAACTTGGGAGACTCTGATCTGATCATTTTTTAGATGAGGAGAGATTTTCATCTGGCTCTTAGGATTTTTTTCCCTCTTTCCGGGTGGCAGAGCATCCGTAGCTTTTATGTCTTTAATACCGTTAATCATTTTGCCCAAAGTCCTTTTTCTTTTCCTTGGTCGTTGTTCAAGGGTGGAGGATTCTGTGAGGTGAACTATGGCCTGCACCTCTTGTTTCGAGTCCTTATAGGAGTGAGCCTTCCTTCCCATTGCTGCTAGAGTATTGAGCTGATTCTGAGGTCGTCTCTGGCATCAGCTCTTGGTTGCACTCCACATTTATTTTCAACTGTTCTTCGGTTCTTGTTATCGGTGATTTTGGATGATTATCGGGGGCAGATATCATCCTCTGTGTGAGCTCCTGGGGTGTTGTCAATGGAGGTTGAAGGGATTCAGTTTGAGCGGAAGGGCCATTTGTTGCTGTTTGGCCTTTTTTGCAATGAGAGTTTTTCAAGAGGGGTTGGCACCGCATCTCTGTGAAGGACTTTTTCACAATAATTCCATAGGAGCATCTAAGGTGGTCTCTTATTTTTAATATCTTTTGAATAAGAAGTTCATCTTGGAAGTTGATAACTGCCCTTTTATAATAGCTATCACTGGGCAGCCAGAACGGTGGCAGAATATCCTTTGGCTTTAATTCTCTCTGTAGGATGCTGCTTAGAGATGTCAGAATCCTATTTTTACTGCTCCAGTTACCCCAGTTTAAGCGTGTATCTTCTATATGAAACACCAGCTGTTTTTTTGTTAAGTTGCAGTGAGCACTTCTGCTGACAGGAGGCATCTCTTCTAACTTCTCTTCTAGCATTAATTGTGTTGGCTTCCTTTACAGGTTTCACTAGTTTGACCTTAGCTGTATGATTTGCTAAAGGAAGGTCCTGCCGAAACTTAGTCTGGTTCATTAGGGATTGTAACAAAGTATTTATTTCAAATATTTGCTCATTTATGTCTCTTATTCTATCACAAATAGGCAACATAGACTCTTGAGATAAAAACACATGCTGGGAAAGCAACTCAAAACAACTAGAGTTAGTTTTCTTACCATAGCTATTTGTCCCTGGGGGAGTTGGCGTGTTGCCATTTTCCTTCAGCATCTCAGGATAATCTTCCATCAGTATAGAGAATCTATTTTCTGTTGGTATTAGAGCTAAAACCGGGGGGGAGGGGGGTAAGTTGGTAACTTACATTATCAGTTGAAGAGGAGGATAGGTTCTATTTATATTTGCATTCCTTGGGCTCAAAGAGAGGGATAGTCTTTGGCTTCTCTTTCTCCCCATTGCGCTGCTCCTCCAGCTGGCCCATGCAGTTATCCAGGTCCAATGTAGTCAATCCCCCATTGAAGCAATCGACTTGGTAACACCAATATAAATTATATAATGGTGTAAATTGGATTTTCACCTTTGCAACTCATTTTTATACAGGTTGTATAGGTTGGAGTGTTGTTCTCCATCTTTTGTGTGGTTATTATAATTAGTGGTAGTGCTGGCCTGTCATCATCCCCTTTAGTTGCACCATATATCCCAGTTCAAACCAGATATTGTGGGTGTATCTGCCTTGATATTCAGGGTAATATGGCTGTGTGGAAGGGCACAGAGTTCACACTGTCATATATCACAGTTCAAAGATTATCTGCCTTGGTAATCGGTGTTGAAGATGTCCTCATTCCTCACATTTCTGTGAGTCCAAAGGATATCCCATTTCAATTTAAGAGTTTGCAATTCCCAATTTGATTGGTGTTTGCAATCACCATCCACAAAGCTCAGAGCCAATCTTTACAATTCTGTGGTTCAGATCTAGACACAGATTGCTTCTCTAATGGACAACTATATGTTGTGTGTTCTAGAGTTGGCAAACCAGACAATCTCTATATCTGTACAAACAATGGCACAACAACAAAATTGTATACAAACAAGCATTGTAAAATTCAATATATATGGAACCTACAGTTTTTCTTTTTTTTTCTTTTCCATTTAACCAGACTGGGCCATTTATTTATTTATTTACTTTACTTTACTTTACTTGTATACCGCAGTTTCTCAGCCCGACAGGCGACTCAATGCGGTTTACAACAAGGATAAAAATCAGACAAAGATATACAATTTAAAACCCTAATAGCATGGTATACAATATTAATACAACAATAAACAACACAATACATCTCATAACTAGAGTCGTGATCCAGTTCGTCGTCCGTTTTTCCATTCCTGTATCATAACATTCATTGCACTGTTGGTCCGAATGCCCGCTCAAACATCCAAGTTTTTAATCTTCTTCGAAACACCATTAGTGAGGGGGCTGATCTAATCTCCATGGGAAGGGCGTTCCACAGCCGAGGGGCCACCACAGAAAAGGCCCTGTCTCTCGTCCCCGCCAGCCGCACCTGTGAAGCAGGTGGGATGGAGAGCAGGGCCTCCCCAGAAGATCTTAGGGTCCTGGCGGGCTGATAGGCAGAGATACGTTCGGATAGGTAGCTTGGGCCAGAACCGTTTAGGGTTTTATAGCAATGTGTGGCGGGGAACAGCTAGTAAGTAAAATAAAGTAGTTGATTAATAATTTTAAATTTGTTAACAAAGTCTAAAATTTCCTTTCATCACAACAAAAGGCAAATGTAACCTTGTTTCTGAGAAAGTCATAGACTGGAGTCTTTTATGGCAATTACAATTGGGTAACACAGAGTTGTGCACTTGTAGCTATCATGTTACCTATGCAGCCTCTAGTTTAGGGACCGTAGGAACTGTGAAGGGCCTAAACATTCCAAAGGCACCAGATTCTGTCTTTGAAACTAAGCAGAGTCAGCTCTTTTTTAGTTCCTGGAAGGGGGAGACTGCCAATGAATACCAGGGGTAGGAACTGGGAAATCCACCTTTAGTATTCCTTATCCAAGAAAACTCAATGAAATTAATGCAATTGCCAAAATCAACACACAACAGGAAGGGACCATTAACTCACTGGATTAATTTCAGGGAGGAGGCAGACTGACAACAAGATCAACATTCTGGCAGGACCTGTTACATGATTTGATTTTTTTATGTGATAAGCTCCTTATGCAGATATATTGCATGCCCATTCAATGTAGGACATTTTTTTGACTATGCGTGGTACAAAACTGGTCTCATGTTGTATATATATGTACGAGGACGTTAGCAGGAAACAGAGGAAAGAACACTGAACCATCCTCTTTCACCCTTTTCCTAGCTGATTGGAAATAACCAAAGAGAAGGAGGACAGGAGAATGGGGGAGACTGGAATATTTTTTATTGTTCTTCTTGTGATTCTTCTGCTTGTCTACTTTCTGAAACAGCAGTGGTCATGCCGACATTTCCCACCTGGGCCTCTTTCCCTTCCTGTCATTGGAGGCATATGGAAATTTAAGTTTGGAATTGGATATACTGTAGAGACGGCAATAAAGGTACTTTTTTCTACTAACTTATGAATCTGATTCAGAATTAGTGAAAATCACTGTGATTTTTTTCTATGTTGGCTGTGGACAAAAGAATTGTGAGTTACAATAATAGTTAAATGTTTGACATGAAAACTTATTATTAATAGGTTTAACTGTTGTAGTAATTTCATTAAAGTTTTGCAAGAGTTTGGAGATATCGCTTACTCGAGATATAACTCTCAGAATCTTGTAAGCAGTATAGACGTTGTGTGTTATTGCTACAATCCAAAACGTAACTTTTCCCAGCTCTGCTTTTCCCCCAAAAGAATTCCCCCAGAGGTACCAACCGTGCATGAATGTACAATGAACAGAATACTTCTGTGCATGCAATGAGACATCTTCCGTTCCTCTGCTGTGCACAGTCTTCAGAGTTTCTCACGTATCTGCCGTGGATGGTCCTTCAAGGCCCCAGAGCAATTTCGATGACATGAAGGGGAATCAGGGTGAAAAAACTTCCTCCTTCACAGAATCAGTTCCATCAATAGAATAGCTTCATAGAAATGACATCCAATAAATATAGCTATTTAAATGAGGTGTAGGATGTCATATAGGACAGAAGGGGAAGGAGGATGGCAAGAAATCCCATGGAATGTAAGAACGTTGGGGGTTCAAAGCTCTGCAAAGTCTTTTGTATAACGGGGGAAATCACATTGGTCATGCTTAGAAGAACACTGAATAGATATCAACGAGATGGTTGTGGTAGTCGGTGTCAGCATTAAGTGGAAAGCATGGGTTGCATGGGGTGAAAGAATTGAGCAGCATCTTTGAGGCAAGTCCATTTATTTTAGCACTAGCTTAGTAACCTGGCGGTGCCTGGGTTAGGTATTTGGAAAGGATGATCATTAGTCATTGTTTGTTTTGGGCATTTTAGCAATGACCCCATTAGAAAATGCAGAAAGGTGTGGGTAGACTAAAACTCCCACCATCCTCTGTCAGTGCTACCCAAACTCCCCAAAGTTGATCATGATGGGAATGTGTGCCAAATTTGGTTCAGATCCATCAGTGGGATTCATAGTGCTCTCTGGATGTGGGCAGATTGCAACTCCCATCATCTTCTTTTATTGCCTCCACCCCCAAACCATGTCAGTATTTAAAGTTGCTCATTCCTCGAGGGTTGGTCTCAGAAGGTGTTATTGGGAGACTCCTGCTCAACCCCACAACCTTTGTCTTGTGGGGTTCCTCAGGGTTCAATATTATCTCCCATGTTGTTCAACATCTACATGAAGCCGCTGGGTGAGATCATCCGGAGTTTCGGGGTGCGATGTCATTTGTACGCAGATGATGTTCAACTCTGTCACTCCTTCCCACCTGTCACTAAGGAGGCTGTCGAGGTCCTGAACCGGTGCTTGGCCGCTGTGACGGTCTGGATGGGGGCGAACAAATTGAAATTGAATCCAGACAAGACAGAGGTACTCCTGGTCAGTCGCAAGGCCGAACAGGGTATAGGGTTACAGCCTGTGTTAGATGGGGTCGCACTCCCCCTGAAGACGCAGGTTCGCAGTTTGGGTGTGATCCTGGACTCATTGCTGAGCCTGGAACCCCAGGTTTCGGCGGTGACCAGGGGAGCATTCGCACAGTTAAAACTCGTGCGCCAACTGCGCCCGTACCTTGGGAAGTCTGACTTGGCCACGGTAGTCCACGCTCTGGTTACATCCCGTTTAGACTACTGCAATGCTCTCTACGTGGGGTTGCCTTTGAAGACGGCCCGGAAGCTCCAATTAGTCCAACGCTCGGCAGCCATGATACTAACAGGAGCGGAGCGCAGGGAGCATACAACTCCTCTGCTGCACCAGCTCCACTGGCTGCCGATTTGCTACCGGGCTCAATTCAAAGTGCTGGCGTTGGCCTTTAAAGCCCTAAACGGTTCTGGCCCAACCTACCTATCCGAACGTATCTCGGCCTATCAGCCCACCAGGACCCTAAGATCTTCTGGGGAGGCCTTGCTCTCTATCCCGCCTGCTTCACAGGTGCGGCTGGCGGGGACGAGAGACAGGGCCTTTTCTGTGGTGGCCCCTCGGCTCTGGAACGCCCTTCCCATGGAGGTAAGATCAGCCTCCTCGCTGATGGTATTCCGAAAAAGACTAAAAACTTGGATGTTTAAGCAGGCATTTGGTTAATTCGGTGCAATGAATGTGTCGACTACGGATTGGTAATATGGATGATGCAATTGGACCACGATTTTAGTTAGGAGATGTATTGGATTGTGATTTATGTGAAATATTGTGTATTATGTTTTTTACGGTTTTAATTGTATACTGTGTACTGTATATTCTGTTGTAAACCGCGTTGAGTCGCCAGTTAGGCTGAGAAACGGCGGTATACAAGGACAGTAAATAAATAAAATAAAATAAAATAATGGGTTTGCGTGCCAAGTCTTGTCCAAATCCATTGTGAGTTAGGTTCAGAGTACTGCTGATTATGGATGAATTATAACCCCTATCTTTTTCTGTCATTGCCCCCTCCCAAACCCCACCAATACTTAAAGTTGGCCTTGATGAGTATGTGTGTCAAGTTTGGTCCAGATCCATAATCAATTTGGCATGGTGTTCTCTGGAAGTTCTCTCTGGATGAGGGATGAACTGCAATTCCCATCATCCAGGATCAATCCCTCCTCCAGCCCCCCCCCCCAATACCTCCTCCAGTATTTTCTGTTGGTCATGGTGGACATATGCACCTTTGCCAATGGGTTAACATTGTCTCTGGAAAATAGAGACACAGACAAACACAGGCATATTTTGACCTCTATCTATGATTCTATCTATCTATCTATCTATCTATCTATCTATCTATCTATCTATCTATCTATCCATCCATCCATCCATCCATCCATCCATCCATRCATTSATRSATCCATCCATCCATCCATCCATCCATCCATCCATCCATCCATCCATATATCTATACACACTTATACACATATAATTTTTCATGAGCCTCACTGATGAAGAAAATAAGTTGTTCAAGGTTTCTTAGTTACTTTTCCAATTGCAAGGAAGTCACCCAAAGCTCATCTACCGACCACCCAATGGTGACTGGCAAAAAAGCACTATTGATATTTTTCTGAGGAAATTGTAGTATAACAGACTCTCATTGATATTTTAGTGTTGGTAAAAAAGAAACATTTTTCAAAAAGTCTTCCACAGAGTCATAGCAAAAGAGCAGTGACATTATGTGATCACCCCCATCTGAAGGCACTACATTTATGATGTAAGTGGCTCGAGGGAGATGGTTTTATGAGACTGGAGAGAAAGGGAGAAGGGCAGAAATAGGGAGTGGGAATGTTGCTATGGTCAGAAACATCAGAAATGAGGATCTGAATATGGTTACTATTCCTATATTGACCAGAAATCATTTCTTCATTTGACTGCAACTGTTCTTCTTCTTACATTGATTCAAATGGCAGTTGGCAGAACAATATGGAGACATTTTACTTTTGTGGGCGGGACATATACCAGTTGTAGTTTTGTCTGGCTTTGAAGCTGTGAAAGAAGGACTGATTGATCATTCGGAAGACTTCTCTGAGAGGCCACTGACTCCATATATTGCAGCTATATCAAGAGGAAAGGGTAAGTTGTGAAGACTACATCTTTCTCCAGAGAAACAATATGAGAGCATTGTCGAAGGCTTTCTTGGCCGGAATCACTGGGTTGTTGTATGTTTTCCAGGCTACATGGCCATGTTGTAGAGGTATTCTCTCCTGGCGTTTCACCTGCATCTATGGCAAGCATCCTCAGAGGTAGTGAGGTCTGTTGGAAGTAGGAAAATGGGTTTATATATCTGTGGAATGACCAGGGTGGGACAAAGGATTTTTGTCTGCTAGAGCTAGGTGTGAATGTTTCAACTGACCACCTTGATTAGCATTTAATTCGGGTTCGTCTATACAGCCCCCTTTTATTGAGGGAGTTTCCACAATAATCTGGCTGTTTGGATGCACCCTCAATCTCAGTAAATGGTTCCTTGGCATCCTGAAAGGCTTGGTTACAGTGGATTTTGCAAAATGGATGGGGAACATCTACCAGAAGTTTTTTCATTCTTTCTTTTTCTTATTGAAACCCATTTTCCTACTTCCAACAGACCTCACTACCTCTGAGGATGCTTGCCATAGATGCAGGCGAAACTTCAGGAGAAAATGCCTCTAGAACATGGCCATATAGCTCAGAAAACCTACAACAACCCAATATGAGAGCAAGCTTAAAGGCACCAGGAGGGTGAGGGGAGATGATGACCAGAAATCTGTTTGTGATCATTTTCTTATATCTGCATTTGCATTTATGTGGTGCAGTGCATCTCTGAGGTTCAATAAGAAAAAGAAAGAAAGAAAAAACTTTTGGTGGATGTCCCCCATCCATTTTGCAAAATCCACTGTAACCAAGCCTTTCAGGATGCCAGGGAACCATTTACTGAGATTGAGGGCGCATCCAAACAGCCACTTTAGACGAAGTCCTGGACAAACCCGAATTAATCCGCCACGAACCAGGAAAACCCACTATCAAATTAATTCGCCACAAACCAGGGTTTTCCTGGTTTGTGGCAAATTAATTTGATAGTGGGTTTATTCTGTGCCTTCCTGGAAGGTATGGGATAGACCCACTACTTCTGGTGTCTGGACTGCAGTCCAGATAGTCTGGGCTAAAGTAGCCTGGAAAACTGTGGGAATACCAACCCCCTCCCTAAAACCCCTTCAAAGCCCTAAAAAGAAAAGTACTTACCCAGCCTCCATTAGAGAACTGTCACTCCCCCCCCCCTTCTTCTGGCATGTCATTTCTATGTATGAGGAGAGCTGCGGCTGCTCTTTGATGGAGGCCGGGCAAGCACTTTTTTAAAAAAGGACTTTTTAGGACTTTTGGGGAGGAGATTACAGTGTCCTCGTGTTTTAGCTGAATTTTGTAAATAAGAATTATATATTGATTTGTGCAATCTATTTTGCCCAAGTCCATGCCCAACTCCTGCCATCTCTAATTTGATTGCCCAATGTAGCCTTGGGTTTGGATATTGAGATTGGTTTTGATTTATTGTAATGCCGTTTATAGTCTACTGTTTAATTGTTTGGTCAGCTGTTGTGTGTTGACCCATGTTTTTAAATGTGGTTTGGTTAGCTCTGTGACTATGGGACTTGGTCCGATTGTAAGCACCGCCGTGTTGTACACTGCCGTGAGTCACCCTAGGGCTGAGAACGGCAGTCAACAAATGCGGTAAATAAATAAATAAATAAATAAATAAATAAGCTGCCATGAGTCCCTTTGGGGGGATGGTGGCGGGATATGAAAATAAAGTTATAATAATATTATTATTCCTTCCATGCCCAGGTGTTGGACTTTCAAATGGACATACCTGGAAGCAGCAGAGGCGTTTTAGCCAAGTTACACTGCGGAAAATGGGAGTAGGGAAAAAAAGCATGGAGGGCCAAATAGAAGAGGAATCCCAACAGCTTGTAGAGGTTTTTGCACGTGAAAAAGGTATGTGTCAACTTGCAGAAGTTTGCTTGTAGTCTGCACTGGTCTTTGATGTGAAATTTGTCATATTTTTGTTGATATCCAATATCAACCTAGGTTGACATAAATCCCAAGAGTTCTTTCTCCAAAGAAAATCTAATTGAGACTATGAAGTGGTTGACTGATATTAACTGAACTTGATTTGCAGGGCAGCCATTTGATCCTGCATTGCCCATCACAAATTCAATCTCCAACGTAATATGTGCCATATCTTTCGGATACCGTTTCCCTCTTGAAGATAAAACCTTCAAGGAACTGATTGATGCTGTGACATTTACCTCAAAATTTGGAGGAAGTTTTTTTTATGTGGTAAGGAGCATTTTGAAAACAATTGCAATAATGTTTTAAGTGTTGGATATTGTCATGGCAAAATGGAGTAAATTCTGCAGAGGTTAATCCTCACACTTTACACTAGTAGATATTTGACCATTCCATTGTTATGTATGAGGATGAATGCTTTCTGAATTTTTCTCTCAGTTGATGGAGAAAAAGAAGGCTGGAATCGTTTTAGAGAGCCTCATCATTGTAAGTGGACTTAGGTTTGTAGGAATTTAAAGGGAGAAGGCTTATTGAATGCATGGGCAAACTTTGGCCCTCCAGGCGTTTTGGACTTCAACTCTCAGAAATCTGAGCCAGCTTACTGGCCATTAGGAATTGTGGGAGTTGAAGTCCAAAACACCTGGAGAGCCAAATTTGCCCATGCCTGGTCTATCATGTCTGCATCCAATTTCGGTCTGCTACATTACTATAAACCAAAGTCAACAAAGAGATTGATGGAGAAGGAGATTGATGCAGCATAGAACATAAGGTATATGAATTGGAATTGAGAAACACCATCTAATTGTTGATGAGCATTGAGCACTCTTGTTTCCTGTTTTTCAATCTCATAATTCAGTTTTATCTTATCACCCCTCCTACGTAAAGTTATGTAACGTAACAAGTTATTCATGGCTGGTGCAATATTTTTGCAGTTACCACACTAAACCTACACATCCCAAAGAATTTTGGAAAATTACTCAGCACAGCAAAACACATTGTTTTGTGTGCAAACATTACAAGGGTTGTTACAATTTTTTCACAAAAAGAGCACCTACTGCAAATATCATAGGCAGCCTTGTCTAACGTAGGAATGACAGGGCTACATTACTGACATGATATGAAACCATGGTAGAGAACAACAGTCTGTTAGGTATAAATGGCTTCTAGGGAGAGTTAAATTTGATTGAGGATCAATTTATTTGTCTTTTTTACAGTCCATGGTGTCTTTGGGGCCATCTAATCAACTGAGCCACTTTCACTTTGGGAACAGGTAAACTGAGGAATGAAGATGGCCTCTGCCTTGCTTCCCTCTAACTGACCATAATAGTGCCTGGAGGACACGAAAGTGTCATCTGATAATCCTCAGCACATGGAATGGTGGCATCCAGCACACCGGGATTGGAGAGGGGAGAGTACAAAGGGATTCATCTTCCCTTCACTGCCTGGTATGCCGGAGATCACCATTCAAGCCACTGAGGAGTGTTTAATGCCATTTCAGCTACTCTGATATTTGTGCTGTTGAAGGCTTTCATGGCCAGAATCATAGGGTTGCTGTGAGTTTTTCAGACTGTATGGCCATGTTCCAGTAATATTCCCTCCTGATTTTTCACCTAGATCTGTGGACAGCATCTTCAGACCTCTGAAAGTGCTAACCACAGATGCAGGTGAAACATCAGGACAATTTTATTGTCCAGACGGTAGAAGAGGCAATAAGGGAATCAGCTCTTTTGGATCTGATCCTAACAACACTGAGGATCTGTTTAATGGAGTGGAACTGCTGGGATCCTTACGTGAGAGTGACCATGTGTTTCTGGAGTTTGTGATACAAAGGAAGGGGGAAACTAAAAGAAGTCAAATATGCATTCTAGACTGTAGAAGAGCCGACTTTGGGAAATGTAAGGAAAAACTGAGTGTGATTCCATGGACAGGAATATTAAAAGAGAAGGGAGTTAATGATTGATGTGAGTTTCTTAAAAGTGGGATACTGAAGGCACGATTGCAAACAGTGTGAGCAAAGAGAGAGAAAAATAAGAGAAGTGTAAAGAAATCAGAATTGATGTCCAAAGAAGATTTAACTGAGTTAAGATTTCAAAGAGACATGCACAAGAAATAGAAAATGAGGGAAATCGCCAAAGAGGAATTCAAATAAATAACCAACATATGTAGGGAAAAGATTTGTAAGGCTAAAGTGAAAGATTATCTCTGGCTCAACATCTTCTTTTCCTCAGTCTGTCATGAATAACTTTTCAATAACTTTAAAGCATCAATTTTTTATTGCAATTTCCAGTGTGAGAGGGTATATCAGATTACAGAAAAACATTTAAAAATACAAACATACAGATTCTATGCAACTACATTGGATTTACAATTACATGGCTAACAAACAAAGGTGAATTATATTTTCACTCACCATTAACACACATGTACAAGCATTCATCCACATGCATCCAAATATTACCATATCCTTTTCTCCCTCCTTGGAGAAGCACCTGTTAGGCCAGACCCTGCTTTCCTGCAGCCTGCCAACACACAGTTCCAAAACTTTCATAATACCATAACTTAAAAACTCCTCTTTCCCTAAGAACAATGCCAGATCTCTGTTTTTCTGTACAGCAGAACCTGACTCCCTGCACAAAATCTAAGGCTCCCGTATCTTGGGAGGTCGGACTTGGCCATGGTAGTCCACGCTCTTGTCACATCCCGCATAGATTACTGCAACGCGCTCTACGTGGGGTTGCCCTTGAAGACTGCCCGGAAGCTTCAGATGGTCCAGCGCTCGGCAGCCAGGTTGCTAACGGGAGCGGCACTCAGGGAGCACACCACCCCCTGTTGAGCCAGCTCCACTGGCTGCCAATTTGCTACCGGGCACAATTCAAGGTGCTGGCTTTAGCCTATAAAGCCCTAAACGGTTCCGGCCCCACTTACCTCTCCGAACGCATCTCCACCTATGAACGTAAGGACGTTAAGATCGTCCGGGGAGGCCCTGCTCTCGGTTCCGCCGGCGTCACAAGTGCGATTGGCGGGGACGAGAGACAGGGCCTTCTCGGTAGTGGCCCCTCGGCTATGGAATGCGCTACCAGGGGACATCAGGCAGGCCCCTTCGTTACTGGTGTTTCGGAGGAGGGTTAAGACGTGGCTCTATGAGCAGGCATTTGGATAACTATGTGATGACAACCAATTTATTGACGGCATTGAACAAGGAATGAAAAAGGATTATGAGAACGGGATCTGATTCTAATGTGAGGCGTTGATGATTATGTGTGCTGTTTGTGTATGTGTGTCCGATATATTGTTCAGTGTTGCTTTTTATTGTAAACCGCATTGAGTCGCCGCCTCAGGCTGATAAATGCGGTATACAAATGGAGTAAATAAATAATAAATAAATAAGGCTCCAAAAGTGCACTTCTTTCTCTTTCCTTAAGAAAGAAGCCCCAAAGTGTCCAGAATCATGCTTTCCCATAACATATTTGACACTCTGAATACAGCATCTCTCTCCTTCCCATGGGGCAGAGCATGGCAGGTGAACCAGACTCCTCAGGTCAGTCACAATTTGATCATTAGTAGATCCAGCCTTTTATAGGAATATTCTGCTGACATAGTCTCAAAGTTGTAAATGAATGATAGACGTCCTCTATCCTGGCTCCATCTTTGTTTCCTGGCCACATGTTGATTCTTCTGGATTGGTGTTGACAAACACGTCTTGTGTTGACTTCCTTCTTAACATTGTAAACATTTTTCTTATCACTGTCCAGTTCTGCTCACAGTTTACTTTTCAGTTCTTATTAGCAACTTTTAATTACAGTTCCAGAAATCAGGTAGTCAGTCATTGTAGGCCTTAATATTATACTGGTGTCTCCAAAATTATTAACTCTATCCATACATCCTTCCATTCTTCCATTCATTCCCACACATCATATTAAATTCACATTTATCAAATCTGCATGTTGAATTTCTTATTACAAGTCTTCTCCCAAAAGCCTCGTCTGAAAAGCCTCATCCTGCCCAGACTCAGATGCTTCCATTCCTATTGAGCAGAGGGTCATACCTCTGCTCAACAGTAGCAATCTCTACAGTATCAGGGTACTCATCCACCATTCTGCTGCTGGGAGGAAACTCTCCTCCCCATCATCCTTATCTTGCCTGAAAATCCTGACATGACGTAGTCCAGGAATACCTGGCTAATTTTCGAGGGCTAGATGAACTACATCCAAGAGTATTGCAGGAGCTAGCAGAAGTAGTTTTATAACCAATGGCAATCACCTCTAAGAATTCTTGGAGAACAGGAGAAATCCCGGCAGACTGGAGAAGGACAAATGTTGTCCTTCAAGAAGGGGAAAAAAATAGGACACAAAAGCATTACTGTCTCCATTTCTTGTTTACAGCCAATAAATGTTCTTATCCTAAAGCAACTTGTGTGTGTCAAAGCTGCTTTAGCTGATTGACTGTGTTTCCTTGCCTCTGCCCTACTAATGGTAGGTATTTGCTTATTTCTTTGTAGCTATATGAAATGTTCCCATGGCTCATGAAGCATCTTCCAGCGCCTCACAACGAGGCATTTCGTGCTACAAAGATGCTGCTTTCATTGGCAAAGGAAGAAATACAGAAACATAAAGAGCAAATGTCCTTTCAGGAACCACGGGATTTCATTGATTTCTACCTGCTTGAAATAGAAAAAGTAAGTACCTGCTTTGTATCCAATTATATCCATTCCAAGAAATGCAATGGGACTTTGGTATCCGCTGTGGTATGATTACAGGATCCCCATGGATACCAAAATCTGTGAATGTCCAAATTCCATTCTCTATCTATATAAGTAAAAATGGCAACACCATTTGGGGTCCCAACCCATAGTTTGAGAAACTCTAATATAGATGATGTTGTTCATCTGGAGCAGATAAAAAGGTAACCCCCCCCCCCAACCACACACTCATACATACATACACGGTCTATGTCAATGAGCAGAAATTAAAAGCAGGTATAAAAGGACCACTGGCTTTCAGATGTATGTGCCTCTAATAAGGATGTCACAAAGGAATAACTGCCCCAGGACTAAGGCATTCTCACTACATCCAAGACCAGAGTAATAGCAAAACTCCATAGTATAGACACATTTTCTGGATCAGCACCTCAGTCCTGCCAAGAAATTCTTGGCTAGGAGTCTTGCTGTTGAAACAGCACCCAAATTCACATGCTTACGAAATCTGTTTCACCAGTAGAATAATATAGTGCTTCCATGCCTTAGTGTTCCTTGCCTTGAAAAACCCTTCAAAATACATGAGGTTGCAATAAATCAATAGCCAACATGAAGGCACATGCACACATGTATAAAGACAGACTTGAAAAAGAAGCTTTGTAGTCAGTCATTAGTCATATTTCATCTTTCACATTGTCACCATCAGAGGAAGAATGATCCTACCTCTACATATGATGAAGAGAACCTGGCTCAGGATATTCATGACTTATTTTTTGCTGGAACGGAAACGACTGCCACTTCTCTGAAATGGGCAGTCCTCCTTTTGGCAAATCATCCAGATATTCAAGGTAAGAGAGAACACTGAGCAGCAAGAACAACAAACTGCTGTGTCAGTAGTGACTTTTTAACAATGTACTCAATCAAAGAAGAAAGAAAATCAGATCTAGCTTCTATTCTTTCTATGAATGTGGTAGACATTTATAATTGGACCACACAGTTTACAGGAAACCTACATACAATTTATATGTTTATCTTGTCAGAAATAAATTGAGAATACAGTGATAATGTATAGGAAAACCACAAACAGGGTTAAAATCTTGGAATAATACTAAATGTCCTTTGACCAGAAGCTGGCTACTTGGAGTGCCTCTGGTGTCACTGTGTGAAGGTCCTCCATTGTGCATATGGCAGGGCTCAGGCTGCAATTAGTAGGTGGTCTGTGGTTTGCTCTTCTCCACACTTGCATGTCGTGGACTCCACTTTGTGGCCCCATTTCTTAAGGTTGGCTCTGCATCTCGTGGCCCCGGGGCAGTCTGTTCAGCACCTTCCAAGTCGCCTAGTCTTCTGTGTGCCCAAAGGGGAATTTCTCATCAGGTATCAGCCACTGATTGAGCTTTTAACCTGCCACTTTTGGCCTCTCGCTTCCTGAGCTGTTCCTGTGAGTATCTCTGTAAATCTTAGGAAGCTATTTCTTGATTTAAGGCATTGGCTTGCTGGCAGATATCCGAACACAGGGTCAGATATCATGTCACTGCCTTGGTCTTCTCATTATAGGCTGCTACTTCTTGATGGATGTCAGTACTGGCTAAAAAGTAAAATTTCTCCAGTGGTGTAGGGCATAGACATCCTGTGATAATGTGTCAGGTCTCATTAAGAGCCACATCCACTGTTTTAACATGGTGAAATGTATTCCACACTGGGCATGAGTGTTCAGCAGCAGAGTGGAATATGTACACTGATAGATACCTAACTCCAACCATCACCCTTGTAAAAAAAGAAGAAGAAAGAAGCACAATTAAAGTCCTGGTAGACCCCACAAACTGTATCGTTGAACCCTACACCCTTCAATGTGAACTGAACCACCTAAACTGGTCTCTACAGACCAATGGATACTCCACTACAGACATTGGAAGAGCTGCAAGACTGAGAACAAGCCACGAGAATAAAGACAAAGATCCACCCAGAGGAAAAGTGTTCTTGCCATATATCAAGGGAACCACTGACTACACAGGGAAGCTGATGAGGAAACACAACCTGTAAACAATCTACAGAGCCACCAAACATATTCAACAAATGCTCCTTTCAGCAAAGGATAAGAGGGATCCTCTCACCACTGCAGGAGTGTACAAGTCTACATAGGGACCACCAAACACAGAGCCTAGACACGAATCAAAGAACACGAAAAGCACTGTAGACTAATTCAACTAGAGAAGTCATCTATAGCAGATCACATGATGAACCAACCTGGACAAAGAATATTATTTGAGAATACAGAAATTCTAGACCCCATTGACAACCATTATGTCGGACTACACGGAGAAGTCATTGACATCAACAAGCACGTGGACAATTTCAACAGAAAGCAGGAAACCATGAAAATGAACAAAATCTGGTTACCAGTATTCAAAAACCAGATAGCAAACAATCAAGTTTTAGTTAACACTTCCAATCAGAGGATGCCTTCAGGTAACAGAGGCAAGGCTATTTCTTTGCAGATACCCTCAATGATTGAATTTGCAGCTACATGGCCACTCAATGCTATTCAAGCTTGCCAATTGCAACATTCACACTTGCTTTAACAGACAAGGGCATTCCACAGATATATGTACACTCCACTTGCTTCACTGCCAACAGAACCGCTGAAGATGTTGTGCTGTCACGCGCTGGGCCTGTAATAATTGTCTTTTGAACAGGACGTGCACTTTGTGCCCAGCGGGAAGCCAGGGTGCCTTGATAGAGAGGCCCTAAGGATTTTCCTCTGGAAAAGTCTTTAGAAGCTTGAAAGGTTTAACAAAGTCCTTTATTATTGAAGAAATTAAACAAATACTTCAATCTTCAACAACAATCATACAAATGACTGGAGGCTTTCTTAATCTTGTCCACAAGAGACAGGCAACTGGCTTTGAGAACGATTTCTTTTCTTTTGAAAGGAAAACCCCTTTTTAACCTCTCCTAGGCAATCTACTATCTAGGCTTTGCTGATGTAGGTCCTACTACTGGTTTCAAACTACTTCTTGGGTCCCGAGTAGACCTACCAGACAAGGCTTTGTAGATTCTCCAGCTGGAGTTCTTGGGGTCTGTAAAACTGTTTCCCCTGAATGTTGTAAGGCTGAGAGGCTGTAAGTTCCCAGCCAGAGCTTTGAGACTATTTCTCCCCAGAAGCTGTTTCCCGGGAAACTGTTTTCTCCGAAGCTGTAGGGAATGAAGCTTTTCTGCAGGTGGAGCTGGTCCACGTCCTGTAGCTTAATTTCTTTCTGTAAGACTGAACTAAAAATGGCTCCCTCTCCTCCCAGGGCCCTGGGGAAAGGGGCGGAACCAAAACTTAACAATGATTGATGGGTCATTGGCCCTATAATTGCAAACCAAGGGAAGTCACCTTTGCAGAATGCCTGAAACCTTGGAATGCATGTTTTGCATTTCTTAACCAATACATACATCAATGTTGCTTATTCCTCAAAATTGGCATGTCTTTGAAATGTGAACTGGAAGTGTCCAGTCTACAAAAGTTTATATTAGGTGAAAGTATATAGAAACATCTTTATATGCATTAACAAAGTTTTTAAATATTTGAAAATTGATTTTCCAATGTTTATGTCAGCAAAAGGTAAAATAAAAATACACATATTAGGCGCAATCAGCAGAGAATCATACACTCAGTTTCACACAAACTTTTCTATTAGGTTATGCATTGCTCCCAAAATTGTTTGAGCTTTTTTTCTGCCTCCAGGGCAAATCTATTATTTATTTATTTATTTATTTATTTATTCTATTTATAGTCCGCCTTTCTCAGCCATACGGCGACTCAAGGCGGGTTACAGATTGGCATAATTCAATGCCAGGCATTCATAAAAGTGCAATTAAAAACAATCAACATGACAATATAAACATATATAAAAACCATTAAAACATATAATCATCGGTGTCATCCTGTTAAAAATGTTATCCAGTAACATTGTCTGGCCATTCCATGTTCATCATTCATAGTTTCATGTTATCTATTCTGCTGCGTTCTCAAAAGCTTGCTTTGGAAAGTCAGAAGGGAGGGGGGCAATCTAATAACCCTGGGGAGGGAGTTCCATAGTTGGGGGGCCACTACTGAGAAGACCCTGTACTTCATCTCTTCCAATCATGCTTGCGAGGCAGGTGGTATCGAGAGCAGGGCTTCCCTGGACGATCTTAAGCTCCTAGATGGCTCATAGGAGGAGATAGGTTCGGACAGGTAAGCTGGGTTGGAATCATTTAGGGCTTTATAGGCTAAAGCAAGCACTTTGAATTGTGCTCAGTAGCAAATTGGCAGCCAGTGGAGCTGACGCAGCAGAGGAAAAGTGTGCTCCCTGAATGCCGCTCCTGTTAGTAACCTGGCTCTCTGTGAAAGGGATCTTCCGGTAACGGCCTTCGAGTACAGCTGATGGGAGAGCGGGGCATCGAGCCAGGGTGAAAGCCCTTCGATGAATGGGAACCTCTAAGTTTGTTAAATATGCCATAGGGGAGGCAAGATATCTGCTGTCTTCATTGATAAGGAAGGTTGAACCGAGGCCAGATCTAGTTGTCACTCTGTGTCTGTGATACGTTGTTTAATAAGTGCTTTGGCTTGATTGTAATCCATAGCAAGTAGTAGACCCGGAGAAAATCCCAATGAGGAGATTTTTGATGCTACCGCCTGCTTCCATGTGGATTGGAAGTCATCCTTCATGGTTAGTGGGGCAAGACCAAAGGGTGCACGGGATAGTCTGAGCCAGAGGTTGAGTATGGCCACCCACACCCTGGGCTCCACTCTCATAAAGCCCGTCTCTAGTCGCAGGGTGGCATTAGAAACGCATTTAGGGACCTGCAAGGCCGATCTCAGAAACTTTGACTGAACCAGCTCCAATGGGGCAAAACTGGGGAAGGGGCCCAGCTGAGCACCATACAAGAGTTGGGCTAATGACTTGGCTTCAAACAGCTTGAGCGCTGCCGGTGTGAAGTGGCCCCCTCTTGTCCTGAGATATTTAAGAATGGCAATTGAGCTCCCCTGCGCGGTGTTGGATACTTGATCCCCATGAGCTCTTCTGCTACCATTAGATTGGAAATGGACCTCTGTTAGCTCTCAGCCAGTCCGACACAGCATCCAAGCACCAGTTTAAGGTCTGGACAGCCTCCTCGGTGACAGGTGAGAAGGAGTGACAGATTTGGACATCACCTGCATAGAGATAACATCTCATTCCGAAACTCCGAATGATCTCCCCCAGTGGCTTCATGTAGATGCTAAATAACATCGGGGACAGGATTGAACCCTGTGGGACTCCACATAACAATGGTTGTGGGGCCAAACAGGTATCACCCAATAACACCTTCTGGGACCGTCCCTCAAGGAAGGATCGGAGCCACTGCAGAGCAGTGCCCCCGAGACCCATATCCATGAGGCGACCCAGAAGGATACCGTGATCGACGGTATCGAAGGCCGCTGAGAGGTCCAGCAGAACTATCAGGGACACACTCCCCCTGTCCAGCTCTCGGCGAAGATCATCTACCAAGGCGACCAAGGCTGTCTCAGTTCCATGTCCCGGCCTAAAGCCAGACTGTGCTGGGTCTAGATAATTAGTGTCTACCAGAAATCCCTGGAGTTTTGTTGCCACCAAACGTTCTATGACTTTGCCCAAGTAGGGGAGATTGGAAACTGGCCAATAGTTGTCTAATTGAGTGGGATCCATTGATGGTTTCTTCAACAGCGGTTTTATGATAGCTTGTTTTACATTTTGTTTTACATTACTAGATTTTGGTGTTGCAGTTGCAATTAGAATGGTGCACATGTCCACCATTAGTTAAACTTTTGCACTTTAAGCTTTAAAGTTTCATGAGTGCCCCTGGGAGTTCTGGAAATTTGACTATATGTTGATTTATAACTCTCTTGTTATGTTATACCTTGTCATAGTTTTGGGGGGGTTGACCAAGCTTTATGCCAATATTCTGTTTCAGGCTACCATGGTGCTCCAGGTCAGAAGGGGGATAAGGGTGATGTGGGCCCTCCAGCAAGCTTGTTTTAAGCTTGCTGGAAACTTTCCCTCCTGTAAGGAGGCATTTACCACCACCTTCACCCACTCTGCCAAGACTGTAGGATTTGGAGAAACCAGGCTCAGATTCCGATTGAGCCATGAAAATGGCATGAACTCTTTGGAGAGAAAGTGAGACATAAATATCATAAATTTATTGTGATTTGGGAGTTGTTATCTATTAAATTATAATGGATAGACCTGTATGAATTTTTCATTGGACATTATTAAAATCCATGAATAATTATTCTGAAATCAACTTTAGTATTCATAATAAAATTTTCATCAATTTCCACCTTTTTCCACAGATAAAGCTTATAAGGAAATAGAAGATGTTTTGTGCTCCTCTTTCTTCTGCTATCAAGATCTAAAGAAGCTCCCTTATACAAATGCTGTGCTTCATGAGATTCAGCGTTTTAAATATCCCTTCTTATTTGGGTTCCCAAGACAAACTGTCAAAGATGTGAAGATGAGAGGTTTTCTCATCCCTAAGGTAGAGAATGTAGATATGCACTTCTGTATCCCAAGAACAAGGATGGGAGATAGAAGATTTTAAGAGATTTACCACATAGATTGAGCCAGCGTGCAGTAGTGGTTTGAACAATGGATTTGGTGCTCATCTACATTGATCACTCAGTGCAGATTGAAGGCAACTCAAAAATGTGGTGTCTAAACAGGCATAACAATTCATTTTTGAGTCCTTAAATTGGACTAAAGACCTCTTCATGTGACGATTTCAGACTGTGCCATTTGATGGCAGTCGTGGCGAAAGGGAAGGTGCTTGGGGTGGCTCATAGTGCCCCACGTGCCCTCTCTTCTTCCCCCATCATACGCTGGGGATGGGACAGTGTACATTGGCACATTGCCCCACCGCCCTTTCAACCATCATATGGGGAAAAGGGTGGGGGTAAATTCTGATAGCTCCATCGGCACTTCCCCTCCACTTGTGGGCAGGGTGTGCCATGCACTGTGTGATGGAGCACGGCAGGTTCTGTCCTTGCTGTGAATAAAGGCAGCAAAATGGGGCTAAAATTCCCTGTCTGAAGAGGTCCTAAGCAAATTTGTGTTAGTCTCCAAAATAGGCTACTGAATGCACTTCTGTGCATGCAGGTGTAACCACTCGTGATGCTGACTGCATTAAATGGGCTGAATGCTCTCTGATGCTGTATTGGTGTCTAGATGGTCCAGTGGAGCCAAACTACATCTGCCCTGCTGGTCCATCCCTTGTCCTATGTGTCTCCACTGTTGCTCCTTCTCAGCCATGGAGCTCCCTGCGAGCGTCTAGCCAAAATAGCCACCACTGCAAAGGTCATAATATGCAATTAACATGGAGGGAGTAAAGCAACCTCATCCTTCTTGCTGACCACATAGTGCCTTGTTAGGACATCAAGAGATGCAACACTTACACAGAAAAAAATGAAATGCAATGCTACAGGATGGGTATGCCTGGCTTGACAGCAGTATATGTGAAAAAGATCTTGGAGTCGTTGCGGACAACAAGTTGAACATGAGCCAACAGTGTGAGGCAGCAGCTAAAAAAGCCAATGTGCAAGATAGGCAGGAGACATCCAGTGGAAGTTTACTTTTATTTTTTTTAATTGACACACTGGACCACATATGTGCTGATCTGGATATCTGAATGTGCGTACAAGCAGATTTCTTGTCACTCCTTATATATCTTCACCCTCTTGCTACCATCAGAACAAAGGCATTCTCAAAATGTTCTCATGGGAATTGCTTTCCAATTGTGTTTCCATTTAGTCACCTTTGCGTCTGCAGCTCCATTTGTTTACAGCCCTCATCAGCTGTTTCAGGACAGGAGCAGTCCACACCAGCAAATAAGAAGGAAAGCATGCATTTTTCTTGCGTGCAAGAGCATACAGTCATGAAGATATGCACATTTTTTTGGATCTTTAGCTCATCTTTTTATGTCTTACTCTTTAATGCAAACCAGCACACATTTTAGGCAAATGTCATTTAGCCATCCCCCCTTTCATCCTAGTTCCTTCTGCATTTTAGGCCTGTGTAGAAGGGGCCTAAGAGAGATGTGTATGTGCCTGTTTGTCTGACATTGTTTCTGCCTTTCAGGGAACAGCTATTATACCAAACATGCGCTCTGTTCTTCTGGATCCTAAGCACTGGGAGTCCCCTAAAGAGTTCAATCCAAACCATTTTTTGGACCAGGATGAACATTTTGTTGCTAAAGAACAGTTTCTGCCATTTGGTGCAGGTAAAAGTTGTTCATAGTGACTTGTGATATATCGGTGTGTCTTCTGGGGGGTTTCCATGATCAGAGCTGCTGCAGCCTCTGTCCTTTGTGAGTCAGTGGTGTTGATGCTCTGCAGCACATATTAATCAAGGCAGCAAAACATTCATTGCAATTATGGTGCAATTAAGAATCATAAACTAATACATGATGGTGCAATTATGGGAATTCAGAGACTTTCTGCCAATAAAGTCTGTAAAAATCCACGAGAGGGAAAAATGAAGAGAAAAACATGGGTGATGGATGTTGGTATAGGTAAGGAGGTTATTCTGCCATTTTAGTTTGCTTTGTTTTTATTTGGTAGTTCATAGCATTATGAAAATGCTTTTAGGAAGTGTTTACACTGAAGAAGCTTTAGGTGCCCTTAGCTTGCACTTCATTCACTCTTCCCTCTCCTCATTCCTCACTATTTTCTTTCTGGCAGACAGTTACACCAAAACTGTTGCTGCTGTATTCTTAATTGAAAGAAAATTGCCTCCCTCAGCCTCCCTATTTCGATCAGTTTGGCTTCTGGTGATAATATTCACACTTCTGCAGCGCTCAGCCAAATCATTGCCCAACAACACTGGCACTTCTAGATCATTAAACAATCCCATTCTCCATTTTCCAGTAAAGTTCTTATATTCTATTGGGATTTCAGCCACTGACACTTCGAACACAGGGCCATAAATTCCTCTCAGCTTGTACTTTTGGCCTGGAAGTATCTGGTCTGCCTTGACAAACTCTGGCCTAATGAGCGATACTTCAGACCCAGTGTCTCTGAATCCCATTAATTCTTGACCCTTTACTTTGATCACCCTCAAATAATCTCCATTTGACTCCTTCTCAGTACTCCATACACGCATTATCTTCACAGGCTCTTCCTGTGCATGTGGAGTCTGACTTTCTTCGTGTGGAGATATTTGCCTAACCACCTTCACTGGCTTTGGTGGTGTAACTGGCCTTTTCTGGGTGTTTAATTTGGGGCAAGCCGTTTTCTTATGACCCTCTTGATGGCAGAAGTAGCAGACAAGTTTTCCTGTGCCAATCTCTGGAATGCGGTCCCTCCTGACAGGATTTTGGTTTCCTACGTCAGTTTTCTCCTTTGGAACCCATTCCCTCGGTCTCTTGGTGGCTCCTGAGCCATGACTCACATTCCAGTCATGCTCCATCTCATCCAACCAAGCCGCGAGATCTGACACTTGTTTAATCTTCTTGTCCTTCACAAACCACCTCATTTGAATGGGAATCAGTCTATAAAACTGCTCCATACAAACTAAGTGTTTTAACTCCTCAAAAGTGGTTGTTTTACTCCCTTCCAGCCATCTATCTTCCCAACTGTGAAAAGGTTTCTCCTGGCTTCCTTTTGATCTCCCTGAACATCTTTCTACTTTGTTCAGGAGTCAAGCCAAACCTCAGCTTCACCCTTTCTTTAAATATGAGGTAATTCCCGCTCTCTGTCTCTCGCAGATCAGCATAAACCTCATTAAGTTCCCCACAAAGCAGGGGCCTCAGGTACACCATCATTTTATCTTCAGGTACCTGAAAATCATGAGCAGCCCGTTCAAATGCAGCGAGAAATGACTCAACGCAGTCCCCTTTCACATATCGGGGAAAGTTCTTTAACACCCTTTGCATGTTAGAGTCTTGCTGTTGGCCTAAGTTAGGAGTTCTCTCATGTTCTCTTAATTGTAGTTCTGCCATTCTCTCTTCATGTCTTAAACGCTCTCTTTCTCTTTCTACCTCAGCCATTCTTTCTCTGCCTCTCTTCAGCTTGCATCTGCATTTTTTCTCTTTCCAATTCAATCATTCTTTCCTTCTCTCTTTCTTGAAACTCAAGTTCTTTCAACCTCATTTCTAGCCTAAGCTTTTCAATTGACAAAGAGGTAGCTATTTGCTCTTGTCTACCCTCTTGTACTTGGGTCTCAGTCCCCTCAACTACAGACGCAGTAGTTTCCCCTTCTCTCTCTGGGTCTTCAGGAGTGCCCTTTTTTGTCTTTGGTGGTGCCATGGCCTAATGTGTTGTAAAATGGCGCTAGAGGTGTTCACTCTCTGAGGTAATTCTTGGTGTCACTTTCTGACAAACTTTTACCTCAGGATTTACACAAAAATGCCCTGGATTGAGGTGTTACACGAATCCACACCGCTGCAAACCAATTATAAAGGACTTTCTTAATTGGCCGTCTGGGCAGGGTCAAACAATCCCACCTCTCTTCACTACCAATTATAAAGATCTTTAGAGGTATGGGTGATAAATCAATATCCCACCTCTGACACCCTCAATTATAATAACTCAAAAAGAGGCTTTTGTAGGGTTTGAGGGGATGTCACGTTGTGTAAAACTTTCGCTGCCACCAAACTAAAGAAATCACGAACCCTCTAGCTATTAGTCTGTTAATAGGCTGTTTAGTATTACCACAAGGCTTTTTTACTCCACCATTAAAAATACTGTTGTATTAACCAGGGCTTTCTCTGAGGGGAAAACAGGAGAGGTTGATTTAAAAAGAAAGGGACTCAAAACCAAAAATAGCACTTGACTCAGGCTTTAAGTTTAAAAAATAATAAGAAAGAGTTTATTGATTACAATTACTGAATAACACGAGAATGCAGGTACTGAGGCTTGATGGTTACAGAATAAAAGTGTTCTTGTTTCTTATAAGCGTATTGGTTTCTAGAGAGAATGTTCTTTCTTAGTTACAGTTTCAATAAACACAGAACCCAGCTATTTTTTTCCTCAAAAGTAGCTGTAATCTCAGTCTGTCACAGCCTACTGTGCTGTACAGACTAAAGACAACCTGCCTATTTTAAAACAGAGACTCCTAAACAATCCAACTTCTACACTAATCTCTCTCTCAGAACTCAAACTGCTCTCTATTCTTCTCAGAACTCAGCTGAACTAACTCTAAAACTGTCAAATCTCACTGTTCTCTTTCCCTCCTTCTGCCTAACTCCGCCCCTATTCTCTAAACCAATCCTAGCTGTTGCTGGGCTGGCACAGGCCTCAGCCACTCCCCCTTCTGCCCTGGAGCTTTTCCCTACTCTAAAATGGCTCCAGCAGCACTCTGCCAGGCCTTCCAAGCTAAACTACCTAGCCTGACTTTCTCCTGGGGCCCTGCCACCCTGGATGGCAAGGTAAGGGATCTTTACACAAGGCATACACAACTAAAGCACTCCTGAAAGATGCCCTTTCAACCTTTGTTTACCATTGCCCAATGATGGAGAGGTCACCATCTTTCAATGTGGTCTATTCTAATTTAGTCAGCACTTTAAAATAACAGGTTCTTTCCAATGCTTAGGCAGAATGGCTTCTCTTGTAGTTTGAATCGGATCGGTTACTTTAAGAGGGTGGAGTGGATCATGGCTTTCCAATCCATTGTCCAGTTTTCAACCCATCCCTGTTTGCTGAATGGAATACATGCACACTTTCTGTCTTTGTTTCCCCTGTAGGGGCTCGGGCGTGTTTGGGGGAGCAGCTGGCAAGGATGGAGTTCTTCATCTTCGTTGTCAATCTGCTGAGGGCCTTCCGTTTTCAGCTGCCTCCAGGAGTCAAAGAACTCAACGAAGAACCTGAAGCAGGACTGTCAACACCACCCCATCCTTATAAAGTGTGTGCTGTTCCTCGCTGTAGTTCATCATAAAATATACAAAAATAATAGCAATGGCATGTACTTCATTGCTATAATATAAATGGGTTCCTGAACGAAATGCATACAACAAAAATACCACTTGTATAACATAAACAATAATATAATTGAACAACAGTATATAAACATGCTGCACTGTTAACCTCACAGCGACAACAAACAATATGGTGCAAATTTTTAGTACAGTCGTATCTTCTTATAAGTAGCTTGTGGATCAGCCATCCACGACCGGTTTCGGCCTACCTCAGGCCTTCTTCTGGTGGACTGAAATTAATGTACAAATCAATGTTTTACTCCAGTAGCATACATATAGAACAGTATAGTGTGTTGTGGGTTGGTCTACTTCTCTGGGGATCTGTTTTCATATCCTCACTTTGCCATGGAAACTCCTAGGCAATCTCGGGGAACCGTACACTCTCAGAGGAAGGTCATGGCAAACCATTATGAACAAATGTTACTGAGAAAAGCCTGTGATTGGTTCACCTTAGGGTTCCCCTAGATCTGAAAGACACACTATAGCATCCCATAACTTTAGAGAAGTGGCAGAGCTCTCTGAAACATCCCATGTTTCTCAGATGCAGTAGGAGCCATATCCAGACCACAAAGTTTGAATTTGCTATATAGACACACTATCCCTGAATGTCCCCTCTTGTTGTGTAGAATTAATCCAACTTCTTGGTTTTCTGAGGAGTTGGCATTGATGAAGCGCTCAAGATGGAGACTAGAGTGCCTTTGGTGGAAATCTTGGACCGAGCATGGCTAGAGCTTCTATTAAGGCCTATTCCATGGCCTTGGGGGCAGCCAAGAAATCTTTCTCTATTGCCCACATCGCATCTGCAACCAATAGATCGGCTGAGTTGTTTCGGGTTGTCAGGGAGCTCCTTCACCTCCCGGTTGGGGAGGGGGGGGCTCTTGATAATCCAATCACTCAATGCAGCAAGTTCACGCATCATTTTGCAGACAAAGTCGCTTAGATATGCTCCGACTTGGATGCCAAGTTTCATACAGTGCCAGGTGAGGAAACAGAGGCATCTGTCAGTTTGATCTTACTGGATTCATTTCAGCTTGTGCAGTCCGATGACGTGGAAAGGATCCTGGGAGCGGTGAGAACAACCACATGCACACTAGATCCTTGCCCCTCATGGCTTATAAAACTTGCCGGAGGAGGGTTGGCAGACTGGCTGTCAAAGATAATAAATGCGTCATTGGAGCAAGGGCAAATTCCACCGTGCCTAAAATTGGCAGTTGTGAGACCCCTTTTTTAAAAAGGCATATCTTGACTTGTCAACATTGAACAACTATTGGCCGATTTCAAATCTTCCTTTTCTGGGCAAGTTTCTGAAGTGAGTGATTGCTTTTCAGCTCCAGGGATTCATGGATGAAACCGATTATCTGGATCCATTGCAGTCTGGTTTCAGGTCTGGTCACGGTACTGAGACGGCTTTGGTCACCTTGGTGGATGACCTCCACAGAGAACCTGACAGGGGGAGTGTGATCTTGTTAGTTCTCTTAGATATCTCAGCCATTTTCGATACTATGGATCATGATATCCTTCTGGGATATCCTTCTGATATCCTTCTGATATCCTCTCCAAAATGGGTCTTTGGGGTACTGCATTGTAGTGGCTCCACTCCTTTCTGGAGGGCCGCACCCAGTTGGTGAAGCTGGACGATACTTGCTCAGACCCCTGGCCTTTGACCTTTCTTTCCCTCATGTTTTTAAACATCTACATGAAACTGCTGGGTGAGGTCATCTGGAGTTTTGGAGTTCGTTGTCATTTCTACGCAAATGACATGCAGCTCTACTACTCCTTTCCACCTAACTCCAAGGAAGCCCCTCGGATCCTGGACCAGTGTCTGGCCGCTGTGATGGACTGAATGAGGGCTAACAAGCTGAAGTTGAACCCTGATAACACAGAGGTCCTCCAGGTCAGTCGCTTGGCCGAACAGGTTGCCAATGGAGTGTAATCCCATTGGCAACCTATGTTCAATGGGGTTACACTTCCCCTGAAGACACAGGTGCGCAGTTTGGGGGTCCTCCTGGATTCAGCGCTGATGCTTGATGCTCAGGTGTTGGCGGTGGCCGGGAGAGCCTTCACACAGTTAAAGCTGTGACCGTACCTCGAGAAGTCTGACTTGACCACGGTGGTCCATGCCTTAGTTACCTCAAGATAGTATTACTGAAATGCACTCTACGTGGGGCTGCCCTTGAAGACAGTTCAGAAACTACAGTTGGTTCAAACATCACAGGCCAGATTGTTAACTGGAGCAAGTTACAGGGAGCGGTCAACCCCCCCCCCCCCCCCCCCCCCGTTTAAACAGCTTCACTGGCTGCCAATAAGTTTCTGGTCCCAATTCAAGGTACAGGTTATCACCTATAAAGCTCTAAATGGTTCAGGACCTGCCTATCTTCATGACCGTATCTTCCCCTGTGAGCCCACACAGTCTCTAAGATCCTATGGGGAGGCTCTTATCTCACTCCCACCCCTGTCTCAGGCACAGTTGGTGAAGATGAGGGAAAGGGCCTTCTTGGTGATGGCCCCTTGTCTCCGGAACTCCCTCCCTAAGGAGATCAGGCTGGCACCCTCCCTATCCATGTTTCATAAGGAACTAAAGACGTGGATGTTCAATTGTGCATTCGATTAACAATTCCTTTGACAGATGGCCAAAATCACGTTCTCGTATCTGATTACTGCACTTTTAAGTTAAAATGATCCTGTCACAACTATTCTATATGCCATATGTTTTATCCTCCTTATTGATCAGCCTATTCTCTAACTTGTTTGCACCCCACACCCAAATGGGACTAAAAATATTTCTGGTTGTTGCTTTTGATGCTTGTTTTATTATTGTTTATGATGTTTTTTATGGTGTTTTATTATTTTATTTGCCTTGTTTTAACTGTATGTTGTTTTGGGCTTGGCCCCATGTAAGCTGCCCCGAGTCCCTTCGGGGAGAGGCAGGGCATAAAAATAAAGTTCTTCTTCTCTTCTTCAAGACCTCATTTGATTGTGGCTTTGTATATATTAGAATTTCAGCATCCATGGATTTTGGTATCCAAATTGGTTCCTTGAATTGAACTCCAGTGGATACTATGGCCCCCTATAAATCTATATAAATAAAAATGTAAATGTCAGTTTGTTCATTACCTCAAACCTCCCAAAATACTTCACCAAAGTATGAAATGTTGACACAATGTAGCATTCAAACAGTCAAATGTTTTCAATGTTTTCGCATACCTACTATTATATAGATGTCACAGGTTTTTATCTGTGACAGGTAAAAATATGCTTTGCATCATAACAGCACCATCTGCTGGATGCCCAAGAAACACATGCTATACAGTTACACGATTCAATTTCAATCTTTCCAAATGCTTTGCTACGTTGAATTTTCTTACACTAGAGAGGTTTGGAGAGAATGCACAATGATTTATATGAGTTGTAGGTACTGGGATGTATAGTTCACCTACAATCAATGAGCACTTTGAAATTGGACCAAACTTGGCACAAAGAGCCCCATGATGAGTAAAATGTACTGGAGTTCTTTGTAGAAAGTTCACCTTTATTTGGGGGAGTTGTAGTTCACCTACATCCAGAAAGCATTGTCAACACAAACACCGATGGATCTGGACCAAACTTGGGCACACATGCCTGATATGCCAAAATTTGTTTACTGGAGGTGTTTTGGGGGAACAAACTTTCCTTTCTGGGAGTTGAAGTTTACCCACAACCAGGGAAACTGTGACCTCCATTTGGTTTCATTTTAATTTAATTGCGTTGGAATTCTCCAGTGCCTGGAATATCAGTATGCCAAGAAATCACACTGTAGAAGTGAGGCAGACATGGCTAAAGACCTTGGCGAACTACAACCACTCTCATGACTTCACGCCTTTGAGTTGGGGTGATGTCAAAGCTGCACCCGATCTCCAGGCAYAGAGCTAAAGGAGGCAGCAGCAGTGAGTCACCCACTTCCTGAATGGTGCTGTTGTCGAGCAATTTAGAATGGCTGTGGATTAGGCCCAAGCCATTGTGGGTTGCCTGGTGAGAAAAGAGAAGCCAATATTCCAGAATAAATCTCACCAAGTTGAAGTAGAAGCCACCAAGATATTTATTTTGTTCCAGCTGAAGCAGATGTCAATCATTTGCCAAAGCRGAGATAGTTTGCAAAGGGAAATACTACAGTTTTTATAGAAAATACAAGTTGCCAGGTTCAAATCCCCCCCCCCTTTGCCGGCTCCCTGCTGATTGGATGGWGTCATCAGCTGGCTGGGAGTTGCAGCCGGCTTAGCCATGCCTCAACCAATCAGGGAGCCAGCACCGCTTTGGCCTCTCGGCCAATGAGAAGGAAGGAGGCGGTCCAGGTGGGAAAACAATGAACCGGGAGAAAAAAATGAATGGATTAAATGACTAATGTTTGTATAAGCACTGGTGATAGCTTTTCCTAAGCTTTCGAGCCAGCTCGATTATTGTGCTTGGTTCCTGGAAATATTTCTTTAACTGATTAGGAAGTCAGTCCCTTTGTTGTCCTTGGGTCTGGGATATGGGGGGGTCTGTTGATGATATCTTGGATCAGTATCTGTTGCAACTCAGGGTAGGCTTCACCTTGCTTCCAAATACCACCACAGAAGAGCTGTAGTTTTATAGTTTATTGAGGAAAAAATCCAAGACAAAATAAAGAGTAAGCATTGCAAAGTTCCAAAGATCTTCAGGTAAAAGCAGGAGACATAATCCTATTGGCAAAGTTCAAACCAGAGTCCCAAGTACAAGCAAGGAAACATATGCCCCAAGAATCCCAATGCAAGAAGTCCCAAGCATCCCGCTCCAGGCTAAGATTATTCCATGAAGCTTTCGGGCTAATAAGCTACATTGAACTGACAGTTTCGCTTCCTTTGTGTGAAGCCTAAATAGCGTTTTCTAATTATGAAAACATCCTGCTCTCACAGTGGTCCCATGACCTTTCCCCGACCTGGCCTCTCATCTACAGATCAAGGCCTTCCCTATCAGTGTGGGAAGACACCTGGGTGCTGACTCCCTTATTGGCATTTCTTTCTTATGAGAACCGCTTGCTAAAATCTCCCCTGACTGTGAGAGCCTCGAGCTGAGGCACAGAAAAACAGCCAGGAATCTGAATCCCATCACTCTCATCACACTGAGCCACAACAGTATCGGCCAGAGGAATTGGCACAATGGAAGGAGTCTGAGGTGACCAAACACCTTTCGTGAAAGATAATTAGAATGTCCTTAGAATCCATCCCTCAAATGGGCAAGTCTTTGGCTTCTCCGAGGTCTGAGGAAGTAGAGTCATTTGTTTATCAGTCATGCAAAATGTCCTTGGTGAGTCCTTTTATCTAGGAATTAGCTGGCACAGGAAGTGGGAGAAAGTTTTCTGAAGGCACGAAGTGCTGGGTTCACGAAGAGGTGACATTTCATATGTCATATAGGGATATAGGGAAGGGGCGAAGGCATACAAGGAGTTAATAAGAGTAAAATCATGCAAATTGCAAAGGGAATCATGCCAGCCCTCCCTCCCTCCAGAGTCCATCAAGGGTTCATATAGATCATTGAAATATCATAAAAGTTCATAAGGGTTTGGTATAGGGTCCATAATTCCAAAGTCCATGAAAAGTTGATTAAAGGTTTCTAAAAGTTCATAGAAAGTCCATAAAGTGTGGGTTACAGGGGCATTGCCATGTGGGGCCATGGGGCCATGGAAAGTGCCTTAGGTTCCCACATGGGGGAGAGATAGGGAATTATGGGATCATTCCAGCCTGGTGTCCTTGGTAAAACTATGAATTCTTGGTTTTGAACCATCTTTTACAGAGACCTGGAAGGGGGGGGGGTCACCTCCAGGTGCTCTATGGGTAGCTGCGACGACAACATGGGAAGGTCGGCGGTGGTGACTCCCAGGACCAGTAGGAACCCAGCCACTGGCCTCATGGCAGAGCAATGGTGATGGAAGGGCCACGGGGAGAAAGAAGAGGTAGGAGAGGTGGAAATGAAAGCAGTGGGCAGATGTGGATGTCTTTTCTATGCCTGCTTTTTCAGCTATGAATTAAAGAAATTCATTCAGCTTCACTACAATCCCCTTATCTCCCATTAGTAATCCTTTCTTTGTCGTACCCTTTATAGACTCCTGTCAATTCTTCTGTGTTCGTGCATTTTCCCCATGTTCTCTTGTCCAAGCCTTTCATTTCTTAAATCTTTGATATTCTTGTTTAACCATGCTGATGGCCTTGGTAATGTTTTGGTTATCTTTTCTGACGTGAGGCATTTTCAGCTGAGCTTCTACTACTTGCTCACAGTTCATAGAGCAGTTGTTCTTTGGCAGCTGACATGCCTTCGATGTTGATTGAGATTATTGTCATGGTTGGTCCTGAAAAGGGCCGTTGGTTGTTTTGCTTTCTTGTTTGCATGCTGCAAGTTGTCTCTGGTTGCTTCTGGATCGAGAGAATCGGCCATCTACGAAGACGTTGCCCAGGGGACGCCTGGACAAGTGGCCAGACACTGGTCAAAGGACATTTAACCAACTACCAAGTTTGCAAAATCTGTGTGGTTTTTTTTTGTTTTTTTGTTTGTTTTTTTAATCTGTGTGTTTGTTTTGTTCTGTTAGAATTGTAATACAATGGTATGGTTGCTGATGACACGATAAATAAATAAATACTACTTACTTGTCAGTACCTCCCAAGTATTTTGGAAACAGATGAACTTCTTGATTTCCCTTTCAACTTGTTTATTGACCTCATTACATGAGCAGTTTCCTCTTTAGTACACAAATGTGTTGTTGTTGTTTATTTATTCAGTTGCTTCCGACTCTTTGTCCCCTACTGGGCCAGCCCATGCCAGAGCTCCCTGTCAGCCGTCACCACCCCCAGCTCCTTCAGAGTCAAGCCAGTCACTTCAAATGTGATTAGATTCAAGTTTCTAATTGGTAATATTTAAATATTGCCTACCTCGGTTTTTTTTATCATGCCTTTCTGTGGAACAGATAATATTTGTAAGTAATCAGTATACAAATATTTTATTACAGTGAATATTGAAATTACAATAATATTTTTCTATCCCTCAGAATATAGGTCTTTCTAAACATGTGAAGGCAAATGTAGCCTTGTTTCTGAGAAAGTCATAGACTGGAGTCTTTTATGGCACTTACAACTGGGTAACACAGAGTTGTGCACTTGTAGCTATCATGTTACCTATGCAGCCTCTAGTTTAGGGACCATATTGGAACTGTGAAGGGCCTAAATACCCCAAAGGCACCAGATCCTGTCTGATCTCTGAAACTAAGCAGGGTCAGCCCTGTTTAGTTTCTGGAAGGAGGAGACTGCCAATGAATACCAGAGGTAGGAACTGGGAAACCCACCTTTAGTACTCCTTACTTAAGAAAATTCAATGAAATTAATGAAATTGGCACAAGTCAACACACAACATGAAGGTATAAACCTACGTTCAAAGTGACCATGAGCTCACTGGATTAATCTCGGGGAGGAGGCAGATTGAAAACAAGATGAATTGATTCCTTCATGTGATAACTTCCTTAGCCTAAATAAACACATGATTTCTCATATGCAGATATATTGCATGCCCATTCAATGTAGGGCATTTTTTTTACTATACGTGGTACAAAACAGGTCTCATGTTGCATATATATGTATGAGGACGTGAGCAGCAAAGAGAGGAAAGAACATTGAACCATCCTCTTTCAACCTTTTCCTAACTAATTGGAAATAACTAAAGAGGAGGACAACAGGAGAATGGAGGGAAGTGGGATATTTTTGATTCTTCTGACTGCGATTCTTCTGCTTGTCTACTTCCTGAAACAGCAGTGGTCACGCCGACATTTCCCGCCTGGGCCTCTTTCCCTTCCTGTCATTGGAGGCATATGGAAATTTAACTTTGGAATTGGATACACTGTAGAGACACTAATAAAGGTACATTTTTTCTACTAACTTATGAATCTGATTCAGAATTAGTGAAAATCATTGTGATGTTTTTTCTATGTTGGCTGTGGACAAAAGAATTGTGAGTTACAATAATAGTTAAATGTTTGACATGACCCTGGGGATTTATGGCCAGGTAAGTGCATCCAGACTGTCTACAGACTGTGGCCAGGAAATCAGAAGACGCTTACTTCTTGGGAGGAGAGCAATGTCCAGTCTCGACAAAATAGTAAAGAGTAGAGACATCAGACTAGCAACAAAGATCCATTGCCTAGTCAAAGCCATGGTATTCCCTGTAGTCACCTACGGATGTGAGAGCTGGACCTTAGGGAAGGCTGAGCGAAGGAAGATAGATGCTTTTGAGCTGTGGTGTTGGAGGAAAGTGCTGAGAGTGCCTTGGACTGCGAGAAGATCCAACCAGTCCATCCTCCAGGAAATAAAGCCTGACTGCTCATTGGAGGGAAGGATACTAGAGACAAAGCTGAAGTACTTTGGCCACATCATGAGGAGACAGCAAAGCCTAGAGAAGACAATTATGCTGGGGAAAGTGGAAGGCAAAAGGAAGAGGGGCCGACCAAGGGCAAGATGGATGGATGGCATCCTTGAAGTGACTGGACTGACCTTGAAGGAGCTGGGGGTGGTGACGGCCGACAGGGAGCTCTGGCATGGGCTGGTCCATGAGGTCACGAAGAGTCGGAGGCGACTGAACGAATGAACAAAAACAATTTCATTAAAGCTTTGCAAGAGTTTGGAGATATTGCTTACCCAAGATACAACTCTCAGAATCTTCTAAGCAGCAGAGACGTCATGTGTTATTGCTACAGTCCAAAACATAACTTTTCCCAGCCCTGCTTCCTGCCCCCCTCCCCAAAGATTTCCCCCAACAGTGCATGAATGTACAATGAACAGCATACTTTTTGCATGCAATGAGACATCTTCCTTTCCTCTGCTGTGCACAGTCTTCAGAGTTTCTTACATATCTGCTGTGGATGGTCCTTCAAGGCCTCAGAGCAATTTTGATGACATGAAGGGAACCAGTGTGAAACACTTCCTCCTTCACAAAATCAGTTCATCAGCAGAATAGCTTCATAAAAACTACATCTGATTAACAATATAGATGAAGTGTAGGATGTTATATAGAACAGAAGGGGGAGGCAGAATGTAAGAACGTTGGGATTTAAATCTCTGCAATGTCTTTTGTATAGAGGGGGAAATCACATTGGCCATGCTTAGAAGAACACTGAATAGATGCCAAAGAGTTGGTTGCGGTAGTCTGTGTCAGCATTAAGTGGAAAGCATGGGTTGCATGGGGGTGAAAGAATTGAGCAGCACCTTTGAGGCGAACCCATTTATTTTAGCACTAACTTAGTTACCTGGTGATGCCTGGGTTAGATATTTGGTAAGGATGAACATTAGTCATTGTTTTTTTTTCTGGGCATTTTAGCCAATGACCCCATTAGTAAATGCATAAAGTTGTGGGTAGACTATAACTCCAATCATCCTCTGTCAGTGCTACCCAAACTCCCCAAAATTGATCATGATGGGAATGTGTGCCAAATTTGGTTCAGATCCATCAGTGGGATTCAGAGTGGTCTCTGGATGTGGACAGATTGCAGCTCCCATCATTTTCTTTCATTGCCTCCACCCCAAGCCATACAGGTATTAAAAGTTGGTCATAATGGGTTTGTCTGCCAAGTCTGGTCCAAATCCATTCTGAGTTAGGTTCAGAGTACTATTGATTATGGATGATTTCTAACCCCTTTCTTTTTCTGTCATGTGTGTCAAGTTTGGTCCAGATCCATAATCAATGTGGTGTGGTGTTCTCTGGAAGTTCTCTTTGGATGAGGGGTGAACTGCAATTCCCATAATCCAGGATCAATTCCTACCCCCAGCCCCCCCTCCCAAAAAAAACCCTCCTCCAGTATTTTCTGTTGGTCATGGTGGGCATGTGTGCCAAGTTTGGTCTAGACTCTAGAACAGTGGTTCTCAACCTTCCTAATGCTGTGACCCCTAAATACAATTCCTCAGGTCATGGTGATCCTCAACCATAAAATTATTTTTGTTGCTAATTCATAACTATCATTTTGCTCTTTTAAATGGTCTTTTAACTTATGATGATGTTTTAGTTAATTAGGAATTCACAGGTGTAACGCCAGGGAGGGAGAGGGAAGCCACCGGTTTGTAAAGAAGCATGCACCTATGTGTGGTCCTCTGTCAACACTTTAATATCTGGGACTCTCTGTGTGTTGTAAAACAAAAGCCTCTTGGCTTTGAAACACAGGCTGGAGGCTCTCTTATACGTAACAAATGTAACGAAGTTTATTCAAACACTTCAGGTTCCAAACACTTGATATTTTTGTTGCAAACTTGAGTTACAGTCATGTATAATATACTTGGTGCACTTTCCTTTTAAACTCTTGACAGGATAATATTGTAACTTAAGCCACACTGGCTATAACTTATTCTCTGATTCCCCACTGTCTCTCTCTCTCTCTCTCTCTCAGACAGGGTTAACTTCTTCTCTTCACACACAGATTCCTAACTGTTCTCAAACAGCTTTTCCTTAACTAACTTCACAAGCAGCCATTCTTAACTAACTCTCTAACGGAGATTCCTCACTGTCTCCCTCAGACAGTGTTTCTTAACTTCTTCTTTTAGGCAGAGATTCCCAACTCTCCTTTTCTTAAACAGGAAGTCCTAACTACTTCAATAACAGAAGTTCCTGACTTCTTTTCTCACACAGAGATCCCTAACACATTTTCTTAACTGCTCATTTCTCAAACTCTGTTCCCAACTGTCATTTTCTAAACTCTCTACTCTAACTGCCTCTTTTTAAACTTAACTCCGCCCCTTTAGAACGTTTGGCTCTGCTCTTCCCAACTGTCTGCACTAATCTGCATAGGACCAATCGGGCTCCATATGCAAATGATCTTGTCCGCTGTTGCTATACTACTTGTCTCTAATCTTCCCTATCTGCCCCCTGCAAACATAGATCTGTGCACTAAAATTTTCACACAGAGTAACAAATTCGCTTGTTCTTCATTCGTTCAGTCGTCTCCGACTCTTCGTGACCTCATGGACCAGCCCACGCCAGAGCTCCCTGTCGGCCGTTACCACCCCCAGCTCCCTCAAGGTCAGTCCAGTCACTTCAAGGATGCCATCCATCCATCTTGCCCTTGGTCGGCCCCTCTTCCTTTTGCCTTCCACTTTCCCCAGCATTAATTGTCTTCTCTAGGCTTTCCTGTCTCCTCATGATGTGGCCAAAGTACTTCAACTTTGTCTCTAGTATCTTTCCCTCCAGTGAGCAGTCGGGCTTTATTTCCTGGAGGATGGACTGCGTTGGATCTTCTCGCAGTCCAAGGCACTCTCAGCACTTTCCTCCAACACCACAGTTCAAAAGCATCGATCTTCCTTCGCTCAGCCTTCCCTAAGGTCCAGCTCTCACATCCGTAGGTGACTACAGGGAATACCATGGCTTTGACTAGGCGGATCTTTGTTGTCAGTCTGATGTCTCTACTCTTCACTATTTTATCGAGACTGGACATTGCTCTCCTCCCAAGAAGTAAGCGTCTTCTGATTTCCTGGCTACAGTCTGCATCGGCAGTAATCTTTGCCCCTAGAAATACAAAGTCTGTCACGGCCTCCACGGTTTCTCCTTCTATTTTCCAGTTGTCAATCATTCTTGTTGCCATAATCTTGGTTTTTTTGACGTTTAGCTGCAACCCGGCTTTTGCGCTTTCTTCTTTCACCTTGATTAGAAGGCTCCTCAGCTCCTCCCCGCTTTCGGCCATCAGGGTGGTGTCATCTGCATATCTGAGGTTGTTAATGTTTCTTCCAGCAATTTTCACCCCAGCTTTGCATTCATCAAGCCCCGCACATCGCATGATGTGTTCTGCATACAAGTTAAAAAGGTTGGGTGAGAGTATGCAGCCTTGCCGTACGCCTTTCCCAATCTTGAACCAGTCTGTTGTTCCCGTGGTCAGTTCTTACTGTTGCTACTTGGTCCTTGTACAGATTCCTCAGGAGAGAGACAAGGTGGCTTGGGATGCCCATCCCACTAAGAACTTGCCACAATTTATTATGATCCACACAGTCAAAGGATTTAGAATAGTCAATGAAGCAGAAGTAGATGTTTTTCTGAAACTCCCTGCCTTTCTCCATTATCCAGCGGATATTGGCAATTTGGTCTCTCGTTCCTCTGCCTGTTCTAAACCCAGCTTGAACATCTGGCAACTCTCGCTCCATGTATTGCTGGAGTCTTCCTTGCAGGATCTTGAGCATTACCTTACTGGCATGAGAAATAAGGGCCACTGTACGGAAGTTTGAGCAGTCTTTCGTGTTTCCCTTTTTTGGTATGGGGATATAAGTTGATTTTTTCCAGTCTGATGGCCATTCTTGTGTTTTCCATATTTGCTGGCAAATGGCATGCATCACCTTGACAGCATCATCTTTTAAGATTCAGCTGGGATCCCGTCGTCTCCTGCTGCCTTGTTGTTAGCAATGCTTCTTAAGGCCCATTCAACCTCACTCCTCAGGATGTCTGGTTCTAATTCATTCACCACACCGTCAAAACTATCCTCAATATTATTATCCTTCCTATACAGATCTTCTGTATAGTCTCGCCACCTTCTCTTGATCTCTTCAGCTTCTGTTAGGTCCCTGCCATCTTTGTTTCTTATCATACCAATTTTTGCCTGAAATTTACCTCCAATGTTTCTAATTTTCTGGAAGCGGTCTCTTGTCCTTCCTATTCTGTTGTCTTCTTCCACTTCCATGCATTGCTTATTTAAAAATAGTTCCTTATCTCTTCTGGCTAACCTCTGGAATTGCGCATTTAACTGGGCATAGCTCCCCTTATCCCTGTTTCCTTTTGCTTTCCTCCTTTCTTGGGCTACTTCCAGTGTCTCAGCAGACAACCATTTTGCCTTCTTGGTTTTCTTTTTCTTTGGGACGTACTTTGTTGCCGCCTCCTGAACAATGTCTCGGACTTCTGTCCATAGTTCTTCTGGGACTCTGTTTACTAAATCTAGTCCTTCAAATCTGTTCTTCACTTCCACTGTATATTCGCTAGGAATGTTAGTGAGATCATATCTAACTGGTCTGTGTATTTTCCCTGATCTCTTTAGTTTTATTCTAAATTTGGCAATAAGAAGTTCGTGATCTGAGCTACAGTCAGCCCCAGGTCTTGTTTTCACCGACTGGATGGATGTCCGCCACCTTTGGCTGCAAAGGATGTAGTCAATCTGATTTCGGTGTTGACCATCTGGTGAGGTCCATGTATAAAGCCGTCTGTTAGGTTGTTGGAAGAGAGTATTCGTTATACACAGCGAGTTTTCCTGGCAAAATTCTATCAGCCTGCGTCCCGCTTCATTTTGTTCTCCCAGACCATGCTTGCCTGTGATCACTGTTGTCATTTGACTTCCCACCTTGGCATTCCAGTCTCCTGTAATGAAAATAATGTCTCTTTTTGGTGTATTATCCAGTAGGTCCTGCAGATCCTCATAGAACTGATCTACTTCTGCTTCTTCAGCAGCTGTGGTTGGGGCGTATATTTGGATCACTGTAATGTTGAAAGGCTTTCCTTGCACTCGAATTGAGATAATTCTGTCATTTTTTGGGTTGTATCCAAGCACCGCTTTAGCGAATTTCTTATTAATTATGAAGGCTACTCCATTTCTTCGATGTTCCTCTTGTCCGCAGTAGTAGATCTGGTGGCCATCTGATGTGAAGTGGCCCATTCCAGTCCATTTCAGTTCGCTGACCCCCAGAATGTCTATCTTTAGTCTTGACATCTCACCAATAACAACATCCAATTTGCCCTGGCTCATAGATCTTACATTCCAGGTTCCTATGGTGTGTTGATCTTTAGAGCATCGGATTCGGTCGTTCACCTCCAGTACCGTCGGCCGCTAGCCTTCCTTTCGGCTTTGAGCTAGCTGCGTCATCACATCTGGGGCTAGTTGAACTTATCCTCTGCTCCTCCCCAGTAGCATTTTGGCCATCTTCCGACCTGGGAGTCCCATCTTCCAATGGCATACCAACATATCTCTGGTTGTACTGTCCATTTAGTTTTCTTGGCAAGGATACTGGAGTGGTTTGCCATTGCCTTCCCCAGGGATCCCGCTTGGTCTGACCTCTCTGCCACAACCGTCCCGTCTTGGGTGTCCCTTCACGGTTTCGCTCATGACATCATTGAGGTGCTCAAGCTCCAGCGCCCCGACAAGGCGGTGATCCTTTGCTGGAGAACAAATTCGCTACAACAGGGATTTAGGGGAGATGTAGTTCACCTACATCCCGGAGAGCACTGTGAACCCAAACCACTATGGATCTGGACCAACTTGGCACAAATACTCAATATGCCCAAATTTGAACACTGGTGGAGACATTGACATTTGGGAGTTGTAGTGCTTGGATTGATAATTCACCTACAATCAGAGCATTCTGAATTCCACCAATGATGATATTGAACCAAATTTGGCACACAGAACTCCCATGACCAACAGAAAATACTGAAAGGCTTTGGTGGGCATTAACCTTGGGTTTTGGAGTTGTAGTTCACCTACATCCAGAAAGCACTGTGGACACAAACAGTGATGGATCTGGACCAAACTTGGCAAGAATACACAATATGCCCCAATGTGAACACAGGCGGAGCTTTGGGAAAACAAACCTTGACATTGAGGAGTTGTAGTGCTTGGATTTATAGTTCACCTACAATTCTGAACTCCACCAGTGATTGAATTGAACCAGACTTGGCACACAGAACTCCCATGACCAACAGAAAATACTGGAAGGGTTTTTTGCTCCTGCAGTCACTCCAGGAGACTATTATTATTATTATTATTATTATTATTATTATAAAACTCAGTTGGAAGGAAACCAAAAATCCAGCCCCCATCTTTCTGCCAGGCAGGAAGATAGAATTACTATTCTATTATTATACATAATCATCTTCTCCTTCATCATCATCATTATACATTACACAGGATACAAATATGTGAAATCAATAAATTAATTAATTGTGTGCATGTGCTTTGGACTAGGAGTCTGGAGACTTGGATTCTAATAAATGGCAATGGAGTGTCACTGGATGACCTTGAGAAAGACACACTTTCTCAACCTCAAAGAAGGCAAAGGCAGCCTCCTTCTGAAGAGATTTTGCCAAGAAAATCCAGTGCTAGGTTCATGCTGGGGCCCTTCCAGATTTATTTTATTTATTTATTTATTTATTTACAGTTCTTATATTCCGCCCTTCTCACCCCGCAGGGGACTCAGNAGGACAAGAATTAGTAGTTAAGGTTCCTCACTCAGTAACGGCTATTATGGAATATAGAGGACATCATTGGTTCACAAATAGCCGTATGTTAAAATATCAAACCTTATTATGTGAAAACCCTCGAATCAAGTTACAGGTTTGCAGTACATTAAATCCTGCTTCACTCCTGCCTATTGAAGGAGAATTGCTTCAACATAATTGTTTGGAAACTATGGATGAGATATATTCCAGTAGGCCTGACCTAAAAGATCAACCTTGGCCTAAGGCGGATGCCACTCTTTTTACAGATGGAAGCAGTTTTGTTGAAAATGGACAAAGGTATGCTGGATATGCTGTAGTAACTGCAACCACTGTATGGGAGGCAGAACCACTTCCTCTAAACACATCAGCTCAAAAGGCAGAACTGATAGCCCTAATTAGAGCTCTTGAATTGTCAGAAGGAAAAACAGTCAACATTTATACAGATTCAAAATATGCATTTACTACTCTGCATGCACATGGAGCTTTATATAAAGAAAAGGGACTGTTAAATTCTGCTGGGAAAGAAATACGACATAGTGAGACCATTCTGAGATTGCTAGATGCTGTCTGGATTCCTGCTAAAGTAGCAGTGATGCATTGTAAAGGACATCAATATGGCGAGGATCCTGTGACCTTTGGAAACTGGTATGCTGACACTACCGCAAAGGCCGCGGCCCGAAAGGGACGAGGACAAGAGCCGGTCATGGCCCCTTTGCAGGTAAGAGACTGGTTAAGGAAAGATGACTTGCTATATACTCCAGAAGAAGAACAATAGGCCCAGCGTGAGAAAGCTGTAAGGAAAGATGGATGGTTGGTGTTGCCTGACCAGAGGCTGTTTGTACCCAGACAGATAGCTTGGGAAATGATTAAGGAGGCACACCAAGAAACCCATATGGGAAAAACAGCTTTGGCCTCACTACTGGGATGACAACTTTACATAAATGGACTCACTGCCCTAACAGGAATAGCCTCAGCCAGATGTCATATTTGTGCTAAAAATAACCCCAGAACAGGACCAATGCCACCTCCAGGGGTTCAATATCAAGGAAATACACCTTTTGAATCTTTAGTAGTAGATTTCACTGAAATGCCAAAATGTGGGCCTCATAAGTATTTGCTTGTGTTTGTATGTACTCATTCTGGATGGCCTGAAGCATATCCAACTAGAACTGAAAAGGCAGCTGAAGTGTCAAAGGCACTTCTTAGAGACATTATCCCAAGATATGGGATTCCTTTGCACATTTGTTCAGATAATGGTCCTGCTTTTGTATCAGAAGTCTTACAGTCCTTGGTCCGACTATTGGGAACAAAATGGAAGTTACATTGTGCATATCGACCTCAGAGCTCAGGAAAAGTAGAAAGGATGAATCAAATTTTAAAAGGAAAATTATCAAAAATGTGCCAAGAGACTCACTTGCCATGGACTAGGTTACTGCCTATGGCCTTGCTACATATTAGGTGTACTCCTACTAAGTTTTTGGGCCTGTCCCCTTTTGAACTTATGTATGGAAGACCTCCCCTTGGATTGAGGCATCTTCAAGGAGATATCAATCAGTTGGGACAACAAGCATTAAAAAGGGATGTTCAAGCATTAGGGCTGGCCATAGCCCAACTTCAACAATACACTGAAGAACTAAGACCACCTTGGCCAGCTACTCCTTTACACTCTTTCCGCCCAGGGGATTCAGTGCTGATTAAGGACTGGAGAATAGAACCTTTAAGACCAAAATGGAAAGGGCCTTTTACTGTCTTGCTTTCAACTCCCACAGCTGTCAAAGTGGAAGGAATCAAAGCCTGGATCCATTACACCAGAATAAAAAAGGCACCACCTGAGTGGACTGCGACTCCTGAGCAAAAAGATCCCCTGAGACTTCATACCGTCAAACCAACAGCGCCATGAGGACCAGAAAGAGGACTACGGCTCTGGTTTTGACCACATACCTGGAAGCTGGTCAAATAAATCAGACAGAAGATTGAGGAGCACTGTGGAAGTGCCTACGTGTATGGGACATTCTTCAATAATTGTGATAAATGATTTTGGTTGATTATATTGAAATCGTTTGTTAAAATAAGAATTTGATATCCTGAGTTTGCGATGCTACTGTGGAACATTCGCTCGCAAAAGGGGGGAATGTGGTGGCCGTACGGGGAGAAATAAAATAATTATAATTTAAAATGAAAATAATGAGGAGAAAGGCTTACCTGTCCGTTCTTGAGGTAGAAAGTAGAGTCTTTGGTAGAAGGGAAAGTTAACAGATGACTCAGAAACCTTTCAGGCTGGCTCTATCTTATGTCAATATTTGAAGAAGCCAAGGCCGGAACTAAGCTAAATTCGGAAGGTCAAAGAGTGGTGCCAAGAACAAATTGATAACTATTGATCTAAAAAGAACAAACACCTGAAAGTATGATCTAAGAGCGCCATCTCCTGTCTGGTTGAAGTAGACAAATTGAATATACTTTTTTATAATGATCAATTGGAAAACCTGATGTATTATGGATATATTGTGAATGTATTGTGAATATAATTAAGAAGAATTAATAAGGAAAATGCTTGCTTTGAATAAATTAAAGATACCTATATGAAGACATATGTATGAAGAGAAATATATGAAGTGATGATTCATTCTAAAGATTATGTAAGTCCTCTGGGAACTTAGTCAGCTGTTGGAAGGGAGAACAGTGGAAATTATAGTGTTCTGCCAACAAGTGTTCTTGGCTGCGATTCCTCGAGGACAAATTGATGTTGATTAAGATTATGAAAATGTCAAGACTCTTATGCGCATGTGTAACCCTGAGAATTATGCTATAAATGCTGGAGCAAATCTGCCTTCCAGTGTGTGTCAGATATTGTATTCTGAACACCCAATCAAGCTTGATTGAATAAAGAGCCTGGAATCGGTTGCTGTCTCCTTTCTCTTCCTTCCTGATTGCACTCATCTGATCTCGGGTGACGAATCTGCTGCGACATTATTATTATTATTATTATTATTATTATTATTATTATTATAAAACTCAGTTGGAAGGAAACCAAAAATCCAGCCCCCATCTTTCTGCCAGGCAGGAAGATAGAATTACTATTCTATTATTATACATAATCATCTTCTCCTTCATCATCATCATTATACATTACACAGGATACAAATATGTGAAATCAATAAATTAATTAATTGTGTGCATGTGCTTTGGACTAGGAGTCTGGAGACTTGGATTCTAATAAATGGCAATGGAGTGTCACTGGATGACCTTGAGAAAGACACACTTTCTCAACCTCAAAGAAGGCAAAGGCAGCCTCCTTCTGAAGAGATTTTGCCAAGAAAATCCAGTGCTAGGTTCATGCTGGGGCCCTTCCAGATTTATTTTATTTATTTATTTATTTATTTACAGTTCTTATATTCCGCCCTTCTCACCCCGCAGGGGACTCAGGGCGGATTACAGTAAACACATATATGGCAAACATTCAATGCCAGTTTGACAAACAACATTTAACAGATAAAGGCTATTTAACTTTTTTTCTGGCCGCCAGGGGAGCTGCTGCTTTTCATCGTCCATCAACGACACCGATGAAGTTCTTCCGCATTCCACATTCCCCGGAGTCTTCTTTCTTTATGGCCTCATAAATTAGTTAAATTTAGCCTCCCACACAAGGTGGTACCTTATTTTCCTACTTGACAGATGCAACTGTCTTTCGGGTTGCAAAGGTCGACAACGGGCTACACAATGGCTGGACACCCACTCCAGCCCGGGCTGGCTTCGAACTCATGACCTTTTGGTCAGAGTGATCTTAATGCAGCTGACACTCAGCCAGCTGCGCCACAATCCCAGGATATGATCCCAGATTATATACTTTGAACTGGATTATATGAGTCTGCACTGCCAGATAATCTGGGGTAAACAGAAAACTTGGGATCAGATCTTGGGATATAGGGCCTGTCTGGAAGGGCCCCTAGACCCCTTATATCCCAAGATCTGATCCAAGGTTATCTGCTTTGAACTGCTCTAGATCCTTTGCCAGTGGGTTCACAATGGTCTCTGGAAAATAGAGACACACAGACAAACAAACAGGCATATTTCCACATCTATCTATCTATCTATCTATCTATCTATCTATCTATCTATCATCTATCTATACACATATATACACATATAATTTTTCATGAGCCTCATCCCACTTCTTCAGATGCACTGATGAAGAAAATAAGCTGTTAAAGGTTTCTTAGTTACTTTTCCAATTGCCAAGAAGTCACCCAAAGCTCATCTACTGACCACCCTATGGTGACTGGCAGAAAAGCACAATTGAGATTTTGCCAAGGAAATTGTAGCACAATAGACCCTCATTGATATTTTAGAGTTGATAAAAAAGAAACACTTTTCAAAAAGTCTCCCACAGTGTGATAACAAAAGAGCAGAGACATTATGTGATCACCCCCATCTGAAGGCACTACATTTCTGATGTACGTGGCTTGAGGGAGATGGTTTTATGAGACTGGAGAGAGAGGGAGAAGGGCAGAAATAGGGAGTGGGGATGTTGTTATGGCTAGAAACAATAGAAGCGAGGATCTGAATATGGTTACTATTCCTATATTGACCTGAAATCATTCCTTTATTTGATTGCAACTGTTCTTCTTTTTGCTTTGACCCAAATGGCAGTTGGCAGAACAATATGGAGACATTTTTCTTTTGTGGGCGGGACATATACCAGTTGTAATTTTGTCTGGCTTTGAAGCTGTGAAAGAAGGACTGATTGATCATTCGGAAGACTTCTCAGAGCGGCCACTGACTCCATATATTACAGCTATATCAAGACGAAAGGGTAAGTTGTGAAGAGCTGCACTACATCTTTCTCCAGAGAAACAATCTGAGAGCAAAGGATCCTTAGGGGAAAGTTGTTATCAGTTGGAAATTACACTCAGGGTGGATGTACCCTACCATATAATCCAGATTATCAAAGCAGATTATCCCTATCATTTGCTTTAAATTGGATTACATGTGTCTACGCTGCCATATAATCCAGTAGAGATGTGTGAAATGATCTTAAAATAAAAAAGGGCGTGTGGCGGATAGATGACACACACCAGAACTGCATGCTGGATTGAAGGATCAGGTAAACATCATTTGATAAAAAAATTATCTTAAAATCTGCGATTGGCTGAAAAATACACTGCTAGAGGACGGTATATCCCTACAGTCAAAAGATTCATAAGAGGTGGTTGCAAAACACTGATGTGGAGTACTCTTATCCTCATTTTATAATCCTGAAACAGTTGATGAAATATATAACCAGATGGAGCAACAGATACACAGGTGGCTAAAGTATTTACTTGGAAATGCCCAGCCCCCGCTATCTCTTAATTTTGATTGCTCACTGTAGCCTTGGGTTTGGATATTGAGATTCATTTCGTTTTATTGTAATGTCTTTTGTACTCTACTGTTTAATTGTTTGGTCAGCTGTTGTGTGTTGACCCATGTTTTTAAATGTGTTTTATTTGGTTAACTCTGTGACTATGGGACTTGGTCCTGATTGTAAACTGAACTGAGTCTCTTCAGGAAGATGGTGGTGGGATATAGAAATAAAGTATTTATAATATTATTATTATTCCTTTCACACTCAGGTGTTGGACTTTCAAATGGACATACCTGGGAGCAGCAGAGGCGGTTTGGCATAGTTACATTGCGGAAAATGGGAGTAGGGAAAAAAAGCATGGAGGGCCAAATAGAAGAGGAATCCCAACAGCTTGTAGAGGTTTTTGCACATGAAAAAGGTATGCGTCAACCTGCATAAGTTTGTGTGTCTTTGATGTGAAATTTGTCATATTTTTGTTGATCTCAAATATAAACATAAGTGCACATAAATCCCAAGAGTTCTTTCTCCAAAGAAAATCTAATTGAGACGATTAAGTGGTTGACTGATATTAACTGAACTTGATTTGCAGGGCAGCCATTTGATCCTGCATTGCCCATCACAAATTCAATCTCCAACGTGATATGTGCCATATCTTTCGGATACCGTTTCCCTCTTGAAGATGAAACCTTCAAGGAACTGATTGATGCTGTGACATTTACCTTAAAATTTGGAGGAAGTCTTTTTTATGTGGTAAGGAGCATTTTGAAAACAATTGCAATAATGTTTTGAGTGTTGGATTTTGTCATGGCAAAATGAAGTAAATTCCGCAGAGGTAAATCTTCAGAGTTTACACCAGGAAAGTAAATATGTGACCATTCCATTCTCATGCATGAGGATGAATGCTTTCTGAAAAATTCTGTTAATGGAGAAAACAAAGGCTAGAATCCTTTTAGAGAGTATCTTTGTAAGTGAACTTAGGTTTGTAGGAATTTATATTGAGAAAGCCTGTTGCATGCATGGGCAAACTTGAAGTCTCAAACACCTGGAGATCCAAAGTTTGCCCATGCCTGGTCTATCATGTCTGCATTCAATAATGGGCTGATACATTACTATAAACCAAAGTCAAAGAAGTGATTGATGCAGAAAGACATTGATGCAGAATAGAACAAAAGGGATATGCATTGGAGTTGAGACACACCGTCTAATGCTTGATGAGCATTGAGCACTCTTGTTTCCTGTTTTGCAATCTCAAAATTCGGTTGTTTCTTATCACCTCTCCTATGTAAAGTTACATAACGTAACAAGTTATTCATGGTTGGTGCAATATTATTGCATTTACCACACTGAATGTGCATATCCCACGGAATTTTGGAAAATTACTTAGCACAGTAATGCACATTGCTTTGTGTGCAAACATTGTAGGGATTTGTACAGTTTTTCACAAAAAGAGCACAGACTGCAAATATTATAGGCTTCATTGTCTAACAAAAGAATGGCAGGACTACATTACCGACATGATATGAAACAATGTTACAGAACAACAGTCTGTCGGGTCTAAATGGCTTCTAAGGAGAGTTAGATTTGCTTGAGGAACTTTTTTTTTTTTTACAGTCCATGGTCTCTCTGGGGCCATTTAATCAACTGAGCCACTTTTGCTTTGGGAATTGGTAAACTGGGGAATGAGGATGGCATCTGCCTTGCTTCACACTAATTGACCGTAACAGTGCCCAGAGGACACCAAATTGGCATCTGCAACGGTGACATCCAGCACTCTGGGGAGAGTGGGGAGCACAAAGGGATTCCTCTTCCCCTCCCTGCCCGGCATGCCAGAGATCACCATTCAAGCCACTGAGGAGTGTTTGATGCCATTTTAACTGTTCTGCTATTTGTGTTGAAGCTTTCATGGCCAGCATCACTGGGATGCTGTGAGTTTTTCAGGCTGTATGGCATATTTCATTAGCATTCCCTCCTGATGTTTTACCTAGATCTGTGGACAGCATCTTCAGACCTCTGAAAGTGCTAGCCACAGATGCAGGTGAAATATCAGGAGAGAATGCTCCTGAAATTTGGCCATACAGCATGGAGCAAACCTATTCTGATATTTGTTGGAAAACAAACTTTGCCAACAATACAAAGCCCAACAAATTACTCACTTGCCTTGCGGACAATTTTGTTGTCCAGACAGTAGAAGAGGCAGTAAGGGGATCAGCTATTCTGGATCTGATCCTAAACAACACTGAGGATCTGTTTAATGGAGTGGAACTGCTGGGATCCTTATGTGGGAGTGACCATGTATTCCTGGAGTCTGTGATACAAAGGAAGGGGGAAACAAAAAGAAGTCAGATGCATTCTAGACTTTAGAAGAGTCAGCTTCAGGAAATGTAAGGAAATACTAAGCGTGATTCCATGGACAGGAATACTCAAAGGGAAGGGAGTTACTGATGTATGGGAGTTTCTTAAAAGTGAGATACTGAAGGCACAATTGCAAACAGTGCAAGCATGGAGAAAAAAAGAAAGAAGTGTAAAGAAACCAGAATGGATGTCCAAAGAAGATTTAACTGAGCCAAGATTTCAAAGAGACATGCATAAGAAACGGAAAAGGGGGGGAAATCACCAAAGAGGAATTCAAATAAATAACCAACATATGTGAGGAAAAAAATTGTAAGGCTAAAGTGAAAAACATTCTCAGGCTTGCCAGAGAGATTATAAACAATATAAGGGAGTTCTTTGATTATGTCCACAGAAAAAGAAAGAAAAAGGGAACAGTAAGACCTCTGTGTGGAGAAGGTGGTGAAACACTAACAGGGAATAGGGAAAAGTCAGTGAATAGGGAATGCTCAACACATTCTTTGCCTCAGTCTTCTCCCAAAAGATTGGTGTTCAACCTAAAGAATATGGAATGAATAGGGGAAATGCAACCTAAAATAGATAAAGAAGTGTCAGGGTGTCACAGTGCCAGGGCTCTGCCTCATTCAGGTAGAGATGAACCAAACAAATACCCAGTTTGTATCAAGCAGTTTAATTAAAACAGCACTTCTAGTTGCTTTAATAGTGCAAAATATAAAACATAAAGATAACACTTGGCCACAGAAAACAAAACAAAAACTGATAGCAAACACTACATCATAGTCATCAAAGGGTCCAATCCAGTGGTCAAATGCCAAGAGTTCAGTAAGCAAAGTCCAGGGATCCAGAGTCTATACCATACTCAAAAGTCAGTCCAAAGATTCAAGGTTCCAGGGTTCCAAGGGCTCAGGTGATAGGTCAGGATACTGAAAATTCACACACCTGGGGAAAAACCAGCAGCATCTACCACCAAAATAAAACAAATACTTTTCTCCCAAAGATCAATCCCAAGGCTAGCTCCTTATATCCAGAAACACCCAGCTGCAACCTATCTCTTGCATACCTCCACCCTTAATTGCTTTCACCCATGAACTCTTACTTACAGATTACTCAACCCTTTAGAACTAAGACTTACATTAACCCTTCCTTCACCAACCACCATCAACTGCAGAACACGATACATGACACAGGGCTGAATAAATCAAAATAAATGATGCCATCAAAATAAATGATGACACAATGGCCCAAAAAGTTTTGGAAAATGTCATTAAAAAATGCTGGAACATGGTGTAAGCATTATACAGAACAAATAGCATTACAATATATTTAAAATTGCCATATTGGGTTTTGAAAGCCATTTTGCATTCATCTCCTGCTGGATTTAAGAGGATCTCATAATCCACAAGATTATGAGATCCTATTAAATCCAGTCCAAAATCCAAAGTGTGTGGTCTGAGGTTCATAGCATGAGGGTCACCAATAAGATTTCGGCTGTAGCACCAACACAATGATTGCTTCCAGTCAAGAACTGTTACAAATGCCATCTGTTTATGCCGCTCCTGAAAAGTCCTTAAAGCTGTGAGATCCTCTTTTGAACCAGCCGATTGGACCTTTACAGCTGGATGGCATAAACCCTAAGCTGAAGCTGGGTGAAAAGAGTTAATTCTTTCTCTTTTGCCTGAAGAACCTCATCCTGCCCAGACTCAGATGCTTCTATTCCTGGAGGGTCATGCTCTTGCTCAGCAGTAGCAAGCAATCTCTACAGTGTCAGGCTGCTCATCCACCATGGCTGAGATTCTGCTGCTGGGAGGAAACCCTTCTCCCAATCATTCTCATCTTTCCTGAAGGTCCTGGCAAGAAGTAGTCCAGGAATACCTGGCTAAGTTTCCAGGACCAGATGAACTACATCCAAGAGAATTACAGGAGCTAGCAGAAGTAATTTCAAAATCAATGGTAATAATCTTTGAGAATTCTTGGAGAACAGGAAAAGTCCCAGCAGACTGGAGAAGAAAAAAAAATTGTCCTTATGTTCAAGAAGGGGGGGGGGACGCAAACAATTACCATCTTCATTTCTTGTTCACAACCAATAAATGTTCTTATCCTAAAGCAACTTGTGTGTGTCAAAGCTGCTTTAGCTGATGGACTGAATTTTATTGCCTCTGCTCTAGTAATGGTAGGCCTTTGCTTCTGTCTTTGCTGTAGCTCTATGAAATGTTTCCATGGCTCATGAAGCATCTTCCAGGGCCTCACAAAGAGGCATTGCGTGCCACAGAGATGCTGCTTTCATTAGCAAAGAAAGAAATACAGAAACATAAGAAGCAGATGTCCTTTCAGGAGCCACGGGATTTCATTGATTTCTACCTGCTTGAAATAGAGAAAGTAAGTATCTGCTTTGTGTTCAATTATATCAATTCCAAGAAATGCAATGGGACTTTGGTATCCACTGTGGTATGATTACAGGATCCCCATGGATACCAAAATCTGTGAATGACAGAGGTCCCGACAAGACAGAGGTCCTCCTGGTAGATCATAAACCGGATTGGGGGATAGGTTGGCAACCTGTGTTGGACGGGTTTGCACTCCCCCTGAAGTCACAGGTCCGCAGTCTGGGTGTCCTCCTGGACTCATCACTGACGCTTGAAGCTCAGGCGTCGGCGGTGGCCAGGAGGGCCTTTTGCACAATTAAGACTCGTGCACCAACTGCGACCATACCTCATGAAGGCGGATCTGGCCAGGGTGGTCCATGCCTTAGTCACCTCCAGATTGGACTACTGTAATGCACTCTATGTGGGGCTGCCCTTGAAAACGGCCGGGAAATTTCAGTTGGCGGCTGCCAGGTTGTTAACTGGTGCTCCTTACAGGGAGTGGTCAACCCTCCTGCTTAAGGAGCTCCACTGGCTGCCGTTCATTTTCCGGTTCCAATTCAAGGTGCAGGTTCTTACCTAAAAAGCTCTAAATGGTTTGGGACCTGCCTACCTTCGTGACCGCATTTCTGTATACGAACCCACACGATCTCTTCGATCATCTGGAGAGGCCCTGCTCGCGCTCCCACCTCCATCGCAGGCACGATTGGTGGGGACAAGAGAGAGAGCCTTCTTGGTGGTGGCCCCTCGACTCTGGAACTCACTCCCCTAGGACATCAGACATGCCCCAACTCTGGCAGTATTTAGGAGGAGCCTGAAAACATGGTTGTTCCAGTGTGCCTTCCCAGAATAAGGAAACTCCCAGCAATATGTCCCTAAATACACTTTATCAATGATCTAGGATTGTCTGCACACCCTTTCCTCTCTGAAATTCTATTCTAGTTATATATTTCACCTCAGCATTATTTTTTTTAAAAAATAATTATTACATTTGGCCCAGCCATAGGTTTTTAAGCGTCGTCGTACTATTGTTAATGTTTACTGATTGTTTTTTATTTATGAGTTTCATTTTATTGTTTTGTATTGCTGTTGTTGTTTTTGCTGATGTATTGTGGGCCCGGCCTCATGTAAGCCGCACCGAGTCCCTTGGGGAGATGGTAGCGGGGTACAAATAGTTTTATTATTATTATATTATAATGTTCAAATTCCATGCTTTACAATTGTGTGTGTGTGTATATATTTTCTTTATCAACTTTGGATGGTTGAATCCATTGAGTCAGAATCTGTGGATATGCAGACCTGGCAAAGATGGTTGACTGCAAAAATTCTCCTCTAATAAGCCCATAGGGAAAGACCTGACCACCTATTTTTATTTTTTTTTTGAGATATCTTTGTCTGGTGGTGGCATTCAAATTAGGGGACTATCATAATCATAACGATATAACAATTTTTCATTACTTTTTTGTAATTGTACCAATGGGAAAACTTCAGGGACTCCTTTCTCCCTATCGGCATGACACTTTCTACAATTGTAGAATACATTTACCACTGTTACCCACCCCCCCCCCCCCACACACACACCAAGTTGGGAGGAATTTTAACAGTTTTTTTTACAAACAGCATTTTTTTTAAAAAAACAAACAAACTACAAGAGTGTTCTCCTTGATTTTGTCTACAGAGACACAAGATAATCAGGGCATAATTCCCCCCAAAGTTCAGAAAGATTTGCACATCTACTGATTTTGGGGGAAATTTTTAAAAAATGTCAAAAAAAATTTTTAAGCCACAACAGCCATCCCTTTGAATGTCTCTATATGACACACACAACACATACCATAGAACGTCAATTAAGGGGTTCTCCTCCCAGTACTTTGGCCACATCATGAGGAGACAGCAAAGCCTAGAGAAGACAATTATGCTGGGGAAAGTGGAAGGTAAAAGGAAGAGGGGCCGACCATGGGCAAGATGGATGGATGGCATCCTTGAAGAGACTGGACTGACCTTGAAGGAGCTGGGGGTGGTGACGGCCGACAGGGAGCTCTGGCGTGGGCTGGTCCATGAGGTCACGAAGAGTCAGAGACGACTGAACGAATGAACAACAACAACAACAACCTCCCAGTCCAGCATAGATTTACTATCAGTCCTTTTTGCAGATTCAATAATTTATTGAAATTCTAAACTGTGTGGCTGGCTGCTGCTATGGATGGACAATAGCTCTCTCCTATCTCATTGGGACTGTCTGATGTGAGCAGAATTCTGGGAAATGTAATTTAGGGCAGGGCTTTCTCTGCCGTGGGGGTCCTTGGCTTCCCAAACTTACATTTTCCTGAATTCTCAGTTCCCCTCCCAGCTCGCTTGCTCTCCCAATGGTGACAGGTAACCTGGCTCTTCTTAATTCAAAGAGGAATTCAAACTGGTACAGTTTGCTGCTTGTGCTGAAAATGAGAATTAACTTTTGAAGACTTATGAGGTTTACTGAATAGGTGTTTCATTAAGTTTTTTGCATGGGCACCCCTGCGTTTCTTAATATTCTCTCATCTGTATAGATCTTACAAAATAGATATGACAGACAAGGCACAAACGAGACACAAGCAATTTTTTGCACAGCCCTAATATATATGCTATGTGTGTATGTATGTTTATAGGCACGTTTTATTTTTTCTATTTTGTTTTTGTTTGGTGTAATTTATGACTTACTAGTTTAAAGTAGATCAGTAGGGTTTTTTTTAAAAGAATATGAGCCCCTGGTGATGCAGTGGGTTAAACCGCTGACTTGCTGAACTTGCTGACCGAAAGGTCTCAGGTTTGAATCCGAGAAGCAGTGTGAGCTCCAGCTGTTAGCCCCAGTTTCTGCCAACTTAGCAGTTCGAAAACATGGAAATGTGAGTAAACTAATAGGTACCACTACAGTGGGAAGGTAATGGCGTTCCATGCAGTCATGCTGGCCACACGACCTCGGAGGTGTCTACAGACAATGCCGGCTCTTCGACTTAGAAATGGAGATGAGCACCACACCCCAGAGTCAGACACGACTGGACTTAATGTCAGAGGAAAGCCTTTACCTTTACCTAAATTTAGAATGTGTTTGCTAATATCATAGTTGTATTAATTTTTTCCTTATCTATCAACATGTTAATAGCACATGGTGGGGAAAAGCACAGCAGTGAATACCTCTGGGATGGGGGAGATAGAAATGGATGTCACAAAGGAACAACCCCCCTGCTAATGTAAAGCCCCAGCCCTAAAGCATTCTCACTACATTCCAGACCAGAGAGAGAGCAGAGCTGCATAGTATAGACATATCTCCTGGATCAGCACCTCAGTCCTGCCAAGAAATCCTTGGCTAGGAGCCCTGCTGTTGAAACAGCACCCAAATTCACAGAGTTACAAAACTTGTTTCACCAGTAGAATAATATAGTGCTTCCATGCCTTAGTGTTCCTTGCCTTTAAAAACCCTTCAAAATACACGGGTTGCAATAAATCAATAGCCAACATGAAGACACATGCGCACACATATAAACACAGCCTTGAAAAGAAGCTTTGTAGTCAATCATAAATCATACTTCATCTTTCATATTGTCACCACCAGAGGAAGAATGATCCTACCTCTACATATGACGAAGAGAACCTGGCTCAGGATATTCATGACTTATTTGTTGCTGGAACAGAAACAACTGCCACTTCTCTGAAATGGGCAATCCTCCTTTTGGCAAATCATCCAGATATTCAAGGTAAGAGAGAACACTGTGCAGCAAGAACAACATCCTTGTTCTTTTTAACAATGTGCTCAATCAAAGAAGAAAGAAAATCATATCTAGCTCTATTGTTTCTATGAATGTGGTACAAAGGTAAAGGTTGTCCCCTGACATTAAGTCCAGTCATGTCTGACTCTGGGGGGTGGTGCTCATCTCCATTTCTAAGCCAAGGAGCCGGCGTTGTCTATAGACACCTCCAAGGTGATGGGGCTGGCATGACTGCATGGAGCGCCGTTACCTTCCCGCCATAGCGGTACCTATTGATCTAATCACATTTGTATGTTTTCGAACTGCTAGGTTGGCAAAAGATAGAGCTGACAGTGGAAGCTCATGCTGCTCCTGGGAATCGAACCTGTGAGCTTTTGGTCAACAAGCTCAGCAGCTCAGCACTTTAACCCACTGTGCCACCAATTGTAAACTGTTGTCAGGGGACAACAGTTTACAGAAAACCTACGTACACTTTATTTATTTATCTTGTCATAAGCGAATATAGTAAAATACTTGGCATTATACCAAATGTCCTTTGGCCAGAAGCTGGCTACTTGGAGTGCCTCTGATGTCACTGTGAGAAGGTCCTCCATTGTGCATGTGGCAGGGCTCAGGTTGCATTTAGAAGGTGGCCTGTGGTTTGCTCTTCTCCACACTTGCATGTCGTGGACTCCACTTTGTGGAACTATTTCTTCAGATAGGCTCTGCATCTCCTGGTGCCAGAGCACAGTCTGTTCAGCGCTTTCCAAGTTGCCCAGTTTTTTATGTTCCCAGGGGGGAGTTTTTCATCTTTTATCAGCCACCGATTGAGGTTCCGGGTTTTAAGCTGCCACTTTTGGACTCTCGGATGTTGATGTGTTCCTGCAAGTATCTCTGTAGATGTTAAGAAGCTATTTCTTGATTCAAGCATTGGCTTGCTGGCCGATATCTGAACAGAGGATGGGCCAGAGATGTCACTGCCTTGGTCCTTTCATTACAGGCTGCTACTTCTTGGCAGATTTTAACTACCAAGCTTGAAAACTTTGAGTTTTGTTTGTTTGTTTGTTTAAACTGTAATACAATTGTCTGGTTGCTCCTGACGCAATAAATTAAAAAATCAATTTCCCCCTTTTTCCACAGATAAAACCTATAAGGAAATAGAAGATGTGTTGTGCTCCTCTTCCTTCAGCTATCAAGATCTGAAGAAGCTCCCTTATACAAATGCTGTGCTTCATGAGATTCAGCGTTCAAAATATCCCCTTTTATTTGGGGTCCCAAGACAAACTGCCAAAGATGTGAAGATGAGAGGTTTTCTCATCCCTAAGGTAGAGAATGTAAATATGCACTTCTGTATCCCAAGAACAAGGCTGGGAGAGAGAAGATTTTGAGAGATTTACCCACATAGATAGAGCCAGCGTGCAGTAGTGGTTCGAACAATGGATTTGGGCTTCATCTACATTGATCACTCAGCGTGGATTTAACTCAAAAATGTGGTGTCTAAACAGGCATAACAATTCATAAATTGGAATAAAGACCTCTACTTGTGGCTATTCCAGGCTGTGCCATTTTGCTGGCAGTCAGTGGTGAAAGGGAAGGCACTTGTGGTGACTCAAAGTGCCCCACGTGCTCTTCCCCCATCATATGGTGGGGATGGGGCTGTGTGCGTTATCACATTGCCCCACCACTCTTTCCCCCATCAGACAGGGAAAAGGGGAGGTAAATTCAGGTAGCTCCATTGGCACTTCCCCTCCACTTTGGGAGGAATGTGGGCGAGATCTGCCATGCGTTGTGTGATGGCACATGGCAGGTCCTGTCCTTGCTGTGAATAAAAGCAGCAAAATGGGACTAAAATGCCCTGTCTGAAGAGGTCCTAAGCAAACTTGTGTTAGTCTCCAAAATAGGCTACTGAATACACTTCTGTGCGTGCAAGTGTGACCACATGTGATGATGACTGAATTAAATATTATTTATTTATTTATTTATTTATTTATTTATTACTGCGCTTGTATACCGCCGTTTCTCAGCCTAAATTGGCGACTCAACGCGGTTTACAACACTACAACAATCAACAATATTCAATTTAAAAAGCATAAAAAACACATACACAGTACACAGTATTGGGCCACCAATAACAATCCAATGCATCTCTTAACTAAAATCGCAATCCAATTTCGTCGTCTGTGATTACCAGTCCTTTGATCATCAAATTCATTGCACCGGATTAACCGAATGCTTGTTTGAACATCCATGTCTTCAATCTTTTTCAAAACACCATCAGCGAGGGGGCTGATCTTACCTCTATGGGGAGGGCGTTCCAAAGCCGAGGGGCCACCACAGAAAAGGCCCTGTCTCTCGTCCCCGCCAGCCGCACCTGTGAAGCAGGCGGGATAGAGAGCAGGGCCTCCCCAGAAGATCTTAGGGTCCTGGTGGGCTGATAGGCTGAGATACGTTCGGATAGGTAAGTTGGGCCAGAACCGTTTAGGGCTTTAAAGGCCAACGCCAGCACTTTGAATTGAGCCCGGTAGCAGATCGGCAGCCAGTGGAGCTGGTGCAGCAGAGGAGTTGTATGCTCCCTGCGCCCCGCTCCTGTTAGTATCATGGCTGCCGCCCGTTGGACTAAATGGGCTGAATGCTCTCTGATCCTGTATTGGTGTCTAGATGGTCCAGTGGAGGCAAACTTCATCTGCCCATCTGCTCTCTGATCCTGTATTGGTGTCTAGATGGTCCAGTGGAGGCAAACTTCATCCCTTGTCCTATGTGTCTCAACTGCTGCTCCTTCTCAGCCATGGAGCTCCCTGCGAGCATCTAGCCACAACAGCCACCACTGCAGAGGTCATTATATGCAATTAACATGGAGGGAGTAAAGCAACCTCATCCTTCTTGCTGATCACATGGTGCCTTGTTAGGACATCAAGAGATGCAACACTTATGCAGAAAAAAATGAAATGCAAAGATACAGTATGGTTGATGCCTGGCTCGACAACAGTATATGTGAAAAAGATCTTGGAATCTTTGTGGACAGCAAATTGAACATGAGCCAGCTCTGTGATGCAGCAGCTACATCAAAAGGAGTATAGTGTCCCGATCGAGGGAAGTTATGGTGCCTCCCTATTCTGCTTTGGTTAGACCTCACAGAATACTGTGTCCAATTGTGGTCAACACAGTTCAAAAGAGATATTGACAAGCTGGAAGGTGTCCAGAAGAGGGCAACTAAAATAATCAAAGGTCTGGAGACCATGCCTTATGAGGATCATCTTAAAGAACTGTGCAAGTTTAGCCTGCAGAAGAGAAGATTGAAAAGGTTTACCCTTTATGTGAAATGATGCCATAAAGAAGAGGGAGCAGACTTGCTTTCTGCTTCCCTGGAATCTAGGACTCGGAGCAATGGGTTCAAATTACAGAAAAGGAGGTTCCACATGAACATTAAGTACGAGTGTGGTGAAAGCTCCTTCCTTGGAAGTTTTTTTTTTACTGTTCAAAAGCCAACATTTTATTGCTAGTAGTGTGCTTCAAGTTTTAAGACAAGTAATCAGACAGCCCATTCCCATGAAATCCTCATTTCTAAGTGTACTTCCAGACAACCTCATTATCCAGGAGAAATAAGTGGGCCGAAAAATCATGGTATCTGATAGCAAGTCCAGGCATGGAGCTGTCAGTTCTGGTAAATGACAGCTGTCCTGACATGTTTGTAGCGGATTTTAGAAATCTTCAAGATGGGCAGGAGACATCCAGTGGAAGTTTACTTTTATTTTTTCAAATTGACACATTGAGGTGTGCTGGACCTCATATGCACTAATGGAGATATCTGAATGTGCACACAAGCAGATTTCCTGTCACTCTTTATTTCTCCTCACACTCCTGCTTCCTTTACTTTTTCTTTTGTGAACTCTGTTTCCCTTTGGGGTCACTTGCCTGCCATCCTGGTGCCCACTGTATACATTCAATTTCTAATTTTATAAACATCAGAACAAAGGAATTCCCAAAGTGTACTCATGGGAATTGCTTTCCAATTGTGCTTCCATTTAGCCACCTGCGTGTCCATTTGTTTACAGCCCTCATCAGCTCTTTCAGGACTGGAGCAGTCCACACCAGTATATAAGAAGGAAGCCATATGTTTTCCTGAGTGCAAGAATAAACAGTCATGAGGATATGCACAGTTTTTGGATTTTTAGCTCGCCATTTTAACACGTATGTCTTGGACTTTAATGCAATCCAACCCATATTTTAGGCAAATGCCATTTAGCCATTCCCCCTTTCATCCCAGTTCCTTCTGCATTTTAGAGCCTGTGTAGAAAGGCCTTAAGAGAGATGTGTATGTGCCTGTTTGACATTTGTTTCTGCCTTTCAGGGAACAGCCATTATACCAAATATACGCTCTGTTCTTCTTGATCCTGAGCACTGGGAGTCTCCTAAAGAGTTCAATCCAAACCATTTTTTGGATCAGAATGGACATTTTGTTGCTAGAGAAGAGTATCTGGCATTTGGTGCAGGTAAAAGTAATTCAAAGTGGCTTCTGATTTATCAATGTGTCTTCTGGGGAGTTTCATGATAAGATCTGCTGCAGCCTCTGTCCTTTGTGAGCCTGTGTAGTTGCTGCTCTGCAGCACTTAATCATCAAGGCAGCAAAAAAATTATTGCAATTATGGTGCAATTAAGAACCATAAAGTTGAAGTGTTTACAGTGAAGTGGCTTTAGGTGCCCTTAGCTTGCACATCAGTTACTCTTCCCTCTCTTCATTCCTCACTATGTTCTTTCTGACAGGTAATAACACCAAAATTGTTGCTGCTTTAATCTTAATTGAAAACAAATTGCCTCCCCCTTCCCTCGTTATACCTCTATCTTATTCATGCCAGGGAGAAAACACATGAAAGAAACAGAAAGGATTGCAAGGCATACACAACTAAAGCACTCCTGAAGGATACCCTTTCAACCTTTGTTTACCATTGCCCAATGATGGAGTGGTCACCATCTTTCAGTGTAATCTATTCCAATTTACTCCACACTTCCAAATAAGTTCTTTCCAATGCTTAGGCAGAATGGCTTCTCTTGTAGTTTGAAACGGATCGGTTACTTTAAGAGGGTGGAGTGGATCATGGCTTTCCAATCCATAGACCAGTTTTCAATCCATCTCTGTTTGCTGAATGGGATACAAGCACACTTTCTGCCTTTGTTTCCACTGCAGGGGCTCGGGCGTGTTTGGGGGAACATCTGGCAAGGATGGAGTTCTTCATCTTCTTGGTCAACCTTCTGAGAGCCTTCCGTTTCCAGCTGCCTCCAGGAGTCAAAGAACTCAATGAAGATCCTACAGCAGGACTGACTACACCACCCCATCCTTATAAAGTGTGTGCTGTTCCTCGCTGTATTTCATCATAAAACATACAAAAATAAATGCAATAACATATATTTTATTGAAGTACTTTTGAACCAAATCCACACCCCATTTCATTTTCCAAATTTCTTTCCTATGCTTAGAACCTGAGGCACACCTGTAATATAACTCAATCATAAAGAGAATTTGTCTCATTCTGTTTTGCTTTATTTTTCCACAAATTTTTCAGTTTAAAGAATTCTCACTATGTATGGATGTAGTGCAGCTAAAGTAGTATAGTGTGTTGTGGGTTGGTCTACTTCTCCGGCAGATCTGTTTTTATATCCTCACTTTGCCATGGAAACTCATGGGTGATCTTGGAAAATTATACACTCTCAGAGGAAGGTCATGGCAAACCATTTTGAAGAAATGTTTCTGAGAAAACCCTGTGATAGGTTCACCTTAAGGTTCCCCTAGATCTGAAAAGCACACTACAGCAACCCATGCATTTAGAAAAGTGGCAGAGCTCTCTTAAACATTCTATGTTTCTCAGCTGCAGTAGGAGCTGTGTCCAGACCACAATGTGTACAGGAGGATGAAGACAAGGGCCCTATCTGCATTATATGGCAGTGTTCATAGGATCAGGAAGATACTCTAGTAGCAATGTTGCCTATACATCACACAGTCCTAGATACATGGGAAGTGTCCAATGTGTGATCAAATATAAAAGCCAGCATAGCGATCTTGTTTGCTGTGTACTAATCTTGTTGTGTATCTAATAATAATGATAATAATGATAATGATAATGATAATGATAATAATAATAATAATAATAATAATGCCAGAATTGAAAAGTTAACAACAGACCCCAAATGTAGACTCTGCAAGGAAGCAGATGAAACAATAGATCACATCCTCAGCTGCTGCAAGAAGATTGCGCAGACAGACTACAAGCAGAGGCATAACACCATTGCTCACATGATTCATTGGAACTTGTGCCACAAAGACCACCTGCCTGCAACTAAGAACGGGTGAGATCACAAGCCAGAAAAAATTACAGAGAATGAACACGTCAAGCTACTCTGGGACTTCCAAATTCAAACAGAGTTTTGGAGCACAATACTCCTGACCTCACAATCGTGTTAAAAAAGAAAGTATGGATCGTCAATGTCGCAATCCCAGGTGACAGCAGGATTGCAGAGAAACAACTGGAAAAGGTGACACGATATGAGGATTTAAGGATCAAACTGTAAAGACTCTGGCACAAGCCAGTAAAGGTGGTCCCAGCAGTGATCGGCACAGTTGGTGCAGTGCCTGCACTTAAACACAATCGGTGCTGACAAAATTACCATCTGCCAGCTGCAGAAGACCACCTTACAGGGATCTGCACGCATTATTCACCGATACATCACACAGTTCTAGATAATTGGGAAGTGTCCGATGTGTGATCCAATTCAACAGCCAGCAGAGTATCTGCTGTGGACTCATCTTGTTGTGATAATAATAATAATAATAATAATAATAATAATAATAATAATAATAATAATAATATATTTTATTTATATCCCACTTTCCTCCTAAATGGGACCCAAAGTGGCTCAAAACATTTTAAAAACCATACAAATCAACCATACATATAACAATAAAACCAACTATGAAATAAAATGTAAATAAACATTTTAAAATAATTTAAGAGATACAATTGTTGTGAGAACTTGTCAGTTTAAATAATAAACTTCATTCGATTCACTGAAAGTTGGCCTTCCTATCATTCCAAATGAAATTCTTATTGTGTTAGTGACTCTGCCAGGACTGTATTGTGTATACTATTTTCCTGAAAGTGGTCACTATGCAAGAGAAGTCTGCCCCAGTAAACTGGGGAAAAGCCTGGATACATGTCTTCCAAGGTTCTTACCTGGGTGACTTGTTCTAGGACCTGTTCTGTATCTCCAATCTGTGGGCCCAAATCCTGTTTTTTCACCATCACCCAACATGACATCTTGTTCTTTTCATTCTGTTAATAGATTAATTTGGAAAAATTTAGTATTATTGGTCACATTGAAACAATGTAAAATACACCAACACCATCAATATCTCTTGGACAGAATTATGTTTTAAAACAGACCAAGATATGCAAGCAGAGAGAGAGAGAGAGAAAGTTCATTTTCCTATGCTTCACTCTCTTTCTCCTCCTCTAAATCTGTTTTTATTCTCATTGGTTATGCTGCTAATAGGATTATCTTGGGAAGGAAAGTTAAGTGTAATTAAATCTCTCATCTCAAAGAGATCCCATTTGTTATTTCTTCTTATTTTGGGGTTTCTTTGGAAGTTGGCTTTGTTCAGAGTTGTGTTCCCCAGACAGGCACTTTGAATGTGGTATATGTGCTTTGAAATGAATTACATGACTCTACACTGCCAGATAATCCAGATTAACAAGTACATCTCTTTATATATATTCTCACCTAAATATATTGGACACCTACTACTGCCCGTTGGATGTTGTTAAATCCCACTTCCAGTGTCTTCCTTATGGTGATCGGGCCAAAGAAAAAGGATTGGTTTTAAAAACACATTATGTTCTCCTGGCTTTACCAAAGTTGCTGAATGCTTATACTTACTTTAGTCCTCTTTGCAGATTCAATAATGTTATTTATTATTATTAGACTGTGTTGCACTCTCGCACTGAAACATCTTTTCACCCAGAACCACACCAAAGTCCAATAGTTCTATCTAAGAATGTTTGTTGAAGAAAGCAGGTAAAAAGGGAAAAGGAGCATTTCCAAAAGTGTCAGAAGACTGGAAAATAGAAAACAGCAGTATTCCAAAAATGTCAAAGTACATGAATTCAAGAGAACCAAAATCCACAGCAGTTCTTCAAACATAAATCTATAAACAAGAAAACAGGAACTTTTCCAATGTAAACCCTTCAAGGAAACAAAGGCATTCTCTACCATAGGGCACCTCACTTTCCAAAACTATATTTGTAAGAATGCTGTTTTCTCAGTTTCCCACCCACAATAATATTTGCTTCTCAGATATCTTTCTCAGATTTCTTTCCCGCAAACACCAATTCAGATGTGGGTGTCTTTTCTATGTCTGCTTTTTCAGATATGAATTAAAGAAATTCATTTAGCTTCACTACAATTTCCTTATCTTTCCTTAGTAAGATTTTAATATACTGTGTTGGCAGGTTCGCAGCTTGGGTGTGATCCTGGACTCATCACTGAGCCTGGAGCCCCAGGTCTCGGCGGTGACCAGGGGAGCATTTGCACAGCTTAGGCTTGTGCGCCAGCTGCGCCCGTACCTTGGAAAGTCTGACTTGGCCACGGTAGTCCACGCTCTGGTTACATCCCGTTTAGACTACTGCAACGCTCTCTACGTGGGGTTGCCTTTGAAGACGGCCCGGAAGCTTCACTTGGTCCAACGTGTGGCAGCCATGATACTAACAGGAGCGGGACGCAGGGAGCATACAACCCCCTTGTTGTACCAGCTCCACTGGCTGCCGATTTGCTACCGGGCTCAATTCAAGGTGCTGGCGTTGGCCTATAAAGCCCTAAACGGTTCCGGCCCAAGATACCTATCTGACCGCATCTCGACCTACGAGCCCACCAGGACTTTGAGATCTTCCGGGGAGGCCCTGCTCTCGATCCCGCCTGCCTCACAGGCACGCCTGGTGGGGACGAGAGATAGGGCCTTCTCGGTGGTGGCTCCTCGGCTGTGGAACACCCTTCCCGTGGACATCAGACTGGCTCCTTCCCTGATGATATTCCACAGGAAATTAAAGACTTGGTTGTTCAAGAAGGCGTTCGAACAAGAAGTGCAATGATTGGTAATGACTATAGGAATGGAACAACGGAAAATAATACTGGATTGTGGTTTGGACGATGAGATGACGCGGAATGGCTTTCGTAGTAATGATTTTTTTTATGATGATGTTTTTTGTTTAATGCTGGATTGTGGATTATTTTATATTATGTCTTGAATTTTGAACTTTGTTCTTCCTATGTTGTACACTGCTGTGAGTCGCCCGCGGGCTGAGAACAGCGGTATATAAGCAAAGTAAATAAATAAATAAATAAATCTAATGGCTGCTTGTTGTAAGCCTTCCTGAGTCCCTCTTCGGAGGTGAAAAGGACAGGATATAAATTCTCGAAATAAATAATAAATAAATAGAAGAAGAACTTTATTTTTTACCCCGCCTCCATCTCCCCGAAGGGACTCGGGGCGGCTTACATGGGGCCAAGCCCAGGGCAAAATACAATTAAAAGCAACACAATAACAAATCAAAACAGCATAAAACAGCATAAAACAGCGTAACAATAATAGCAAACATCAAGAGTAACAGCAGACTAATTTTGGAGCCCCCCTCCAAAATGAGTCTACCTTAGTGGTCCTTATCCCCCCCTCCCCACCGGACAAGGACCACTATGCGAGCTGTATTAAAAGATAAGGTGGTTCAATAAGGAGGATAGCAATGTATAACAGCATAGGAAATAACATGGAAACTGAGCAATTTAACAGGCTCAATTCAACTCAACTTAAGGATATCTAGTAATGTAATATAGGAATTCAGATTGAATGATAATTCAGATCATGATACAGGTTGTATGTCAAAGGAGTCATCAGTCGAAGGCACGACGAAACATCCACGGCTTTAATTTCTTGCAGAATGTGGCTAGGGAGGGTGCCAGCCTAATCTACTTGGGGAGGGAGTTCCAGAGATGGGCCACCACCAAAAATTCCCTCCCTCTCGTCCCCACCAACCGCACCTGCGACGGGGGTGGGAGTGAGCGAAGAGAATCCCTGGAAGATCTTAAGGATCATATGGGCTCACAGGGGAGGAGGCAGTCGCGCAGATAGGCAGGTCCTGAACTGTTTAAAGCTTAAATAGTAATCCTTTCTTTGCTGTATCCTTTATAGACATCTGGCAATTTTTCTGTGTTAGTGCATTTCCTTCATTGTGTTCTCTTGTTCTGCACAAGCATTTCATTTCTTGCTTCTTTGAAACTGTTGTTTAACTATGCTGATGATGTTGGTAGTTTTTTGGCTATCTTTTCTGACTTGAGCCATTAGCTTTTTAGCTGAGCTTCTATTACTTGCTTATCAGTACGTCCTCAATATTTTGTAGACAAATGATTTCCCTTTCAACTTGTTGTTTATTGACCTATTCATTTCACGAGCCGTTTCCTCTTTATTAAGCAAATGTGACTGCATTCAAATTCCTAATTGGGTGTTGAAAAGAAGCAAGGGAGCTGAGGGATGATTTATTGTTGCCACCAATTTGAAAGGAACCAGTATTCATGAGATTTTACCCCAGTTCCCAATTTTTAAAAAGAACTGGCCGATTTGCAATGGAGGTTGCCGATTAGGAACCAAATTTACCATCAAGTTGGAAGGGAGGCTGTTCAATTGCACCTCCTCCTTTATTAAGAAAGTAATAACTTAGTAGTAATTACACTGTATATACTGTAGCGTGACTGGAGAGAAGAATGTAGATTTATTTGGTTACTTTTCCCTGCGTTTCTGCCACCACGTGAGGTAAGTTGTAATATTGTGAGAAATGGCACTTTGGACACAGAATAGACGGAGCTGAGGCAATCTTCAAATAAAAGTTAACAATTTTATTAAGTACACAGCGTGTGGTTGCAAGACGTAACTTTTCCTTGTTGCACTTGGAATAATACTTGTAACTTTAACAGTTCATTCTTTCAAGTAACACAGTATCTTTCTGACGTAGAGCACTTGTTTCAGACAAAGTTTCCATACAGGGATGTTTCCCTTAGTTGATCCTCCCTAGATCAAATACTAAGTAAAATATTCTTTAGCCTCTCCTTAGACTAAAAGAATACCAGCTCTGTTTCACCATTCGGCTGCACTAGCCTGAGAAACTTCCAATAGCCAAACCCAGCTTTTCAAAGCCTCAAAGCTTTGCTTCACAAGTCACTCCGCCACCTTTCCTTTCCTTCTCTCCCAACTCCTAACTCCTCACTCCTCTGAACCTAACTCCTGACTGCTCACTCCTCTAAACCTAAACCCTAACTGATTTTTAACTGTCATTTTTTCAAACTCTCCCCTCTAAGCTCCTCCCACTTCCCTCTCTCCTGCATCGGTCTCCATGGCAACGCACATGGAGGACTCCTCTGACTTAGGCCGCTCCAGCATTACTGCAGCCAATCTAAACACAAATACAGTTAAAATCATACAATTTATAATCAACTCCTGTACAGGTGTATCTAAATATTTCCTTGTTTCTGGAAACATCATAGGCTGGGGTTTTTTAATGGCAGTTATAAGTATGTAACATGTTTTCATGGCAGTTACAATAACACAGAGTTGTGCACTTGTGACTATCATGTTATCTATGTATCCTCTAGTTTAAGGACCATCTAGGAACTGTGAAGGGCCTAAACATCCCAAAAGCACCAGGCTCTGTCTGATCGCTGAAATTAACAGGCTCAGCCCTTGTTAGTTCTTGGAAGGAGGAGATTGCCAATGAATACCAGAGGAAGTGTTATGAATAACCTTTCAATAACTTTAAAGCACAGGTTCTTTTATCATCATCATCTCATCATCGTTTTTAATTACTTAGTAATCGCCCTCAATCCGAGATGCTCCAGGCGATTTACATAGCAGAAATTATACAGGATAAAACACATGCATACAAATATTAAAATTAACATGGGTCAAATGCTCTAGTAAAAAGCCAGGTCTTAAGTGCTAGGATAAAATGCCCTAAGTCACGCATGGCTCTCAAATAGGGAGGCAAGGAATTCCATAAGGCAGGGGCAGAAATAGAGAAGGCCCTGCATCTGGTGCTTTCCAAGTGCACTTCCCTAGGACCCGGTATATAGAGCAAATCGCGTTGGGATGGTCGTGGCGACCTCCGATGATGGTAGAAGGAGAGACGGTCTCTAAGATACAATGGACCCTGGCCATATAAAGTTTTAAAGGTCAGGACCAGCATCTTATACAAACCACGATACTCAATTGGGAGCCAGTGTAGATGCCGCAGCACTGGTGTTATATGGCATTTCATGGGCGTTTTTGTGAGTAACCTGGCTGCAGCATTCTGGACAATACGGAGCTTTTAGGTCGTAGAAATAGGAAGGCCAACATACAAGATGTTACAATAGTCTAGCCTAGATGTGACCGTGGCATGGATGACTGCTGCCAGAGCCTCATCCGACAGGTAAGGTGCCAGTTGCCTCGCTTATTGTAGATGGAAAGAGGCCTGTTTGCTGGCAGCAGCAAACAGGCCTTTTTCCAATTTTCCAGTGAGAAAATTGCAATTTTGCAATTTTTTGCAATTTTCCAGTGAGAAAAAGGGTATCGGAACTTTTACAGAAAAACATTTAGACATACAGAGATACAGATTCTATATAACTACATTAGATTCACGAACAACTTAGAGTTATATTGGCTAACAAACAAACAAAAGGGAATTACATTTTTTACTTCATATTCACTCACATGTACATGCATTCATTACCATGCATACAAATATTACGATATCTTTTTTCTCCCTCCTTGGAGAAGCACCTGTTAGGCCGGACCCTGTTTCCTTCCAGCCGGCAACACATAGTTTCAAAACTTCCATAATGCCAAGATGCCAAGGATCAGATCCATTTTCCATACAGCAGAACCTGGCTCCCTGCAATGTATCCTGACTCCAAAGTGCACTCCTTCCTCTTCGCTTGAGAAAAAGAGGCACTAAAATGACCAGAATCCTGCTTTCCCAAAGCAGATCTGACACTCTCCAAATACACCATCTTGGTCCTTCCCATGGACCAGGACATAGTGGGTGAAGATCATATCTCTGTGTCACAAATGAGAATTATTAGAATGAGTCTTTATAGAAATATTCTGCTGATGTAGTCCCAAAGCACGTAGTAAATTAGTGATAGACATTAGGCTTGGGCGGTTTCGTTCGTTAATTTCGTAATTCGTTATTAATTCGTATTTAAATTAGCTTACGATCCAATATTGAGCCATGCAGGACTACTGTGAGGAGTAATTAAAAATCGAAACAATTTTTCCAATTTATTTCGTATTGTTTCGTAATTGGTTCAAAATTGTTTCGTAATTGTTTCGTAATTATTTCCGTATGTCTGGTGCAAGTTTTATAATTGTTGTTTGTTTTATCAGTGATAAAAAATAAATTATCACACCAACAGTCAACAACAGAGGGAGAGGGAAGCTTTAGAAGTTCCCCCTGTCCCATTTGGAGGGTTTTTTAGCATATTGCGCAATCGCGTCCGCCATTAACAAATCGATTCGTAATTTTACGAAATTTCGTATATTTTGAACTTTTTTAAAGGAAAATTTCGGAATTCTTTAAAAAAACGAAACCAAGGGCCCCCTAAAAACAAAACGAGTTTAGAACCAAATTTTTCCGTGGTTACCCAAGCCTAATAGACATCTTCTATCCTGGCTCCATCTCAGTTTCCTGTCCGGATGTTGATTCTTCTTGATTGGTGTTAGCCTTGTATTGACTTCCTTCTTAACATTGTAAACATTTATCTTATCGGTGTCACAGTTCTTAGCAAAGTTTACCATTTCAGTTGTCATTAGCAACTTTTAATTACAGTCTAGCAAGCAGGTTGTTAGTCATTGCAAGCCTTTATAATGGTGTCTGCAAAATTATTAACTCTCCATACATTCATCTTTCATTCAGCTCCATTCATACCCACACATATCAAATCCACATTTATCAAACCCGCACATTATATTTCTTGTGACAGAAGACACTGGGAAAGCCACCTTTAGTAGTCCTTACCTAAGAAAACTCAATGAGATTAATGAAATTGCCACAAGTCAACACACAACATGAAGGGATCATTAGCTCACTTGGTTAATCTTAGGGAGGAGACAGATTGATAAGAGGATACACATTCAAGGAGGACTTATTGCAGGATTTGATTTCTTCATGTAATAGGTTCCTTAACCTAATTAAACACTGGACTTCTCATGTGCAGATATATTACATACCCATTTAATGTAGGGCATTTTTTTGAACATAAGTGGCACAAAACCGGTTCTATGTTGTGTGTTTGTGTGTGTGTATATATATATATGAGGATGTTAGCAGGAAAGAGAGGAAAGAACATTGAGCCATCATCTTTCAACCTTTTTCACAGCTGATTGGAAATAACCAAAGGGAAAGGCTATAGGAGGATGGAGGGGACTGGAATATTTTTGATTGTTCTGCTTGGAATTCTTCTGATTCTCTACTTTCTGAAACAGCAGTGGTCACGCCGACATTTTCCGCCTGGGCCTCTTTCCCTTCCTGTTATTGGAGGCTTATGGAGAATTAACTTTGGAATTGGATTGAATGTAGAGACATCAACAAAGGTACTTTTTCCAAAATAATTAAGTAATCTGACTCAAAATTAGTGAAAATCAGTGTGCGTTTTTTTCTATGGTAGCTGCGGATAAAAGAATTGTGAGTTACAAAAATACATAATTAAATGTTTGAAATGAAAACTTATTATTAATGTTAGGTTGTTGCAGTAATTTTTGTCAGAGTTTGGAGATATCGCTTACTCGAGATATAACTCTCAGAATCTTCTAGGCAGTATAGACATTGTGTGTTATTGCTACAGTCCAAAACGTAACTTTTCCCAGCTTTGCTTTTTGTTCTAAATGTTTCCTCAGAAGTACCAACAGTGCATGAGTGGACAATCCACATAATATTTCTGTGCATGCAATGAGATATGAGATATCTTCCTGCCCTCTGCTCTAAGCAGACTTCAGAATTTCCCACATATCTTCCTTCAAGGCTACAGAGCAATTTTGATGACGTTAAGGGAATCAGGGTGAAAAAAATTCCTCCTTCACAGAATCAGTTCAATCACTAGAATATCTTCATAGAAACTACATTTGATATATATAGATGAGGTGTAGGATGTTATATAGAACAGAAGGGGGAAGGTGGATGGCAAGAAATCCCATGGAATTCACCAGTGTTTTGATTTAAAGCTCCGCGAAGGGGAAAGGCCCCCTGGTCATGCTTAGAAATCCACTGAATAGACATCAAAAAGATGGTTGTGGCAGTCTGTTTCAGCATTAAATGGAAAGTATGGGTTGCATGGGGTGAAAGAATTGAGCAGCACCTTTGAGGCGAACTCATTTATTTCAGAACTAGCTTAGTTATCTGTTGTTGCCTGGGTTACATATTTGGTAAGGATGAACGCTAGAAAAAGTCATTGTTTGTTTTTGTAATTTTAGCAATGATCCCATTAGAAAATGTTTAAGGATGTGAGTAGACCATAACTCCCATCATCCTCTGTGATTGCCCACCAAACTGCACATGTATATAAAGTTGGTCATGATGGGAATTTGGCCAAATTTGGTTCAGATGCATTTTCAGTGGGGTTCACAGTGCTTTCTGGATGTGGGTGGACTGCAACTCTCATCATCTCACCTCCCCCACCCCCACCCGAAGCCCTGCCAGTATTTAAATTTGGCAATGATGGGTAAATGTGTGTCAAGTCTGTCCAGATCTATTGTGGATTAGGTTTAGGTTCAGAGTAATCTTGATTATGGATGAACTTTTACTGTCATTGCCCCCCTCCCAAACCTCCTCCCAAACACCACCAATACTTAAAGTTGGTCTTGATGGATATTTGTGCCAAGTTTTGTCCAGAGTCAATGGGATTCACAGTGCTCTCTGGAAGTTCTCCCTGCAAATTGCCATCATCCAAGGTCAATCCCACCCCCAACTCTAAACCAGTATTTTTTGTTGGAAATGGTGGGCATGTGCGCCACGTTTGGTCTAGATCAATTGCCGGTGGGTTCACAGTGGTCTCTGGAAAAGAGAGACACACAGACAGACATACAAGCATATTTCAATATCTATCTATCTATACACACATATACACTCATGTAGTCTTTCACGTGCCTCATTCCACTTCTTCAGATGCACTAATGAAGAAAATAAAAGTTTCTAGGGTTAATAAAGGTTTCTTAGTTACTTTGTCAATTGCAAGAAATCACCCAAAGCACATCTACTGACCACCCAATGGTGACTGGCAGAAAAGCACAATTGAGGCAGTCTGTTTCAGCATTAAATGCAAGTGCCACATGATGAGGTTCTCTCCCGTGTCTTTTGCTGAGGAAACTGTTGTATTTTGATAATTTGGTGTTAATAAAAAAGAAACGATTTTCAAAAAGTCTCCCACAGAGTCAAAGCAAAAGAGCAATGACATTATGTGATCAGCTCCAACTGAAGGCACTACATGTCTGATGTAAGTGGTATGAGGGAGATGGTTTTATGAAACTGGAGAGAAAGGGAGAAGGGCAGAAATCAAAAGTGGGGATGTTACTATGCCCAGAAACATCAGAAGCTAGGATCTGAACATGGTGGTTACTATTTCTATATTGACCTGAAATATTGATTGTAACTCTTCTTCTTCTTGCATTGATCCAAATGGCAGTTGGCAGAACAATATGGAGACATTTTTACTGTGTGGGGGGGACATATACCAGTTGTAGTTTTGTCTGGCTTTCAAGCTGTGAAAGAAGGACTGATTGATCATTCAGAAGACTTCTCAGAGCGGCCACCGACACCATTTTTGGCTACTTTATCAAGAGGAATGGGTAAGTTGTAAAGAGCTGTACTATATCTTTCTTCAGAGAAACAATATGAGGACAAATGATCCTTTGGGGAAAGTTATTATCAGTTGGAAATTACATGCATGCTGGATCTGCACTACCATATAATTTAGATTACCAAATCAGATAATCCACATTATCTGCTTTAAATTGGATTACATGTGTCTATACTGCCATATAATCTAGTAGAGATGTGTGAAATGACCTTAAAAATCTAAAAAAAAGGGGTGGGGGCTGGCTAGATGACACACACCAAAAATGCACCCTGGATTCCAGAATCAGATGAAAATAATTTGTTCAAAAAGTTCTCTTAAAATTTGTGACCAACTGAAAAATATGCTGCTACGGAGAATGGTGTATCCTTGCAATAAAAAAAAATCATAAGAGTTAGTTGCAATATACTGATGTGGACTTATCTTATCCTCATTTTATAATCCTGAAACAATTGATAAATGATGTAACCAGATGGAGCCACAGACACACAGGTGGCTAAATGGAAGCACGAGAGGACAGCAATTCCCACAATAAGAACTCTCTCCAATCCTTCCTTTCATCTCATATTTTTGAAATTAAACAGAGCTTGATATTACAGTGGGCACCATCATGGTAGGCAAATAACCCAAAAGGGATATGAGGTTCAAGAAGGCAAACTTAAAGGCACAAGGAGGGTGAGGGGGACGATGACAATAAATCTCTTTGTGTGTATTTTCTTATATTCGCATCTGCACTTATGTGGTGCAGCGCATCTCTGAGGTTCAATTTAAAAAAAAGAAAGAAAAGAAAGCTTCTGGAAGATGTCTCCCATCCATTTTGCAAAATCTACTGTAACCAAGCTTTTCAGGATGCCAGGGAACCATTTACTGAGATTGAAAGCACTGTGCTCAGACTTCTTTTCAGGTTCTAGAATTTCCTCCCCACTGCCTTTGCCCTGAAGGGCCCCCAGTGAAGTTGCTTAAGGGGGTTACTGTCTTCTGCCAGTTCAACCCAGAAGTGCCAAGGACTACATTTTAGGAATAGCTTTGTGTCTAATTTGTTGTGTATCTGTGTTGCATATGGGAAGCAAGGCTGGAGAGAGAATAAGGATTTGTAAAATGGTGGGAGTATTTGCTCCCAGTCACCTGGTAGTTGTGGTGCTTGTGCTTGATAAATTCTCAGCTTCTCGGGGGCTGATAGCTAAATAAAATGTAGGTTGGGGGAGATTTGAGATTTTGAATAACTGGATAATGGAGGGTCTACTTGTATTTAGGGTAGCCCCTGGGCTGAGAACAGCAGTCTATAAGCACAGTAAATAAATAAATAGCAACCTAGTCAGTAACCATATTTCATTTGAATTTTGTAAATAAGAATTACATATATTCCTTCCACCCTCAGGTATTGCATATTCAAATGGTCATACCTGGAAGCAGCAGAGGCGGCTTAGTCTAGTTATACTGCGGAAACTGGGAGTTGGGAAAAAAAATGTGGAGGGCCAAATAGAAGAGGAATCCCAACAACTTGTAGAATATTTTGCACGTGAAAAAGGTATGTGCCAACCTGCAGAAATGTGTGTGTAGTCAGCACTGGTCTTTGTTGTGGAATTTGTCATATTTTTGTTGATTTCTAATATAAACCTAAGTGGACACAAATCCTAATAGTTCTTTCCCCAAAGGAAATTCCAATTCAGATGGTTAACTGATATTAACTGAACTTGATTTGTAGGGCAGCCATTTGATCCTGCATTGCCCATCACAAATTCAATCTGCAATGTGATATGTGCCATGACCTTTGGATACCGCTTCCCCCCTGAAGATGAAACCTTCAAGGAATTGATTAATGCCGTGGAATTTACCTTAAAAATTGCAAGAAATCTTTTTTATGTGGTAAGGAGAAATTTGAAAACAATTGCAGTAATGTTTTGAGTGTTGGATTTGGTCATGGCAAAATGAAGTAAATCCTGCAGGCGTAAATCCTCACAGTTTGCACTAGGAAAGTAAATATTTGACCATTTCATTCTCATGTATGGGGACAAATGCTTTGTGCAGTTTGCTCTCAGTTGATGGAGAAAATGAAGGCTGGAATCTTGTTAGGGAGTCACATCTTTTTAAGTGGACTTAGGTCTGTAGGAATTTAATTTGAGAAAGTCTATTCCAGGCATGGGTAAACTTTGGCTTCCAGGTACTTTAGATTTCAACTCCTGGAAAATGCCAACCAGCTTACCGGCTGTTAGGAATGGTGGAATTTGAAATCCAAAACACCCGGAGGGCCCAAATTTGCCCATGCTTGGTCTATCGTATCTACATCCAATAACAGGCTGCTCCCAAACGCTCCATCACGTTGCGTCATGACATGCCGTCTCCCTGGTTCATCGAGGAGTTGGCTGTGATGAAGCATACAAGAAGGGGGCTTGAGTGCATTTGGAGGAGATCTCGGGACGTGTCTGACCAAGCACAGGCTACTGCCTCTCTTAGGGTGTATACCGTGGCTATACAAGTAGCCAAGGAGTCTTTCACGACTGCCCGTATAGCGTCTGCAGCAAATAGATCATCGGAGTTGTTTCGGGTCATCGGGGAACTCCTTCAGCCACCTGTGATGGGGGAGACCTTCGATGACCCAGCAACTCGGTGTTGCGAGTTCGCACACCATTTTGCAGGCAAAGTTGCTCAGATACGCCTTGAGCTCGACTCCAATTTTATCACAGTGCCAGAAGAGGTGATTGAGGCATCTGCTTATCCAATTTTGTGGGATTCTTTTAGGCTTGTTCTTCCTGAGACCGTGGAAGAGGTCCTTGGAGCTGTGAGGGCGACCACGTCGGCTCTAGACCCTTGCCCGTCTTGACTAATTAAATCGGCCAGGGAGGGGTTGGTTGATTGGTTTCTCCTGTGAATGTTTCCAGTGCTTCACATCTTGGAAACTTAAAACATTCAGAAAGCACCGACTGAATATCAGTCTCCACATATTTTACAACACAATTCAACAACAAGGTTTACAACATCATCTATGAAACAGTGAAAATGGCATACACTTCTCCCACTATCTTCCTTTGTAAACAAGGTCATCATGGAGGAAAGTCAATGGAATTGATACAGACCACGGTATTTAAAGCAGACAGATATAATTTTTCTTTACTTTTTAAATAAAGAACTATTTATAAATACACTCTCTGATTCTCTCAATATACATTTACAGACCTGATCAATTAAAAGCAATACTTACATTTCTCTTTTTTAAAAAAGAAAATGTCAAGAGATATGGATAGCTAGGGGTTCGCCTATGCGCAGGGAGAAAGAAGCAAGCACAGGTTCACAAGAGTTGGGAGCATTACCATTCTTCAACCTTTGCTGCTTGTACACCAACACTATGAGACGGTTTGTGTTGATCATTAATGCATCGTTGGAGCAGGGGTTTTTTCCATCTTATTTGAAACAGGCTGTGGTTCGTCCACTCCTTAAAAAGGTCTCCCTTGACTCCACGGTGCTGAACAATTTCAGACCAATCTCCAACCTCCCTTTTTTGGGTAAGGTGCTGGAGCGGGTGGTTGCCTCCCAGCTCCAGGGCTTTCTAGGTGACATCAACTACCTAGATCAGTCACAATCTGGTTTCAGGCCTGGTCACGGCACCGAGACAGCCTTGGTTGCCTTGGTGGATGACCTCCGTAGAGAGCTGAACAGGGGGAGTGTGACCTTATTGGTTCTTTTGGACATCTCAGCGGCTTTCAATACCATCGATCATGGTATCCTTCTGGGTCAATTCTCTGGGATGGGTCTCGGGGGCACGGTTTTGTCGTGGCTCCGATCCTTCCTGGAGGGCCGATCCCAGATGGTGAAGCTGGGAGATGCCTGCTCAGACCCCTGTGGGGTCCCGCAAGGCTCTATTTTGTCTCCCATGCTCTTTAACATCTACAGGAAACCACTGGGAGAGGTCATCCAGAGTTTTGGAGTTAGGTGCCACCTCTATGCAGATGACACACAACTCTATTACTCTTTTCCACCCAACTCCAAGGAGGCCTCTCGGGTGCTGGATGAGTGCCTGGCTGCTGTGTATATCTGAATGAGGAGGAACAAGCTGAAGATCAATCCTGACAAGACAGAGGTCCTCCTGGTCGATCGTAAACTGATCGGGGTATAAGGTGGCAACCTGTGTTGGACAGGGTTACACTCCCCCTGAAGCCACAGGTCCACAGTTTGGGAGTCCTCTTGGATTCATCGCTTACACTTGAGGCTCAGGCGTCGGCGGTGTCCGGGAGGGCTTTTGCACAATTGAGACTCGTGAGCCAACTGCGACTGTACCTTGCAAAGGCTGATCTGGCCGGGGTGGTCCATGCCTTGGTCACCTCTAGATTGGACTACTGTAATGCGCTCTACATGGGGCTGCCCTTGAAAACGGCTCGGAAATTTCAACTGGTCCAACGGGCAGCGGCCAGGATGTTAACTGGTGCTCCTTACAGAGAGAGGTCAAGCCCCCTGTTCAAGGAGCTCCACTGGCTGCCAAATCAAATCAAATCAAATCATTTATTTCGGTCATTGACCAGCACAGAAAAGTCACATTTTCATACAAACTTGGTATGTTTGGTACATTAAAAATATAAATATAACAACTGAAGCATAATATGGGTGAGGGAGCAGAAGGGAAGGGGAAACAGAGTAAAAACATACAATGCCCAGATCCATCACCAAATTGCAGATTCAGAGAAGAAGATTACTGGACACATAGTTAAAATTTGGGACTAGTCATTCCCTGACAGATTTTGTATGCTGCTGCACAGAACTTTGCAACATTGTAGGTTGTAGCTGAATTAATATCTGCAAGTAGCAGGGAGGTATAAAATTGTCCTGAATGGCCTGGGTACTTGTATAACAGAGGTAAGATAAGCCTGGCACGGATATCCCTGTAGAACGGGCACTGAAGGAGCACATGCTCTATTGTTTCTACATGACCCGAGTCACAGGGGCAGAGTCTCTCTGGGAAAGGGATCTTCCGGTAGCGGCCTTCGAGTACAGCTGATGGGAGAGTGTGGCATTGAGCCAGCGTGAAAGCCCTTCAATGAATGGGAACCTCTAAGATTGTTAAATATGCCCTAGGGGAGGCAAGATATCTGCTGTCTTCATTGATAAGGAAGGTTGGAACCGAGGCCAGATCTAGTTGTCGCTCTGTGTCTGTGAGCGGCCAGGATGCTAACTGGTACTCCTTACAGAGAGAGGTCAACCCTCCTGTTCAAGAAGCTCCACTGGCTACCGTTTATCTTCTGAGCCCAATTTAAGATGCAGGTGCTTACCTACAAAGCCCTAAACGGTTTGGTTCCATCCTACCTGTGTGACCGCATCTCCGTTTATGAACCCACACGCTCACTTCGTTCATCCGGAGAGGCCCTGCTCGTGATCCTGCCTGCGTTGCAGGCGCGTTTGGTGGGGACGCAAGACAGGGCCTTTTCTGTGGTGCCCCTCCGACTTTAGAACACCCTCCCCAAAGATCTTACACAGGCCCCTACATTGGCAGTCTTTAGAAAGAACTTGAAGACCTGGCTGTTCCGATGTGCCTTTCCTGAATAGGAAAACTCCAACAACAAGTCCCAGAAGCACTCCATTAGAAATTAAAATTGCTGGCACACTGCACTTACCCTATAATCCTTACATATCACCTGTCACATCAGCACTTTTAATCTGTACCCATTACTCTGGCCCGGCCGAGTTTTATTGTGTCCTGGTGTATTGTTTTATTGCCTGTTGTTTAATATTGCTTTAACTGTTTTTAATTTGCTTTAGGATGTGTATTGTTATGTTATGTTTTGAGGCCTTGGCCTTTGTAAGCCGCATTGAGTCCTTCGGGAGATGCTAGCAGGGTACAAATAAAGATAATAATAATAATAATAATAATAATAATAATAATAATAATAATAACAATAATAATAATAATAATAACAACAACAACTATCAACCAGGGCCAAAAAAGTGATCAATGCAGAAGGAGGTTGATGCAGAATGGAACAGATGGGATATGCATTGGAGTTGAGATACACCATCCAATTGCTGATGAGCATTGAGCACTCTTGTCATTTCCTGTTTTGCAATTTCACAATTTGGTTGTTCTTAGCACCTCTCCTATGTAAAGTTACATAATGTAACAAGTTATGCGTGACTGGTGCAATATTATTGCAGTTACCACATTGAACCTGCACATCCCAAAGAATGTGGAAAATTCCACATTCTTCCACATTTTGGAAAATTCCTCAGCACAGTAATATTCATTGTTTCTGTGTAAACATTGTAGGGGATAGGACAATTTTTCAAAAAAAGGGCACAGATGGAAAATATCATAGGCTAAATTGTCTAACCAAGGAATGAAAGAACTACCTTACATATGAAACTGTGTTAGAGAACAACCGTCTGTTGGGTCTAAATGGCTTCTAGGGAGAGTTGGATTTGCTTGTGCATCGATTTATTTATCTGTTTTGCAGTCCATGGTGTCTATCGAATACACTTCTAGTAGCGCATTTCAAATGAGTTGATTTTGTTCCTATTGCCTTTTTTCACTGTTCAACTTTCATAAATATACTTAAAAATTAGAAATTGGCATGGACAATCCTAACCTTATTGTTCAATAATATATCTTTACATTTCAGGATCTTGTATAATTCCTACATATGAGGGGGGTGAGGGGGGAAAATCACTAAAGAGGAATTTAAAAGGTTTTGTAAGGCTACAGTGTAAAATGATGTCAGGCTTGCCAGGATTCTAACAATAAAAGGGGTCCTTTGTTTATATCAGTAGAAAAAGAATGAAAAGGAAAGAGTAGGACCCCTGTGTGGAATAGGTGATGAAATGATAACCGGGGGTAGGAAAAAGGAGGAGCTGCTCAACACCTTCTTTGCCTCAGTCTTCTCCCAAAAGACTGGTGTTCAACCTGAGCCATACGGAGTGGATGGGATAATACAGGAAAAGCAACACAAAATAGGTAAAGAAGTATCAGGTCTGTTGTGCACCTTCTGATGCGGTGAATAAATCATGAAGTCATCCAAATAAATGATGACATAGTGGCCCAAAATTCTTGGAAAATGTCATTAAGAGAATGCTGAAACATAGTAGAAATGTTACACAGGTCGAACAGCATTACAGTATATCTATAATAGCCATGCCAGGTTTGAAATGCCATTTTTATTAATCTCCTGCTGTAATCCTCATGAGATTATAAACTCTTCTTAAATCCATTTTCATGAGGACTCAGGCATGACAAAGTCTCTCCAACAACTCAGAAATTAGGGGTAACCAGTATTGGTTGTGGATGGTGATGCAATTCAAGGCCTGATAGCTGTTGCATGACGTCAATTCTCCTGATTTCTGTTTTACAAATAACATCAGTGTCCCAGCAGCTGACTCGGAAGGGCAGATAAATCCTCAGTATAGTTTTTTTCCCAAGGAACACCCACAGCATCTGTAGCTCTGGCTTTGAGTGGGAATGAGCACACCCACTAGGTATAGGCACCCCTGGAACCACACTGATTTTACAGTTGTAAGGCCTCGGCAGTGATAACCAGTCAGCCTCCTTTTCATCAAATGCATCCCACAAGTCCTGGTATTTCCATGGCTTCTGGTTCAGACGCCTCCTAAGTTGTGCACATCAGCTCATGCCAACAATGCTCCCTACAATAAGGGGAGGTGAACAAAATCTTACACCAGGACCAAGTGATTGAAGAATCATGCTTTGTCAGCCAAGGTGTTCCCAAAACCAATGAAAAATTGGGCACCACTGCCAGTAGAAATAATATTTGCTCTTTATGCCCTTGAATGGCCATGTGTCAGGAACATGGGACAAAACATGGATGATGGGGAGAAGGATTGCTTTCCAGGAGCAGAGTCTGAGCCCATGGATGAGCAGCCTGACATTACTGACAGTTCCTTGCTGGCAGTAGTCACTTATGGAGAACTTCAGCTGGTAATCTTGTGATTCTTGAACCTTGAACTTTGCACTTTATGGGTTGGATCTTTGATGACCATATTGCTAATTGACCATTGGAATGGAACTTTGGAACTATCCTTTTGCCTTGCTCTCTCTTTGGACTCTGTACTGTTACGATGCGGGCTGCTCAGCAGTAGCAATCTCTACAGTGTCAGGCTGCTCATCTATCATGGGCTGAGATTCTGCTGCTGGGAGGAAACCCTCCTCTACACTATCCTCATCTTGCCCAAAGGACCTACAAGAAGTAGTATAGGGAATATCTCATTTCCCAGATTTATGGCAAGGATGACAAGAAAGAACAGGCACGCTTTATGGTGAACTATATCAAAGAGTATTGAAGAAAGTAGCAGAAGTAATTTCAGAACCACTGGCAATCACCTTTGAGAATTCTTGGAGAACAGGAGAAGTTCCAGCAGACTGGAGAAGGACAAATGTTGCCCTTGTCTTCCAGAAGGGAAAGAAAGAGGACACATAAAATTGCTGTCTCCATTTCTTGTTTTCAGCCAATAAATGTTCTTATCCTAAAGCAACTTGTGTGTGTCAAAGCTTCTTTTGCTCATGAACTCTGTTTCATTGCCTTTACCCTACTAATGATAGGTCTTTGTCTTTGTTGTAGCTCTATGAAATGTTTCCATGGCTCATGAAGCATCTTCCTGGGCCTCACAAAAAGGCATTTCGTGCTACAGAGATGCTGCTTTCATTAGCAAAGAAAGAAATACAGAAACATAAGAAGCAGATGTCCTTTCAGGAGCCACGGGATTTCATTGATTTCTACCTGCTTGAAATGGAAAAAGTAAGTATCTGCATTGTATTCAACTATATCAATTCAAAAAAAGTAATGGGACTTTTGTATCTGCTGTGATATGATTACAGGATCCCCATGGGTACCAAAATCTATGAAAGTCCAAATTCCATTCTGTACAAAGCTGTGTGTGTGTGTGTGTGTGTATATATATATATATATATATGTGTGTGTGTGTGTGTGTGTGTGTATATATATATATATATATATATATATATATATATATATATATCTTTATCAAGCTGTGGATGGTTAAATCCATGGATGCAGAATCTGTGGATATGGAGACCTGGTTAAAGTATTGCTTGTCTTTGAAGCCAAAACAAAAGAATTTTCCCAGGACAAAAGATATCAGATGTAAATATTTGAACTTCTTCCCTCTTTAGGGGAAGTTATTTGTACTTGTGATATACATCAGGTCTTCTTAACCTTATTTGACTTGCAATCCCTTTTTACCTGAGAAATTTTATGCCACTCTGTTTAAAGGACAGAGGGAGAGTTGAAGGTGGGGGGGGGGGGGGGAGATGTGTTCATGTAGGGGGAGGAGAGGCAGGCAGGGAAGCACACACACACACACTCAGGAGAGAAGAAAAGGCAACCCCAGCATACAGTTATGGCACCTCCATTTGGGGTCCCAACGCATAGTTTGAGAAACTGTAATATAAAAGATGTTGTTTATCTGGAGCAGATAAAATCTCACCCCACCCCCCAACGCACATACATACACGGTCTATGTCAATGAGCAGAAATTAAAAGAAGGTATAAAAGGGCTGGCTTTCAGATGCATGCGCCCCTCATAAGGATGTCACTGTTAAGTGAAAGCCCCAGTCCTAGGGCATTCTCACTATATCCAAGACCAGAGAAACAGCAGAGCTGAATAGTATAGACCTATTCCCTGGATCAGCACCTCAGTCCTGCCAGGAAATTCTTGGCTAGGAGATCTGCTGTTGAAACAGCACCCAAATTCACATGCTTACAAAACCTGTTTCACCAGTAAAATAATATATTGCTATAGAAATAGGATTTAAAAATTGGCACCAGATCCCATATGATCTTGGAAGCCATATAGGTTCAGTCGTAGTTACTACCTGAATGGAGTCCATCAATGACTGCCAGGTACTGCAGTCTATATTTCAGAGGAAGAAACTGGCAAAACCACAATTTAGTGCTCCTTACCTTAAGAAACGCATTGAAATATATGGTGTTGCCATAAATCAATAGGCAACGTGAAGGCACATGCACACACATTCAAAGAGAGCCTGGAAAAGAAGCTTTGCCGGCATAATTAGTCATATTTTATCTTTCACATTGTCATCATCAGAGGAAGAATGATCCTACCTATACATACAATGAAGAGAACCTGGCTCAGGATATTCATGACTTATTTGTTGCTGGAACAGAAACAACTGCCACTTCTCTGAAATGGGCAATCCTCCTTTTGGCAAATCATCCAGATATTCAAGGTAAGAGAGAATGCTGTGCAGCAAGAACAACATCCTGCTGTGTCAATGAAGAAAGAAAATCAGATCCAGCTTTTAGTCTTTCTATGAATGTGGTAGACATTTACAATTGGGCCATACAGTTTACAGAAAGCCTACGTAAACTGATAAATACATATATAAAAACTCCATTCATCACTCAATTAAAACACAATTAAAGAAATTGAAAAATACATCATTAAAATCGAATGAGACTGTTGGATTGGGGAAAACCAGGTTCAAATTCCCATTGAGCCATGAAAATGACATGAACTTTTTGGAGGAAAAGTGGGACATCAATACGATAAACTAATTGTGATTTGGGAGATACTATTTATTAAATTATTAGCTCTACCCACCACGCGTTGCTGTGGCCAACCTCCCCTCCCTCTTTCTCTCCTTCTTTCCCTCCTTCCTTTGCTCCCTCTTTCCTTCCTTCCTTCCTTCCTTCCTTCCTTCCTTCCTTCCTTCCTTCCTTCCTTCTCTCCTTCCTTCCTTCTCTCCTTCCTTCCTTCTCTACCTCTTTCCTTCCTTGCTCCCTTTTTCTTTTCCTTCCTTTCTCTCTCCTTTCTTCCCTCTCTACATCTTTCCTTCCTTCCTTCACTTTTTGGTTCTATCTTTCCTTCTCTCTTTCCTCCTTTCCTTCCCTCCCTCTTTCTCTCCTTCTTTTCAACTCTTTCCTTCACTCCCTCTTTCCTTCCCTCCCTTCCTTCCTTCCTTTCTTTCTTTCTTTTTCTTTCTTCCTTCCTTCTCTACCTCTTTCCTTCCTTATTTTGCTCTTTGCTTCCTTCTCCCTTTCCTTCCTTCTTTCTTTCCCTCCCTCTTTCTCTTCTTTCCTTCTTTCCTTTTTTCCTTCCTTCCTTCCTTCTTTCTGTTTTGTTATTTAGCTTTTTGTCATTTATCATATTTGGTTTTTTAAGTTCTTTCTACTGTTTTGGGGTTTTTTTTATGAGTGATGGTCACTCGTTGGTCTGTTAGGGGTATAGTGTCCAAATTTTGTGTCAATTCGTCCAATGGTTTTTGAGTTATGTTAATCCCACAAACGAACATTACATTTTTATTTATATAGATAATGGATAGACCTGTATGAATTTATATTGGATATTATTAAAATCCTTGAATAATTATCCCGAATAAACTTTAGTATTCGTAGTAAAACTTTCATCCATGTCCATCTTTTTCTACAGATAAAGCCTACAAGGAAATAGAAGATGTTTTGTGCTCCTCTTCCTTCAGCTATCAAGATCTGAAGAAGCTCCCTTATACAAATGCTGTGCTTCATGAGATTCAGCGTTCAAAATATCCCCTCTTATTCGGGATCCAAAGACAAACTGCCAAAGATGTGAAGATGAGAGATTGCCTCATTCCTAAGGTAGAGAATGTAGACATGCACTTCTGTATCCCAAGAACAAGGCTAGGAGATAGAAGATTTTGAGAAATTTACCCACATAGACGGTGCCAGTGTGGATTTGGAGCTCATCTACACTGGTCACTCAGCATGGATTGAAGGCAACTTAAAAATGTGGTGTCTAAGCATGCATAACAATTCTATTTTAAGGGGCATGAAAACATCTGGATGCGAATGCAACTCTTCATATGAGGGTTTTGTTTTGATGGAGTGGTGGAGGGCAAATAAGGCAGCTAGCTTGTCTATCTGTCATCAGATAGTCTGCAATTAAACAGACTTAGAAAATCAATTGGGTGGATTGTTTGTGTGATACAAGTAATGGCATCCTTTAAACATATGCTTGTGCTTTAGCTTATGAGGAAATAGTCCTACCAAGACTACCCAAAAGATTCCAATATCTCTGTGATCTTGGAAACTATCCAGGGTCAGTCCTTTATAGCTTCAGATTGCCAAGGACTATTAGAAGTGCTCCTCGCCTTAAACAAACCCGTGGAATTCTGTGTGTCCAAAGGTTATAGGTCTACTCTAGTCAGAGCAAAAAGTAGTATTTACACCCCTGCCGGGTATGTGTGTGTGTTTGCATGCACCCCGGCAGGGGTGTAAATACTACTTTTTGCTCTGACTAGAGTAGACCTATAACCTTTGGATTATTTATGTCAAACTCACCTTTTAGCAATGATTTTAATGTAGATATACTCTAGTTATATTTAAGCAACAGGATGCTAGCTATATTCTGTTTATTTCACATGGGACAAGTCCCATTGTTAGTTCCGACTACAGCAAAGCCATTGAATTATCTGTAATTAAATTTTACCAAGAAGGAATTTTGCCATGATTTGCACATTCTTGGATGGTGTGCTTGGATGGAACTGTTTGTCAATTTCTTTAGTGAACTGCTTGATTCACTGGGCCAACAGAAATGGGCACTTTGCATTATTTATTTCACAGTTGGACATCAAGCAGGCATATTGTGCTGATCTGGATATCTGAATGTACATACAAGCAGACTTCTTGTCACTCGTCAGTCCTCACCCTCCTGCTGCCTTTACTTTTTCCCTTGTGAACTCTGTTACCCTTTGGGGGTCACTTGCCTGCTATGCGGGTGCCCACTTTATAAATTCAATCTCTAATTTCATAAACATCAGAACAAAGGAATTCTTAAAGAGTTCTCATGGGAATTGCTTTCCAAATGTGCTTCTATTGAGCCATCTGTGTGTCTGTGGCTCCATTTGTTTACAGCCCTCAGCAGCTGTTTCAGGACTGGAGCAGGCACACCAGTGTATAGGAATGAAGTCACATGTTTTCCTTGAGTGCAGGGATATGCAATCATGAGAATATGCACATTTTTCAGCCAAAACTGGATTTTAAGTACACCTTTTTAATATGTGTGTTTTGGCTGTTAATGCAATCCAGTGCATATCTTGGCCAATGTCACTTAGCCATGCACCCTTTTATCCCAGTCCCTTCCACATTTTTAGTGCCTATGTCGAAGGGTCCTAAGAGAGATGTGTATGTGCCTATTTGTCTGACATTTGTTTCTGTCTTTCAGGGAACAGTCATTATACCAAATTTACGCTCTGTTCTTCTTGATCCTGAGCATTGGGAGTTTCCTAAAGAGTTCAATCCAAAACATTTTTTGGATCAAGATGGACATTTTGTTGCTAGAGAAGAGTATCTGGCATTTGGTGCAGGTAAAACTGATTCAAAGTGGCTTCTGATTTATCGGTGTGCCTTCTGGGAGATTCCATGATAAGATCTGCTGCAGCCTCTGGCCTTTGTGAGTCAGTGCAGTTGCTGTTCCGGAGCACATATTCATTTGTTGCTAGTATGATGGAGGGAAGAATAGTAGAGGTCAAGATGAAGTACTTTGGCCACACCATGAGAAGACAGGAAAGCTTAGAGAAGACAATTATGCTGGGGAAAAGGGAAGAAAAAAGGAAGAGGGGCCGACCAAGGGCAAGATGGATGGATGGTATCCTTGAAGTGACTGGATTGACCTTGAAGGAGCTGGGGGTGGTGACGACTGACAGGGAGCTCTGGTGTGGACTGGTCCATGAAGTCATGAAGAGTCAGAAACAACTGAACGAATGAACAACAACATGGCACAACCATAATTGGAACCATAAAATAACACACAATGGTGCAGGGATATTCTGCCAAGAAATCCTATTAAAATCCAGGGGAGGCAAAAATGAATAGAAAGACATGGATGATGGATGTTGGTATGGGTGAAGAGGTTATTCTGCCATTTCAGTTTACTTTGTTTTTATTTGGTAGTTCATAGCATTATGAAAATGCTTTTAGGAAGTGTTTACCAATGAAGTGGCTGTAGGTGTCCTTAGCTTGCATTTCAGTAATTCGTCCCTCTTTTTATTCCTCACTATTTTGTTTCTGGCAGGTAATAATATCAACATTTTTGAAGCTTTCTTCTTCATTGAAACCAAGTTCTCCCCCCTCCCCCGTCCCACTGACTGACCCACCTTTCCTTGTTATACCTCTATTTTATTCGTCCCAGGGAGAAAACAAAACAAAGGGATAGAAGGGATTGGAAGAGATACACAACTAAAGCACTCCTGAAAGATGCCCTTTTAAATTTGTTTCCAATTGTACCATGATGGAGAGTTCACCATCTTTCAATGCAGTCCATTCCAATTTAGTCCACACTTTCAAACAAGTTCTTTCCAGTGCTTAGGCAGAATGGCTTTTCTTGTAGTTGGAATCTGATGCTTTTCAATCCATCTCTGTTTACTGAATGGGATAGATATTTGCTTTCTGTCTTTGTTCCTCCTGCAGGGGCTCGGGCGTGTTTGGGGGAGCAGCTGGCAAGGATGGAGTTCTTCATCTTCTTGGTCAACCTGCTGAGAGCCTTCCGTTTCCAGCTGCCTCCAGGAGTCAAAGAACTCAATGAAGAACCTGCAGTAGGACTGACAACACCACCTCATCCTTATAAAGTGTGTGCTGTTCCTCGCTGTAGTTCATCATAAAACATACAAAAATAATTATATTTAATTGCTGTAATTTTAAAGCAAACCCACCCTTTATTTCATTTTCCCAAATTTTGTTCCTATGCTTAGAATTCTGAAGCACACCTGTGATGCAACTCAGTCATAAAGAGATTCTGTCTCATTCTGTTTTGCTTTTTTACCCATGTTTTGTAGGGCTGGGCAGTTTCATTTCGTTAATTCGTAATTCGTTAAAAATTCGTTATTTTTTTGTTAACAAATTTTTTTTTGTTAAATTCGTTTCGTAAATGCTTCGTATTTTGTTATGTATTCGTTTCGTTATTGGTTTGAGGTTGTTTCGTTATTATTTCCGCATGTCTGGGGCAAGTTTTATAGTTGTTTTTTGTTTAATTAGTGAAAAAAAATTATAATATCACACCAACAGTCAACAACAGAGGGAGAGGGAAGCTTCAGAAGTTTTTTAGCGTATTGCGCGATCGCGGCCGCCATTAACGAATCGATTCGTTATTGTTTCGTTATTGTTTTGTAATTTTTTTACCATTTACGAAATTTCGTAAATATCGAACTTTTTTTAAGGAAAATTTCGGAATTCTTTTAAATATCGAAACGCAAAAAACCCCAAAAAACGAATCGATTTTAGAAACAAATTTTTCCGTTGTTACACAGGCCTAATGTTTTGTTCAGTTAAAAATTATTGTATGGATGTAGTGGGGCTAAAATAGTATAGAGTGTTGTGGGCTGTTCTACTTCTCTGGGAAATCCGTTTTCAAATCTTCACTTTGCTATAGAAATCCTGAACAAACTTGGGAAATCATACACTCTAAGTCTCAGAGGAAGGTCATAGCAAACCTCTATGAACAAATATTACTGAGGGCAGTTCCAGACAGGCATTTATCCCAGAACTATCCATTAGGGCTGGGCGGTTTCGTTTCGTTAATTCGTAATTCGTTAATAATTCGTTAATTTTTTCAATTACAAAACGATAACGAACCATTCTGGAGCAATTATTTAAAAACACGAATTTTCAAAAACGTTTTGTAAATGCTTCGTATTTCGATATTGTATTCATTTCGTTATTGTTTTGAGGTCGTTTCGTTATTATTTCCGCATGTCTGGGGCAAGTTTTATAGTTGTTTTTTGTTTAATTAGTGAAAAAAAATTATAATATCACACCAACAGTCAACAACAGAGGGAGAGGGAAGCTTCAGAAGGTTTTGGAGGTTTTTTAGCGTATTTCGCGGTCGCGTCCGCCATTAACGAATCGATTCGTTATTGTTTCGGAAATCGATTCGTTAATTTTTGCCATTTACGAAATTTCGTAAATATCGAACTTTTTAAAAGGAAAATTTTGTAATTATTTTAAATATCGAAACAAAAAAACCCCCCAAATACAAATCGATTTTAGAAACAAATTTTTCCGTTGTTACCCAGGCCTACTATCCATGTTTTAAAAATGTAGATTTCATGGGGGCCTGTCTACACACAGCCCAGAAAGGACACGCTTTCTGAGGTGGGTGTCCAGACGTTCTCGCAGTACTGGCCCGTGAGAACATCTGGAGGCCCTTGTGCTGTCGCACGCTGGGCCTGTGCATAAGACTGTAGACAGGACATAAATTCTGTGTGCCCAATGGGACGCCGGGGCTGCCTCAGATTAAAGGCCTTTGGATTTCCTTAAAACAGAGTCTTTAGATTGCTTAAAGGTTCAACAAAGTTCTTTATTAATGAAAACAAACAGGTACTTTAAGGCTTTCTTAACAGTCTATTGGCTCTCTCTCAATCTTGTCCACAGGGAACAGGCACTATCTTCATAACTGTAACTAATGGGGAAATCCTTAACTTCTAATCTGGGCAGTCTGTCTTTGCCTCTGTTGGCGTGGAGCCCCTGCACCCGGTACCAACTGCTTCTGGCTTCCGCAAGTGACCCTTACCAAGCAGAGCTTTGTAGACTTCCAGGGGAAAAGGAATTCAGGCTTCCGTGATGGCTGACTGAAGTCCCTCAGCGAAGGAGCTGTAGGGCTGTATAACCCCGGTCAAGCTGTAGTTTGTATATCTCCCCGGCCAAGCCGTAGAAGACGAAGCTTTCTACAGGAGCTCTTGGTGTTATGTCCTGCATGAAAGGCTTCTCTGTGTGGACTGAACCCAAACTGGCTCCTATTCCCTCCAAAACCCAAAAAGGGGCGGGACCAGGGAACCTAACTATAATTGACAGGTGGCTTGCCCTATGATTGCAGCCAAAAGAAGCCACCTATCTGCAGAGTCCCTGAAACTTAGGACTACAACAAACATTCAATGCAAAGCAAACAAAATTGGAGCTCCTGGTACAGCTGTAGCTGCACAGCACTACTACCCTTCCTCAAAGCCCCCAAACACTTTTGAAAAGTAAGGAAAACAAGTTATTTTCCCCCTTCTCCCCCCTGCTCTCCTGGTGCATTATTTCTACATGCTGGGAGAGCTCTTGCTACTGTCTACTGGAGGCTGGGTAAGTTTTCCTTACTTTTCAAAGGGGTTTGGGGACTGTAGGAGAAGGGGTTGGTTATTCCTACTGTTTTCCAGACTAATTTAGTCTGGAAAACTGTGGGAATAGTATCTGGACTCCCAGTCCAGACACCGCAAGTAGTGGGTTTATCCCATGACTTACAAGAAGGTGTGGAATAAATCCACTATCTAATTAATTCACTACAAACCAGGGTTTTCCTAGTTTGTGTTGAATTAATTCAGGATCGTACAGGACATCATCTGGACAGCCCCTTCTTTATTGCGCAAGATACAGCAATAAAGGGGCTGTCTGGATGCACCCTGAGAAAACCCTGTGATTGGTTCATCTTAGAGTTTCCCTAGATCTGAAGAACAATCAGCTGCAGTTGGAGCTGTTTCCAGACCAAGGTATGTATTAGCATCTGCTGATAATGTTTTCAGAAGAACCCATATGTTGGGCCGAATCAGACAGGTGGGAGAATATAGACAACCTGGAACAAAGTGCCATTGAAGTGGCACGAAGATAAAAGGGACAGAAAGATGAAAACCACCAGTAGGATTCTTTTATTACATTCTTGGAGCCCTTCTACACATGCCCTAAAACTTGGAAGAAACTGGGATAAAAGTGACTAAATGACATTTCACAAAAATGAACACAGCGGAAAAAACACATGTTAAAAAGGTCCAATCTTAGACAAAAAAATGTGCATATTTGCATGACTATATATCCCTACAGTCAAGGAAAACATGTGATATACCCTAGTGTGGACTGCAACAGCACATGTGCACATTTTAAAATCCTATAACAGCTGAGCTGAGCTGTAAATAAATGGAGCCACAGGCCACAACCGAGGGGCCACTGCTGAGAAGGCCCTATCATCCCCGCCAATCACGTCTGTGAAGATGGCAGGACCGAGAGCAGGGCCTCCCCAGAAGATCTTAAATTCCTAGAGGGCTCGTAAGGAGAGATACGTTCGGACAGGTAAGCAGGGCATTAAGTATTATGCATTAATTACCAACCACAGAGGGGAACAGCTTGACATTCAAGTATACGTGAACACACACCTGCATGCACACCCACAACATTTTGCCTGTTTGGAAATTTAAACATAGTCTTATCTACAGGGAGTGTATCCACATCATGGTGAAACAAGGAGCATTTTAATTCTTACTGCCTTAAGGTCAAGGAACATTTAATTTGGCCTGCTTGCTCTTAGCCGAGAGACAGTCAATGAACAAAGTTGAGGGCGAGCATTGGAATTACAGCAACTGGGAAGCTAACTAACTGCAGAGACCCACCCCACCTGGATAGTATTTCCAAATTGCAACAATCGATTAATCTTTGGGAATTATAGAAAGCTTTTGTTTTCCTGGGTTGGAGTTCTCTATATTGTCCTCCTGAATATGAAAATTTGCATCCTTGCTTCCAACATGGATATGATGGGAAAACACTGGATTTTACGCCAGGCCCTTGGATTGGCAATCCTATTGGTAAATAAGAATTATTGGACATAATCATGTCCTAATATTTATTAATGTCTACTGATCTTGGAAATATCTGAACTCAGGGTTGTTGTAGGTTTTTTCGGGCTATATGGCCATGTTCTAGAGGCATTCTCTCCTGACGTTTCACCTGCATCAATGGCAAGCATCCTCAGAGGTAGTGAGGTCCTCACTACTTCTGAGGATGCTTGCCATAGATGCAGGCGAAACGTCAGGAAAGAATGCCTCTAGAACATGGCCATATAGCCCGAAAAAACCTACAACAACCCAGTGATTATGACCATGAAAGCCTTTGACAATATCTGACCTCATTTCGATTGATGATAAGCTTGCACACTGAGTTATAATGAGAACCACATGTTGTGATTATTTAATTTTCTCAGAAAACTAAAGGGCACCAATTGTTAGTACTCACACAGGGCACGTGTAGGTTATGTTTGACAAAATGCTTTGTGGTTGCACATTAGTTTCTAAGAGTAACATCAGAACCAAAGTATTTGTAACTGCTTATTTTTGAATTGTACGTTGTTGACATCAAATTGTTACCTGTTGTAAGGCCACTCTGAGTCCCCTTTGGGATGAGCAGAGTTGGGTACAAGTGTGGGAAATAAATAAATAAATAGGGAATGACTCTCAGCAACGGCAATAAAGCTGTAGGACCTCATCACACTACACTGTTTTTTGTTTTGTTTGTTTGTTTTTTCGCATCAGGAACGACTTGAGAAACTGCAAGTCATTTCTGGTGTGAGAGAATTGGCCGTCTGCCCAGGGGACACCCAGATGTTTTAATGTTTTACCATCCTCGTGGGAGGCTTCTCTTATGTCCCCATATGGGGAGGTGGAGCTGACAGAGGGAGCTCTTCTGTGCTCTCCCCGGATGCGAACCTGTTGGTCTTCGGTCCTGCTGACACAAGGGTTTGACCCGTTGTGTCACCGGGGGCTCCTTACTACATTTTTAAAGTGCCGTGATTCTGTTTTAACTACCATGGCAACATTGTACGGAATCCTGAAATTTGCAGTTTGGGAAGGGACATTAACATTTTCAGCCACAGAGTTCTTGAATCTCAGTTACACACCCTAGAATTCTACAGAAAGTTGGCAGGGCAGTTAAAGCAGAAAGATAATAATAATAATAATAATAATAATAATAATAATAATAATACTTTATTTCTACCCCGCCACCATCTCCCCAATGGGGACTCGGAGCAGCTTACATGGGGCCAAGCCCGGACAACATAATACAGCAATAAAATCAAAGCATATACAACAAACAACAACAACATTATCAAAATGACATTAAAAGAAAAAAAAATAAAATAAACATTCCAATAAACACAATCACGGTAGGGATGACAATGGGCAGGCCACATATTCAGGATAAAAACAGTTAACAAACTATGATGAGATAAAATAGGAGCAGGACATTTATATGGAACTCATAAAACACACAGAGTTGTGAGGCTAAACATCCTATGAGGAGGGCACAAACTCAATTAGCAGAAAACGTTGGGGGTGCAAAATATCATGCTGTGCACCTATTCACCAAAGGCGCAGAGGAAAAACCAGGTTTTGAGGTTCTTTCTAAAGGTTTCTAGTGAAGGGACTTTCCTAATCTCCCCAGATAAGGAATTCCAAAGTCGGGGGGCCACAGAAGAGAAGGCTCTCTTCCTTGTGCCCACAAGACAAGCTTGTCAGATTGGTAAAGGCGAAAAGAGGACCTACCCCGAGGAATGAAGGGCTCTGGTTGGTACGTGGAGAGAGATACAGTCACGAAGGTAGGCGGGTCCCAAACCGTTTAGGGTTTTGTAGGTGATAATCTGTACCTTGAATTGGGACTGGAAAATAAACAGCAGTCAGTGGAGCTCCTTAAACAGGGGGGTTGACCGCTCCCTGTAGGTTGCCCCAGTTATTAATCTGACAAGTTGTAGTTTCCAGGCTGTCTTCAAGAGTAGCCCCACGTAGAGAGCATTACAGTAGTCCAGTCTAGAGGTAACTAAGGGATGGGCCAACAAGGTCAAGTCAGACTTCATGAGGTATGGTCGCAGGTGGCGCACAAGTTTTAATTGTGCGAAGGCCCTGCCGGCCACCGCCGACACCTGCGCATCAAGCATCAGCGCTGAATTCAGGAGGACCCCCAAACTGTGGACCTGTGACTTCAGGGGGAGTGCAACCCTGTCCAGCACAGGTTGCCACCCAATGCCCCAGTCAGATGAGCGACTGACCTGGAGGACCTCTGTCTTGTCAGGATTGATCCTTAGCTTGTTTGTCCTCATCCAAATCGTTACAGCGGCCAGGCACTGGTCCAGTATCCTCGGGGCTTCCTTGGAGTCTGGTGGAAAAGAGTAGTTGAGTTGGGTGTCATCTGCATAGAGGTGGCACTCCGGATGACCTCTCCCAAAACTCCGGATGACCTCTCCCAGTGGTTTCATGTAGATATTAAATAGCACGGGGGACAGAATAGAACCTTGTGAGACCCCACAGGTCAATGGCCAGGGTTCCGAGCAAGAGTCCCCCTGCTTCACCAACTGGGAACGACCCTCCAGGAAGGACCGGAGCCACAGAAGAACCATGCCCCTGAGTCCCATCCCAGCGAGTCTATAATAGTGTAATGTTAAAGATTTGGGGCGTGCACAATTCTGTTTCGCAATTTGGGACTCAGGAAAATTTGATTCCTGGATCACCAAAAATGGAGCAGGTAGAACCCAGCCGAAGCCTGAACCGGATCACAAGTAGCCGGAACTTTCAGCTAATGGGGGTGATGGGCCCAAGCGGCAGTCTACATGAGGAGGGCTCTACTGGGAACTTACTTTCCCAGCAGTTCACATGGCACAGCAGTTCAAAAGTCCCTTTTGTGGATTTTTTTTGAAATCCAGAATATTATTATGATATTTATGTATATCCTGCTTTCCTCTCTTAAAAATGAAACTCAAAGAAGAATATGTTTTGTCCACTTGCCGTATCATCAGAGGCGTTTTATATAAGCTCTCCAGGTGGAAATTAAATCAGTATGAAATCGGAAAGAACAGGAAAAAAAACTGGAACTTTTCAACTGGACATGATGAGTCTTTAGTGCTGCTAACATAATTGTTTATTTAATAGATTTTAGTGGTAATGTGGTATTTTTGTTGTATTTTGTTTAAATTGGTTGTTTTCCCTCACAGTAAGAAAAAATGAATATAACCAACCCTCTGTATCCATGGATTAACCAGCCATGAATTCAGCCACTCATGGCTTGAAAATACACACACACACACACACACACACACAAGGATAAAGCTTGACTTTGCTATTTTATTATATATATAAAATGCAAAACCTTATTTGAATGCAGCTTTGTATATATTGGAATTTCAGCATCCATGGATTTTGGTATCCTCATGGTTCCTTGAAATGAACCACATTGGATACCATGGCCTCCTGTAAATAAGTAAAATAAAGTTGTTGATTTAAAATTGTTGATTTTAAAGTTGTTGATTTAAAATTGATTTAAAATTTGTTAGCAAACTCTAGAATTTCCTTTCCTCACAGCAATATTTGCTTCCGTTTCTCAGATTTCTTTCCCACAAACACCAATTCAGATGTGGGTGTCTTTTCTATGTCTGGACTAAGGGTGGAGTACAACATACAAATGGCAAATATTCAATGCCAAGACATAAATAGATGATACACATGCATAAACATTAAAATCATCTATCTCAACACTAAAATCCACTGTTTAAAACCATCTCGATCATCAGCTTCACTATAATCTCCTTATCTTCTCTTAGTGGAGCCATGGTGGCACAATGGGTTAAACCCTTGTGCTGGCTGAATTGCTGACCTGAAGTTCAGCAGTTCAAATCTGCAAGATGGGATGAGTCTGTCAGCTCCAGCTTCCCATGTGGGGACATGAGAGAAGCCACCCACAGGATGGTAACACACCTGAGCTTCCCTGGACAACGTCTCTGCAGACGGCCAATTTTCTCACACCAGAAGCAACTTGCAGTTTCTCAAGTTGCTTCTGACATGAAATTTTTCCCCCCTTAGTAATCCTTTTTTGCCATATCCTTTATGGACTCTTGGCAATTCTTCTGTGTTCGTGCGTTTCCCTCTTTTTGTTCTTTTTGTCTGCACAAGCTTTTCTCTTCTTGCTTCTTTGACATTGTTGTTTAACTCTGCTAATGCTCCTTTTGTTCTCCTGTTCTGCACAAACCTTTCATTACTTGCTTCTCTGACATGGTCATGATGACCTTGTCACAGATACTCAAAGACAAGGGAGTTACGGAAGGATGGGAATTTTTCAAGAGTGAAATACTCAAGGCACAATTGCAAACCGTGCCAACAAAGAGAAAAAAATAGGACAAGTGCAAAGAAGCCAGAATGGATGTCCAAAGAACTTCTAACTGTGCTAAAACACAAAAGAGACATGCACAAGAAGTGGAAAAAGGGAGAAATCACCAAAGAAGAATTCAAAGAAATAGCCAACACCGGTAGGGAAAAGGTCCACAAGGCTAAAGCACAAAATGAGCTCAGGCTTGCCAGGGACATTAAAAACAATAAAAAGGGCTTCTATTCTTATGTCAGTAGAAAAAGGAAAAACAAGGAGGTGATAGGGCCTCTTCGAGGAGAAGATGGGGCAATGCTGACAGGGGATAGGGAAAAGGCAGAACTACTTAATACCTTCTTTGCTTCGGTCTTCTCACAAAAAGAAAGTCATCTTCAACCTCAGCAAGATGGAGTGGATGAGGGATTAGAGGACATCCAACCCCAAATTGGGAAACAAGTCATCCAGGAATAACTGGCCGCTCTAAATGAGTTCAAGTCCCCAGGGCCAGATCAACTACACCCAAGAGTATTGAAGGAATTAGCAGAAGTCATTTCGGAACCATTGGCAATCATCTTTGAGAGTTCTTGGAGAATGAGAGAAGTTCCAGCAGATTGGAGGAGGGCCAATGTGGTCCCAATCTTCAAGAAGGGAAAAAAGGATGACCCAAACAATTACCGTCCGGTCAGCCTCATGTCAATCCCAGGCAAGATTCTGGAAAATTAAGGAAGTGGTCTGCAAACACTTAGAAACAAATGAGGTCATTGCTAATAGTCAACATGGATTTATCAAAAACAAGTCATGCCAGACTAATCTGATCTCTTTCTTCGACAGAGTGTCTAGATCTAGGAAAGTAATGCTACCCCTCTATTCTGCTTTGGTTAGACCACACCTGGAATATTGTGTCCAATTCTGGGCACCACAATTCAAGAGAGATATTGACAAGCTGGAATGTGTCCAGAGGAGGGCGACTAAAATGATCAAGGGTCTGAAGAACAGGCCCTATGAGGAGCGGTTTAAGGAGCTGGGCATGTTTAGCCTGAAGAAGAGAAGGCTGAGAGGAGATATGATAGCCATGTATAAATATGTGAGAGGAAGTCACAGGGAGGAGCTTGTTTTCTGCTTCCCTGGAGACTAGGACACGAAACAATGCCTTCAAACTACAAGAAAGGAGATTCCATCTGAACATGAGAGAGCCGTTCAGCAGTGGAACTCTCTGCCCTGGAGTGTGGTGGAGGCTCTTTCTTTGTAAGCTTTTAAACAGAGGCTGTCAGGGGTGATTTGAATGCAATATTCCTGCTTCTTGGCAGGGGGTTGGACTGAGGTCTCTTCCAACTCTTTGATTCTATGATTGCATGATAGTTGAGTTGCTGTGAGTTTCCCGGTCTGTATAGCCATGTTCCAGAAGCATTCCCTCCTGATGTTTTGCTCACATCAATGGAAGGCATCCTGAGAGGTTGAGGAGTCTAACTTTGATAGGTTTTTTTTGGGGGGGGGTATCTTTCCTAACTTGTGCCATTTACTATTTCCTGAACTTTTATTTTGAAGACAGATGACCTTCTTGATTTCCCTTTCAACGTTTTTATTTCTGAGAAAGTCATAGACTGGGGTTCTTTATGGCAGTTACAACCATGTAACATAGAGTTGTGCACTTTTGACTATCATGTTACCTATGTAACCTCTAGTTTAGGTACCATATAGGAACCGTGAAGGGCTTAAACATCCCAAAGGCACCAGACCCTGTCTGACCTCCAAAACTAAGCAGGGTCAGCCCTGGTTAGTTCTTGAAAGGGGGAGACTGCTAATGAATACCAGAAGGAGGAACTGGGAAAACCACCTTTAGGATTCCTTACCTAAGAAAGCACAATGAAATTCATGAAATTGCCACAAGTCAACACACAATATAAAGGCACATATGCACAGTCAGAGGAACTATTAACATACTGGGTTAATCTCAGGGAGGAGGCAGACAGATTCAAGTAGGACCTATGGCATTCCTTCATGTGATAAGATCTTTAGCCTAATTAAGCATGTGCAAGATATATAGGCTGCTGAGTCAATGTTGCACATAACTGGTCCTATGTTGAGAATGGTAGCAGGAATGTATGTATGAGGATGGTAGCAAGAAATAGAGGAAATAACATTGAATCGTAATCTTTTGTCCTCTTCCATAGCTGGTTGGAAATAACCAAAGAGAAAGGTGGCATGAGAATGGAAGGGACTGGAATAGTTTTTATTGTTCTGCTTGCAATTCTTCTGCTTCTCAACTATCTGAAACAGCAGTGGTCACGCTGACATTTCCCCCCTGGGCCTCTTTCCCTTCCTCTTATTGGAGGCGTATGGAGAATTAAATTTGGAATTGGATGGAATGTAGAGACACTAATAAAGGTACTTTTTTCCCTAAATAATTAAGTAATAACTTTGAATCTGACTCAAAATAAGTGAAAATCAGTGTGCATTTTTTTCTATGGTAACTGTGGATAAAAGAAGTGTGAGTTACAAAAATACATAGTTAAATGTTTGACATGAAAACTTAGTATTAATATGTTTGGTTGTTGTAGTAATTTCATTAATGTTTTGTCAGAGTTTGGCAATATTGCTTACTCGAGCTATAACTCTAAGAATCTTCTACGCAGTATAGACATTGTATGTTATTGCTTCAGTCCAAAAGGTAACTTTCCCCAGCTTTGCTTTTTGTTCCAAAGATTCTCCCAGTGTTACCAACAGTGCACGAGTATTTATTTATTGTGTCAGTATCAACCTGACAATTGTATTACATTTTTAACAAGTTTTTAACAAAGGGTTTGCAAGCTTGGTAGTTGATTAAATGTCCTTTGACCAGTATCTGGCCATTTGGAGTGCTTCTGGTGTTGCCGCAAGAAGGTCTTCCATTGTGCATGTGGCAGGGCTCAGGTTGCATTGCAGTAGGCGGTCTGTGGTTTGCTCTTCTCCACACTCGCATGTCGTGGATTCCACTTTGTAGTCCCATTTCTTGAGGTTGGCTCTGCATCTCATGGTGCCAGAGCGCAGTCTGTTCAACGCCTTCCAAGTCGCCCAATTTTCTGTGTGCCCAGGGGGGAGTCTCTCGTTTGGTATCAGCCATTGATTGAGGTTCTGGGTTTGAGTCTGCCACTTTTGGACTCTCGCTTGCTGAGGTGTTCCAGCGAGTGTCTCTGTAGATGCATGAGTGGGTAATCAACAGAATACTTCTGTTCTTGCAATGAGTGCAATGAAACATCTTCCCACCCTCTGCTCTGTGCAGACTTCTGAGTTTCCCACATATCTTCCTTCAAGGCCCCAGTGCAATTTTGATGACATTAAGGGAACCAGGGTGAAGAAACTTCCTCCTTCACAGAGTCAGTTCTATTACTAGAATATCTTAATAGAAACTACACTTGATAAATAGAGGTATATAGATGAGGTGTAGTATGGTATATAGAACAGAACGGGGAGGTGGATGGCAAGAAATCACATGGAATTCAACAGTGTTGGGATTTAAAGCTCCGTAAAGTGTGATTGCCCTCCAAACTGCACAAGTATTTAAAGTTGGTCATGATGGGAATGTGGCCAAATTTGGTTCAGATGCATTTTCAGCGGGGTTCACAGTGCTTTCTGGATGTGGGTGGACTGCAACTCTCAGCATCCTCTTTCATTGCTCACCCCCCCCCCCCAAAGCCCTGCCAGTATTTAAATTTGGCAATGATGTGTAAATATGTGTCAAGTCTGTCCAGATCTATTGTGCATTAGGTTTAGGTTCAGAGTAGTCTTGATAATGGATGAACTTTTACTGTCATTGCCCGCCACAAACCCCACCAATACTTAAAGTTGGTCTTGATGGATATTTGTGCCAAGTTTTGTCCAGAGCAATTGTCAATGGGGTTCACGGTGCTTTCTCCCTGCAAATTCCCCTCACTCAGGATCAATCTCCCCCCTCCCACCTGCCCCAAACCTCCTCCAGTATTTTCTGTTGGTCATGGGGGGAGTGTGTGCCAAGTTTGGTCTAGCTCCAATGCTGGTAAGTTCACAGTGGTCTCTGGAAAAGAGAGACACACAGACAGACAGGCAAGCATATTTCGACATCCATCTATCTATATATCTATCCACACACATACATCCATGTAGTCTTTCATGGGCCTCATTCCACTTCTTCAGATGCACTGATGAAGAAAATTGGTTGATAAAAGTTTCTTAGTTACTTTGCCAATTGCAAAGAAATGACCCAAAGCACATCTACTGACCACCCAATGGTGACTGGCAGAAAAGCACTATTGAGCTTTTGCTGAGAAGATTGTAGTACAACAGACACTAAATGATATTTTAATGTTGATAAAAAAGAAACACTTTTCAAAAAGTCCCCCACAGAGTCATAGCAAAAGAGCAGTGACATTATGTGATCAGCCCCAACTAAAGGCACTAATGTCGAACATGAATTTCAGAGGCCCTGCCAAGGCAGAGGCCACCAAGACCCAAAAAGAGGATCCGTAATGCCTGGTGAGACAATAAGCACCAGTAAAGATTTTCCGTATTTCCCACTATATCTCACCATGTTGAAGCAAGGCCACCAAAGTTTATTTTCTGTTACAGCTTGAAAGGCAGTAATTTGCCTAACAAGTCGACATGCTGGCTAGGCAGGCAAATACAGAATATATCGAGTTTTCCATTCAAATTTTCCTGCACCCATCCCCTGAGCCGGCTTCACTGTGATTGGCTGTGATATCAGCGAGCTGGGAGAACCAGCTGGGGGCCGAAGTAGCTCATTCAATGAGAGTCAGAGCCACACTTCGGCCACTCAGCAATGATGAGAGAGGGGGCAGGCAACAGTGGGGAAATGTCCTTTGTGTCAAGTGATTACCATGTCCATGAGCCCCATACCTTAGGTGGTCTAGTCAAAAAGGCCCTCCGAAGTCCAAGGAAAGGGGCTATTTATTTATTGTCCATGCTGATGGGGTTCTGCCAAGTCCATTGTTTAGGAATGATGACCCAGGAAGTCTTGCAACACCTGGATTCTGAGATGCTGGGCACAGCTCACGAAAAGGTCACCTTGTACAATCTATATAAATAAAAATGTAATGTTCGTTTGTGGGATTAACAGAACTCAAAAACCACTGGACGAATTGACACCAAATTTGGACAAAAGACACCTAACAACCCAATGTATGTCCTTCACTCAAAAAAATTATTTTGTCATTTGGGAGTTGTAGTTGCTGGGATTGATAGTTCACTTACAATCAAAGAGCATTTGGAACTCCACCAATGATCGAATTGAACCAAGCTTGGCACACAGTTCTCCCATAACCAACAGAAAATACTGAAAGGATTTAGTGGGCAGTGTCCTTTGGTTTTGGAGTTGTAGTTCACCTACATCCAGAGATCACTCAAAGAATGATGGATCTGGACCAAACTCTACACAAATACTCAATATGCCCCAAAATGAACACTGGTGGAGCTTGGGGAAAATATAATCTTGACATTTGGGAGTTGTAGTTGCTGGGATTTATAGTTCACCTACAATCACAGAGCATTCTGAACCCCACCAATGATAGAATTGGGCCAAACCTCCCACACAGAACCCCAATGTGGGCCACAGCAGGGGACGGCTAGTATTTTATATAGACATACATACATATAATAAATGGGAATATGGGGCATATACAGAGTTCATATGGGAAAGAGGGAACATGCAGGGTTGGGGGAAAGATCTGTCTTTGCCACCCAGAAGGTTGATACAGAAGGAGTCCAATTCATAAAAATAACCTTAATGGCCTTATGCTGGTCTGGGTCACAGGGGTGACACATGAGGAGCTTTCTGGGGCCAGTAGGCACAATGGGGCACCATTTTGAGGTGACATGCACAAGAAAGAAAGGGAACATGAACATCATTGCCATGTGAAGCCATGGGACCATGGAAAAAGTCTTAGGTTCCTACATGGGATGAGAGATGGGGGATTATGGGCTGGTAGTTAAGGGAGAGAAAGTGGAAAGGAATGGAAAAAAGGGAACAGAACAGGGCTTGAGATGTGAAAAGATTATATGTGTGTGTATTTTGGTAGGATATGTTTTTATCCAGTATCGGCAAAAGTGACTCATAGATTATTCAGAAAAGCAAGAATGGGCAGGAAAGATGGGATTTCAGAAATAAGGGCAAGGTTATAGAATATTATTTACCTGGCATTTCCCTTTTAACTAGCCTCAGAAAAAGGCCTTGGTATCCCTTTGTTTGAGAGTCATTGCATTCCAGCCTGGTGTCCTTGGCAAAACTATAAATTACCTGATTACAAACTATCTTTTATTTGGGGGGGGGGTAGTTATGTTCAGCAACAGCACTACATTTCTGATGTAAGTGGCTAGAAGGAGATGGTTTTATGAGACTGGAGAGAAGAGGAGAAGGGCAGAAATAGGGAGTGGGGATGTTACTATGCCCAGAAACATCAGAAGCGAGGATCTGAACATGGTTACTATTTCTATATTGACCTGAAATATTGATTGTAACTCTTCTTCTTCTTCTTGCATTGATCCAAATGGCAGTTGGCAGAACAATATGGAGACATTTTTACTGTGTGGGCGGGACATATACCAGTTGTAGTTTTGTCTGGCTTTCAAGCTGTGAAAGAAGGACTGATTGATCATTCGGAAGACTTCTCTGAGCGGCCACTGACTCCATTTTTTACTACTTTAGCAAGAGGAAAGGGTAAGTTGTGGAGAACTGTACTAGATCTTTTTTCAGAGAAACAATATGAGAACAAATGATCCTTTTGAGGAAAGTTGTTATCAGTTGGAAATTACACTCCTGCTGGATCTACACTGCCATATAATCCAGATTACCAAATCAGATAATCCACATTATCTGCTTTATATTGGATTACATGTGTCTACGCTGCCATATAATTTGGTAGAGATGTGTGAAATGACCTTAAAAATCTGGAAAAAAAAGGGGGGGTGGCACACACCAAAATGCATGCTGGAATCCAGAATCAGATGGAAATAATTTGTTCAAAAAGTTCTCTTAAAAGTTGTGATTGACTGAAAAATATATTGCTTTGGAGGATGATATATCCCTGCAGTCAAAAGAATCATAAGAGTTAGTTGTGATACACTGATGTGGACTGCTCTTATTCTCATTTTATAATCCTGAAACAATTGATAAGAGATGTAACCAGATGGAGTCACAGACACACAGGAGGCTAAACGGAAGCACGAGAGGACAGCAATTCTCACAAGAACTCTCTCCAATCATTCCTTTCTTCTCATATTTTTCAAATTAAACAGAGCTTGATATTACAGTGGGCACCAGCACGGTAGGCAAGTGACTCGAAAGCTACACGAGGTTCAAGAGTGCAAACTTAAAGGCACAAGGAGGGTGAGGGGAGATGATGACAAGAAATCTGTTTGTGTGCATTTTCTTATATCTGCATCTGCGCCTATGTGGTGCAGCACATCTCTGAGGTTCAATAAGAAAAAAAAGAAAAAAGTTATGGAGGATGTCACCTATCCATTTTGCAAAATCCACAGTAACCAAGCCTTTCAGGATGCCAGGGAACCATTTACTGAGACTGAAAGCACTGTGCTCAGACTCCTTTTCAGGCTCTTTTTGGAATAGCTTTACATCTCATTTGTTGGTTACCTGTGTTGCATATGGGATGCAAGGCTGGAGAGAGAATAAGGATTTGTAAAATGGTGGGACTATTTGCTCCCAGCCACATGGTGGTTGTGGTGCTTGTGGTTGATAGATTCTCAACTTTCTCAGGGGCTGATAGCAAAAAAAAAAAATCTGGATTGGGGGGAATTGAGATTTTGAATAACTGGATAAGGAAGGGTCAACTTGTATTTAGAGTAGCAACCTAGCCAGTAGCCATATTTCATCTCAATTTTTAAAATAAGAATTGCATATTGATTCCTTCCACACCCAGGTGTTGCATTTTCAAATGGTCATACCTGGAAGCAGCAGAGGCGGTTTGGCCTAGTTACACTGCGAAAACTGGGAGTGGGGAAAAAAAGTGTGGAGGGCCAAATAGAAGAGGAAACCCAACAGCTTGCAGAAGTTTTTGCACATGAAAAAGGTATGTGCCAACCTGCAGAAATGTGTGTGTTGTCAGCACTGGTCTTTGTTGTGGAATTTGTTGATTTCTAATATAAACATATGTAGACATAAATCCTAACAGTTCTTTCTCCAAAGAAAATTTCAATTGAGACTATGAAATTGTAGACTGATATTAACTGAACTTGATTTGCAGGGCAGCCATTTGATCCTGCATTGCCCATCACAAATTCAATCTCCAATGTGATATGTGCCATGACCTTTGGATACCGCTTCCCCCTTGAAGATGAAACCTTCAAGGAATTGATTGATGCCGTGGCATTTACCTTAAAATTTGCAAGAAGTCTTTTTTATGGGGTAAGGAGAAATTTGAAAACAATTGCAGTAATGTTTTAAGTGTTGGATTTGGTCATGGCAAAATGGAGTAAATCCTGCAGAGTTAAATTCCCACAGTCTACACTAGGAAAGTAAATATTTGACCATTCCATTCTCATGTATGAGGATCAATGCTTTGTGCAGTTTTCTCTCAGTTGATGGAGAAAACGAAGGCTGGAATCCTCTTAGGGAGTCACATATTTGTAAGTGGATTTAGGTTTGTAGGAATTTAAATTGAGAAAGTCTATTCCAGGCATGGGTAAACTTTGGCCCTCCAGGTGTTTTGGACTTAAACTCCCAGAAAATCCCAACCAGCTGACTGGCATTTAGGAATTGTGGAAGTTGAAGTCCAAAACACTGGAGGGCCTAAATTTGCCCATGCTTGGTTTATCATGTCTGCATCAAATAATGGGCTGCTACATTACTATCAACCAGAGGCAACAAAGTGATTGATGCAGGAGGGGGTTGGTGCAGAATGGAACAGTTGGATTTGCTTGTGGATTGATTTGTCATTTTTGCAGTCCATGATGTCTGTCAAATACCCCTCTAGTAGCACATTTCAAACGAGTTGATTTTGTTCCTATTGTTTGTCTTCACTATTCAGCTTTCACAAAAATATCTAAAAATTAGAAATTGGAATGGACAATACAAGATCCTGAAATGTAAAGATATATTATTGCATAGTTCCTACATATAGTTGGGCGGGGGGATCACTAAAGAAGTATTCAAATAAATAACCAACATACATAGGGAAAAGTTTTGTAAGGCTAAAGTGCAAAATAATCTCAGGTTTGCCAGGGAGATTATAACAATAAAATTGATTCTTTGGTTGTGTCAGTAGATAAATAAAGAAAAGGAAACAGTAGGACCTCTGTGTGGAAAAGGTGATGAAATGATAACGGGGGGGGGGGGGGGGGATGAGGAAAAATTCAGAGTTGCTGAACACCTTCTTTGCCTCAGTATTCTTCCAAAAGATTGGTGTTCAACCTGATCAATATGGTGCGGATGAGGTAATATGAGCAATGCAACCCAAAAACAAGGAGCAAAAAAATAAGAGAAGTTTAAAGAAACCAGAATGGATGTCCAAAGAACATTTAACTGTGTTAAGATTTCAAAAAAATTCAATATGAAATGGAAAAGGGGGAAAATCACCAAAGAGGAATTCAAATAAATAACCAACATACAAAGGGAAAAGTTTGTAAGGATAAAGTGCAAAACGATCTCAGGCTTGCAAGAGAAATTATAACAATAAAAGGGGTTCTTTGGTTATGTCAGTAGAAAAAGAAAGAAAAGGAAAGAGTAGGACCTCTGTGTGGAGAAGGTGATGAAATGATAACAGGGGGTAAGAAAAAGGAAGAGCTGCTCAATACCTTCTTTGCCTCAGTCTTCTCCCAAAAGACTGGTGTTCAACTTGAGCAATATGGAGTGGATGAGATAATACAGGAAAAGCAACCCAAAATAGGTAAAGAAGTATCAGGTCTGTTGTGCACCTTCTGATGAGGTGAATAAATCATGAAGTCATCCAAATAAATGATGACACAGTGGCCCAAAAAGTCTTGGAAAATTTCATTAACAAAATGTTGAAACATGGTATGAAGCGTTACACAAGATGAACGGGATTATAGTATATCCATAATAGCCATGTCAGGTTTGAAATGCCATTTTTCATTAATCTCCTCTGCCATTTGCATGATTGTGCCAATATGTCTAGTTTTGAGCCATGACCCAGAGCCACTGGGTTGGCCCCCTTGTGAGGCTCTGCCATGATCATCCTGCACACAATAAACTTTTCCTGGATAGGGCCAAGTGCCCTCAATCATTTTTATTATTTTTTCTGTTGAATAAAAGGAAACCCATTCGCTGCCACTCAATGCCCTCTGTCTTTTCACAAGCCAACTGCTCAGCAAAGCCCCCTTTCTGCGATTGGTCAGAATTGGGAGACTCGTCCAATGGGCTTTGCTACAGCTGATGTTGCTTGCAGAGGGAAATTTGAAATTATTGTGTATATAAGGAGACTGTGTCCATATGTGTTATTCTAGCTTCTTTGTGAATGTATCACAAGCTAGGATCTTATCTGCAGACAATAAAATCTTCCTTGGCTGAAATCACCTTCTCACCTTGCTGCTGGATTATTTTAATTGGGACTGATCTGTATGCTTATACAACACAAGTACCACTTATGCMGAAAGTAAACAATAATAGAATTCTGCATGCAGTTTTATAAACATGTTATRCCGTTCAATTTCACAGTCAAACGATATTGTGTAAATTTTGGTACAGTCTCTTTAAAATAATATCAATGTCGTATCTTCTTTATGTTGGGTTGCATATGGATCAGCCGCCCACGACCGGTTTCGKCCTTACTTCAGGCCTTCTTCTGGTGGACTGATATTAATGTATAAATCAATATTTTGCTACAGTTACATACATATTAAATATCTTATACTAGAATGCATTCAAAGAAACTTGCTAAGTCTTCACACTTGTTATTACAACAATATTTGTTGAACATATCCATTAAACACCATGTGTAYACCAAGTAACACATTTAAGTTACTTACAAAGTTATACACTTGAGAATTTGTTCTCCTTGGGAGATACAGGTTTTTGGCTCAGTAGTATCTAAATCAAAGGAACAAAATGTGGCTATGARTGTTTGAAAATTACTATGTTAAAAATGATTATTTTGTAAAAATATTAAGGTGTTTTACAAATTAGGAGGGTACTCACGTGATACTCTGCTCTATGTTGAGTTCTGGCTGTGAGTATGGAAGAGGTCTGTGGGTTYCCTCTATTTAAAGGGAAAATGACTACTTCAGGTAAAAAGGAGGTGGTCAGTTGGAGCCATAGGAACAAGGRTTGTGAACAGCAACCACCAGATGGCGCTGTGGATGCTCTCCATGTATTCAAGTAGGGATATATAGTATAATTGATTGAGGTCCAGAGAGTATATGTAACAGTTGTACAAATTTAGTTCATTCAGACCATGTGGGTATTCCTTCCTTAATCTGAAAATCCAGTATGCTTCTCTCTGTAGAAGTTTGTTGTTGAAATCCATTTGTTTGGAATGAGTAACCACTTAAAGGATTCTGGGCTGCCGGTCTAATTGTGTCTTCTAAAAGTTTAGATCTGGGAGTACTGGCAACCTTCGAAAAGGATGATTGTATAAATGTGTTCAGGATATCCTCTGTTTCTAAACTGATGTTTAGTCACTTCAATCTCATCATTGAAGTCTTGTGGGGTTGAGGAATTAGACCGGCAGTTGATAGATTGATATGGCCACTTATTCTCACAAATATGTCTAATTTGGCCATTAGAACAGTCAGAAAATACTGGAATCTTATAAGAGACATCCCGGAATGCGAGAGACCCCCATTGATAGCACACAAAAGGACTCAAAATATTAGCGATATATTGGTACACTCAGATGTAACCCACAAGACTCAGACCACCAAGCGCAATTTGGTGGGCAATTATCATTGTCATCACTGTTCAGAGTGTCCCCAACTGGTGGAAACTAAAATTCTCATACACCCACACCCACACTTATTATTTGAGTTCAAATTTTCCCATTTTGCGACCTGCACCTCGAAGGGATTAGTTTATTTACTTAATTGTAGTTACAATCTTTCTTATGTGGGTCAAACTCGCAGAGAGATAAGATCTAGGATAATTGAACACAGGAGTAAAATCAAAAATCATTCCAGGGAGTCTATACTTTACAAACACTTTGATGATTTACAACATAGCCCAGAATCATTTAGGTTTCATATCCTTGAAGTGGTTACTCATTCCAAACAAATGGATTTCAACAACAAACTTCTATGGAGAGAAGCATACTGGATTTTCAGATTAAGGACAGAATACCCACATGGTTTGAATGAACTAAATGTGTACAACTGTTACATATAATCTCTGGACCGCAATCAATTATACTATATATTCCTACTTGAATACATGGAGAGCATCCACAGCGCCATTTGGTGGTTGCTGTTCACAACCCTTGCTCCTATGGCCCCAACTGAGCTTCTCCTTTTTACCTGAAGTAGTTCTTTTCCCTTTAAGTAGAGGGAACCCACAGATTGCTTCCATACTCACAGCCAGAACTCAACATAGAGCAGAGTATCATGTGAGTACCCTCCTAATTTGTAAAACACCTTAATATTTTTACAAAATAATCATTTTTAACATAGTAATTTTCATAGCCACTCATAGCCACATTTTGTTCTTTTGATTTAGATACCACTGAGCCAAAAACCTGTATCTCCCAAGGAGAACAAATTCTCAAGTGTATAACTTTGTAAGTAACTTAAATGTGTTGTAACACATGGTGTTTAATGGATATGTTCAACAAATATTGTTGTAATAACAAGTGTGAAGACTTAGCAAGTTTCTTTGAATACATTCTAGTATAACATATTTAATATGATTTATACATATTGATTTATACATTTATTTATTTATTTATTTATTTTATTTCAGTTACTTCTACCCCGCCCTTCTCACCCCCGAGGGGGACTCAGGGCAGCTTACAAAAGAAGGCACAATTTGATGCCTATGTCAAAAATACATACATACATAAAAGCAATTAAACAGTTAACAGGTTAAAAACATCAGTACATAACACAATAGTAAACAATCTCATGCTCAGTGTTCAGAGTTCCATAAATCTATTCCGTTCCATCAATTCCTGCCCATCATCAAGGTCTTTCCTTTAGCTGCCAGACTGTCCAAAAGCCTGGTCCCACATCCAGGCCACCGCCGAGACCTGGGGCTCCAGGCTCAGCGATGAGTCCAGGATCACTCCCAAGCTGCAAACCTGCGTCTTCAGGGGGAGTGTAATCCCGTCTAACACAGGCTGTAACCTATATCCTATACATTAATTTCAGTCCACCAGAAGAAGGCCTGAAGTAAGGCCGAAACCGGTCATGGGCAGCTGATCCATATGCAACCCAACATAAAGAAGATATGACATTGATATTATTTTAAAGAGACTGTACCAAAATTTACACAATATTGTTTGACCGTGAAATTGAACTGTATAACATGTTTATATAACTGCATAAGTGGTACTTGTGTTGTATTTACATATTCAGGAGCCCTTTTATATTATACTGATCTGTATGCTTGCCTGTATCCCTGTATGCAGCAGGGATTCACAGAAAAGGGGTAACTCAGACTTATCACTTCTCTGGGTTTCCGCCTACAGGCTTCTTTCTGGTCTCACTGCCAGGGGTTGCCTCCTAAATTGGGGCCAACACTTTCAGCTGTGAGCTCCTCTTTTGAATCAGCTGATTGGACCTTCGCAGCTGGATGGCATCAACCCTAAGCTTAAGCCAGGCAAGGAGAGTTAACTCCTGCTCTTTCAAGTAAAGAGCCTCATCCTGCCCAGACTCAGGTGCCTCTATTCTTGGAGGTTTGCTCCTGCTCACCAGTAGCAATCTCTACAGCAGGGGTCGGGAACCTTTGGCCCTCCAGGTGTGGTGGACTTCAACTCCCACAATTCCTTGAGGCTCGGCATTCGCCCCAAAGGCTTACCTTGGCCCAACGAGGTTTGTTTGGCTCTTTTTCATGGAGGACGGGCAGCAAAGGGGGAGAGACGAGCGTAACGTAGCTGTGCAGATGGCGAGGAAGGATGCCGAGCCCACAGACTGGCCTCGGAGGGAGAGAGCGGGCGGAAACCCCTGCGGGCAACGCGCCTCCTCGCCGCTTCTCTGTAAACAGCGCAGAGCCCTTTCCCTCCAGCCTTCGCCTTCCCTTTTCCCCGACAAGCTCTGCACGACGTCACTCAGCCGGCGTCGTTGCTAGGGAGGGGGTCCATGCGGGGAGGTTGCTACGGGCCGAAGCGGCGAGGAGGCGCGTTGCCCGCAGGGGTTTCCGCCCGCTCTCTCCCTCCGAGGCCAGTCTGTGGGCTCCGCATCCTTCCTCGCCATCTGCACAGCTACGTTACGCTCGTCTCTCCCCCTTTGCTGCCCGTCCTCCATGAAAAAGAGCCAAACAAACCTCGTTGGGCCAAGGTAAGCCTTTGGGGCGAATGCCGAGCCTCAAGGAATTGTGGGAGTTGAAGTCCACCACACCTGGAGGGCCAAAGGTTCCCGACCCCTGCTCTACAGTGTCAGGCTTCTCATCCACCATGGGCTGAGATTCTGCTGCTGGGAGGAAACTCTTCTCCACACCATCCTCATCTTGCTCAAAGGTCCTACAAGAAGTACTATAGGGAACACCTGACTAAGTTTCCAGATGAACTATATCCAATAGTATTGAAAAAAGTAGCAGAAGTAATTTCAGAACCATTGGCAATCATCTTTGAGAATTCTTGGAGAACAGGAGAAGTCCCAGCAGACTGGAGAAGGACAAATGTTGTCCTTATCTTCAAGAAGGGAAAAAAGAGGACACACAAAATTACTGTCTTCATTTCTTGTTTATATAAATGTTCTTATCCTAAAGCAACTTGTGTGTGTCAAAGCTGCTTTCGCTCATGAACTGTGTTTCCTTGCCTCTAACCTACTAATGGTAGGCCTTTGCTTTTTTCTTTGTTGTAGCTATATGAAATGTTCCCGTGGCTCATGAAGCATCTTCCTGGGCCTCACAAAAAGGCATTTCGTGCTACAGAGATGCTGCTTTCATTAATAAAGAAAGAAATACAGAAACATAAGGAGCAAAAGTCCTTTCAGGAGCCACAGGATTTCATTGATTTCTATTTGCTTGAAATAGAGAAAGTAAGTATCTGCTTTGTATCCAATTATATCAATTCCAGGAAATGCAATGGGACTTTGGTATCCACTGTGGTATGATTACAGGATCCCCATAGATACCAAAATCTGTGAATGTCCAAATTCCATTCTGTACAAAGTTGTAAATATGTGTGTGCACGTGCACATACCTTATACATATCCCTTATATATTATGGTAAAATCAAGATTGGCTTGTTCTTTATCTAGCTGTGGATGGTTGAATCCATGGATGTAGAATCTGTGGATATGGAGACCTGGCAAAAATGGTTGACTGCACAATATTCCTCGGATAAGCACCAATGGAAAGAACTCACTACCTGCTGTTTTGAGATATCTTGTTCTGGTGGTGGCATTCTTCCAGATAGGGAAGAAGAGGAGTTTTTTTTAATGTGAATATCCAGTTTCTTCCTCTGATAGCTTGTTAAAGTCTTTGTTTCTGCTTTGAGCAAAGGAGCGAGGAGTTAGGAAAACAATATACACCACAATATGCCAGTTGTGCTAATCCCACAGCAAAAAGAAATATATTAATTGCAATTTTTTAAGGAAGAAAGAAGATTTAACCCTTTGTGATTTAATCCTGAATTTTGGAAAATTACTTCTTTCAGCAGTAACTTCTCTTGTCAGAAGACATGAGTAATCTGAATTTACTATCTGGAAATGGAAAGCAATTAGATACAGACACTGCTAACTTCCCCTAATTGTGTACAAATTTTAAATTTGGTTGTGAAGACATGCCAAGTCTCATACATTTTGTGGGTTAGAGTCTTGGTGGTGGTTCTGTAAGTATCTGTAAAAACTTATTGTAGATCTTCATTTTCTGTCACAATGAGGACATATTTCCAAATGGAAGCCAGTCACAAGAAGGGTTTGCTTGATGCACTTTCCTCTTGGCACAGTTTTTGCTTCTGGCCGAATAGCGAATAGTATATATACCTATCAAAAGGTTAAAGTATTGCTTGTCTTTGAAGCCAAAACAAAAGAATTTTCCCAGGACAAAAGACATCAGATGTAAATATTTGAACTTCTTCCCTCTCTGGGGGAAGTTATTTGTACTTAGCAATAAGTCAAAAACAAACAAAAACAAAACAAAACACAATGCAAAAAAGGAAGTGAAATGCCACCTGGTGTTTAGCTGAAATAACTTAATTCAAATTCAGAAGAATTGCAACTTTATTGGAATTGGATTCAATGGGATTAACCCAAATTTTGAATTGAAATTGCTGAGAAAAAATTAACAGCAGAAATCAAAGAAATACATATCTCTTTGGTAAAGCTGACCTCCGGGGAGCCAGTTCAGGCAAGCCAGAACTTGATGAACGGAAATTCAGAATTCAGAAACAGACAGCAAGGTTGGAGAAAACCCTTCTTGAAGCTTTAAAGAAGGCTTCAGCAAGGAGGTTAACAAGATTTATCAACAGTTCGTCCTTGAGGTCAAATAGAAAAATGTTTATAGAAAAGCAGTGCCTAACTTTGTAAGATGGCAAATTTGTGACTGGGTTATTTTGTGGAAGACTGCTTGTGGAAACTAATAATAATAATAATAATAATAATAATAATAATAATAATCTTTATTTATACCCCACCACCATCTCCCCAATGGGGAATCGGAGTGCTTACATGGGGCCAGGCCCAAACAACAATTACAATAAAGAAAACCAAAACACAACCGAAAACACAACCAATAAACTGCATCATAATTACATAAAACATATGAATACATAACAATATATGAATTACAATAGACACAGGCACAGAGACAATGGGCGGGCCACATGTAATGATTAAAAAAACCAAACTAATTAAAACTAATTAAAAACTCAGACAAGATAAAAGAGAGAAGCAGAGTAGTACTCATTATGGCGGGGGTTGTTGAGTCAAGCTTTCACCACAAGAGGGGGACATCTACTCCAATGACAGAACTTTAAGCTAAACAGTCATATGAAATTGTATACCTACTCATCAAAGGCACAGTGGAAGAGCCAGGTTTTAAGGTTCTTCTTAAAAACTTCTAGAGAAGATGCTTTCCTAATTTCTCCAGGCAACGAGTTCCAGAGCCGGGGGGCCACAGCGGAAAAAGCTCTCTCCCTTGTACTTACCAGGCAAGCTTGTGCCACTGGCAGTGGGGAGAGCAGGGCCTCCCCAGAGGATCGGAGGGCTCGAGATGGTTCATGGAGGGAAATACGGTCACTAAGGTAGGCAGGTCCCAAACCATTTAGAGCTTTGTAGGTGATAACCTGCACCTTGAATTGGGACCGTAAAATAAACGGCAGCCAGTGGAGCTCCTTAAATGGGGGGGGGGGGGTTGACTGCTCCCTCTAAGTCTCCCCAGTTATTAATCTGGCTGCCGAACGTTGGACAAGTTGTAATTTCTGGGCCGTCTTCAAGGGTAGCCCCACGTAGAGAGCATTACAGTAATCCAGTCTAGAGGTAATAACATTGGGTTGTAGGTTTTTAGGCTATATTACCATGTTTTATAAGCATTCACTCCTGACATTTTGCCTGCATCTATGGCAGGCATCCTCAGAGGTTGTGCCATAAATCAATAGGTAACATGAAGGAACATGCACATACATACAAAGACACAGCCTTGGAGAGAAGCTTTAGTCATATTTCATATTGTCACCATCAGAGGAAGAATGATCCTACCTCTACATATGATGAAGAGAACCTGGCTCAGGATATTCATGACTTATTTGTTGCTGGAACGGAAACAACTGCCACTTCGCTGAAATGGGCAATCCTCCTTTTGGCAAATCATCCAGATATTCAAGGTAAGAGAAAATGCTATGCAGCAAGAACAACATGCTACTGTGTCAGCAGTAATTTTTTTAACAACATGCTAAATCAAAGAAGAAAGAAAATCAGATCCTGCTTCTATTCTTTCTATGAATGTGGTAGACATTCTCAATTGTGCCACACAGTTTACAGAAAACCTACCTAAACTGATAAATACCTATATAAAAACTCCAATTATCACTCTGGTCAAAAAAGAAGCACAATTAAAGAAATTTAAAAACACATCATTAAAATGGGATGAGACTGTTGGATTGGGGGAAACCAGGCTCAAATTCCCATAGAGTGTATGACATGAACTGTTCGGAGGAAAAGTGGAACATCAATATAATAAATTAATTGCGATTTTGGAGATACTATTTATTAACTTATAATAACCTGTATGAATTTATATTGGATATTATTAAATTTTAGTATGCATAAGAAAACTTTCACCCATCTCCATCTTTTTCCACAGATAAAGCTTACAAGGAAATTGAAGATGTTTTGTGCTCCTCTTCCTTCAGCTATCAAGATCTGAAAAAGCTCCCTTATACAAATGCCGTGCTTCATGAGATTCAGCGTTCAAAACATCCCCTCTTATTTGGGCTCCCAAGACAAACTACCAAAGATGTGAAGATGAGAGGTTGCCTCATTCCTAAGGTAGAGAATGTAGATATGCACTTCTGTATCTCCAGAACAAGGTTGGGAGATAGAAGATTTTGAGAGAGTTACCCACGTAGATGGCACCACGTAGATGGCACAAATCCAGTGGTTTGAACACTGGATTTGGGGCTCATCTACATTGATTACACAGCATGGATTGAAGGCAACTAAAAAATGTGGTGTCTTAGCGTGCATAACAATTCAATTTTGAGGCCTTAAATCAGAACAAGGACCTTTTCACATGGCCCCTTTGGGCTGTGCCATTTTGCTGGCAGTCATTAGTAAAAGGGAAAGCACACAGGGGTCCCTTGTGCCCTCCCTCCTTCCCCATCATATGGTTGGGAAAGGACAGGATGTGTTGATACCCTGTCCCTATCAAATGGGAGAAAGGGCAGCAACACGTGGCAACACATGTTGCCCCGCCGCCCTCTCCCCCCAATCATATGGGGGGAAAGGGGAGGAAAATTCAGAGAGCTCCATAAGAGCTACCCAAAACATAGTTTCCTCCTTGTAGTGGTGGAGGAAGAGCATTTCAGCACTTCCTCTCCACTTTGGGAGGAATGTGGCCAAGGCCTGCTGTACTTTGTGTGATGGTGCACAGCAGGCCCTGTCCTTGCCATGAATAAAAGCAGCAAAACGGGCTATAATACCCCATGTGAAGAGGTCCTAAGCAAACTGTTATTCTCCAAAATAGGCCACTGAATGCACATTGTTCTCAGAGTAACTCAGAGCGAGTCGTTGCTGCTTCCTGTTTACCCTATAAAAGCCAGGGCCTAAACTCAAGTGGCAGTTGTGCTCCCACAGAAGTTGAGGAAGCAAGAAGCCATTTTGTTCCTTTCTGCTTCAGGTAAGCCTTGTCTTAGGGGGCACTAGGAATCTGAGTGTGATTTTAAAATTAGCTGCTGAGTGTGTGCTTTGTTTGAGAGGCGGGGACAGAGTTAGGGTTAAGGCCCTGACATGTTTGTAGCAGATTTTTGAAATCTGCAAGATGAATGTGAGGCATCCAGTGGAAGATTACTTGTAATTTTTTTGATTGACAGTTGAAGATACACTGGACCTCATATGCGCTGATCTAGATATCTGAATGTGCATACAAACAGGCTTCTTGTCACTCATTATCTCTCCTGGGAAGGAATCCCACTGGAATCCCACTGGAGCATTGCAACACACCCAAATATCTGGGAGTCACTTTGGACCATGCTCTGACCTACAAGAAGCACTGCCTGAACATCAAGCAAAAAGTGGGCGCTAGAAACAACATCATACGAAAGCTGACTGGCACAACCTGGGGATCACAACCAGACACAGTGAAGACATCTGCCCTTGCGCTATGCTACTCTGCTGCTGAGTATGCATGCCCAGTGTGGAACACATCTCACCACACTAAAACAGTAGATGTGGCTCTTAATGAGACATGCCGCATTATCACAGGGTGTCTGCGCCCTACACCACTGGAGAAATTACACTGCTTAGCCGGTATTGCACCACCTGACATCCGCCGGGAAGTAGAAGCCAATAGTGAAAGGACCAAGGCAGAGACATCTCCAGCTCATCCCCTGTTTGGGTATCAGCCAGCACGTCAACGACTTAAATCAAGACATAGTTTTCTTAGATCTACAGAGACACTCGCTGGAACACCACAGCAAGCGAGAGTCCAAAAGTGGCAGGCCCAAACCCAGCACCTCAATCCATGGGTGATACCAGATGAGAGACTCCCCCCTGGGCACACAGAAGACTGGGCGACTTGGAAGGCGCTGAACAGACTGCGCTCTGGCACCACGAGATGCAGAGCCAATCTTAAGAAATGGGGCTACAGGGTGGAATCCTCGGCATGCGAGTGCAGAGAAGACAAACCACTGACCACCTGCTGCAATGCAACCTGAGCCCTGCCACATGCACAATGGAGGACCTTCTTGCGGCAACACCAGAGGCACTCCAAGTGGCCAGATACTGGTCAAAGGACATTTAACCAACTACCAAGTTTGCAAAATCTGTGTTTTTTTCTTCTTTTTCTTTTTAATCTGTGTGTTTGTTTTGTTCTGTTAGAATTGTAATACAATGGTATGGTTGCTGATGACACGATAAATAAATAAATCTCTCCTCATCCTCCTACTGCCTTTACATTTTCCCTTGTTAACTCTGATTCCCTTTGGGGTCACTTGCCCGCCATGCTGGTGTCCACTTTATAAATTCAATCTCTAATTTCATAAACATCAGAACAAAGCAATTCTTAAAGATTTATCATGGTACCTGCTTTCCAATTGTGCTTCCATTGAGCCACCTGTGTGTCTGTGGCTCCATTTGTTTACAGCTCTCAGAAGCTGTTTCAAGACTGGAGCAGTCCACACAGTATATTCCTGTTTTCCTTGAGTACAGGGATATAGAGCCATGATAATGTGCACATTTTTCAGTCAAAATTGAATTTTAAGCACACCTTTTTAACACACGTGTTTTGGCTGTTAATGCAATCCAGTGCACATTTTCGGCCAATGTCATTTAGACATCCCCCCTTTTATTCCAGTTCCTTCTGGATTTTAGGGCCTGTGAAGAAAGGCTCTAAGAGATGTATATGTGCCTGTTTGTCTGACACTTGTTTCTGCCTTTCAGGGGACAGCCGTTATGCCAAATGTACGCTCTGTTCTTCTTGATCCTGAGCACTGGGACTCTCCTAAAGAGTTCAATCCAAACCATTTTTTGGATCAGAATGGACATTTTGTTGCTAGAGAAGAGTATCTGGCATTTGGTGCAGGTAAAAGTAGTTCAAAGTAGCTTTTGATTTATCGGTGTGTTTTCTGGGGGGTTTCCATGGTAAGATCTGCTGCAGTCTCTGTCTTTCGTGAGTCAGTGCAGTTTCTGCTCTGCAGCACATATTCATTTGTTGCAAGTATGGTGTAACCATAATTGGAACCATAAACTAACACATAAATGCTGCAGAGATATTCTGCCAAGAAATCTCATTAAAATCCACGAGAGGCAAAAACTGAAGAGTGATGAATGTTGGAATAGGTTAAGAGGTTATTCTACCATTTCAGTTTCCTTTTTTTATTGGTAGTTCATAGCATTATGAAAATGCTTTTAAGAAGTGTTTACCAATGAAGTAACTCATATTCATGCCAGGGAGAAAACAAAACAAAGAGATAGAAGAGATTGCAAGGGATACACAGCTAAAGCACTCCTTAAAGATGTCCTTTTAATCTTTGCTTACAATTGTGCAATGATGGAGAGATCACCATCTTTCAATGCAGTCCATTCCAATTTAGTCCACATTTTCAAACAAGTTTATTTATTTATTTCCAACATTTCTACCCCGTCCTTCTCAACCCCTGAAGGGGGACTCAGGGCAGCTTACAAGGGCAGCAATTTGCTGCCGACTACATACAAAACCACATTGCAAACAACATTATACAAAGATAAAAACATTAGATAAAATTCATTTAAAACATTATTATTCATCAAATAGCCTTATCCAAATCTGATTTTGCATCTGAAAACTCAATCCAGAGCCTGTCATTGTGACTGAGTTGTCGGATTTGGCAGTGATTACTGCCAAACCTACTGTCTGAATGCCTGGTCCCAGAACCATGTTTTAAGCTTCTTTCTAAAAGAATGGAGGGATGGGGCCAACCTAATTTCGCTAGGGAGAGCATTCCACAAGTGGGGGCCACTACTAAGAAGGCTCTGTCCCTCGTCCCCGCTAAACGCACTTGTGAGGAAGGTGGGACCAAGAGCAGGGCCACCACTGACAATCTTAACTTTCAAGGCAGGACATAGAAGGAGATACATTCGGACAGGTAAGCTGGGCCAGAACCGTATAGAGCTTTATAGGCCAAGACCAGCACTTTGAATTGTGCTTGGAGGTGGACCGGCAGCCAGTGGAGCTGATATAATAATAATAATAATAATAATAATAATAATAATAATAATAATAATTTATTTGTACCCCGCTACCATCTCCCGAGGGACTCGATGCGGCTTACATGAGGCCGAGCCCACAATACAACAATAACAATAACAGCAATAATACAAAAACAATACAAAGCTCATAGCAAAATAAGCAAAATCAATAACAATAACACGATGCATTTAAAAACCAATTGCTGGGCCAAATGTAATAATTATTTTTTTAAAAAATAATGCTGGGCATGAACAGGTAACATGTAATTGGAATAAAGGTTCTGGAGAGGGAAGAAATGTGCAGACAATCCAAAATCATTATTAAAGTGCATTTGAGGACATATTGCTTGGAGTTTCCTTATTCTGGGAAGGCACACTGAAGCAGCCACGTTTTCATAACAGAGGGATGGTATGTTCCCTGTATGTTGCTCCAGTTAGTAATCTGGCTGCTGCCAGTTAGACTAGTTGGAGTTTCTCAACAGTCTTCAAAGGCAGCCCCACATAGAGTGTGTTGCAGTAATCTATTCAGGATGTAACAAGAGCATGAACCACTGTGGCCAGATCAGACTTCCCAAGGTACGGGTGCAGCTGGCGCACAAGTTTTAACTGTGCAAAAGCTCCCCTGGGCACCACTGAGACTTGGGGTTCCAGGCTCAGTGATGAATACAGGATCCACTCCCAAGCTGCAAACCTGAGTTTTCAGTGGGGTGTAACCCCATCCAACACAGGCTGTAACCCCATGCCCTTTTCAGCCTTTCAACTGACCCAGAGGTCCTCTGTCTTGTCTGGATTCAGTTTCAATTTGTTAGCTCTCATCCAGTCCGACACTGCTGCCAAGCACCAGTTCAAGGTCTGAACAGCCTCCTTGGTGACAGGTGTAAAGGAGTGACAGATTTGGATGTCATCTGCATAGAGATAACACCGTATTCCAATACTCCGGATGATCTCCCCTAGCAGCTTCATGTAGATGTTAAACAATGTCGAGGACAGTACTGAACCCTGTGGGACTCCACAAGGTGGAGTGGACCATGGCTTTCCAATCCCTAGTCCAGTTTCAATCCATCCCTGTTTGCTGAATGGGATACATACACACTTTCTGCCTTTATCCGCTGCAGGGGCTCGAGTATGTTTGGGGGAACATCTGGCAAGGATGGAGTTCTTCATCTTCTTGGTCAACCTGCTGAGAGTCTTCTGTTTCCAGCTGCCTCCAGGAGTCAAAGAACTTAATGAAGAACCTGAAGCAGGACTGACAGCACCACCCCATCCTTATAAAGTGTGTGCTGTTCCTCGCTGTAATTAATCATAAAATATGCAAAAATAATTACAATGGCATATGTTTTATTGCTGTAATTTTAACCCAAATCTACACTTCATTTCATTTTCCTAAATTTTGTTCCTATGCTTAGAAATTTGAAACACACCTGTGATACAACTCAGTCATAAAGAGATTCTGTCTCATTCTGCTTTGCTTTTTTGCCCATGAATTGTTCAGTTAAAAAGTATTGTATGGATGTAGTGGGGCTAAAGTAGTATAGTGTGTTGTGGGTTGGTCTACTTCTCTGCAAAATCAGTTTTCAATCCCCACTTTGCCATGGAAACCCTGAGCAAACTTGGGAAACCATACACCCTAAGTCTCAGAGGAAGGTCATGGCAAACCGCTATGAACAAATGTTACTGAGGGCAGTTCCAGGCAGGCCAGAAAACTGTAGGAAAACTGTAGGAATACCCAACCCCTCCCCCACAGTCCCCAAACTCCTTTGAAAAGTAAGGAAAACTTACCCGGCCTCCTGTAGACTATAGCCGGAGCTCTCCCGGCATGTAGAAATGACACACCAAGAGAGTAGGGGGAGGCGATTTTCCTCCTCCCTCCTGCTCTCTTGGCAAATAATTTCTACACGCCTGGAGAGCTCTGGCTAGTCTACCCTGGAGGCCGGGTAAGTTTTCCTTACTTTTCAAAGGAGTTTGGGGACTGTGGGGAGAGGGTGAGTATTCCCACAATTTTCTGGACTAATTTAGTCCAGAAAACTGTGGGAATGGTGTCTGGACTGTAGTCCAGGCACCGGAAGTAGTGGGTTTATCCCTTGCCTTCCAGGAAGGTGTGGAATAAATCCACTATCTAATTCATTTGCTAAAAACCAGGGTTTTCCCTGTTTTTCAGGAGTTATCACAATAAAGCGGCTGTGTGCATGCACCCTGAGAAAACCCTGTGATAGGTTCACCTTAGGGTTCCCCTGGATCTGAAAGGCACACTACAGCAATCAGCTGCAGTAGAAGCTGTGTTCAGACCACAGTATGTATTGGCATCTGCTGATAATGTTTCAGAAGAACCCATATGTTGGGCAGAATCAAACAGACAGGTGGGAGAATATAGACAACCTGGAACAAAGTGCCATTGAACTGACACAAAGATAAGAGAGACAGAAGGATGAAGACCAGAGACCCATCTCTATTACATGGAAGTGTAGTTGGGGTCAGGAAGATGCTGAGGAAACAATTTCAGTGAGGCAACAGATTATCTTCTATTGAGAAGAGATTACAGAACAAACACTCCACCCATTGGAGTGTGTACAAATTGATTTATTGTGAAATCACAATTCATAATCCAGGAATACTACTGGCAATCTGGCATAAGACAATATAGTTGCATTTTCCTAGTTCTTGGAATACAAATAATACTAAAAAATATAAGCCATGAGACCACAAGATAGTCATAGTGAATAAGCAGTTGCCTTGTTATATAAACTCTTCCTTGTTGAAAAACAGTTGCTTCACCTGGAGGCAGCTTCTATAGTTGTTCCTATAAGTTAGATCCAATTGTTGCAAGGTTATTCTTATTGTGATTTCAATCTCTGTGTTCACACTCTGCCAGGACTGCATTGTGTATACTATTTTCCTGGAAGTCTCACTGTTTGATGATATGCTAGGGCGGTCTGCCCCAACATACTGGGGAAACATCTGGAGTGGATATGCCTCTTCCAAGGCTCTTGCCTGGGTGACTTATTCTAGGATCTGTTCTAACTCTCCAACCTGTGGCCCCATTTCTTGTTCTTCACCTTGTTATTTTCATTCCATTAATAAACATGGAAAATTTCAGTATTATTGGTTACATTGAAACAATATAAAATACATTACCACCACCAATATCTCTTGGACAGAATTATGTTTTTGAAACAGGTCAAGATATAAAAGGAGAGAGAGAGAGAGAGAGAGAAGATCTCTCATCTTAAAAAGATCCCATTTGATATTTCTCTTTGATATCTGATTATTCCAGATTATCTGGCAGTGTAGACTCATAGTAGGGCTGGGTAACCACGGAAAAATTTGTTTCTAAACTCGATTCATTTCCAGGGGGCGCTAGCGTTTCCAAATTCTAAATACTTCCGAAATTTTGAGATTTCAAAATTTCGTTATTTACGAAATTTCGTTAATTTCGAATCGATTCGTTAATGGCGGACGCGATTGCGCAATATGCTAAAAAAAACCTCCAAATGGGACAGGGGGAACTTCTGAAGCTTCCCTCTCCCTCTGTTGTTGACTGTTGGTGTGATAAAACAAACAACAACTATAAAACTTGCACCAGACATGCGAAAATAATTACAAAATAATTACGAAATAATTACGAAACAATTTCGAAATAATAACGAAACAATAACGAAATAAATTGAAAAAATTGTTTCGAATCTAATTTACTCCTCACACTATTCCTGCATGGCTCAATATCGGATCGTAAGCTAATTTAAATACGAATTAATAATGAATTACGAAATTAACAAAACCGCCCAGCCCTATCATATAGTCTAGATCAAAGAAGATAACCACATTCAAAGTGCTATCAGGCATCTGTCTTGGGAACAAAGCTCTCTAAGAAGGCAGCTTCCAATCCCCCCCCCCCCGCAATAACAACAAAATAACAAATCAGATAATCCAGATTTTCTTTGATCTGGATTATATGAGTCTACATTGCCATATAATCCCATTCTACACTGCCATATAATTAAGAACAAATCAGATAATCTAGATTTTATATGGCAGTGTAGTATGAGGCTCAGAGTCTATTATTACATTATTGGAGCCCTTCTACACATGCCCTAAAACTTGGAAGAAACTGGGATAAAAGTAGGGGTGGCTAAATGATATTTCATGAAAATAAGCACTGATTCAAATTAACAGCTGAAGAATACATGTTAAAAATGTCCAATTTTGGTCAAAATGTGCATATTTGCATGACAGTATATCCCTACAGTCAAGGAAAACACGTGATATACCCTGGTATGGACTGCTCCAGCACATGTGCACATTTTAAAATCCTGAAACAGCTGATCTGGGCTGTAAATAAATGGAGCCAAATGGAAGCAATTACAATGAGAACACTCTGTAACATTCCTTTGGGCTGATCTTTATGAAATTAAACCGAGGAGAGATAATAAGAAATCTGCTCGTGTGCACATTTTTTCAACAAACCATAGAAATACATTGCATAAGGCAGACTGATGTATTTAAATTAATGAACAGAAGTTCTGCTTGTATTATCAGTTTTTTTTCTATTTGCCCATATTCTTTTCATCATATTGGTAAATAGGGTTGCCGGTTTAGGTTAGGTGATATCATTAAGTGTTACGCATTAATTACCAACCACAGAAGGAAGCAGCTTGATGTTCAAACATACATGAACACACACTCGCATGCACCCCCACAACATTTTTGTGTGTTGAGAAATTTAGACATACGTCTTATCTACAGGGAGTGTATCCACATCATGGTGAAACAAGGAGAATTTTTATTCTCACTGCCTTAAGGTTAAGGAACATTTCATTTGGCCTGCTTGCTCTTAGCCAAGAGATAGTCGAAGAACAAAGTTGAGGGAGAGCATTGGCACTACAACAACTGGGAAGCTAACTAACTGCAGGGACTCACTGCACCTGGATTATCTCAGCGATTGCATCTCCTTCTATGAACCGGCATGAACTCTAAGATCTTCCGGGGAGGCCCTGCTTTCGCTCTCACCACCGTCACAAGTACGGTTGGTGGGGACGAGAGGGAGGGCCTTCTCAGTGGTGGCCCCCAACTCTGGAATGCCCTCCCCAGGGAAATTAGACAGGCCTAATCTCTCCCCTCCTTTCGTAAGAGCTTGAAGACCTGGTAGTTTCAACAAGCCTTTGAGAATGACTAGTTCTAGCTCAGCCCTAGACATTGTTGAATATGGCCTTATTCTTCCTACCAATTACCCAGGTCACTTCCTATAATAGGCCCCGGAAATGACCCTGCTATAGCACTGAATTTAATTCCTGGCCCCCCTAGAATTTTTGAGTTTGCACTAATCTCGGCCCGGCCTTTTAAATTGTCTTGAACAGTCAGAATTGCTTTTAATATATATGTGTTATGGCAACAATTTTTATGCTTATATTGTTTTGTTAATCTTATGGTTATGTTGTTTACTTTGTATGTTTTGATGATGTTACTTTGAAACTGCTTTGAGTCCCCTCGGGGAGATAGAGTGGTATATAAATAAAGTTTTATTATTTATTATAAGTTGCAACAATCAATTAATCTTTGGGAGTTGTAGCAAGCTTTTGTTCTCCTGGGTTGGAGTTTTCCATATTGTCCTCCTGAATATGAAAATTTGCATCCTTGCTTCCAACGTGGAGATGATGGGCAAACACTGGATTTCTAGGCCAGCTCCTTGGATTGGCAACCCGATTAGTAAATGAGAATTATTTGAACATAATCATGTCCTAATATTGATTAATAAGGTCTATTGATCTTGGGAACATCTGAACTCATTTTGATTGATGATAAGCTTGCACACTGAGTTATAATGAGAACCATATGTTGTGATTATTTAATTTCCTCAGAACAAGAAAGGGCACCAACTGTTAGTACTCACACAGGGCACATGTAGGTTATGTTTGACAAAATGCTTTGTGGTTGCACATTAGTTTCTAAGAGTAACTTCAGAACCAACGTATCTATCAGATTTATTATTTTCATAGAATCATAGAATCATAGAGTTGGAAGAGACCTCATGGGCCATCTAGTCCAACCCCCTGCCAAGAAGCAGGAATATTGCATTTAAATCACCCCTGACAGATGGCCATCCAGTCTCTGTTTAAAAGCTTCCAAAGAAGGAGCCTCCACCACACTCCGGGGCAGAGAGTTCCACTGCTGAACGGCTCTCACAGTCAGGAAGTTCTTCCTCATGTTCAAATGGAATCTCCTTTCTTGTAGTTTGAAGCCATTGTTCCTTGTCCTAACCTCCAGGGAAGCAGAAAACAAGCTTGCTCCCTCCTCCCTGTGGCTTCCCCTCACATATTTATACACGGCTATCATATCTCCTCTTATCCTTCTCTTCTTCAGGCTAAACATGCCCAGCTCCTTAAGCCTCTCCTCATAGGGTTTGTTCTCCAGACCCTTGATCATTTTAGTCACCCTCCTCTGGACACATTCCAGCTTGTCAATATCTCTCTTGAATTGTGGTGCCCAGAATTGGACACAATATTCCAGGTGTGGTCTAACCAAAGCAGAAGAGAGCAAGGGTAGCATTACTTCCCTAGATCTAGACACTATGCTCCTATTGATGCAGGCCAAAATCCCATTGGCTTTTTTTGCCACCACATCACATTGTTGGCTCATGTTTAACTTGTTGTCCACGAGGACTCCAAGATCTTTTTCACACGTACTGCTCTCGAGCCAGGCATTGTCCCCCATTCTGTATCTTTGCATTTAGTTTTTTCTGCCTAAGTGGAGTATCTTGCATTTGTCACTGTTGAACTTCATTTTGTCATTTTCCTGTATCCCTATGTGTAAACCAGTATAGGTGTTTTGCTCTGTCCTCTTTGTATATTTTCCATTAGGCCAAGACCCTGTGCAGGTGAGAGAGCAAAGAATCCCACCCAAGTGGAAGTCCATTTTGTCTTCCTTCTCCCCTCTGCATTATCCTCTTCTGCCCCATAACAGAGCTGTTTAATCACTGCAGTCAGCCTAGCTGTGTCCCTTTATTTCAGAGATGTGTTGAGTGATTTCAGCTCAGCTAAAATCGCGGGTTTGGGGGCCCAGTGTGTCAAAAACCCAAAGGACCAAATAAGACACACACTGGATGAAGGCAAGAAGAAAAGTGTTTATTTACTTTGGCTAAAATGCATGTAAATAGAATCTGCTCTCAAAAAACTAACATAATGCAATACAAAAATATAGAAGTATTTATAGCATCCTGTCAGCAATTAGAAACAAAGGACATTGTAATCCTAGTTACTGATTGGTCCAGATTGTTGCAAGCTAGGATCTGTAGGCTGGTTGACTGTGATGTGCTGCCTACTGTTGTTGCTCATTAGTCTCTAAGTCTGGAGGGAATTTTCATAAATTGTTATTGCTCAGCTTGAGGTTTTGTGCCTATTGTTTATTCTATTTCGCATGAGTGTGGCAAAGAAAAGAACGTGAGTTGGTTTGAGGTTATGGGTGCTAATGATGGTAGCTTACCCAGTCTGGGTGAGGAAAATGATCCGTGCTGATGAAACAATGGGTATCAATGGATGTTAACCAACCTAAAATAGGTTCCCAATCAAAGGACAGAAATAATGTGTTGGGCAACTTTATGCGTATTGCCTGGTGAATGCTTGTGAAATCTGTATGTCTTGCCTAAAAGTCATCTGTGGATGTTAGCACAAATCGGTTTTCTCAGTGAGAGTTCACCTTGGACTTTCCTATCAAAACCCTTCTGTGGCATCAAGTTTTGGGGTCCTCCTCAGGGTCCTGGAGTTTCAATAACAGATGAGCAACTGCAAGAGAGTCCAAGTCAATTTTTCTTCCCCTGCAAAGGTCACAACTCAGTAGCAAAGCTTGATGCCTCAATTTTCTCCTATAATCCCTCGCAAAATGGAGACTGGAAGAGATGCCGTTATTTATTCTTGCCATTTTTAGAAAACAAAATGTAAAGGAAATAAACAAAAAACAAAAAGAGATAATATGTCTATATAAAACTACAAATGATATTGTTATAACTATGGGCTAATCCAAATAGGCCATATCTCAGGACCTATCTGGATTTTTACCAAAGGTATCCAAATGATGCCTGTAGTAAAAACAAATTCATTTGGAATAAACTAAATTATTCCAAATAAATTTGATACCCCATTAGATCTGGACCTTTCTGAAAGGCCTGGGTGTAATAGTGTAATGGGCCTATGGGGACTCAGTACCAGGTAGACCTTGGGGGGTGAGTCCCTATTGTCATCCCAAACCTTTAGGGCTCCTGGAACCCAGAGGTCGAGGATGGTGCCCACCCCTCTCACCCATCTCCCAATTTACCCCTAAAAAATAAGGAAAACCTACCTGGCCACCATGACACGCCAGGAGATGGACGGACAGATGGGGTGGGGGTGAGGAGAAAAGTTATGGGGACATGTACATTTTCCTTAATATTGAGAGATAAACTGGGGGAGGCTTAGGGGTGCCATCCCATTATTTGCAAGAGGTAGTGAACTCCCTCCCCAGTGAAAGCAGGTCAGCCTGAACTACAGGAAAAAACTTAAGACGTGGCTGTGGACCAACCATTCAAGCAATAATGGAAGCAGTGAAATAATGAGAGTGAATTAATGTGACTGACAAATGGATGAGCCTTGAACAATGATTTGAATCTGCATGATTTTAACTGATGTTTTAATAATTGATGTTTTCATTGCCTGATTGTAATTTTAACTGTTTATTTTTTAATTGTATGTTGTTGGCACCTCGGGAAAGTCCAGTTTTTGGGCAGGGAGTGGGGATGGGAATTCACGCCAAAATGGGTTATTAAAATCTGTGCCGAAGTGGGTTTTTAAAACCCAATTTGGCGAGGATTTTGGTGCTTTTGGAAGTGCTCTATATCCCTATATACCCCATAGCTGGATGCTTCCAAGTATCCTATAGCTTGGCTTGGGTCCCATCCACACTGCCATATAATGCAATTTGAAACTTGGTTATATGGTCAGTGTAGATACATGTAATGCAGCTAAATATCATTAGACTGAATTATATGAGCTTCAAACTGCATTAAATAGCTGTGTAGATGGGGCCTCAGGCATTTCCTCACCATACCGTGCAAGTAGCAGGAAGGAGTTGACTCTTGAAGGGTGAACATCATTATTTGCAAGAGGTAGTGAACTCTTTCCTCAAGGAAATCAGGTCAGCCCTGCCCATCCTGATCTTCAGGGGGAAAAAACTTAAGACTTGGCTGTGGGACCAAGCATTCTAGCAATAATTGAAGCAGTGCAAGAATGAGAGTGAATTAATGTGACCGACAAATGGATGGGCCTGAATTTGCATGATTTTAACATGTTTTAATACTTGATGTTTTTATTGCCTGGTTTTAATTGTAGCTGTTTAGTTTGTAATGTTGTTGGCACCCTGGTAAAGTTCAGGTTTTTTGGGGAGGAGTGGGGATGGGAATTCACACCAAAATGGGTTACTAAAATCTGCGCAAAAGTGGGGTTTTTAAACGCTATTTAGCAAGGATTTTGGTGCTATCTGGAAGTGCTCCATATCCCTGTGTACCATATTAGCCGTCCCCTGCCGCACGTTGCTGTGGCCCAGTCTGGTGATCTGGAAAATAATGTAATAAGAAAGTGTTGGTTTCTAATATATAATTTCTTTATGTTTGTGGATAAACAGTATTTCTTTGTTGTTTCTTTGTCAGTGTTGATGTAGAGATTGTCTGGTTCACCTACTCTGGAACATGCAACATATAACTGTCCTTCTTTAGGGGTCCCTTTCAAATCTGTGATACTATATCTGTCATATACATATGTATATATGTATGTGTGTGAATCATATCTATCTATCTATATACATGGCTGGGTGGCACTTTTTCAGGAGGGCTTTGATTATGTTTTCTTGCCCTGGTGAAGAGAGTTGGACTGGATGGCCTTAAGGCAGCATTTCTCAACCTGGGGGTTGGGACCCCTGGGGGGGGGGAAGGGTCAGAAGAGTCACCAAAGACCACAAAAAACACAGTATTTTCTGTTGGTCATATAGGGGTTCTGTGAGGGAAGTTATAGTAAAATTAAAGGAATATCCGGGCAGGGTGGACACCACGATCACACCTCTGCCCTTGGATATAGCGG
>NW_026846588.1:10611782-10629410 GCF_025583915.1 Anolis sagrei ordinatus
AAATTTTTGTAAATATTAACGGATTGTAGGGGGGAAATTTTGCAATTATTTTAAATATCGAAACAAAAAAACACCCCAATTACAAATCGATTTTAGAACCAAATTTTTTCTTGATCAACCAGCCCTAGTGTGAATGTATTTTAGGTAAAGGGTGTTTGAGCTCTTGGGCTTCTATGGCTTCCTCCCTAGCTGACTGGAGTATAAAAATGTGTTGAAAGAATGAGTACTGAGGCAACGAATGGATTGAGGCATACACCAGTTAAAAGTAAACTAATAAAGAGTTTATTTTAAACTTGATATTAACAACAACTCGTTGGAAATGAGTGGCACATAAAGCGTAATTCAGTTACATAGGCTTAGCTGTTTAGACAGTTTTCCCTAAGAATGTAGCTTTGGGTTTCTGTGAGTCTCTTTTAACTATACTGTTCAACTTCCTTTTGAAACAGTATAATCACTGAGAACAGACTCTCCTGTCTCACAGAGTAATTAGTCCTCAACTAATACTCTCCTCAGAGCAATAAGCATCAAGTGAACAAGTCTTCTTTACTGACACTCTGTACAGTAAACTTCAAGCCTTTTGTCCCTATCTTATTCTCTCTGACTAAAAGACTCACTCCCAAAAGCTCACTTTCTCCTGTCTAAATTCTCCTCAGCTCTCCAGCCTAAAAATCCATCTACCCTCTTCACTGTTAAAATCCCTTCTCTCCCTCTCTGTCAAAACTCGACAGCTGCTTTCCCTCTCTAAGCTGACTCCTCCCCCAATTGCTACACCCAATCAGGAGTCAGCCTGACTCCTCCTCCTGCTCTGCTTGAAAACCAAGATGCCAGACACTGCTATGCAGGCTTCGGCCTAGCCGACTAAAAGGTAGATCTATCACAGAAGTGCTCTCTGGATGTAGGTGAACTACAACTCCAAAACTCAAGGTCAATATCCACCAAACCTTTCCAGTATTTTCTGTTGGTCATGGGAGTCCTGTGTGCCAAGTTTGGTTCAATTCCATCGTTAGAGGAGTTCAGAACACTCTTTGATTGTAGATTAACTATAAATCCCAGCAACTACAACTCCCAAATGACAAAATCAATTTTTTGAGTGATGGCCACTCCTTGGGTTAGTTGTGGCCAAATTTGGAGGGAATTAGTCCAGCGGTTTTTGAGTTATGATGTCATTCAAAACGAACAGAGCTTTTAGATAGATAGATAGATAGATAGATAGATAGATAGATAGATAGATAGATAGGTTAGATAGATAGATAGATAGATAGATAGATAGATAGATAGATAGCTGGATGCTTCCTGGCATCCCATAGCCCCTTTCTTGGGCCCCATCCACACTGCCATACAATACAGTTTGAAACTTGGTTATATGGTCAGTGTAGACACATATACATTTCATTAAACTGAATTATATGAGCTTCAAACTGCATTATACAGCTGTATAGATGGGGCCTCAGCGTTTTCCTCACCATGTCGAACAGGTAGCAGGAGGAAGTTGACTCTTGAAGGGTGAACATTCTAATTTGCAAGAGTTAGTGAACTCTCTCGTCAGTGAAATCAGGTGAGCCCCACCTCTTCAGACCTTCAGGAAAAAACTTAAAAGACGTAGGTGTGGGACCAAGCATTTGAGCAATAATTGAAGTAGTGCAATAATGAGAGTGAATTAATGTCACTGACAAATGGACACGTTTTAGAGAGTGAAAAAGGAAAACAACACAACCTTGTTGGTTGGTCAGGAATTTTGGATTTGACATTTGGCTAATGGTTGACTCATTTATGGCAAAGGAAAGGATACATGTTCAGGCCTTGGTGGTGGAGTTATGTGTTTGTAAAATGGTTTGTAAAATTGTTATTGTTTCATGTTTTTGTTCACATTGGAAGCTGTTAATGTATGTAAATAAAAAATTCCAAAAAATCCTGCATATCTCTTGGGAAGACAGGTGTGCCAAGATGAAAGCATATCAAGCTAAACCTGACGGAGACCGCCTACCACCTGGAAACTGACACCCTCACTCCAAAAGAACATGCGGATCAAGAAGAGGGCTCCATAGCCACCTACAGACTCACCGCCAAGACACTAAACTTGGAGGACCATCATCCTCAGGCTACAAGGGATCGCCTATGTAAGTAAAGCTTGATTTTGCTATTTTATTATGTATATAATGCAAGACCTCCTTTGAATGAGGCTTTGTACATATTGGAATTTCAGCATCCATGGATTTTGGTATCCGCATTAGTTCCCTGAATTGAACTCCAGTGGATATTAAGTACCTGTCCGAACATATCTCCTGCCACAAGTCATCAGTCATCACGAAGTTTAAGATCTTCCGGAAAGGCCCTGCTCTCGATCCCACTAATATCACCAACACGATTGATGGGGACGGGAGACAGGGCCTTCTCAGCAGTGGTCCCCCATCTGTGGAATACCTTCCCTAGAAATATCAGATTGATCACCTCCCTCTTGTCTTTTAGAAGGAAAATCAAGATCTGGTTATGGGATCAGTGAGCAGCAAGTGGAAGAAGATCCTCATGGCAATGAATTGACCTGGACTGGTTTTTGAATTTCGATTTTAATGGATGTGTCTTAATTGTTTTTTGAGAACCACTACTATCAAGGATATGGCTCCTGGTAGTTCTTTTGCATTAGTGCATTTCCTTCCTTGCATTCTCATGTTCTGCACAAGTCTTTCGTTTCTTGCTTTTTTGACACTGTTGTTTAACCATGCTGATTAACTTGATAGTTGGCTTGCTGTGAGTTTTCTGGGCTGTCTGGCCATGTTCCAGAAGGATTCTCTCCTGATGTTTTGCCCACATCTATGTCAAGCATCCTCAGAGGTTGAGAGGTCTAATCTTGATAGTTGTTTGGGTTTTTTTTGCTGTCTTTCCTAACTTGTGACATTTGCTGTTACCTGAACTTCTGTTAACTTGCTTGTCCCAAGTATTTTGAAGACAGATGACCTTCTTGATTTCCCTTTCAACATGTTGTTTATTTCTGAGAAAGTCTTAGGCTGGCATTCTTTCTTGGCAGTTTTTAAAATTTATTTATCATATCAGAAGCGAGCCAAAGGTATAGTTGTAATGTATTTAAAAAACACAAAGTTTTTAAAACTTGGCATTATACTAAATGTCCTTTGACCAGTAGCAAGCCACTTGGAGTGCCTTTGTGTTGCTATAACAAGGACCTCCACTGTGCATGTTGCAGGGCTCAGACTGCATTCTAGTAGGTGGTGCTCTCCACACTTGTGTGTTGTGTACCTTCACAGATTCTGAACTCAAGAATGGAAAACGGAATGTTGGAGGACAGGAAAAGAGATTTAAAGACGGGCTCAAAGCCAACCTTAAAAACTCTGGCATAGACACTGAGAACTGGGAAGCCCTGGCCCTTCAGCGCTCCAGCTGGAGGTCAGCTGTGACCAGCAGTGCTGCAGAATTTGAAGAGGCACAAATGGAGGGCAAAAGAGAGAAACGTGCAAGAGGAAGGCACTGACTGGGACTGTCTTCCACCTGGAAACCGATGCCCTCACTGTGGGAGAAGCTGCAGCTCAAGAATAGGGCTCCACAGTCACCTACGGACCCACCGCCTGGATACCACACTTGGAGGACTATCATCCTCGGACTACCAGGGATCGCCTAAGTAAGTAAGCAAAGTAAGTACCTCCACAGATCCCATATGGTCCCTAAACTAGAGGCTACATGGGTAACATGATAGTCACAAGTGCACAACTCTATGTTACATAGTTGTAACTGCCATAAAGTTGACCAGAAGTGACTTTATGGCAGTAACAACTATGTAACATAGAGTTGTGCACTTTTGACCTTCATGTTACCTATGTAGCCTCAAGTTTAAGAACCATATAGGAACTGTGAAGGGCCTAAACATCCTAAAGGCACCGGACCCTGTCTGATCTCCAAAACTCAGCAGGGTCAACCCTGGTTAGTTCTTGGAAGGGGGAGACTGCTAATGAATACCAGAAGAAGGAACTGGGAAAACCAGCTTTAGTATTCCTTATCTAAGAAAGCAAGGAGCTCCCAGTGGCGCAGTGGGTTAAACTCCTGTGCCGGCAGGATAGGTCGCAGGTTCGAATTCGGGGAGAGGCAGATGAGCTCCCTCTATCAGCTCCAGCTCTTCATGCGGGGACATGAGAGAAGCCTCCCACAAGGATGATAAAAACATCAAATCATCCAGGCGTCTCCTGGGCAACGTCCTTGCAGACGGCCAATTCTTTCATACCAGGAGCGACTTGCAGTCTCTCCTGACACGACAAAAAAAAAATAATCTAAGAAAGCACAATTAAATTCATGAAATTGCCACAAGTCAACACACAATTTAAAGGCACATATGCACAGTCAGAGGAACTATTAACACACTCAGGGAGGAGGTCAACTTATAAGAGGATGAACATTCAAGTAGGACCTATGTCATTCCTTCATGTGATAAGATCCTTAGCCTAATTATACATGTGCAAGATATATTGATTGCAGATTTAGATTGCAGGAATATATATATGAGGATGTTATCAGGAAAGAGAGGAAAGAACATTGAATCATAATCTTGCATCCTTTTCCATAGCTAGTTGGAAATAACCAAAGAGAAAGGCTACAGGAGAATGGAAGGGACTGGAATACTTTTTACTGTTCTGCTTGCGATTCTTCTGCTTCTCAACTATCTGAAACAGCAGTGGTCACGCCGACATTTTCCCCCGGGGCCTCTTTCCCTTCCTCTTATCGGAGGTGTATGGAGAATTAACTTTGGAATTGGATGTACTGTGGAGACACCAATGAAGGTACTTTTTTCCCTAAATAATTAAGTAATAACTTATGAATCTGACTCAAAATTAGTGAAAATCGTTGTGCATTTTTTCTATGGAAAAGATTTGTGAGTTACTTATTTTTAATATATTTGGTTGTTGTAGTAATTTCACTAAAGTTTTGCCAGAGTTTGGAGATTTTGCTTACTCGAGATATAACTCGCAGACTCTTCTAGGCAGTCTAGACATTGTGTGTTATCACTACAGTCCAAAATGTAACTTTTCCCAGCTCTGCTTTTTATTCCAAAGATTCCCCCAGTGGGGAACAACAGTGCATGAATAGGCAATGAACAGAATACCTCTGTGCATGCAGTTTTGAGTGTTTCCCACATATCTTCCTTCAAGGCCTCAGAGCAATTTTGATGTCGTAAGGGAATCAGGGTGAAAAAACTTCCTCCTTCATAGAATCAGTTCCATCAATAGAATAGCTTCATGGAAACTACATCTGATAAATGCAATGATATAGATGACGTGTAGGATATTAAATATAACAGAAGGGGAAGGTGGATGGCAAGAAATCCCATGGAATTTAAGAGTGTTGGGATGTAAATCTCTGCAAAGCCTTTTGCATGTAGTGGAAAAGCACACTGGTCACACTTAGAAAAATACTGAATAGATATCAAAGAGATGGTTGTAGCAGTCTGTTTCAGCATTAAATGGAAAGCATGGGGTGCAGGAATTGAGAATCACCTTTATTTTAGCACTAGCTTAGTCACCTCGCAATGCCGGGTTAGGTATTTGGTAACTAAAATATTTAAAGTTGGTCATAATTTGTTATTTGTTTTGGTGTTTTACTTCAAAATAATGTATGTGCAGTGTGCACAGGAATTTCACTGTCCCTCCAATGGTCTGAGGGACAGTGAACCTGCCCCCTGTTTAAAAAGTTGGAGGACCCCTGACATAGACAAACATATTTTGACAACTATCTCTATCTGTCTGTCTGTCTAATGAAAGTCTGTGTTTGTATGTATGTATTTTCCAAGATGGCCCCAATTTTCAGAGCATTGTAACTCCTGCCAACAATGAATCTGGATAAAACTTGGCACACAGATGCCTCATGACCAACAAAACATACCGAAGGGGTTTGGTGCAGATGGACCCTACATTCTGAGAGTTATAGTTCACCAACATCCAGAGACCATTCTGAACCCAGCCAATGATGGATCTGGACCAAACTTTGCACATACACCCTACATGACCAACTTTCAATACTGATGGAGTTTGAGGGGAGGGTGTGTGTGACCTTGAATTCTGGAAAATGTAATTTACCTATACTCAAAAGAACACGCTGAACCCAACTGACAATGGAACTGCACCAAATTTTGCACATATACCCAACATGCCAAACTTTGAATACTGGTAGGGTTTCAAAGGGACTGATCTTAGAGGTTGGTAGAGTTCACCCACATCCACAAAACACTCTGCATCCAACTGATGATAGTTTTTTGACCAAACCTGGCACAAATACCCAATATGATAAATTTTGAATACTGATAGAAGTTGGGGGGTTTGATCTTGGAATCTGGAAGTAGTAGTGCTCCCTACATCCAGAGAGCCCTGTGATTCCCACCAATGACAGATATGAACCAAACTTGGCACACAGACCCAACATAGTCAACTTTGATTACTGGCAGGGTTTAGGAGTGATTGACCTTGGAATCTCAGAGTTGTTGTTCACCCACATCAATGAACCTAGCCAAAGATGGATTAGGAGCAAACTTGACACACAGACCCAACATGGCCAATTTTGAATATTAACAGGGTTTGGGGGTGGGTGGGTGATTGACCTTGGATTCTAGGAGTTGTAGTTCATCTGCATCCAGGGAGCACTGGACCCAGCTGATGACAGATCTGGATCAAACTTGGCATATAGGCCCAATGTAGCCAACTTTGAATAATGGTGGGGTCTGGAGGTGATTTACCTTGGAATGGGGAAGTTGTTCACCCGTGTCCAGGGAACATTGAACCCTGATGATGGATCTGAACCAAACTTGGCACCCAGACCCAATGTGGGCAACTTTGAATACTGGCATGGTTTGGAGTGACTGACCTTAGACTCAATAAGTTGTTGTTCATGTGCTTCCAGAGAGTGCTGTGAACACAAATAATGGTGGATCTGAACCAAACTTGGCACACAGACCCAGCATGGGCAACTTTGAATACTGGCAGGTTTTAGAGGTGATTGACCTTGGATTCTGGGAGTTGTAGTGCACTCACATCCAGAGAGCCCTGGACCTAGTCAAGGACTGATCTGCCAGACAGACCCGACATTGACAACTTTGAATACAGGTGGGGTTTGGGGGTGATTGAGCTTAGATTTTGGAAGCTGTAGTCCACCTTTATCCAGAAAGCACAGTGAACACAAACAATGATGAATTTGGATCAAACTTGGTGTACAGACCCAGCATGGCCAACTTTGAATGGCCAAGTTTTGGGGAGAGGGTTGGCCTTGGAATGCGGGAGTTGTAGAGTTCACTCACATCCAGAGAGCACTGCACCCAGCTGATGACCGATCTGGACTAAATATCGTACACAAACCCAACATGGTCAAATTTGAATACTGGCAGGGTTTGGGGGTGATTAACTTTGGACCCAAAGCACATTTACTGACTCAATGGTGACTGGCAGGAAAACGCAATTGAACAGAACAACAGACATGAGAAAAGGGGTTATTAATTTATATTTAGCATTGATAAAAATGAGCACTTTTCAAAAAGTCTCCCAAAACACCGGTTACATTATGTGATCAACCCCAACTGATGGTGCTACATTTATGATATAAAGTATTTGAGAGAGATGGTTCCATGAGACAGGATAGAATCATAAAGTTGAAAAAGACTTCGTGGGCAATCCAGTCCACCCCCCCCCCCCCCCCCCCCCCCCCCCCCCCCCCACCACCACCACCAAGAAGCAGGAAAATTGCATTCAAAGTGATTTGAGAGAATAGGAGAAGGGCAGTTCTCCACTAAAATCTAAAATGAAATAGGGAGTAGGGCAGAAACATCAGAAGTGAGGATATGAATATGGTTACTATTCCTATATTGGCCTGAAATATTTTTTCATTTGGTTATAACTGTTCTTCTTCTTCTTGCTTTGATCCAAATGGCAGTTGGCAGAACAATATGGAGACATTTTTACTGTGTGGGGAGGAAATATACCAGTTGTAGTTTTGTCTGGATTTGAAGCTGTGAAAGAAGGACTGATCGATCATTTGGAAGACTTTTCAGACCGGCCTCAAACTGGATTTACTACACTTATAGCAAGAGGAAAGGGTAAGTTATGAAGAGTTGTACCAGATCTTTCTCCAGAGAAACAATATGAGGACAAATGATCCTTTGGGGATAATTATTATCATTTGGAAATTACACTCATGTTGGATCTACATTACCATATAATCCAGATTATCAAATCAGACGATCCAAATTATCTGCTTTATACTGGATTATATGAGTCTACACTGCCATATAATCAAGTAGAGGTGTTTGAAATGGCTGAAATCCAATTAGTAATTCATTTCGGAAATTCGGATGGCCCCTGCTTTGATTCGTAATTTGGAAGGGGGGTGGTGTCCCATTTTCATTTGTAATCCGAATCCCTGAAGCTTTATAATTGTTTTGTTAAAACTTATTCCATTAGCAGCCATGAGGGAAATTGTGAAGTTAGCTTCTCTGTCATAGGTTTTTAAACGTTGTGTTTTATTGTTAATGTTTATTGCTATTTTCTGTTTATGAGCTTTATTCATTGTTGTATTACTGTTGCTTTCGTTTTTATTGTTGTATTGTGGGCTCGGCCTCATGTAAGCTGTACCGAGTCCCTTGGGGAGATGGTAGCGGGGTACAAATGAAGTGTTATTATTGTTGTTATTGTTATTATTGTTATTATTGTTATTATTATTATTTATATGGCTATCATGATTGACATACTTGTATACACCATTTTCTACTTTAAGCCTGCCAAGTTCCAGAATGTTTCAGTCATTTTTTAAAACCTTAAAGATTTATCTCCTTGAAATTCTGTACAACGGGACAACATAAACAGGGCATCAATTCTGCAAAGTTTCAGAATGTTGCAGGGCATCAATCCTGAAAAGTACCTGGCTGCACTGCATAAGATTTGTGATGTCACATCATCATCATCTAAAGGGACTCAGGGCGGTTTCCAACAAATATGGCAAACATTCAATGTCAAAAGAAAACTGTGCAAACAGTTTATGTCAGGACAAGGCATATTAGACAATATAAACAACCCAACAGTAACTTAATAAACAAAATAGCAAAAAATAAAAAAATAAATTAAAAATAAAAATAAAATAAAGACATCATAAATTACAAAAACACTTATAGAACATACTAAAAATAAAATATAATAAAAATCAGAGCTCCATCCGGCAAGGTTCAGCAATACCAAGGGCCATGAGTACTAAAATGGACCTAGTCAACTATAAAAGGGCTGGGTGAGTGATAGTGCAAACAATGTGTCATAGGGCCGGGGAAGTGGATGAAGTTTGGAAGCTTTTAATCAGAGGCTGGATGGCCATCTGTCAGGGGTGATTTGAATGCAATATTCCTGCTTCTTGGCAGGGGGTTGGACTGGATGGCCCATGAGGTCTCTTCCAACTCTTTGATTCTATGATTCTATGATTTTATGATAAGTGCAGAACACTGGTGGAATGGGAGAAGACAGAAGATCCAACCAGTCCATCCTCCAGGAAATAAAGCCCGACTGCTCATTGGAGGGAAGGATACTAGAGACAAAGTTGAAGTACTTTGGCCACATCATGAGGAGACAGCAAAGCCTGGAGAAGACAATTATGCTGGGGAAGGTGGAAGGTAAAAGGAAGAGGGGCCAACCAAGGGCAAGATGGATGGATGGCATCCTTGAAGTGACTGGACTGACCTTGAAGGAGCTGGGGGTGGTGACGGCCGACAGGGAGCTCTGGCGTGGGCTGGTCCATGAGGTCACGAAGAGTCGGAGACGACTGAACGAATGAACAACATGATTCTATGATAAGTGCAGAACACTGGTGGAATGGGAGAAGACATCGGCAGAAACAAAGCAGCTAGAGAGTGCCTGGCTAGGTGACTTGATAAAGTTTGTCTGATAGAGCATTGTGCAAATCCAAGTGACCACAGTGAATGAGGTAGATTTATCAGAAATGGTCCAAAACCACTGATTCTCTGGCATCAGTGTAGCGATCTAGTGAGTGCCTGGCTGAGTGTCTTGATAAAGTGTTTCTGACAGAGCCTTCTGCCATTGAAATGAAATGAAATGAGTGCCTGTCGCATTCACTTCAGCTGGGGGTCCAGCTCTGGGAAGCCCAGGAGGGGGAGGCTGGCCTTGAGGAACACTAGCTGTTCCACATAGGCAGGGTCTAGTGTGGTCCGTGAGGAGTGACAACATTTCCAGTCATTCTGAACACTCTCTCTCATTTGCTGTGATGATCAGTATTACCAGGCAACCATTGCCAGATCTGGCCTCTGGGATGCCCAGTAGGTCAAGTGGTCACAGGACAGACCCTCTACTGTACTGACTCATCCAGGTACTGATTTACGGAAACCTCCACCAAGTCTGTCCTTCATGGCTGGGTGTACTGGGGCCCAACTATTTTTGTCAAGGCCTGGCAAAGAACCCCTCCCTTTGATTTTGCCACCAGCCAGCCATGGGGGCAGGTGCCTCCCAGCTGGCAATGCTTCTGATATGACTTACGAACACACAGCTGTCCCCAACTGCCCCCCCCCCCCGCCGGCTGAACACAGACAAATCAAAATATCAATTGCTGAACATTTTGTAAGAAGTTTGTTTTTGTATGTCTCTATGATTCAGCTTGTTTTTGAGTACAAGCAAACTCTCCTGGAAGGTGCAGCCAAACTTTCTCCATCACATGCACAGGGAGACAGGAAGACAGGAGGGAGAGCCCCAGCTGCTGGCATTTCTCCTAAATTGCAGCAGAAGACAACCAGTCAGCAGTCATGTTGACTCCTCTGTAGTCATTCTGAGAGGGAGTTGATTTGGGTATTAGAAATTCATTTTTGGTCTGTTCTTTAATGCTTTTGCATGCAGCCACCAGCTTTTTAGCCTAGCAGTCTAGCAGCCACAGCCAGCCAGCAGCAGCTAACTCGCCACAGCTTAGGATGCCTTTAGGATCATTTTGTTCACCTAGCTGCTAGCCAGCAGTCATAGCAGCCAGCCAGCCAGCAATCTGGCATTGGATGCAGAGTTTAGGAGCCCTTTAGGGTCTTTTTTTTTTTTTTTTGCATATGTGGGGTTTTCCCATTTACTAGGATTCATTGGGGGTGGGGTCATTTACTAAAGATTCATAGAGAGTGACTCAGCCAAAGTGCTGAAATTGAAAATAAAATCCTAAAAATCAGCGGATGTGCAAATCTTTCTAAAACTTTGGACGAATTATGCCCTGGTTATGTTGTACTACTGTAAAAAAAATTCAAGGGAATAGGTCTTCTAGTTTTTTTAAAAATCCCCCAAATCAGTGTATGAATGAAACTTTCAGAAACTGGGGAGAAGGGGCTTACTGTGAAAAATGTGTCCTACAAGTGTGGCACGTTTCATCCTGGTAGTCAAAAATAACAGAGAAATGAGCCTTATAAGTGTTTCCATTGGTGCAAATCACCAGATCAACAAAACAAAATATTAATGAAATTTTGGTGTTTCAAATTCGAAACAAAATGGACCCCTCAAGATAGTTTAGAAATACTTACAAACAGGCCCGTAGCCAGGATTTCGTTTCGAGGGGGGGGGATGAATTTTTTCAGGGGGGGTTTCGGGGGGGGGGCTGAGTTTCGGGGGGGCTGAGTCTGAGTGAAAGAGGGTCTAGCCTAGCAAACCTTTTGTATCATTACCCCAATACCCCCATGCATATGGGATATATTGAGTATGGTGATCAGATCATGATATGAATAAACATAACAGTTTAAATAATGCACCATTAAGGCCTTCTCGCAAACCACCATGAGAATTTCGGGGGGGGGGGCTGAAGCCCCCCGAGCCCCCCCCCCCGGCTACATGCCTGCTTACAAAACGAAACAGGGGGCACAGTAAATTCATATTTCGAGGCAAAACAGATTTTTGGCATTTTGCGCATGTCTATTGTGTAATAGACATGTTTGAAATTTCGCAATGGGCACCAGCATGGCAGGCAAGTAAGCCCAAAGGGAAATGAGGTTCAAGAGGGTAGATGATGTGTATTTTCTTCTATCCCCATGTTTCTATCCCCATGTTTATGATGTGCAGTGCATCTCTGAGGGTCAATGTCCTGTGTTTATTTTGCAAAATCTGCTATAACTAAGCTTTTTAGGATGCCAGGGAACCATTTATCGGGACTAATAGTTCAGTGTTTGGAGTTTCCTTCAGGTTCTGTATTTTTTAATCCCACTCCCTTTTTCCAGATTAAGAGGCTGTCTGGAAGGGTCCTCAGTGGAGTTGCTTAGGGATGTGGCTGTCTGGTGCCAGTTTAACTCAGAAGTGCCATAGATTATATTTTTGAAATAGCCTTGTGTCTAATATTTTGGTTACTTACGTTGCGTATGGAATGCAAGGCTGGAGGGAGAATGAGGATCTGTAACATGGTGGGAAACCAAAACCTTTTGCACTCAGCTGCCTGCTTCAGTTTCCAAGGTGGTGGTTGTGGTGCTCATGCTTGATAGACTCCTCAGAGGCTGGTGGCAAAAGAAAATCTGGTTTTGAAGGATTTGAGATTTTGAATATCTGAATAATGAAGGCTCAACTTGTATTTAGGGTAGTAACCTTGGTATATTTCACCTGAATTTTGTAAATAATAATTGTATATTGATTCATTCAACCCCCAGGCGTTGCACTTTCAAATGGACATACCTGGAAGCAGCAGAGGCGGTTTGGCGTAGTCACACTGCGGAAACTGGGAGTGGGGAAAAGAAGCCTGGAGGGCCAAATAGAAGAGGAATCTCAACAGCTTGTAGAGGTTTTTGCACGTGAAAAAGGTATGTCATATTAGGATATGATGCAATTATGTGGCAACCTACTGAAGTTTTTGTGTAGTCTGTAGTCTGGTCTTTGATTTTGAATTTGTCATATTTTTGTTGATTGCTAATATAAACATAAGTGGACATAAATTCCAATAGTTCTTTCTCCAAAGAAAAATCTAATTGAGACTATTAGATGGTTGACTGATATTAACTGAACTTGATTTGCAGGGCAGCCATTTGATCCTGCATTACCTCTCACGAATTCAGTCTCCAACCTGATATGTGCCTTGTCTTTTGGACACCGTTTCCCCCTTGAAGATGAAACTTTCAAGAAACTGATTGATGCTCTTAGATTTACATTAAAATTTGGAGGAAGCATTTTTCTTGGGGTAAGGAGTATTTTGAAAACAATTGCAATAATGTTTTGAGTGTTGGATTTGGTCATGGCAAAATGGAGTAAATTCTGCAGAAGTAAATCCTCGCAATTTACATTAGGAAAGTAAATATGTGACCACTCCATTCTCAATGCTTTCTGAAGTTTTCTCTTAGTTGATGGAGAAAACAAAGGCTGGAATCCTTTTGGGGAGTTGCATCTTTGTAAGTGGACTTATGTCTGTAGGAATTTGAAGAAATAAGGTCTATTGGAGGCATGGACAAGCTCTGGACCTTCAGGTGTTTTGGACTTCAATTCCCAGAAATCCCAGCCATCTTACCAGCTGTTAGGATTTGTGGAAGTTGAAGTCCAAAACACCTGAAGAGCTGAAGTTTGCCCATTCCTGGTCTATCGTGTCTGCATCCAATAAAGGGCTGTTATTGTATTACTGTTAACCAAAGCCAACAAAGTGATTGCAGAAGGAGATTGATGCAGAATGGAACAGATAGGATATGCATTGGAGTTGATATATGTAACAGATTAGCCTACCTTACAAGGTTGGTGTACAGGCAATAACGGGCCTGGCTTGGAAAAGCTAAGGAGAGCAGGGGGCAGGAGTGATCAGGCAGATTCATAGCTGGAAGGGCAGTCTGATTGGCTGATGAAGTTTGAGTGAGTTGCTTAGCGTCCAGAAATTGGTAGAGCTAGAGGAAAAGTAAGGGCTATGCAGTTAGAGTTTAGTCAGATAGTGTCTGGAATTTGAAGAGGGAGTTAGTTTTGCAAGATTTGAAGTGGAAGGAAGGAAGTGTTTTAGGAACTGTTATTAGAAAGAAAGATAGCTCTTTGGGGAAAATAGTTAAAAGCCTTCAGGGAAGAAGGGTTAAAAAATATAGTGAGCCTCTATAGTTTAGAGTGCTGGTGTTAAAACTTCAGCGAAAGAGGATTCAAAAGCTTTAAACAACCTGTTTGTATTCTTGTGTAAGGAACATATTTTCAAGAAACTTATGTTATAAAACCATTCTCTATAAAAGTAAAACCTGACAGTTTATTGAAACTACAACGCATCTTTAATGTTCAAGAACAAAATAAACAGCATATTCTTTTTTAAAAAATCTCCTGAAGAGTTGATGTGTCTTCTTGAACATCCTAGCAAGGAAGTGGCTTATGGATTAATAAATGGTGGCAGCAAAAGAAACTTTAATAGTAAATTGGTGGCAGCAAAGAAAAATATAACGTAATATATAATATATAGTTTTGACATCTCCCGGTCCTGTCCTCGGCCAGGACAGTATAATTTTTGATGAATGTTGAGCACTCTTGTTGTTTCTTGTTATGCAATTTCACAATTCAACCACCAAAGAGGAATTCAAACAACCAACATATGTAGTGGAAAGGTTCATAAGGCACAAAATGATCTGAGGCATGCCAGAGAGATTAAAAACACTAAAAGGGGGTTGTTTGGTTATGTCTGTAAAAATAAAAAAGGAAGTTGGGAAGTTGTAGGACCTCTGCATGGAGAAGATGGTGGAATGCTGACAGAGGATAAGGAAAAGGCAGAACTACTCAACACCTTTTTTTGCCTCAAGTCTTTCACAAAAAGAAATCACTTTTCAACCCGAGGAATATGGAGTAGATAAAGTAATAGGGGAATGGGTTCAGAGCAATGAGTTCAAAAGGAGATTCCACCTGAACATTAGACGTAACTTCCTGACTCGGAGAGTTATCAACAGCGGAACTCTTGCTTCAGAGCGTGGTGGAAGCTCCTTCCCCAGAAGCTTGTAAACAGAAGCTGGATGGCTATCTATCAAGAGCATTTTCATTGTGCTTTTCCTGCATGGCAGGGGCTTGGAATAGATGGCCCATGTGGTCTCTTCCAACTCTCTTATTGTATGATTTTGGTGTCCTCCAGGCACTGCTAAGGTCAATTAGAGAGGGGCAAGATTTGAGTAGTGGGAGAGTGTTTTACCATCACTTACCTATGCAGCCTTATGCAGCCTCTGGGATGGTCTAGGGCAGCGGTTCTCAACCTGGGGGTCATGACCCCTGGGGTTGTTCGGCCATTTTCGGGGGGTCAAGAAGCTGCCTTGGCTAGCCCCACCTCCTCCAAAATGGCTGCCGACCCTCTGAGCCAGCCACACGGCACTCCTGGCAGGCTCCTCCTCCTGCTCTTCCCACAGACCTGTGGGTAGTCAAGGGGGAAGTACAAACACACATGGAGGAAGAAGACTCACCCTCTGTTCTGGCCTGCAAGGTGAGTAAACTTCTTCTTGCCCTTCTCAATGCCTGGCCATCTGTGGAGCCTTCACCATCCGGCCTTTGCCTCCTTCCGAGCTCAGAAGTAGGTGGGGTCAAATGGAGGGAGTTCTGTATACCAAGTTTGAGTCCATTCCATGGCTGCATGAGTTCAGAATACTTTTGGATGGGAGGGAGCTATATATTCTAACAGCTCCCAAATGCCAAGGTCTATTTTCCCCAAGCCTCTCCAGCATTTTCTGTTGATCATGGGAGTTCTCTGTGCCAAGTTTGAGTCCATTTCATGGTTGCATGAGCTCAGAATGCTTTTGGATGGGAGGGAACTATACATCCCAACTCCCAAATGTCAGAAAAATAACCCCATAACTTTCCAGTAATTATTGCTGTTTATGGGAGTTCTGAATGCCAAGCTTGTTCAATTCCATTTTGTTGTTCAGAATGCTCTTTGATGGCAGAGGAACTATAAATCCCAACAAGTGGGAAATGTCAAGATCCATTTCCCCCAAACTCCACCAATGTTCAAATTTGGGCATTTTGAGTATTCATGCCAAGTTTGGTCCAGATCCATAGTCATTTGGGTTCACAGCGCTTTTCGGATGTAGGTAAACTACATCTCCCATAAATCACTGTCAATTCCTCCCAACCTCATCCAGTATTTTTTGTTTGTCATGGGAGTTCTCTGTGCCAAGTTTGGTCCAGGTCTATAATTGGTGGAGGTCTCAGTGGTCTGTGGAAGTCAGAGATCAATTGGTTGAAGGTACTACAAATCCCATCATTCATTGTCCATACTCACCCAAACATATTGTTTTTGTGATTAATCACTATGCTTTAATTAGGTTCAATTTGTAACAATGAAAATACATCCCACATATTAGATATTTACATTAGAATTCATAAGAGTAGCAAAATTATTTATGAAGTAGCAATGAAAATATGGTTGGGAGTCACCACAACATGAGGAACTTTATTTAGGGGTCATGGCATTAGAAAGGTTGAGAACCACTGGTCTAGGGGGTCCTGTTGTAGGGAGGTATTCTGCTGCCACATCTGATGTCAAGACAAGTGATGAGGAAAAGGTAAATGCTGTGTCACAGCTGGAGATCACCATGATGGCAGCCTATGTTGCTACTAAAAGTTTGCAACGTACTTTTCCAAAGTTTTGGAAAGGATCAGAGCTGTTTTGGTTGCACCTGACACAGTTAATTGATGGGATAATTGAGTGTATGTTATCTCATGTATATAGTAATTCACTGTGCGTTTGTACTTTGAGTATTGCATTCTCCGTGTTGGAGTTTTGTATTCTCCATGTTGGAGTGTTGTGTTCTCAGTGTTAGAGCACTGCGTTTGTATGCTTTGCTTGGGGCTCGGTTTGAGCTGAAAAACCTTTGTTTGTTTGATGCCGGGAGAAGTTACTGCAAGTGTCCAGAGCAAAGGCAGCAAGTCAAGGTCACTCTACAGACAACTGAGTAAGAGGGACTGTATATTGTTTTTGTTACACGTCTGCTTATCAACATGCAATGAAGAGGACTCACGGAGGATATTGTTTTATGTTATGTTTTTGGTGAGAGCAATTCTTCTGTTTTGTTTTGTATGCAGTGAATACAACTTTATTTCTTTTCTACTTAAAGCTGAAGACTCGTGTGTTTTTCTTTTATGAGTTACTTTATCACACATAAAGTTACAAGGGCTAAAGTCAGTTTGCAGGCTACTTAGGCTAAACGCTGACAGCCTAGTGAAGTCGAACTAGACTTTAGGGAGGTCAATTCCAAGGAGAGATGACCCTTAGTTCCCACCAAAGAGGGAACGCTACCTTGGCAAGCCTTCAGGGAAGCCTGATTCCAGCAATTTTATTGATATTAATAATTGAAATGAGACTCTTGCCAAGGTGAAGACGTGGCACCGAGGTTTATTAGCGATTCAGCTGAAGCGGATGCAATTGCAGTGTTCATTCACATGCAAGCATACCAATACATTGATCAGAAGCATATTTATAGCAAAATACAGGTTTGAAAGTTTCAAAACTCCCTCCCTCTTCGGCTCCTTAGCAAATCAGGGAGAGGGAGGCACGACGGAAGAGGGGCATTGTGTCCAGAGAGGATGATGACATTCTACTGCCCTGTGCCCGAGGGATCAGCCAGCCAAGGAAACCAGTTTTTTTGTTCTTGTGATAGATCAGTGATTTAGGGATAACCATTTGATTCAGGTTTTCCCTTCCAGGATCAGATAAGGTGTGTTGGTTTTG
>NW_026846588.1:10629732-10654522 GCF_025583915.1 Anolis sagrei ordinatus
GAGTTCTCTGTGCCAAGTTTGAGTCCATTTCATGGTTGCATGAGCTCAGAATGCTTTTGGATGGGAGGGAACTATACATCCCAACTCCCAAATGTCAGAAAAATAACCCCATAACTTTCCAGTAATTATTGCTGTTTATGGGAGTTCTGAATGCCAAGCTTGTTCAATTCCATTTTGTTGTTCAGAATGCTCTTTGATGGCAGAGGAACTATAAATCCCAACAAGTGGGAAATGTCAAGATCCATTTCCCCCAAACTCCACCAATGTTCAAATTTGGGCATTTTGAGTATTCATGCCAAGTTTGGTCCAGATCCATAGTCATTTGGGTTCACAGCGCTTTTCGGATGTAGGTAAACTACATCTCCCATAAATCACTGTCAATTCCTCCCAACCTCATCCAGTATTTTTTGTTTGTCATGGGAGTTCTCTGTGCCAAGTTTGGTCCAGGTCTATAATTGGTGGAGGTCTCAGTGGTCTGTGGAAGTCAGAGATCAATTGGTTGAAGGTACTACAAATCCCATCATTCATTGTCCATACTCACCCAAACATATTGTTTTTGTGATTAATCACTATGCTTTAATTAGGTTCAATTTGTAACAATGAAAATACATCCCACATATTAGATATTTACATTAGAATTCATAAGAGTAGCAAAATTATTTATGAAGTAGCAATGAAAATATGGTTGGGAGTCACCACAACATGAGGAACTTTATTTAGGGGTCATGGCATTAGAAAGGTTGAGAACCACTGGTCTAGGGGGTCCTGTTGTAGGGAGGTATTCTGCTGCCACATCTGATGTCAAGACAAGTGATGAGGAAAAGGTAAATGCTGTGTCACAGCTGGAGATCACCATGATGGCAGCCTATGTTGCTACTAAAAGTTTGCAACGTACTTTTCCAAAGTTTTGGAAAGGATCAGAGCTGTTTTGGTTGCACCTGACACAGTTAATTGATGGGATAATTGAGTGTATGTTATCTCATGTATATAGTAATTCACTGTGCGTTTGTACTTTGAGTATTGCATTCTCCGTGTTGGAGTTTTGTATTCTCCATGTTGGAGTGTTGTGTTCTCAGTGTTAGAGCACTGCGTTTGTATGCTTTGCTTGGGGCTCGGTTTGAGCTGAAAAACCTTTGTTTGTTTGATGCCGGGAGAAGTTACTGCAAGTGTCCAGAGCAAAGGCAGCAAGTCAAGGTCACTCTACAGACAACTGAGTAAGAGGGACTGTATATTGTTTTTGTTACACGTCTGCTTATCAACATGCAATGAAGAGGACTCACGGAGGATATTGTTTTATGTTATGTTTTTGGTGAGAGCAATTCTTCTGTTTTGTTTTGTATGCAGTGAATACAACTTTATTTCTTTTCTACTTAAAGCTGAAGACTCGTGTGTTTTTCTTTTATGAGTTACTTTATCACACATAAAGTTACAAGGGCTAAAGTCAGTTTGCAGGCTACTTAGGCTAAACGCTGACAGCCTAGTGAAGTCGAACTAGACTTTAGGGGGGTCAATTCCAAGGAGAGATGACCCTTAGTTCCCACCAAAGAGGGAACGCTACCTTGGCAAGCCTTCAGGGAAGCCTGATTCCAGCAATTTTATTGATATTAATAATTGAAATGAGACTCTTGCCAAGGCGAAGACGTGGCACCGAGGTTTATTAGCGATTCAGCTGAAGCGGATGCAATTGCAGTGTTCATTCACATGCAAGCATACCAATACATTGATCAGAAGCATATTTATAGCAAAATACAGGTTTGAAAGTTTCAAAACTCCCTCCCTCTTCGGCTCCTTAGCAAATCAGGGAGAGGGAGGCACGACGGAAGAGGGGCATTGTGTCCAGAGAGGATGATGACATTCTACTGTCCTGTGCCCGAGGGATCAGCCAGCCAAGGAAACCAGTTTTTTTGTTCTTGTGATAGATCAGTGATTTAGGGATAACCATTTGATTCAGGTTTTCCCTTCCAGGATCAGATAAGGTGTGTTGGTTTTGATGGGTTTTTGGATGAAACAAACAGAGCCGGGCAAGAAGACCCCTGGGGCCAGTCTCGCCCCTTTGTGATTAAATTAAAATGTGACCAGAGAAATTCCCTGTTTACCAGGCCAACTCAGAAAAATAAACAAAGAATTTCCAGTTGCTATTGTCCATGCAAATGTCTGTGATAAGGTTGGTTTCGAGGGAACAACAGCCCCCTCGGGCACTGAGTGGTTTTTCCTGGTCGCCTTTTTTGGGGCAAAGGGCAAGGGTAAAGGGGGCAAAAGATATTTCATAGCAAGATACATACATTCAAATCATAAGCATTTCATAGCAACAAAACCCCATCTTTGTCCCACATCCCAAGTATATTTAATAAGAGGATTAATTTTCATGAAGAAGCCTGAAGTCCAATGTTTTAAAAGGTCTTTGAGGAAAGTTCATGAGGGAGATAGTATGTACTGAAGTCCAAGACATGCAGGCAGAGAGTCCATGATCATTGGGAAGGCTGGAAGATGAAACACCAGCTGTGCTGCAACTGATTCACACTTTGGTCCTTGGGAAACTACAACTCTCATGAAGGGCAGAAGTCCCAAGATCCAGCCGTTTCCCAAAAGCCTCGTGGGGTCCTTGTTGTTGTCAGTGCCTTGGCAATGTAACCAAGACTTAACCCCTATTGTGCAGTCTGGTACCTTTGTCCTTTGCAGAACTATAAGTCACCATCCCTTGTTGGGGGGGGGGCATGCTCGACGTCACTAGTGGTGCCAAACCATACATGAAACCACCGCAATGGCTGAGATAATCTTTTTATATGTTTCTTTTGGACCTTATCCAGCATCCAGATCAGGCTTGAGAAAAGGGTCAGTTTAAATTAGAGCCATAGAAGTAAAATAGGAGGAAACGAGAAAAGGGGGGGGGGGTATTTTGAAAGCAGCTCAAAAAAGTGAAAGAACAGAGAGTTTATTAGAAGTGTCCCTCCCAAATGAAACAGTGGAGAATATGCAGTGGCATCTTAACTAAAGCAAATAAATTCACGGTGAAAGGGAACAAGCACCCAGCTCTCCATTTCTTGTTTACAGCCAATAATTTTCTTATCCTAAAGCAACTTGTTTGTGTCAAAGCTGCTTTAGCTGATGGACTGTTTCCTTGCCTCTGTCTTTCTAATGATATGCCCTTGCTTTTGTCTTTTTGAAGCTATATGAACTACTCCCATGGCTCATGAAGCATCTTCCAGGGCCTCACAAAAAGGCATCTCATGTCACCGAGATGCTGCTTTCATTAGCAAAGAAAGAAACACAGAAGCATAAGGAGCAAAAGTCCTTTCAGGAGCCACGGGATTTAATTGATTTCTACCTGCTTGAAATAGAGAAAGTAAGTATCTGCTTTGTGTCCAATTATATCAATTCCAAGAAATGCAATGGGACCTTGGTATCCTATCCATGGCCTCATCATGGCATAAGGGTTACAATGGTCAATCCGGCTAACACGGAGGGTCCTCTGGGTAGAACCGGCCCTTCATTTTCTTCTTTTTGATTGTTTTACTTTTCCTTTTTGTTTTTTCTTTCTTGTTTTTTTTCCTGGCTCCATACAACATTAATCTCTGTCTCAGTACTCCACATTTTTTTCACTGTTAATCAGAATGATGGCATTGGTGCCACATATAGGGAGAGATGATCCAATCTCAGGGCATCCTTTTTTATACCATCAAAATTAACAAAGTGCACCAAGAACACTAACAAAAAAAATGGATCTCAGGATTTGCACGTACAATTGCTGAGTGCCCAATACAATCTCACATGATGCCACAAGAATGTGAATGTATATTATCGTTGTTTTAAACTGCTTAATTTATGATGTTTTATACTTATTATCGATGTAAATGGATTGTTTTTAACATGATTTTAATATGTTGTAAGCTGCTTTGTGTTCCATGAGGGAGAAAAGCAGGATATAAATAAAGACTTATTTATATTATTATTAACACAGCTCCATCTACTAATGGAAGAAGGCATATAATTAAGTACATAATTGGACTGATTGAAACATAAAGGAAATATCCCTTGCAATGTGTATGGAACAATGGTACCAGCATATACATAAGGAGACAAATGGTCGACTCAGTATCTAGTGAAGTAGGTTTTATCATGGCCCCACAATTTCAAGCATTGTGTCATTGATGTACATCTGCTCACACCGTCTAGCTTCTTTGGAATTCTCAGTGTCCCCCAATGTCACAGGCTGTCTGTTCCAAGTATACACCAACCTTAGATGCCAACGAGTAGGAACATGCAGATTTCTACGACGTGTTGACGAGGAAAAACGAAATGCAAAGATACAGAATGGGGAACGCCTGGCTCAAGAGCAGTACATGTGAAAATGATCTTGGAGTCCTCGTGGACAGCAAATTAAACATGAACCAACAATGTCATGTGGCAGCCAAAAAAGCCAATGGGATTTTGGCCTGCATCAATAGGAGCATAGTGTCTAGATCTAGGGAAGTCATGCTCCCCATGCTCCATTCTGCTTTGGTCAGACCACACCTGGAATATTGTGTCCAATTCTGGGCACCACAATTCAAGAGAGATATTGACAAACTGGAATGTGTCCAGAGGAGGGCGACAAAAATGATCAAGGGTCTGGAGAACAAGCCCTATGAGGAGTGGCTTAAAGAGCTGGGCATGTTTTTAGCCTTAAGAAGAGAAGTCTGAGAGGAGACATGATAGCCATGTATAAATATGTGAGGGGAAGTCACAGGGATGAGGGAGCAAACTTGTTTTCTGTTTCCCTGGAGACTAGGACACGGAACAATGGCTTCAAACTACATGAAAGGAGATTCCATCTGAACATGAGGAAGAACTTCCTGACTGTGAGAGCTGTTCAGCAGTGGAACTCTCTGCCCCGAAGTGTGATGGAGGCTCCTTCTTTGGAGGCTTTTAAACAGAGGTTGGATGGCCATCTGTCGGGGGTGTGTTGAATGCAATATTCCTGCTTCTTGGCAGGGGGTTGGACTGGATGGCCCATGAGGTCTCTTCCAACTTTTTGATTCTATGATTCTATGCTGTAAAAGCCTGTTGAAGCCACTACAAGTTTTTGGTGAGTGATTTCAATGCATGTATGGGCCCTCAAAAATAAGGAGAAGTGTGCACAGGACCATTCAGTGACAAGCAGAGGAACAACTCTGGAGAACAACCTGCTAATTTCTGTGAAATCTTCCTTTTTGGCACAGCAAGAGCTGCTTCAAGAAGCCGCCAGCTTGAAGATGGCCGTGAGCCCAGATGGACTTCATGACCACGAACTTGATCACATTCTCTGCAATCATCATTACATAACAGATATAGCAGTAGTACCATCTTTCGTGACTGGAAGTGACTATGGGATGCTTTGATTGAAAGTTCATCTCAGCTCGAATAGCGTTAAGTTGGACGACTATTGAACAGAAAACCCCCACGACAACTACTAGATGCTGATGCAGCATCAACAGTAGTCGCTTTGACAGTTTTTCGCTCTTCGCGTTACATTGATGAGGACTATGAACACTTGTGGAAATGCTTGCTGGAATCAAACGAACAGCCACAACCCATGCCTCTTGCCATGTCACGAGAAGGTTGTCAGAAGAAACGAGATGTCTGTTAGATAAAGAAGTAACACCAGTAAATCCTCTCCTGGATTTCATGAATTATCCAGGACGTGCAGATAAGCAGTAGATCATGGAATCATAGAGTCAAAGAGTTGGAAGAGACCTCATGGGCCATCCAGTCCAACCCCATTCTGCCAAGAAGCAGGAATATTGCATTCAAATCACCCCTGACAGATGGCCATCCAGCCTCTGTTTAAAAGCTTCCAAAGAAGCCCCCCTCCCCCCGCACAATAAGCAGAAATTAAAAGCAGGACTGACTTTCAGCTGCATGTGCCCTTGAAGTGGATGTCACAAAGGAACAATCCCCAGTTAAGGGAAAGCCCAGACCAGACAGCAGACCTCTATAGACACATCTCCTGGATCAATGAGTCCCTTTGGGGAGATGGTGGCGGGATACAAGAATAAAGTTGTTGTTGTTGTTGTGATTATTATTATTATGAACACCCCAGTCCTTCCAAGAAACACCATCCAAATTCACACACTTACAAAACCTGTTTCACCAGTAGAATATAGTGCTACAGGAATAGGACCTAAATACTCTAAACACAACAGATCTCATCTGATCTTGGAAACTAAGCAGGGTTAGTCCTGGTTCCTACTTGTATGGAGCCCATGAATGACTACCAGGTGCTGCAGTCCATATTTCAGAGGACAAAATTGGCAAACCCACTTTTGAGTGTTCCTTGCCTTAAATCCTTCAAAATTCTTGGGGGTGCTATAAATCAATAGGAAATGTGAAGGTACATGCACGCACATAGAAAGACAGTCTTGAAGAGAAGCCTTGTAATCAATCATAAGTCATACTTCATATTTTATATTGTCACCATCAGAGGAAAAATGATCCTACCTCTACATATGATGAAGAGAACCTGGCTCAGATTATTCATGATTTTTTTGTTGCTGGAACCGAAACATCTGCAACGTCTTTGAAATGGGCAATCCTCCTTTTGGCAAACCATCCAGATATTCAAGGTAAGAGAGATCTGTGTGTATTGAGAACAACATCCTGCTGTGTCAGTAGTAACTTTTAAACAATGTGCTAAATCAATAATGACAATAATAATAATAATAATAATAATAATAATACAAATAATAATAATAATTAATAATAATAATCTTTATTTATATCCCACTCAATCTCCTGGAAGGGATTCAGGGTGGTTTACAACAAGAGTTGGCAAACATTCAATGCCAGGAAAAACATAACAAAACACATACAATCATACCATACTTATAAAACAACTCAAAAATAACAAATTAGAAATTTAAATATGCAAATAGAACAATTGGGACACATTTAGATGGATGGTATCCTTGAAGTGACTGGATTGACTTGAAGGAGCTGGGGGTGGCAACGGCAGACAGAGAGCTCTGGTGTCCATGAAGTCACAAAGAGTCAGAAGTGACAGAATGAATACACAACGGCAATAAAATATCAATTTCAATCAGCATAGGGCCCCCATAAGAACATCAAACTTTTGTGATGCTCCTTTTCTTGAGTGATAGTGCTTTCAGTCTGTTATTTGATCAGAAAAAAGGCTGAGTAGAATCTGTTGAGTCAACTACAAGGCAAAAAAGGAAATTCTGAAATGTTAGTATCCATAATAAAACTTGCATCCATTTCCATCTTTTTCCACAGATAAAGCCTATAAGGAAATAGAAGATGTGTTGTGCTCCTCTTCCTTCAGCTATCAAGATCTGAAGAAGCTCCCTTATACAAATGCTGTGCTTCACGAGATTCTGCGTTTAAAATATCCCCTCTTATTTGGGCTCCCAAGACAAACTTCTAAAGATGTGAAGATGAGAGGTTTTCTCATCCCTAAGGTACAGGATACAGATTTTGGGAGATGTAATCACATAGGACAAAGATAGCATGGAGTAGTGGTTTGAACATTGGATTAGGGGCACGTGTATGAACATCTATGCTAATCACTTAATGTTGACTGAAGATTTTGAAAGATTTACCCACATAGAACATTGGATTTGAGGTTCATCTACATAAGAGGTTCCAAACATTTAAGAGACCACGGACCACTGAGACAAAAAAAAGAAAAGATACATCATGGACTATCATTTTAATCAACTCCTCAGACTACCACTCAGACAAAATAGATTTTAAAAGTTTTAAAATAACTAGAATGTCTTGATCACATTAACATTCACATATACATTTTATTTTCTGATATAAAGACAAAACACCATAATGAGACCTAAAGAAAAAAATTATGTGATTTTAGAGTTTGCATTTATTTCAGTAGATAGGACATCATTGGATTGATACTATTGCTCAATGCCATGCGCGTGTCATGGTATTGAGTAATAGTAGACTAGGGGCTGTTCCAGAGAGGCCTTTATCCCAGAACCATCCATGTACGCTTTCTGAGGTGGGTGTCCAGATGCTCTCACAGAACTGGCCTGCGAGAACATCTGGAGGCCCTACCACCCTCCCCCAAAGCCCCCAAACCCCTTTGAAAAGTAAGGAAAACTTACCTGGCCTCCAGTAGACTGTAGCCGGAGCTCTCCCGGAGTGTAGAAATGATGTGCCAGGAGAGCAGGGAAGGGGAGATATTTTCCTCTCCCACCCCTCTCCTGGCGCATCAAGATGAGCCGCCGCATTTTGCACCAGCTTCAGTTTCAGATCACTGACAAAGGAAGGCCAATGTAGAGGGCGTTACAGTAGTCAAGCCTGAGGCTGACAGATGGGAGCTCACCCCATCTCACACATTCAGACCACTGACCTTCAGGTCAGCAGCTCAGCTGGCACAAGGGTTTAACCCATTGTGTCACYGYGGCTCCTACACGCTCAGGTAAACTCAATTAATCCAGACAAAACTGGGACTTCCCMGTTTTCTTCAGATTAATAAAACACTTGGAAAGATCCAGGGGCCAATCTCCACAACAATCCCAGTTCTTTGGACTCCTGGAGCACAAAGACCATTAGGGTGTTCCCCCCCCCCCCCAATAGTACTCCAGGTGTGCAAAAATGACTCATCAGGAAGTGGGGGGGGGGGGAGACGGATTTCTCTCTTTTTTGGATATCATTTTTACATGTTTGGAGAACTCTCTAGAGGGGTCTGCACTGCCTCCAGGCCCCTCGGGTAAATTTTYGATGGGAAATGAGGATGCCATCCCGGATAAACCTTTGGTTGACTGGAGATGGGATTTTGCCACTCTCTGAGGGAAAGCCAAGGATTTGGGTTGAGAGTGAGGACAGACAGCTGGGAGAAAATGGTTTTTAAAAAACCCAGTTCCTCCTTGTTTGGGGGCCTGTGTAGAAGTGCCTTGAATTTACCTATGTACTGAATTACTATTCAACAATTGAATGAATTATTTTAATGTAATTACATTTAACCAAGAAGAAGTTCTGCCAGGATTTGCACATTCTTGGATGGTGTGCTTAGATGGAACTGTTTGTCAATTGCTTTGGTGCATTACTTAATTCACTGGGATATCAGATGCAGCCACTTTGCATTATTTAGTGCACAGTGGAACATCAAGTGGGCATATTGGGAGATCACATACCTGGATCTTAGTTGGATTAAGATAAGCAATCAGACAGCCCATTCAATTCCCATGAAATCTTAATTTCTAAGAGAGATGTGTATGTGCCTGTTTGTCTGACATTTCTTTCTGGCTTTCAGGGGACTTCTATTGTGCCAAATGTACGCTCTGCTCTTCTTGATCCAAAGTACTGGGAGTCTCCTAAAGAGTTCAATCCAAAACATTTTTTGGACCAGGATGGACATTTTGTTGCTAAAGAAGCATTTCTGGCATTTGGTGCAGGTAAATATAGTTCAAAGCAGCTTGTGATTTATCAGTGTGCCTTCTGGGGAGTTTCCATGATAAGATCTGCTCCTTGTGAGGTCTGGAGCACATAGTCATCAAGGCAGCAAAACATTTGTTGCAATTATGGTGCAATTAAGAACCATAAACCAATACACAATGGGCTTTTTTCATGTCAAAAGCAACTTGAGAAACTGCAAGTCACTTCTGGTATGAAAACAGTGGCCGCCTACAAGGACATTGCCCAGGGGGTGCCCGGATGAGTTGATGCTTTACCATCCTTGCGGGAAGCTTCTCTCATGTCCCCGCATGGGGAGCTGGAGCTGACAGAGGGAGCTTATCTGTGCTCTCCCTGGATTCGAACCTCCGACCTGTCGGTCTTCAGTCTACCCAGCACAGAGGTTTAACCCATTGCGCCACTGGGGGCTCCATACATGATGGTGCAGTTATGGGAGATCAGGGATTTTCTGCCAATAAATCATACTAACATTCATGAGAGGGGAAAATGGAGAGAAAGGCCTGGTTGATCAAGAAAAAATTTGGTTCTAAAATCGATTTGTAATTGGGGTGTTTTTTTGTTTCGATATTTAAAATAATTACAAAATTTTCCTTTTAAAAAGTTTGATATTTACGAAATTTCGTAAATGGTAAAAAATTAACGAATCGATTTCCGAAACAATAACGAATCGATTTGTTAATGGCGGACGCGACCGCGAAATACGCTAAAAAACCTCCAAAACCTTCTGAAGCTTCCCTCTCCCTCTGTTGTTGACTGTTGGTGTGATATTATAATTTTTTTTCACTAATTAAACCATAAAACTGGCCCAGACATGCGGAAATAATAACGAAACGACCTCAAAACAATAACGAAACGAATACAATATCGAAATGCGAAGCATTTACAAAACGTTTTTGAAAATTCATTTTTTATATAATTGCTCCAGAATGGTTCGTTATCGTTTTGTAATTGAAAAAATTAACGAATTATTAACGAATTACGAATTAACGAAACGAAACCGCCCAGCCCTAAAAGACATGGATGATGGATGTGGGTATGGGTGAAAAGGTTATTCTACCATTTCACTTTGCTTTGTTTTTCTTTGGTGGTTCATAACATTATAAAAATGCTTTTAGGAAAAAATGTTTACCAGTGACGTGGCTGTATGTGTCCTTAGCTTCCACATTAGTTGCCATTCTCGCTTTTGTTCCTCACTATTTTCTTGCTACTAGGTAGTAATACTGAAAAGTCTCTGCTGCTTTCTTCTTAATTAAAACTGTTTCTTTGATTATTTTTTTTTAAAAAAATACACCTCTATCTTATTTATGCCTGGGAGAAAACATATCAAAGAGAGAGAAAGGATTGCAAGGGATACACAATGAAAGCACTCCTGAAAGATGCCCTTTCAACCTTTTTGTAATAATGGAAAGTTCACCAAACCTCAACGCATTCTATTCCAATTTAGTCTGCATTTTCAAACAACAAATTCTTTCCAATGCTTAGGCAGAATAGCTTCTCTTGTAAGTTGAATCTGATGGGTTACTTTAAGAAGATGGAATAGACTATGGCTTACCTATTCATAGTCCAATTTTCAGATCCATCCCTGTTTACTGCATGGAATAGATACTCACTTTCTATCTTTGTTTCCCCTGCAGGGGCTCGGGTGTGTTTCGGGGAGCATCTGGCAAGGATGGAGATCTTTATCTTCTTTGTCAACCTGCTGAGAGCCTTCCGTTTCCAGCTGCCTCCAGGAGTCAAAGAGCTCAATGAAGAGCCTGCAGTAGCACTGTCAACGCCACCCCATCCTTATAAAGTGTGTGCAGTCCCTCGCTGTAGTTCATAATAAAATATACAAGGGCATATACTTTATTGCTGTAATTTTAAACTAAATCCATGCTTCATTTCATTTCCTCATATTTCTTTCCTATGCTTAGGACTTGAAGCATACCTGTGATATAACTTAGTCATAAAGAGATTCTGTCTAATTCTGTTTTTGCTTTGTCCATGAACAGTTCAGTTTAAAGAATTCTTGCTATGTATGGATGTAGTGGTGCTAATGTAGCATAGTGTGTTGCAGGATGGTCTGCAACCTTTGGGAGATCTGTTTTCAAATCCTTTGCCATAGAAACCCCTGGGTGATCTTGGGAAACCATTAGGGGCAAACAAAGGTTTGGAGCTCCTCAGTTGTATTTGGTCTGAGGAACCAAAGGTGTGAATGTGTTTCAGATTCAGGTATGTTTGCGCTCTTGGTTCTTCTATTGCTTCTTCACTGGATGACTGGACTTTAAAAAGGTTTCTTTTATTGACTTGGCTTAGTTCTGAGGAGACTTGACAGACTGAGGCATACACCAGTTAAAAGTGAACTAGAAAAGGTTTATTAAACTTTAAGAGTATTTCGACTCATAGAATGAGCGGTACAGAAGCGTAGTTCAGTTGTAGAGACTTAGTTACTTAAACAAATAGTTCCACTGACAACAAAGCTTTTAAAACTGTGAGTTTCCTTAAACACACTGCTCTATCCTTAGAAACAGTATCACTTGGAGAACAGACTCCTATCTGTCTCACACACAGGGCAATAAGCTCTCTTATACTTTCCCTAAGTATAAGAAGACAGGTCTTTCTTTTACTGGTCCTCTCAACACAGTAAAACCCTAGCCCTTGTCTCAACCTTATTCCCTATCCTTAAGGCTCACTTAAAAGCTTTCTTTCCCTGTCAGATTCCTACTTAAGCTTCCTATCTTAAAATCCCATCCTTCTGTGTCTGATGTCAAGACACTTCTCTCCCTGTCAAAAGCTGACAGCCTTTTTCCCTCTCTCCACCGACTCCTCCCCTAATTGCTCCAACCAATCAGGAGTCGGCTTGACTCCTCCTCCTGCTTCTGCCTTGTCTTTCAAGATGACAACTACTCTCGTTCAGGCTTCGGCCTGGTCGCCTTAAAGGTAGATTTCACTACAGCAGGTGAAGAGGTTGCACCTAACTCCTTGTGCCTGGGAGGCATCTGGAACAAGTTCCAGGTGCTGCTGGAGGAAGAGTGATGACCTGGAACTATCCTACCCTGGACTTCCTTTAAAAAGCTCTTTCTTTTCTCTTGATTTGCACTGCAGACCTTGCCTGGAGTGTTGCCTCTTCCTCCCTCATGCTTTTCTGCTTTAGGTTTAATGCTTCCTTAAAGCTGTTTCTACTTTCTACTCTAGAGGAAAGATAACTAGTAGGGCTGGGCGGTTTCGTTTCGTTAATTCGTAATTCGTTAATAATTCATTAATTTTTTCAATTACAAAATGATAACGAACCATTCTGGAGCAATTATTAAAAAAAATGAATTTTCAAAAACGTTTTGTAAATGCTTCGTATTTCGATATTGTATTCGTTTCATTATTGTTTTGAGGTCGTTTCGTTATTATTTCCGCATGTCTGGGCCAGTTTTATGGTTTAATTAGTGAAAAAAAATTATAATATCACACCAACAGTCAACAACAGAGGGAGAGGGAAGCTTCAGAAGGTTTTGGAGGTTTTTTAGCGTATTTCGCGGTCGCGTCCGCCATTAACGAATCGATTCGTTATTGTTTCGGAAATCGATTCGTTAATTTTTTACCATTTACGAAATTTCGTAAATATCGAACTTTTTAAAAGGAAAATTTTGTAATTATTTTAAATATCGAAACAAAAAAAACCCCCAAATACAAATCGATTTTAGAAACCAATTTTTCCGTTGTTACCCAGGCCTAATAACTAGGTGGTAGTAGTTTTCTGAGAATGAGGCTGGGATAACTATTATTAATAATAAATATTACTTTTTAGAAGTATTTTCTGAAGGAGAGGAGGGGAGGAGAAAAAGAAGCTAAAGGGGAGGCTCTCCAAGCCCCCAAATGTGCATGCGCGCACCCCATCCACCTGTCCCACACATTCCCAACTCCCAGTCAGTCCCACTAAATAAAAATAATTAAGAAAATAAAGCAAAATCTAAAAGCTTTCAAGAGAGAGGCCAAGCCAAAAGCCAAGCCAAAAAATACACTGAAGCCAGGATGCAACTGTGAAGCCAAATAGGGGAGGAGGAGCCACGATTGGCTGCCATGTGGTCCTGTTATGGACGAGAAAATGTAATGGCTGGGCCCTTGCTGTTATGGCCATCTGGCCAAGCCAAACAAGACAGATTGGCTGAAGGGAACCAAACATTCCAAATCTATGCACAAGCCTACTGAGCACTGTGTTCTGGGAAATGTAATTTAGGGCAGGGTCTTTTGTATTCTTAGCTTCAGGGGGGCCTTGCCTCCCAAATTACATTTCTAAGAATGCTGTGTTCTCTCAGTCTTCCACCCAGCTCACCTAGTCCTGCCCCCAGTGCCTTTGCTTATGGCAATCAAACCAAAGAAAAACAGGATTTTTTTTGGTGAGATGTCCCACAAAGAGTTGATGCTCTGGGCCAGGCCTTTGGATTGGCAAACCTGTTGATAAATAAGAAATAATTTGAAAATAATCATGTCCTGATTTTTATTAATAAGATCTACAGATATCATTGTTATGCAATAAAAACAACAACAACAACAACTTTATTTTTGTACCCCACCTCCATCTCCCTGAAAGGACTTGGGGCGGCTTACATGGGGACAAGCCATAACAGACATAGATTAAAAACACAATGGAATAAAATAAAAAATTATAATAACATCAAACATCAACATAAAACAACCAATAGCTTGAAGCAGTGATAAATACTGAACTTGGGTGGTAGGAGCTTGTGCAATATAGTTTAAAGATAGGGGCTGGTGGAAAAATGCAAGAGCCAATAATAAATTAGGGCCAGAAGGTCAATGTCATTTAGAATGCCAGTTCTGTAGGGCAGGGGACCATGATAAAGTGTGGGAGCTAATTGTAAATTGTAGTTGGGGGTCAATTAATTACCAACCAATTAAGCTAATTGTAAATTGTAGTTGGGGCCAATTAATTACCAACTGGCTACGTGCTAGTAGACTGAAGGTGAACCCGGCGAAGACTGAGATTCTCTGGCATGGCCGCTCGATTGGTCTGATCCATTTGCTACCCACCTTCGATGGTGCTGCCCTATCTCCTTCGCCTACCGTTAAGAGCTTGGGTGTCGTTTTGGATTCGCAGCTGACAATGGAAGCTCAGGTCGCTGCTGCCAGCAAACAGGCCTTTTTCCATCTACGACAAGCAAGGCAATTGACACCCTACCTATCTGATGAGGCTCTGGCAACAGACATCCATGCCACGGTCACATCTAGCCTGGACTATTGCAACGCCCTGTATGTTGGTCTTCCAATGTCTACGACCCGAAAGCTCCGTATTGTTCAGAATGTGGCAGCTAGGCTACTCACAAGAACACCCATGAAATGCCATATAACACCAGTGTTGCGGCATTTGCATTGGCTTCCAACTGATTACCATGGTCTATATAAGATGCTAGTTCTGACCTTTAAAATTCTTTACAGCCAGGGTCCATCGTATCTTAGGGACTGTCTCTCATTCTCCCATCATCGGAGGTCGCAACGACCATCCATATACCGGGTCCTAGAGAAGTGCACTTGGAAAGTACCAGACGCAGAGCTTTTTCTATTTCTGCCCCTGCCTTGTGGAATTCCTTGCCGCCCTATATGAGAGCCATGCGTGAGTTAGGGCCTTTTACCCTAGCACTTAAGACCTGGTTTTTTACTAGAGCTTTTGATCTTTGTTAATCTTATCAATATCCGTATGTATGTATTTTTATCCTTTACAATTTTAGCTTGTAAATCGCCTGGAGTGTCTTGGATGGAGGGCGATTAATAAGTAATTAAATGATGATGATGATGATGATGATGATGATGATGATGAACCACAAAGGTAAGAGCTTGATACTCAAACAAACATGAACACACACCTACCCACAGCATTTTCACCTGTTTGGAAATTTAGATAAAAAAAATTTCTACAGGGAGTGTTTCCAAATCGGCGTGAAACAAGGGTAGGGAGCATTTAATCTGGTCTGCTTGTTCCCAGCTAAGAGGTAGATGAAATATCTGAACTCATTTCATGTGATTATAAGCTTGCGTGTTTAATTATAATAAGAAGTACATGATGTGATCATTACATTACCTCAGAACAATAAACGGTGTTACTGGACACATGTAGGTTATGTTTGTCAAAACACTTTGTGGTTGCACATTTGTTTCTAAGAGTAACATCCGAACCAAAGTATTTATTAGACGTATTATTTTCATTTATTGTTGTGTTTAAACCAATATAGGTGTTTTGCTCTGTCCTTCCTTATATATTTTTATGATGAGTAATGATACTAGGCCAAGAACCAGTGCAGGGTGGCAGAGCAAAAGATTCCTTCCAAGTAGAGGTCCATTTTGTCTTCCTTCTCCGCTCTGCTGGACTCGTCATACTCTGGTGCCCCATGACAAAGCTATGTAATGACTGCATTCAGCCAAGAAATGCCTGGCTGTGTCTCTTTATTTCAGGGATGTGTTGAGTGATTTCAGCTCCATTAAAATTATGGGTTTGGGGGCCCAGTGTGTCAAGCTCCCAAAGGAAATTTCTTGCTGTTTTGGCACTTTTCTTGTTTAATCATGCTGATGACTTTTGTAGTCTCTAGTTCAGGGACCATATAGGAACTGTGAAGGAATCATGTTGTTGTTGTTCATTCGTTCAGTCGTCTCCGACTCTTCGTGACCTCATGGACCAGCCCACGCCAGAGCTCCCTGTCGGCCGTTACCACCCCCAGCTCCCTCAAGGTCGGTCCAGTCACTTCAAGGATGCCATCCATCCATCTTGCCCTTGGTCGGCCCCTCTTCCTTTTGCCTTCCACTTTCCCCAGCATCATTGTCTTCTCATAGAATCATAGAATTATAGAGTTGGAAGAGACCTCATGGGCCATCCAGTCCAACCCCCTGCCAAGAAGCAGGAATATTACAAAGTACCCCTGTCAGATGGCCATCCAGCCCCTATTTAAAAACTTCCAAAGAAGGAACCTCCACCACACTCCGGGGCAGAGAGTTCTCAATATCCCAAAGGCACCAGATCCTGTTTGATCTTGGAAGCTAAGCATGGTTAGCCCTGGCTAGTTTTGGGAAGGGGAGACTGCCAATGAATTTGAGAGAAAGGAAGTGGCAAAACCACCTCTAGTACTCCTTGCCTAAAAAACTCTATGGAGCCAATGACGTTGCCACAACTGAACACACAGTGTGAAGGCACATACACAGAGAAACCGTTTACTCCCTGAGTTAAATGCAGAGAGGAGAGAAACTGACAAGAAGATGCACATGGTATTCCTATTGCATGAAGTCCTGCTTGAATGCCAGTTGGACTCTGTCATGTGTTAAGGCCCATAGTCTCATTAAACATGGGAGTTCTCATATTCATGCTTACTCAATTTGATTTTTTTTTCTGTACATATGTTGCACAAATTCGTCCTATGTTCAGGCTGCCTTTCTTCTAATTAGTATGAGCCACTCATGGCATATCATAATCAATTAAACATATTGCAAACTGCAATGGCTTGTTATGACAGATGCCCAAAGGTCATCAGAAGATGACTTGCTTGTTTTTTAAATATCATGTGTGTGTGTGTGTGTGTGTGTTATATATATAGTTAGTAGGAAAGAACATTGTACCAAGATCTTTCAACTTCTCCTATAGTTGGTTGGAAATCATCATAATAGAGAAAGAAGGCAAGAGAATGGAGGGGATCCAGATATTTTTGATTATTCTGCTTGTGATTCTTCTGATTGTCTACTTTCTGAAACAGCAGTGGTCACGCCGACATTTTCCACCTGGGCCTCTTGCGCTTCCTCTCATTGGAAGCATATGGAAATGTAACTTTGGAATTGGATATAATTTAGATACACCAATAAAGGTACTTTTTTCTAAATCAATAAGCAATAATATTAATTTGAATAAAATTTATGAAGAACATTGTGATTTTTTTTCAGTGGTGGTTGTGGACAAAAGCACTGAGTTATAAAAAATATATAGGAAAATGATTGATATTGATTGCAGTTGTTTTATATCTACAGCTACTGTTGCATTTTATTGATTTTAACCAATGGGGCTTTTATGATGTTAGGTTGTTGTCATTGCTTTTGTGTTATTGTTTATGAAGTTGTTGTATTTTGTGCGTTTGCACCATCGAGTGCTTTGTGAGTCACCCCGAGTCCCTCAGGAGTTGGTGAGATATAAAGTTTTATTTATTATGTATTATTTGATTTTAAAAATCCTGTTTTGTTATTGTAATAATATTCAAGTTTGTCTATCCCTTTTTGCTAACATGGAAATATTGCTTTCTCAAAATATAGCTTTTAGAATGTGGGCATGCCATGTTGTAGCTATAGCTCAAAAAATTACTTTTTGTAGGTCTGCCTTTTGTTCCAAGGATTTCCCCAGTAGTATAAACAGTGCATGAATGTACAATGAAAATAACTTTTTGTGCGAGCAATAAGACTTCCAGTGAAACAAAAACACATGGGTCAATTCTCTTTTTTTTTATTTCTTTCCATTTTTCTTCATAGTTATTTTTCAAAAGTTGGGATTTTTGCCATAATAGTTATTCCTAGATATTTTATTTTATTTGTGATTTTCAATCCTGTTATTTAAGTTCTTCTTGTCTCTTTGTAACATTCTTTGTCAAGATCACTGTTTTCTTCTTGTTGATTTGTAAGCCTGATAAATTACCAAATTCTTCAATTTTTAAAATCAATTTTTGTATATTTTCCAATGGTTCTTCTATCATACTTATGAAATCATCTGCAAATGCTCGTATTTTATATGATTATTTTCTAATCTTAGTGCCAATTAATTATTTGTCTTTTCTTATACTGTTTAGTAAAATTTCCAAAGTCATTATGAATAATAAGGGGGATAGAGGACATGCTTTTCTTGTTCCTTTCTTTGTTTTGAAGCTTTTTGCTACTTGGTTATTTATTACAATTTGGCCTCCTGCTGGTCATAAATTGCCTTTATTGCTTATTGGAGATATTTCATTCACAAATAATTGCTTATTGGAGATATCTCACTCACAAATAATTCTGCTCCTTTATCTCAGCCTGAGTTTTTAAATTATTTTATGTACATGCGGCCTGCTCACTGTCATTATGTTTGGTTTACTGCTTTTTAAAATATTGTTTATTGTATTCATATGTTTTGTACTTTATTGTGAAGTTGTTTATTGTATTGTAATTTGTATCTTATTTTATTGTAATTTGTTGTCTGGGCTTGGCCTCATGTAAGCCACCCTGAGTCCCCGTTGGGGGAGATGGTGGTGGGGTATAAATAAAGATGATGATGATGATGATGATGATGATTATCATTATTATTATTATAACTCTCAGAATCTTGTAGGCAGTAGAGACATTGTGTGTTATCTCTAAGTCCAAAATGTAACTTTTCCCAGTTCTGATTTTTGTTCCAAAGATTTCCCCAGTGGTACCAACAGTGCATAAATGTAAAAGGAACAGAGTACTTTTGTGCATGCAGTGAGATGTCTTCTCTTCCTCAGCTACATATAATCTTCAATGTTCAGTGTAACTGATGACATGAAAGGAACCAGGGTGAAAAAACTTCATTAACAAAAATTATTTCATAAACACCACATGTGATAAAATTAGGAATGTAGGTGAGGAGTAGGATGTAATCAAGAATAGAAGGGTACATTCCTTTCACTATCACTATTTGGCCTTGACTGTTCAACTTCGGCCTCTTTCTCTGCCTACACTGAAGCATCTTTGCCTTGTGAACCAACTATTCCAAAATCCTCAGGTTCACTCTGGCGAACTGTACTCTCTTGACCATCAACTCCATTCACAAACCCCTGAGAGTCAGCAGAAACTTGATCATTTAACTCAGACATTGGAACCTCTGCAGACAAGTGATCATTCTTCTTAGAAGCCTGAGGCAAAGAGACAATCACAAGCTGAGCCCCTACAACTGTACTCTTGATTATGGATGAATTATAACTTTCATCATTCTCTGCCACTTCCCTCAAACCACACCAACACTTAAAGTTGGTTGTGATGTATATGCGTGCCATGTTTGGTCCAGACAGAGAGACATGTTTTGACTTATATATATGGATGGCTTTTCATGGGCATCATACTACTTCTTCAGGTACACTTGTGAAGAAAATGACTTGATAAGGTTTCTAAAAATAACTTTGTCAATTTTAGGAAATGACCCAAAGCACATCTAATGACCACTCAATGGGGATTGGCAGAAAAGCACAACTGAGCTTTTGCTGAGGAAATTGTAGTACAATTTTAGTGTTGATAAAAAGAAACACTTTTCAAAAAGCCTGCCACAGATGCATTGCAAAAGAGTAGTGACGCTATGTGATCAACCCCAACTGAAGGCACTACGTTTATGATGTAAGTAGTCTGACAGAGATGGTTTCATGAGACTAAAGAGAATGGGAGAAGGCCAGTTTTCAACAAAATCTAAACAGAAATAGGGAGTGGGGGAGATACTATTTATTTATTTAGCAGATTTCTGTGCAGCCTTTCTCCAGGTGCACTTAAGGTGGCTCACATCATCTTAAAATATACATCATTTTTATGTATAAGAAAGCTATATATTAAATAAATATTATTTAACACACACACACACATATATATATATACATACATCATAACATAAAACCAGAACTAAAAACAAATAATAAAAGTTTCAAGAATGTTCCATAGCATCATCCATATTATAAACAACAAAGTTAAAATCAGTTTAAAATTCCCCAAATGATCATAAAGTGCTTAGTTAAAAGCTATTTCAAACAAGAAAGTCTTTGCACCTTTTCTGAATGACACCAGGGTAGGAGCTGATCTGACTTCTTCCAGCCAGGAACATCGGAAGTGATGGATCTGAATATGGTTACTATCACTATATTGTCCTGAAATCATTGCTTCATTTGATTGTACCTGTTCTTTTTCTTCTTGCATTGATCCAAACGGCAGCTGGCAGAACAACATGGAGACATTTTTACTTTGTGGATAGGACATATGCCAGTTGTGTTTTTGTCTGGATTCGAAGCTGTGAAAGAAGTGTTGATCGATCATTCGGAAGAATTCTCAGAGCGGCCACAGACTCCGCTTCTTGTAACTGTAGGAAAAGGAAAAGGTAAGTTGTGAAATGCTGTACTAGATCTTTCTCCAGAGAAACAATATGAGGACAAATGATCCTTTGGGGAAAGTTGTTGTAGGTTGGAAATTACACTCAGAAAGTCACTTGTGAAAATAGCAACTATATTGTGTCTTTCAGTGGTATAGCTTTTGAGCATTGAACTATGACTCTGGAGACCAGGGTTCACATCCCCATTCAGCCCCAGAAACTCATTGAGTTACCTTGAGATAGTCACAGGTCCCATGGATATTTTATAATGTAATGTTTTAATCAATGTTTAACTTGTGTTATTTTGTGATGTTATGTTCTGTTGGCATTGAATTGTTGCCAGTTGTAAGCTACCTTGAGTCCCCCTTCAAGGGTTGAAAAGGAGGGGTACAGATGTTTGAAATAATAATCATCATCATCATCATCATCATCATCATCATCATCATCTACACTGTTATATAATGCAATTTGAACTGCCTTATATGGTCAGTGTAGACTCATATAATGCAGATTTAACTGCATTAAACTGGATTATGAGGCTGCATTCTGAAACAGTCTTGGAACCCCAGAAGAAGGCAATGGCACTAAGCAGGAAATAAAGCAAAGATAAATCCATAGCACAGTCACAGCTAGGCCATACCATGCCACGTTGGTGTTGCATGCCATGTTATGTTGGTGTTGCAAACTGAGATAAGAAAATTTCTTCATGTTGAATATGAGATCTACACTTTACTTTGTACTTACAAATTTGTATGTAGACTTTTTAAGTCAGATGCGTGGCTGTAAAACACTTTCCCTTTGGAGGCTGAATGGGGAAACTTTAGTCTGGCTTTCCCCCACCTCATCCCACAGTGGGAAGCATCTTCTGCGGGAAGCATCTGGCTTCCCTTTGTTGACTCCAATTGAACATGGGGAGCCTCCCATGTTTTTACCACAGCGGCATGCACCGGATCCTCTATTGTTTTACAATGGAGTCCCATAAGAAGTAGTCATGGAATGGGAGTTGGCAGGTTCCATTGTAAAATGATATAGGAACCGCTTTACACCACTGTTTGATGAGGTCATGTGTCAGACCTTCCTGTCTGGGTACATAAATCTTAGAAAAAGAAATTCTAGGTTCCCCCAACCCCCCCCCCCAAAAAAAACAACAACAACAAAGCAACCTGCCTTTGCTCTCCAATCTCAAGAAACAGCTTGCCTTTATTTTCTCCCCCTGCTCCTCCACAGGCTCCATTGAGTTTGTAGGGGGAGAGGAGACAAGGGACATAGCTGCTGTAGGGGACTCTGGCCTCTGAGTTTCCCAGAAACAGGGGTCTGTGGTAAAAGATCCTGGAAGAAAATCCTCTGCCTTTATTATCTCTCTTTTCCTGGATGCTACTGGAGTTGGGAAGAGAGGAGCAAACTCCTTCCAGGCTATGAGAAAGAAGGAATTTAAAAAACACTGATTATTTTATTTTTAATTAAAATATGAGGGGTTGTTTTTGCATATTGTATGTCATTTGACTCTGCGAAGTACTTACTAAAAGTTGTCTTTTAACAAAATTCCAACATTACTAACCACTACCTATTATCGAAAGCTTTCTCAGCATCCCAAAAGATCAAAGCTATTTCTCAAATTATCTAGGACATCAAATATATCCAATACACATTCTGTATTATCTCATTACAGTTGTTTTGGGAAAAATATACATTGGTGAAGGTGATGGTCCATGGCTGCCTGTGTGTGGTGTGTGTGTGTGTAGTAATGTTTGGGTATTCTAGGGTGGTTAACCTTATTTGACCTGAATTTTGTAATAACTGATTATTTATTCCTTCCACCCTCAGGTATTGCATTTTCAAATGGACACACCTGGGAGCAGCAGAGGCGGTTTGGCCTAGTTACACTGCGGAAACTGGGAGTGGGGAAAAAAAGCATGGAGGGCCAAATAGAAGAGGAATCTCGACAGCTTGTAGAGGTTTTTGCACGTGAAAAAGGTAAGTCATATTAGGAGATTTTTTTTCATGTCAGGGGCAACTTGAAAAACTGCAAGTCACTTCTAGTGTGAGAGAATTGGCCGTCTGCAAGGACGTTGCCCAGGGGATGCTCGGATGTTTTGATATTTTACCATTCTTGTGGGATGCTTCTCTCATGTCCCCGCATGGGGAGCTGGAGCTGGCAGAGCGAGCTCATCCGCACTCTCTCCAGATTTGAACCTCTGACCTCTCAATCTTCAGTCCTGCTGGCATAAGGGTTTAATTCATTGCACCACCAGGGACTCCTATATTAGGAAATGATGCTACCATGTGTCAAAGAACAATAGAGTTTATGTGGTCTCTATTGTTCTTTGATGTAGAATTTGTCATATGTTTGTTGATTTCTAATATAAACATAAGTGAACAAAATCCCAATTGATCCTTCCTTCAATGGAAAATTTAATTCAGGGTATTAAGCGTTTGCCCGACATTAATAGAATTTGATTTACAGGGCAGCCATTTGATCCTGCATTGCCCATCATGAATTCAGTCTCCAATGTGATATGTGCCATGACTTTTGGATACCGGTTTCCCCTTGAAGATGAAACTTTCAAGAAACTGATTGATGCCATTACACATTGTTTAAAATTTACAGGAAGTCTCTTTTATTTCGTAAGTATTTTTTCTTTCATTTCCATTCAACCAGATAGATTTTTCCAACACTTCTAAGTAACTAGGAACATTTGAAATAACAATTACAATAGTGTTTTGAGTGTTGGATTTGGTCAAGGAAAAATCATAAGCTGCATTATCTAATCTAAGAATGACAAAACTACATTATTGACATGATATGAAGCAACGTTCACAAAGAAACCTAGAAATTAGAAACTGGTATGGACAATCCTAACCTTGTTGTTCAATTATATAATCTCATACAAATTCAGGATCTTGTATAGTTCTTCCATAACTGCCTTCCCGAGTCTTAGGACATACCTTGAACTGCTGTTTTCCTTACAAGGGAACCAGATGCACCAAGCTCACCTGGCCTTGACCCACACTACTTGAAGTCTCTGGATAATCCAGAAGATCTGGATTATCCAGTGGCTTTTGCACCAGCTAATCAACTGAACCACTTCCACTTTGAAAACAGATAAACTGAGATGGCATTTGCCTTGCCTCCCTTAACTGTCCTTAGCAGTGCTTGAAAGACACCAAAATGACACCTGACAATCCTCAGCACCTGGAATGGTGAAACCCAGCACAACAGGGAGATTGGAGAGGAAAGAGGACAGAGGGATTCCTCTGACACTGCTAAGGTCAATTAGAGAGGGGCAAGATTTGAGTAAACATGTTTTACCACCACTGACCTATGCAGCCAAGAAATTGTCTTACCATGAAGCAACTTGTGTGTGTTGAAGATGCTTTAGCTGATGGACTGAATTGTATTGCCTCTGCCCAATAATGATAGGCTTTTGCTTTTGTCTTTGTTGTAGCTATATGAAATGTTCCCGTGGCTCATGAAGCATCTTCCAGGGCCTCACAATGAGGCATTTCGTGCCATAGAGACGGTATTTTCATTAGCAAAGAAAGAAATAGATAAACATAAGGAGCAAAAGTCCTTTCAGGAGTCACGGGATTTCATTGATTTTTACCTGCTTGAAATAGAGAAAGTAAGTAGCTGCTTTGTATCCAATTATATCAATTCCAAGAAATGCAAAGGGACCTTGTTACAGGATTCCCGTGGATAACAAATCTGTGAATGTCCAAATTCCATTCTCTCTCTCTCTCTCTGTGTGTATATATATATAAAAATCAAGATCTGCTTTTTAGATGTTCTTTATTATTTTCAAGCTGTGGATGGCTGAATTCATGGATGCAGAATCTGTGGATATGGAGACCTGGCAAAGATGGTTGACTGCACAGTTCTCCTCTGATAAGCTCCTAGGGAAAGAACTCATCACCTGTTCTGAGATATCTTGGTCTAGTGGTGGCCTTCTTTCAGACAGGGAAGAAGAGGGGATATTTTTTTTGTTAAAGATCCAGTTTCTTCCTCTGATAGATTGCTAAGGCATTTGCTAGTGGTCCCTCTGGTGCTAGTGTTTCCTCTAGGGCTAGCTTTTAACTCAAGATGCTGTTCATAAGTGAAAGTGAAACCCGGGCCAAGTGATGCCTCTTAACACAAAACACTCTTAAGTTAGGATGCTCTTAAGTCGAGGCTCCACTGTATCACTTTGGTAAAGCCTTTTAAATCCCACCACTCAAGGTGGGAACCCTGACGATTCGACTTCTCGCTGTGAAGCTTTTGCTCAGTTCTTTACAGACAAAGTCGCTTTGATCCGTTCTGGTCTGGATACC